>JAULSO010000002.1:10630000-11237682 GCA_033675105.1 Podospora appendiculata | reverse complement strand
TCGGGTAGGGTTCGGGTTAGGGTTCTCTCTCCCACCACCCCGGCGGAGGGCACGCGCGCTCCCCACCCCCTAACCCTCACCCTACCCTCCCCGAACCTACCCTAACCCTAACCCTAACCCTAACCCTAACCCTAACCCTAACCCTAACCCTAACCCTAACCCTAACCCTAACCCTAACCCTAACCCTAACCCTAACCCTAACCCTAACCCTAACCCTAACCCTAACCCTAACCCTAACCCTAACCCTAACCCTAACCCTAACCCTAACCCTAACCCTAACCCTAACCCTAAGTGCCCATTCGGTCTTGGATGAAGGCGAGGTTGTCACGCAACGCTTCGTGCAGCGTTCGGAGTTTCTCTGCCATTACCCCTGCTCTAGGGACCGTGTCCCCAGTGCCTTGGCGCACTTCGGCCTCAAAGCCATAATTCGCAAAGAACGGTGTGACTCCTGTTGTTTCTGACCTTGAGCTGTTGTAGGAGAGTTGTGCCAACGGCAACAACTTAACTCAATCGTCCTGCTCGTAGCTGACGTATGACCTCAGGTATTTGTCACGGTTCGAACCCCGACTATGGAGGAGGTGTCAGAAGAGCTGCAAAATCAGGGTCAACGTAGTGGGTGCAAAAGTGTGATGTATTGCTCTGCCCAGGTATCACGGGTCAACCTTGGGTCTAGGGTGCAAGAGTCGTGGATCTACAAAGAAGCTAACAACCATGCAGCTAAGGCCTGCACATATAGCGAGGTAGGTGGCGATGTGGGGTCACGTGCCACCACGCACATGCCACCACTCGAGCACCATGCAGGCATGGCCACTCCATGGCACAGGGCACGTTGTGCCTGTGACACCAGGTCTGAATCCCGGCGTGGGTCCGGCCCAGCGTTCAGTGCCCAAATGGCGGCGAAAAGTGGGCTGTGGCTGGGATCCATCCAGACGCCCTCTCAGGGGCCCTGTTGTGGCTACCCCTGAACCTTCCGTAATTCTGACACACCCCCCCAGACGCCACCACAGGTAAGTCTGCAGTGCGCATCTGTCAGGTGGTGCCAACTCGCGTTGTTCGCGTTATTCTTTGTGACCGCCCACAAGTCGGGCTTCTAGGTCTTCCTCGCGCAGTTCTCTTTCCCTGCGTTCCTTGACGAGTTCGGTGATATCTACAAGTCCCATTTGCTTCATAAACAGTACGTGATGCGCCTTCGTAAGCGCCTTCGTCAGACCGTCAGCGATCATATCCCCCGTAGGCGTGTACACTGCGTTGATTCTTCCTTCTTGTTGTTCTTGGCGCAACCAGTGGTTGTGAATGTCAACGTGCCTCAGGCGCGTTTGGAGGTTGTGAGACGGGTCCGTGATCAGTCTCAGGGTCTGTTTGTTGTCGCACTGTAGTGTGATCTGGCTTTCTTCTAGCTCAACGCCGAGTTCTTTGAGCAATCGGCTAGTGTAGATGGCCTCCTTCGCGGCCTGCGCGAGGGCCAGCAGCTCTGCCTCAGTGGTTGATGTGGTGACTGTTTCTTGCTTTGACGCCTTCCAGCCAATTGTTCCGCCAAAGAGGCGCATCACGTAGGCCTGTGAGCTCTTTCGGTCGATCGCGTTGTCGGCAAATGAGGCGTCACTGGCGCACTCCAGGTGGTCTCCGCCACCGAGTTGCAGGGCGTAGCCTCGCGTTTCGCCTAGGTAGGAGAGAACTTGATCGGCGGCTTCCGAGTGGTCGGGACTCGGGTTCTGATTGAAGCGTGACAGCCTGGAAGAGGCGAACGCTGCGTCGGGGCGAGTCTGCACTGCTGCGTAGAGGCTCGAGCCAACTCTCTTCTGGTAGAAGGTGGTTTCTGCGGGACTAGCGATGCCTTCGTAAGGCAGGAGCTCAGTCTTCCTCATCGGGACCGAGGGTGCGGTTCTGTTAGCGGCTAGGCCAGCGATCTTGTCGATATACGCCGTTTGCGCCAGCCAGATTAGCCTCTTTTCTCTGTCACGGTAGACTTCGATGCCTATGAACCATTGTAAGCTGTGCCCGCCTGTCAGCTTGTACGCTCCTTTGAGGGCCGTTTCTAGGGCTCGGGCTTCTTTGTGTCTCTTCTTCTCGAACGCGACGACGATATCGTCAACGTAGTAGAAGAGAAGGATTCCGTTGCGATAAAGGATACAAGGGTCTTGGGGAACTTCTCTGAAGCCGATCGACTTGAGCGTCGAGGACAGCTCTTTTTGCCAAAGCAGTGGTGATCTTCGAAGGCCGTAAAGTGCCTTGTTCAAGCGCAGCGTTTTCCCTGGCTTCTTTCTGCCGGGTGGTAGCCTCATAAAGACTACCTCGTCAATTGTTGCGTTAACAAAGGCGTTGACGGCGTCGTACTGGGTCAACTCGAGGTCGAACCGTGCAGCGATAGCCATCAACGTTCTGAATGACCTCCCCGCGAGGGTAGAGGCGTAGGTTTCCTCGGTCAGCGTTTTAGTCTGTTGGTCCCCTCTGATCACAAGGCGCGCCTTGCAGTTTACGAATCTGCCGTGTTTGTTGGTCTTGTACGTGAAAACCCACATGCAGTCAAGAACCTGAGCGCCCTGAATTGACGCGTCGTCAGATTCGATCTCGCTGAAAGAGTTCATCTCCTCATGGCTTTGGAGGTGTTTGTTTATCGCCTCGTTAAACTGAGGGCCGAAGGCGTGGTCCCTTAGGACCCAGTGGCCTGTTGGCGCCGGCGGGAAGTACCTTCTGTGCACTTCCCCGAGGGTCCCTTCAGCGGCTCGCCGTTGGACTTCTTTTCTCGTAATGGTGATTATTTCGTGGACCTCTTCGTAGGCTGCAGGGACTGTTGTCATTCGTGCGGCCTGAGCCTTCGTTATTGTCTTCCCGCGGAAGCTCCCGATTGACTGTATCAGAGGGCCGGCGCAGAACGCCGCCTTCCAGACTTCAAAACGGTCTCCCGCGAGGTTCGGCCTTGGTTGATCAAGGTGCGTGAGGGTGCCTGCGAGCAGTGCTGCCGGCGGCGAGGTAGGTGGACTTGGGTATGGTTCAAACCTCATTGTGGTGAACGGGAGAGCTTTTCCGTTGTCAAGTCTGTGTAGAGCTTGGTCTTTGGGTTCCTCCCTGTTCTCTTCTCCAATCTCCCCAACGCTGTCGTCTTCATAGACTTCGGCGAGGTGGACCTCTGGGAGGTCCCGGTCAGGAAGGGGAAGGAGGCGGTTGATTCGTTCTTTCCACTCATCTATGGAGACGTTGATCAGGTCTTCGCTGAGGGCTTCGATTTCGCCGTTGAAGACCTCTTCTTCGTTGAAGGTCACGTTTGCAGTCGTGACAACCGTGTTGAGGACCGGGTTCCAGATCCGGTAGGTGTTTGATGACTTGTAGCCAACGAGGTAGCCGACCCACGCTCTTGGATTGAAGCGTTCTAGGCGGTTCTTCTTCTCGAGGGCGTCAACTGTCGTTACGTAGGCCTTGCACCTGTAAACTCGTAGGTGTGCTTGGTCCGGGGTTCGCTTCAGTGCCACAAGGCCGTCTCTGTCAGCCAGGTGGGTGAAGAAGCGTTCGTATGGGGAGTTCCAGTTGAAGGTGTACTTGGGTGTTCTATTACACAGGTAAACCGCGGCTTGAGCCACCTCAACCCACAGGAAGAGAGGGATATTCGCCATAGTTCTCATGGCCAGCATTCTAGCCTTGACCACACCCCCCGAGCGCTCGCCTCCACCGTTCTGTGACTGGGTATAGGGGGCCGAGGGCTCAATTCTAACCTTGTATTTGCCGCGTAGGAATTCACTGACTTGGCTGTTTTCAGTTATCTCGTTGTCGCACTCGATTACTTGAAGGGTAACCTCGTGTTGCGTTAACAGGGTGCCAATTAGGTCATCAAGCACTCTGATCAGAGTGAGGGTATCCTTTTTTTTTTCGAGCACGTAGCTCCAGACGATGCCTGACCAGCGGTCTGTACAGAGCATCAAGTACTTGAAGCCGTCTTTATCTGCTGGGAACTCAAACAGGTCTATTGCGATTCTTCTTCCGGGGCCTTCATCGTGGGCACGGGGTTCTTTCCTCACAATCCGGTGTGCTTTCGCCGTTGCGCAGGCTTCACACTGAACCGTTGTTGGTCCTTTGATCTTGATCCCGGTTGCTGCGTGGACGATGTGCTTTGTTGCTTCAGGGCCCGGGTGGCCTAGCCTTTGGTGCCAGATTTCCGCTGTATCAGTCAGGGGCCTCCTGACCGTGTTTTGCGTGAATCTTGGCTTCTTTTTCTTCGCTTCCTTTCTTCCCGACGTAGCAAAGGCAGCACCGGCAAGGTGACCGCTCGCAAAGAACGCCGAGGTTGGAACGTTTGGGTCTCGGTACTCGAGCACGAATTGGTCGTGTTGATCGCTCAGGAAACATATGATAGTGTCGTCTGCTCTTCTCAGGCTTGTTGGCTCGCTCTTCGAATCCCACCAGTAGCCTTGAGGCCGAAGCTTCCTCAGGGAGACGAGGTTGCAGGCGAAGTTTGTACAGAGGGCTGCATCAGTGAGCTCCAGGCACACGGGGCCGCTCTCGTCCTTGACGATGATGTCAACCTCTCCGTATCCAAGGATTGGAACCTTATTTTCGCCTGCAAAGAGGAAATCCCCCACTGGGGCCTCCCTGTAGTTCTTGAAGCGGGAGGGATCGTTGAAGATGTGTAGCGTTGAGCCTGAGTCGAGAATCGCTGAGTGTTTGAGGGGGTATGAAGAGGTTGAGGAACCAGCTTGGATGCGGAAGCTCCCTTCGCACCTCCCGATGTCTCTTACCAGTCAGTCTTCTTTCTCGTCTGAACGTGGTTCTTCCGTTTCCGGGGCTTTGCTTCGGACGGGGTAGTTCCCCATCCGAGGCTTCTTGTTGATGGGCTTGTTCTCGATCTTCTCGATCGCAGCCCGCAGAGAGGGAGTTGTTTCCAGTCTCCGTTTGAACTTATCCACGAATTCACCGCGCGCGTAGAACCTGTCAGGGCGCTGTGCGGGAAACGCGTACCAGCATTTTTCCAGCTGGTGGAACTGGTCGCATGCAGGGCATACGTTCGAAGTGCGTTGCTCCTTGGGCTCGCCGGCAGTAACTGCCCTAGCTCGCTTAGGTAGTGGCTTCTTCGTTCTTTTTTCCTTCCTTTCGGAGGAGTTCGATCCGTCGCTTTGGGCATCTTCACCCTGCGAGGGCGCGCCGGGGCGCGCCTCAGAGGAAGCGTAGAAGGCGCCTTTCGCCACTCGGGAGCTACCCGGCACGCGAGAATGGGCCTGCCTCCGTACTTCCTCTCGGTAATCGTTCGCGACCTCTCGATAAGAGTGCGTTTTGTTTCGAATCTCGTTCTCTTTGAGCAGAGTGTACGAAGTGACCCAAGTTCCCCACTGCTGCCGAAGCGCAGTGGTGAAGTCTTCAAACCAGTCGTTAGCTAGGCTGACTTCAGGGATCTCCTTCAACAACGCTGTTGACATCGCTTGTTCCCAGTTCTCGATCCACTTCAAGAGATCTCTCGGGGGCTTCACAAGGATGGATACTGCCCTTTTGTAATTATCACGCGCCTCCTGACGAGTACGCGTGTCTGAGATACCGGCCTGTTCCTTCAGGGCCGTATACCACTTATTTAGGCCATCTGCCGGGGCGCACGCAACCTTGCGGTAGTGTGGCGAGGCGGTCTTGAGGACCCAACTCTTGAGCGTGGCGGTTGCCATCTCTTGGCGTTCAAACCGCTTCTCCTGCTCCTTATTGTCTTCTTTCTCAAGGGCGTAGGTTCTGGCTCCCTCGGCCGTGAGGTCTCCGAACCGAACGGGGAAAGGTTTATCCTTATCGTCGAGACCGGGGGACTTGTGCTTGTGCTCAGCGAGGGCGATCGCCTGAGGGGGTTCGAGGAAAGGTTCTTTATTGGTGATCGCTTGCCACAATCGGTTGGCTCGCGCCTTCGACTCGAAGATCAGGGACCAAGCCTCCCACTGATCAGGGCTCGTGAGGAGGGTGTCTTCGTTTGTGGAGGTCATCGTAGGATTCGTGGGATTTCGCGTTATTCTCGCGTTCGGCGCTGTGGAGCGACGTTCTTCGTTTCTTTTGGGTGGTTCTTTCGTGTTGATTGATCGAGCTTCTTACTGTTGCGTAGATCAATGGTTTCGAGATCAGAATGAGACTCTTAATTGTCAGAAGAGCTGCAAAATCAGGGTCAACGTAGTGGGTGCAAAAGTGTGATGTATTGCTCTGCCCAGGCCTGAATCCCGGCGTGGGTCCGGCCCAGCGTTCAGTGCCCAAATGGCGGCGAAAAGTGGGCTGTGGCTGGGATCCATCCAGACGCCCTCTCAGGGGCCCTGTTGTGGCTACCCCTGAACCTTCCGTAATTCTGACACATTGGCCATGCGGCGTGCCATCTCTTGAGCCGAGACTCGGGCCACCTTGACGCGGTCGACGTCCATCAGATCGCCTCCCTGCTCTGCTCCGCCGGTCTTGTCGCCGTTGTTGCTCTGGTTGTTGTTCTTATTTCCGCTACTGTTATGGTTCTCACGGGGGTTGTTGGCCTCCCACATCTTGGCGTGGAGGTTCGAGGTCTCCTGTGACGAGGAGAGCTTCTGCAGGAAGGTAAGCCAGCCGGTGAAGTCATTCTCTGCCGGAACGACGACCTGAACTCCGAGGGCACGGCGCAAGGCTGGGGAAATTTTCATGCGTAGCTGGCGAACGCGGTCGGCGTCGGTGATGCCTGCCTTGTCGGCGAGGGTGGTGAATTCGGTGACGAAATCTGAGTAGTTAGCAAACGAGCCCGGTTGGTAGAGCTTAGCGAGGTTGTTGGTGGCGACGGTCTTGAAGTCGATGTTCACAAACTTGCTCTCCAACTCGATGAGGAGCTCATCGCCGGTCTTCCACTTCCACACCTCCGAGCTAGCTTGATTGACAATAACCACATTGATGCCTTCCTTGATCGAGGCGTAAGCCCTACCCTTGAGCAGGCCGGCGATGTGGAGGATCTTCTTGAACTCGGTGGGGAACTCGAAGCTGTCCTGGCTCCAACGGATCTTGATTTTCTGGTGCCAGTTATCGAACTCTTTGTGACGCTTCATGGAGTCTGCTTCGCTGCCGTCAAAGGGGTCAGGATCTTTGGCAGTCGACTTCCGCGAGGCTTCAGCTCTCACGGCTGTGGCCGCTACGAAGCCGTCGTAGCGTCCCTGCAAGGCGTTGAACTCTTTGGCGAGGGCTGCGCCGTCCTCTCTGGCGCCGTCTCGCTCCTCCGTGAGCTGCGCGATCTTGGCTTCCATGCGCATGCCATAGTCGGCGACAAGGTTATTGAGCCAGTCGGCGAGCGTGTAGCCACCAACTTTGGTGCGATCGTCTTCGGCGATGGTCTTCAGGAACGAGGTAAGGTCAACCTCCAGGCAGTGGACTCGCGGGTCCACCTCTTTAATACCTTTGATGACATCGGGTTTATTACCGAAAACCGCGATCAGGGCTTCCTTGTAATCGAGGATAGCCATCTTCAGGGAATGGGTTGCAGCGCGCACTGCGCAGTGGTCGTGACAGGGGAAAGTGTTGCTAGGAAAAATTGCCGGTCGGGGCGGGATATCGTGAATACTTCAAAGCAAGCTGCACCAAACGCCAAAACTCCGTAAAAACAAGGCCAGAGGACAAGGAAAGAGATGTGCTAGAAAGCGCGCGACGAGATCATGAGATTGATACAAAGAAAATGAGTTTTGCCCCAGTGCGTGAGGTGCAGTTGAGGTAGATCCAACTATCACGGGTCAACCTTGGGTCTAGGGTGCAAGAGTCGTGGATCTACAAAGAAGCTAACAACCATGCAGCCAAGGCCTGCATATATAGCGAGGTAGGTGGCGATGTGGGGTCACGTGCCACCACGCACATGCCACCACTCGAGCACCATGTAGACATGGCCACTCCATGGCACAGGGCACGTTGTGCCTGTGACACCCACTTCGCCACTCATCTTGCTATATATGACTTAGCTTCTTTGTAGATCCACGATTCTTGCACCCTAGACCCAAGGTTGACCCATGGTAGAATGGCCGCCACTGTACTGGGGAATATGATTAATATCACGGGTCAACCTTGAGTCTATGGTGCAAGAGTCGTAGATCTACGAAAAAGCTAAGTCATATCCAGCGAAATGGATGGCGAAGTGAGGTCACGTGCCACCACGCACATGCCACCACTAGAGCACCATGCAGGCATGGCCACTCCATGCCACAGGCAAGGGCACGTTGTGCCTATGACAATTGACAAATATAAATTAACGGCGCCTCCCACACCCTTCCTGTGGCACGCTATGAGAGAAAAAAATATGAGAAAGAGCGATATTAGACCGGTGCAGTTGAGATACCAAGGACCAGAGCGCTAGTTACTTGTCTGCCGAGAACGTCATACATACGACCCGTCCGGATCCACAGCCAATGACGATCGTTGATGCCGCTATGGTCGAACACACTGGCCGATACCCCGGCGGCAGCCATAGCCAGTTTTCTGAGTTCCTTGTGATCCACATGCCATCCGAGTTTATGCCGTAGTCTTGGCGACAGAAGGTTTGCGTAGGAGTTGTTGGCGGCACCGCGTGGAACGTAGACCGCGTAGTTAAATCAATAATACCAATATCTGTGTGGAGATGTGAGCCTGTAGGATGGAACGAAATATTGAAAAGTATTTTGTCGACATTATGTGTCTGCGTGCAGGTGCCCGTCGCGGCATCCCAGATCTTGACGGTCTTGTCCCATGACGCTGACGCAACGAGTGTCGAGTCCGGCGAGAACGCGACAGAAGTGACCCGGCTGCTATGCCCCTCGAGCGTCTGCGTGCAGGTGCCCGTCGCGGCATCCCAGATCTTGACGGTGTTGTCCCATGACGCTGACGCAACGAGTGTCGAGTCCGGCGAGAACGCGACAGAAGTGACATAGCTGCTATGCCCCTCGAGCGTCTGCGTGCAGGTGCCCGTCGCGGCATCCCAGATCTTGACGGTCTTGTCGCATGACGCTGACGCTGACGCAACGAGTGTCGAGTCCGGCGAGAACGCGACAGAAGTGACAAGGCTGCTATGCCCCTCGAGCGTCTGCGTGCAGGTGCCCGTCGCGGCATCCCAGATCTTGACGGTCTTGTCGTATGACGCTGACGCAACGAGTGTCGAGTCCGGCGAGAACGCGACAGAAGTGACATATTCGCTATGCCCCTCGAGCGTCTGCGTGCAGGTGCCCGTCGCGGCATCCCAGATCTTGACGGTGTTGTCCCATGACGCTGACGCAACGAGTGTCGAGTCCGGCGAGAACGCGACAGAAGTGACCCGGCTGCTATGCCCCTCGAGCGTCTGCGTGCAGGTGCCCGTCGCGGCATCCCAGATCTTGACGGTGTTGTCCCATGACGCTGACGCAACGAGTGTCGAGTCCGGCGAGAACGCGACAGAAGTGACCCGGCTGCTATGCCCCTCGAGCGTCTGCGTGCAGGTGCCCGTCGCGGCATCCCAGATCTTGACGGTGTTGTCCTCTGACGCTGACGCAACGAGTGTCGAGTCCGGCGAGAACGCGACAGAAGTGACCCCGCTGCTATGCCCCTCGAGCGTCTGCGTGCAGGTGCCCGTCACGGCATCCCAGATCTTGACGGTCTTGTCGCATGACGCTGACGCTGACGCAACGAGTGTCGAGTCCGGCGAGAACGCGACAGAAGTGACAAGGCTGCTATGCCCCTCGAGCGTCTGCGTGCAGGTGCCCGTCGCGGCATCCCAGATCTTGACGGTGTTGTCATCTGACGCTGACGCAACGAGTGTCGAGTCCGGCGAGAACGCGACAGAAGTGACCCCGCTGCTATGCCCCTCGAGCGTCTGCGTGCAGGTGCCCGTCACGGCATCCCAGATCTTGACGGTGTTGTCCCATGACGCTGACGCAACGAGTGTCGAGTCCGGCGAGAACGCGACAGAAGTGACATCTCCGCTATGCCCCTCGAGCGTCTGCGTGCAGGTGCCCGTCCCGGCATCCCAGATCTTGACGGTGTTGTCCCATGACGCTGACGCAACGAGTGTCGAGTCCGGCGAGAACGCGACAGAAGTGACCCCGCTGCTATGCCCCTCGAGCGTCTGTCGGCATGCATTCCAATCCTCTTCTACAGCCGGCCCCGTAGTAATCCACTTGGGCTCCTCCTGTCTGAACAGCTTCCTTATCACGCTGCGGCCTGGGCTGAACACAAGTACCGAAACGTATACCTGAAGAGGTGCTTTGTCAATGATCCACCGATTGCTCAGAATAACTCGTCTTATATCGCGAAGTAGTGCAGATGCCTCAGCGGTATCTGTATGCTGTCAGGGAATGTTAGTATGCTTTGTGGTCGGGGAGAACCGGCGCAACATACATGAAGAAGGGCCAACAAGTCGTCTACCATGCCGATGCTCTCCGAGATGCGGCCCAAGAGACCGAGTGCCTCAAGCCAGTGAAGGAGTTGGCGCGTCAGAAAGTTGTGGACTGGATCACCATCCCGTATGCTGCCTTTGCTCTCCTGCAAGTGGTAGACCCAGTATTGACAAGCGTACTGGACTTCCGGCGGCAGGCTGGTGTCGATTGTCTGTTGCCTGACCTCTGACCGTAGCTTCCCCGGTATTTGTAGACCGCAGATATCTCTCTTGAGGTGTTGGTGCATAAGTCGGATACATCTATCCGCGAGTGTGTTGTGATATTTTGTCTCATCGATCCAGAAGTTATTTGTGGTACGCTTGGTCGGGTCAACGAGGAAGTCGCGGAATGACAGATGAAAGAGTCTAATTGGGGCATCGGTTTGGGAGGGGATATCGAGGACGGAGTGGAGAGAGTTGAGCTGGTCGTGTACGTCTTCGACTTCAACATCAAGAAGCCGTGCGAGTGACCCTACCGAGAGAGGTTGAGCAAGGAGAACAATAGGGCCAACGATATCTCGGAACTCGGCTAGCAAGTCGGCCTTGTCCAGACCGGTACGTCCAGCAGTGAGCTGGTTGAGGACGGGGAGATATGTGGCGTCGAGCTTGTCGAGCCTGGAATCGTGGGTCGCCGTCCGATACTGTAGGACTTTCGCCAGCCGTTTGGTAGGGTTCGACCTTCCCTTATCTTCAATGAAGCGGCAGACGGTTGCAGCGAAAATGAACAATGGGACGGCCATCTGAGCAAGACTTCGAATGTCACCTTCTCTGGGCCAACTTGGCGGCAGTTGTAGGCCTTTGGGAGCTTGGATATTGTATACATCTCTGATTCTCGCGAGTTCGTATCGCAGGAATGTGGATATATCGTGTTCGACGACGGGTTCCGGTATTCGGTGTAGAGCAACGTCCTGATATTCTCCCTGGATTGTGCCAAAACCGTAACGAATGGGCAGCTCCGGTCTGCTGGTGACGAAGAATCTTAGGGAAACGGAAGTCACCTCTTTAGCTTTGGACAAGATACGGATGATGGCGATCGCGTCTTCTTCCCGGTCACATTCGTCGAGAGCATCAATTACTACTAAAACCAGTGCGGGGATGTGGGGGTCGTCCTTGCACTTGTTGAGTGGCTCCAGGATGAGCTTCTGGAACTGGTCTGCCATGGTCTTGTCGGCAATTGCTGGGTCGCTCTCGATCGCATTCCGGACGTGCGGGGCTAAGAAAGGCAGCTTGGCCACTAGCTGCGAAGCGATTGTTGTAAAGAACACGGCTGCTTTGCCACGGTCGCCGTCGCCCTTTTTGAACAGGAAGCTGGCACCGGGCACTCCTTTCTCAGAGAGGCGACCAGCCACGGTGCGGGATATCATAGATTTGCCGGTGCCAGCTTTGCCGCACAGCCAGAAGATACATCTCCCACTAGGGTCTTCTACCCATCTGTATATCTCGGCGAGAAGGTCAACGCGGGTGTTGGGATGGCATTTGGGGTCGTGCTCGTTGGTTTGTGAGTCGAAGGCCGCGCTTGTGACGACCGGGAGCTTTGGCAAATCGATCTTACGACTGATATCGAGAATTTCGGCGCTGGATTTTATGTTAGCTGATAATTATAGGCAGGTATTATAGGTCTGTAATGTACGTTTGATCGATCTGAAGGGCGGCGGAAAAGGAGGCCTGGTCTCGCTGAAGGTTCGCAATGATCTTGTCCACATCCTTGCTCTCGAACGGCCATTTCAAGGCTCGCAGTCCCACATATCTCATTGCCTTTGCCTTGCGACCCGTATGCAACTTTGCTTCCAGTTTCGCAGCGACATCACCAAGCTGGGAGTGGGTGTCGTCTAGGGCGTTGCGTAGCTTGTGCGACGTCTCGAGCCGAGCTCCATGGGGACCCTGGAGAAGCTTCTGCGCACCTTCGACGGTTGTCTTCAAGCTGTTGGTGTGTTGTCGCAGGCGATTGATGTCGGCCCTGGCGTTCTTGACGGCGGAGGAGTATTCGAGACAGAGGGAGGCGACCTTGGCGGCCAGCTCGACCACCGCGATGATGCTCGCGGCTGCTCCGAGCCCCTCCATCGTGCCGGGAAACGACGGGAGTTGAAATCAGCACTCTGAAGGCGATGAACGGATTGAGTCGAGGAGTTGGTTCAAGCGAGCGACGGGGAATCGTGGTGTGGTATTCTGTCAAAAGATCGCAAGGCTCGCAGAGGGTCGGTCATGGAGTCGCCCCAACGGCCACCCTGTCACGACCCCGCGACAGGTCCCCAGGGCGGGGCGGGACAGAACCAGTAGCAAAGGAAAGGAGCAGGTCGTTGGAACGGGCCAATCAGGAAGTGCTCTCTGTGATCTGTGCTGAACCACAGAGCAGACAGAGCAGGCATAATTCACTTCTATATAACGAGTAAGGTCTGACGGTGTTTGACCTCAGACCAGTAATCAATACAAGTTCTTAGGCATTTATTGCACAGTCGAGAGAACTACCGTTTGTTCAGTGATTACATACACCCCCTTGCACTTACCATTTGACCACATACTGTCTCTAGGACCCCTTTGGTTCTCCTGATAAGTACACACCCGAAGCATCACGTTGGGGCGCCAATCAAGCCGAAGCTTTCCTAGCATGTGCGAAAAGCTTCCAATTGAGGGATATCCCAAGTGTCTTTTAATTGAAGATTGCATGACTTTTGAGTGACAAAATCGATGTTCTATCCATAATGCGGCGACGGATTGTAGTACAATCCGTTGAAAACCCCATGCAAATGAAAACGGCGATAGTAATGACAGGGGGTAGGATCCGTTGAAGAGAGGGGGGTAGAATCCGTAGAGATTTTTGGAGCCAAACTGGATGCAACTAGCATGTGCGAAAAGCTTCCAGTTGATAGATATCCCCAGTGTCTAACGTATTTGATAAGCGAGCCGGACAGATAAGCTGTTACGATCAGGAGAACCAAAGGGTCCTAGAGACGGTAGGGGTCAAAAGGTTAAGTGCAAGGGGGTGTATGTAACCACGGAGCAAAGGGGTAGTTCTCTCGACTGTGCAATGAATGCCTAAGAACTTATATTGATTACTGGTCTGGGACCTAATGTCGCCAGACCCTACTCGTTATATAGAAATGAAGAATGAGGACCCGAAGGTCTTCCGCCTCGGGTCCAACCCAGGACCCGGAGGACCCGACCCTCGGGTCCCTCGCCGCTGGACCCGACCCTCGGGTTCACCGGGTCCACTCTTATTCGTCCGTTACCGTGTGCCCCGTGAGTGGTCTTCCCGCCGTGGTTACTCCTTCTTGCTGCCTCAGGCAGACCCTCCCTGGGTTCGTGACACGATGCCCCTCCCACTTGGTCTTCGTCCCGAAGACCGGATTCCGGACACCCAACCTCGTTTCGACAGCCACGCTCTGGTAAGTGTTAACTTCCTCCCTGCATCCACCGAAGCTCCTTGCTAACGCCAACATGTTCAAGATTTCCAAGCCTCGCACCTCGCGCTCGCAACAAAAGAAACAGCCGACGCCGCTCTAGCCTACTTCGTGTCCAACCTTGGCGGTTCTTGCTCAATGCCTTGTTCCAACTGTTTCCGCCGCGGGAGCACCTGCCTCTTCGCCGAGGGCTCCAAGCGCTGCAGCGAATGCATCGAGCGGAAAGTGTCCTGCGACGGCAATGACTTCGCTTCCTCGCGTGAGCGCTGACCCGCCCCGCCATCTCCGCACTTGCTTACCCCTCTCCAGTCATCCGCAGCGTCGACGAGGTGAAGTCGATCGAGGAGGAAGAGGAGGTGCTTCTCAATCGCCTCCTCACGCTTCGGAAGAGAAAACGTGTCGCCCGGAATCGCGCTAAAGGGCTCTTTCAGCGCGGGTCTCAGCACGTTGAAGAGGAGCGCTCTGCCCAAGCGGCCGCTCGTTCCCCTTCGTTTTCTTGGCTGGACCCTCAGCTGGCAGATTCCCCCAACCTCCTGTCGCCCCGGCCGATCCGGGTTCCGCTGGTGAAACTGTCGAAGCTTCTCAGGGCAGTTCCGCAAATGTTTGAGTGGTTCCCATGTATTTTCCTCGTGTCCGTAGTCTTCCCATTTGACTAGGTATTCAATCGCACCATTCTTGTTTTGTCTGGAGTCCAGGATCTCTTCCACGACATACTCGTCTTCTACCGGGTCGACCTCTACCGTAGTGTCCAACTGTGCTCGTGCTGGTGCTTGTTCCAGCATTGAAGTGTGAAAAACTGGGTGAATCCTCATGGATTTTGGTAGTGACAGTCGATAATTTGAAGTGGAAATCTTTTCTGCAATCTTGAAGGGCCATAGCTTTTTGAAGTCCAATTTGTCGCTAGGTCGCTTCGTTTTGATGTTCCGACGTAGGAGGTAGACTTTGTCCCCCTCCCGAAGAGTTGGTCCTTCCAATCTCTTTTTGTTGTAATAGGTGCCCATCCTGGCGCGGATGAAGGTGAGACTGTCACGAAGAATGTCGTGCAAAGTTCGGAGTTTCTCAGCCTTTACCGTGGCTCTGGGGACCGTATCTCCTGTCCCCTGGCGTACCTCGGCCTCAAAGCCATAGTTCGCAAAGAAGGGTGAGACTCCCGTCGTCTCTGACCTCGAGCTATTGTAGGAGAGTTGTGCCAGTGGCAGCAGCTCTACCCAATTGTCTTGCTCGTAGTTGATGTATGATCTCAGGTATTGCTCGACTACCTGATTCATTCGCTCGGTCTGCCCGTCTGTTTGGGGATGGTAGGCCGTTGAGAGCTTGTGGTTGACACCTAGCTGCTTCATCAACGCCTGCCAAAACTTAGACACAAAGAGCTTATCTCGGTCGGAGATTATCTCGTCTGGCCAAGCATGGTTGCTGACTATCGTTCTCAAAAACGTGTAGGCCAACTGTTCTGCGGTACTTGCTTCCTGAAATGGCAAGAAGTAGCAGTACTTTGTCAAGCGGTCCACAACTACCATGATGCTGTCGTATGTTGTGTCCGTGGCTGGGTCCCTTGAGGGTGGTAGCTTCACGATGAAGTCCATCGATATGGATCCCCAAGCCCTGTTTGCTACCGGCAGTGGTTCCAACAGCCCGAATAGCTTGTGTCGGGAGCCCTTGCTTCGACCACAAACTTCGCACTCGTTGATCACCGATCTGACCGTTTCTCTCATTCGGGGGAATCCGAAGTGTTGGCGAATCCTTGCCATTGTTCGTGTGATGCCTTGGTGTCCTCCAATAGTCGATGTGTGGACATCCTTGACCAAGGTCCCTCGAATTGGCTCGGGTACGAACAGTTTTCCTCCGAACATCCAGTCGCCGGATTCTCCCTGGGTGCATTCCTCGGGTCGATCCCCAGGTTCTGCTTCCCGAATGGCTTTTAGCCATCTATCGTCTGGTCCTGCCGAGAACAAGGCGAGGACTTCCATAGCCTCATAGGGTCGGAGCGTCAGAGTCCCATCTTGCGCTCCTACCAAAATCCCTTGTTGCGCCTGTTTCTCGCTTGGACGGAGATCTTCCCTACGGCTCAAGGCGTCTGCCCTAGCATTTTCTGAGCCCTTCTGGTAGAAGATCTTGAAGTTGAATTGCGATAGGAATTCTGACCATCTCGTCTGTCTCTGGTTGAGTTCCTTTGTCGATGTGAAGTAGGTCAGGTTCTTGTGATCCGTGAGAACCTTGACTTGGTAGCTCGTTCCGCTCAGGTACGGCTTCCACTCCTTGAACGCCCAGATGATTGACATCAGTTCCTTGTCGTGGATGGGGTAGTTGAGCTCTGCCCCTTTCAACTGTTGAGAGAAGAAGGCTACCGGATGTAGTCGTCCTTCCTCATCTCGTTGACCGAGCACTCCCCCTAGCGCATAGTCGGAAGCGTCGGTTTCGACCTCGAATTCCTTATCCGGGTCTGGGAGTCTCAGTACTGGATCTGCCAGCACTAGCTCCTTCAACTTGTCGAAGGCCTGCTGCCTTCGATCGTCCCATTCGAATGCCTCTCCCTTCTTGGTCAGCTCGTTGAGGGGTTTTACGACTTGTCCAAATCCTCGAATAAAACGTCGATAGAAGTTAACAAAGCCCAAGAAGCTCCTGACTTGCGTGACTGTCGTTGGTATAGGCCATTCGCGGATGTCCTGGACCTTCGCAGGGTCCATCCGGACTTCTCCGGGTGTGATTTTGTATCCCAGGAAATCCACTTCCTGGCGATGAAACTCGCTCTTCTCGGGGTTTACCCAGAGCTTGTGCTTCCTCAAGGCTTCCAAAACCTTGTGCACATGTTGTCGATGTTCCTCTTCCGACGAGGAATAGATCAAGATATCGTCTAGGTAGACTTCCACAAAGTCTCCGATGAATTCTTGAAGGACGTGGTTGATCATGGACTGCCAAGTGGCTGGTGCGTTCGTAAGTCCGAATGGCATAACGAGATACTCGTGGTGGCCGAAAGGGTGACGAAACGCTGTCTTCCACTCGTCTCCTTCCTTGATCCTGATCTGAGCGTAGGCAGCTGTGAGATCCAACTTGGTGAACCACTTGGCCTTGCCTAGCCTTCCTTTCAGATCACTGATCAGTGGTAAGGGGTACCGATTCTTGATGGTGTCTTCATTCAGACGTCGGTAGTCCACGCAGAGTCTCAGCTTCCCGTTTTTCTTGGGTACAAACAAGATAGGGTATCCTGCTGGCGATTGCGACTCTCTGATGTGTCCCTTTCGCATGTTTTCTGCGATGTACTCTTTCAACGCTTCTCGTTGTGCGGGGTTGAGAGGGTACGTTTTCTGGTAGCGAGGTTGTGCTCCTTCCTTGAGCTTGATCTCATGGTCCCATGGTCCATGGTCTGGTAACCCGCTCTCTGACTCTTTCTTGAAGATGTCGTAGTGTCGATATTCCTGAGGGATGCCGGATTCTGCCAGGCCATCTCCTTCAGTTTGTCCTGCCTTCCTGACGATCATCACCAATCGTGGCAGTGTGCTGTGCTCAGGAGAATTGGATTTTCTCTCCGTCGATTCCTTCCTTGAGCCCGGTTGCTGGGTTGAGTGGGTCTTCTCCCAACTCACGCGGCCGCGATCCCAGTCAATGTGCGGGTTGAACACTTTCAACCAAGGCCGGCCGAGAAACATCTCGTGCTTGCCTAATCTTGCAATGTCGAATACCACTTGTTGTGTCTCCCCTTCGACAATGACGGTGAGAGGCTCTGTCTCCCGTCGAATCCATCCGTCTTCATAGGTGGATTTGGTTCCTTCGAACGTCCTCACTGGATAAGGTCGATCCTTCATAACCCAGGGGATTCTCCATTGGTTCACCAATTCTGGGGACACTAGGTTCATCCTAGCCCCGGAATCGATGAGTGCGGTGGTGAGGTGTTCTCCCCAAGTGACTTTTGCCGTCACTGGTTCTTCGTCCTCGTTGCGATCCACCGCGAGGACTTGTCTTGCCCCTCCTATTCGTCGTCCTCTGACGAACGAGGGTCCCCGTTTCCCGAGTGCCTGCCTCGGAAGCGTCGTGGGTGTCGCAAGTGGTTCGAATCTCCGTTCTGAGAAGCGTCCTCCTCTTCGGCCGATATCGAAGCCGTCCTCGTCAATCGGGCCGCCTCCGCCAAAGCCTCCTCGAATCGGACCAGGCGGGCGCGTGATGCCCTTCTCTTCTCATCCTCAATGTCTTGTCGTCTTCGAGTTCCTTCTCGGATAGCGTGCCATTGTTCGACCTTCTCCTCCAAGTGTCGATTGCAGGTTTTCGATGGACAGAACGCCAGCTGTCCTCCCAACCGGCACTCTCGTGGTCGGGTGTCGTCGTTAGCCATAACCACGTATTGTAGTAGGCCTAACTGGTTGTTTTCGCGGTGCACAATGGATCTTCCTGTCCCTTCTCTGGCATTCCGTGGTGACCGGATAGCTCCTTCGCTTCCTTCCCCATTTCGAACTGGGAAAAAGTCGGCTTGAAGTTTCTCTGCCAGATGCCACAAACAAGGGTGGTGTACGCAGCTGAACCATGCAATCTGGTTGTGGTCCATGTGTGCTGGATCTATTCCCGCAGCATCTTCTTCCTGGAGTTGGAAAGGTTCTTCTCCTACGATCCGAATGTCGGCATCTTCCCACTGAACTCCCTCTAATCGACGAGCTTCTCGGGGTCCGTCGACGTGATCCTCCCACCTGTGTCGCCAGTCGATCTGGTCGAATGGGATTTCCTCCGGGATTCCTGGGTAGCCCTCTGGATCCTCAGGGTCGGATTCGTAGTACGCTTGATGACCATTGGGTGCGCGGGAGGCTGCTGCGATGGTTCTCGGTTCCACCGGGTACCAACCAGAGTCCTCCTTACTGCCTTGGTGCCCTCGACAGTTGTCGTCGAAACAGGCCGTCCAGGAGAGCTTGTCGTGCTCCTCCTTCCTGGAGATTCCATTGACCTGTCTCCCTTCGGGGACCTCCTTCCATCCTTCCCGGGCCTTGCCCTTGCAATCCCGGAAGGTGTGTCCCTCCTTGCCGCAGCGGTAGCACTTCATTGGCTTGCGCTGGGCCTGTCGGTTTCCTCGTCCGGCCGCATCGATATCCATCGGTCCGGGGTGGGTACCGCTTGCCGTAGACGGGTTCCATCGTCGAGCTGAAACGTTTGGTTTGTTGCGAGGAGTAGGATACGTTCTGACTCCTTGTCGTTCTCGTTTGCGCTCGTATTGGCGATCGTCGATCTTGATGGCCATGGCGATATAATCGTTCAACCCGTCTGGGCGGTCGAGCTTCGACAGCTCGTCCTTCACGTCGTCCTTCAACCCGGTGTAGAAGGCGTGCATCAGGGCTTCTTCTCCCCATTCGACCTTGACAGAGTCCTGTCTGAACTCGGAAGCGTACACGCTTGCTGCTTTGGTCTGTCGGAGTCGGGAAAGCCTTTCCTCCGCCCTGCGAGCCTCATCTTGTTCTCCGAACACTCGGGTGATTGCCTCGCTGAATTTGTCCAGGGACGAGAAAATCTCGATAGTCTCGTCCTCCCTGTCGTTTGCCTTGTGTTTCACGTAGTCTTCCTTCACAGGGCCAAACCAACGCAAGACCGGTCCCTGGAGGAACGAGGAGGCAAAGATCACCTTGTCTTCCTCGTTGTCGAATTGACCACTATGATAGTGAATGTAGGCACGCACCTGAGTGAGGAACCCTTGGAGCTCTCCCTTCTGACCCTCGAAGGTCGGGGGTGAGTGGATCTTGGCCTTGACCTTGGGTTTATCCTCACTGGCCCCCTTGAGGGCTTTGTTGGCCTCTTGGAGTTCCATGTTGGCTTGCGTGAGGGTCTCGACTTCAGCGGTCAGACCGTCATGCGAGGCCTTCGATTGGGCGCGAAGGTCTGCCATCTGCTTGTTGAGCCATTCAGCTGTTGAGGAGTGGGGTTGTTTGACGGGGTGTTGGAAGTGGACGACATGTTGGGTCGTTGCTCAGATATACTGGCCTGCACTCTGAAGAGTAATCAACGTGTTACGATCAGGAGAACCAAAGGGGTCCTAGAGACGGTAGGGGTCAAAAGGTAAGTGCAAGGGGGTGTATGTAACCACGGAGCAAAGGAGTAGTTCTCACGACTGTGCAATGAGTGCCTAAGAACTTGTATTGATTACTGGTCTGAGGACTAATGCCGTCAGACCCTACTCGTTATATAGAAATGAAGATCTGGGCTGCTCCGTCCTGCTCTGCACCCAATTCCCAAATGCGTGCAGAGCAACACAGAGCAGCTCTGTCTGCTCAGTGCCTTTGACCAATGAACCGACAGAGCACACAGAGCAACCTGTGATTGGGTCCTTCTCAGGGACCCGCCAATCCCAGGCTATTAGCTCCCGCCTGCTCCTGCTTGCCCCACTTCGTGGTGCGGACACGGAATCGTGACATGTACAAGAGGTCTTCTTGATTTTGGATTTCTCTTCTTCTTCTGCTCTTGGCAACAGAAGCCAGCGCGAGACGAGAGTTCTTCATGATTTCGGACGATGACCTGGAGCCACCCATCAGGGGCAGTCCCAAGTTGTGGTGTCACGAACCACAAGGGAGGGGGCACCCAAGGCCCCACCAGGACCAATCAGACTCCAGCCAATCAAAAGGGACCCAGAGGACCCAGGGTCGGGTCCTCCGGGTCTCTACGGAGGACCCGGGCTCGGGTCCATCGGGTCTAGGCCAGGACCCGGAGCGCAACCTTACGGGTCCTCATGTTGCACTTTCTATATAACGAGTAGAGTCTGACGGCATTAGGCCTCAGACCAGTAATCAATATAAGTTCTTAGGTATTCATTGCACAGTCAAGAGAACTATCCCTTTGCTCCATGGTTACATACACCCCCTTGTACTTACCTTTTGAACCCATACCGTCTCTAGGACCCTTTGGTTCCCCTGACCGTAACATGTGGGCGAGGCCGCTCCCAAAATGTCTGCGACGTTTCCAGATAGTATAGGGGCAATCGAATGCCTGCAACAGATATCCTCGTTCAACCCATTGTGCTGCCATGCCGGAGCTGTTGATCTAGAGCTTCTCCCACCATGCGTCTAGGTACTCAATGTGATAGAATCAAAAAGACCTCTCCAGATTTTCTATTCAGTAAAAGAAATGACGAAACACATTCTAGCTACTCCACTCGGCGATGGCGGCCAAGGACGACAGCGTGTCCGGATGCCCTGCGCCAAGGACTCGCTGTCGAGCCTGGGAACATTCCTCCATCAATGCTATAGCGTCTGAGTGTCGACCGTGATCTTTCCACGTGAAAGCGAGGTTATTCATGCTCAATAGCGTATCTGGGTGATCGGCCCCAAGCTTGGTCTTGCTCGTCTCCATCACCTGCACAAAGAGCTTCTCGGCCTCCTCCCACCGGCCCTGGTTCCAAAATGTCGACGCCAGGTTGGCCATGCTCGTCAGCGTGGATGGGTGATCGGCCCCAAGCTTGGTCTTGCGAGTCTCCATCACCTGCACAAACAGCTTCTCGGCCTCCTCCCACCGGCCCTGGTTCCTGTATGTCGACGCCAGGTTGGCCATGCTCGTCAGCGTGTCTGGGTGATCGGCCCCAAGCTTGGTCTTGCGACTTTCCATCACCTGCACGTCCAGCTTCTCGGCCTCTTCCCACCGGCCCTGGTTCCAAAATGTCGACGCCAGGTTGGCCATGCTCGTCAGCGTGTCTGGGTGATCGGCCCCAAGCTTGGTCTTGCTCGTCTCCATCACCTGCACGTCCAGTTTCTCGGCCTTCTTCCACCGGCCCTGGTTCCTGTATGTCGACGCCAGGTTGGCCATGCTCGTCAGCGTAGAAGGGTGATCGGCCCCAAGTTTGGTCTTGCTCGTCTCCATCACCTGCACAAACAGCTTCTCGGCCTCCTCCCACCGGCCCTGGTTCCAAAATGTCGACGCCAGGTTGGCCATGCTCGTCAGCGTGTCTGGGTGATCGGCCCCAAGCTTGGTCTTGCGAGTCTCCATCACCTGCACCTCCAGCTTCTCGGCCTCCTCCCACCGGCCCTGGTTCCTGTATGTCGACGCCAGGTTGGCCATGCTCGTCAGCGTGGATGGGTGATCGGCCCCAAGCTTGGTCTTGCGAGTCTCCATCACCTGCACAAACAGCTTCTCTGCCTCCTCCCATCGGCCCTGGTTCCAAAATGTCGACGCCAGGTTGGCCATGCTCGTCAGCGTGGATGGGTGATCGGCCCCAAGCTTGGTCTTGCGAGTTTCCATCACCTGCACCTCCAGCTTCTCGGCCTCCTCCCACCGGCCCTGGTTCCTGTATGTCGACGCCAGGTTGGCCATGCTCGTCATCGTGGATGGGTGATCGGCCCCAAGCTTGGTCTTGCGAGTCTCCATCACCTGCACCTCCAGCTTCTCGGCCTCCTCCCACCGGCCCTGGTTACAAAATGTCGACGCCAGGTTGGCCATGCTCGTCAGCGTAGATGGGTGATCGGCCCCAAGCTTGGTCTTGCGAGTCTCCATCACCTGCACAAACAGCTTCTTGGCCTCCTCCCACCGGCCTTGGTTCGAAAGGACCATGGCAAAAATTGATGTGCTTGCTAAAGTCGCCATATCGTCCTTTCCCAGCCTCCTCTTCCGAACCTTCCTCGCCTTACCCAACATCTGCTGCGCAACCTCGTATACCCCTTGCGACCACGCATACCATCCCCCGTTGTGCAAAAGAGTCGCCCATATTTCGAGCGTATCCTCACTAGGTTGGTAACCAAAGGCCACTTGTACATGTGCAAAGAGACTTCGACAGGTCGCCCAGTTCTCGTACTGTCCCGTCGGGAATGACGCTGTTAGTCGCTCGATGTATTGCTTCTTAAACACCTCCTCCCGCCCGAACGCTTCTAGCCACCTCCTCGTCGATAGCTGCACGAGCCCATGCATCTCGAACTCGTCCCCAACCTCGTTCGTAGTGATGAGACAGTAGTCCCTTAGCATTGCGACGTCGTCTTCAAACCCGCTGTCTATGTCGTCGTCTGTGCCATCATCTGTATCATCGTCTGTGGCACTGCTGCTGTCGTCCAACTCCAAGGTACTGTCTTTGTTTTGACTCCTTCCTTGCATCGCTTCCTTGCTGATTCTGGGGATATTTAGAACCCACCCTGGGATACCTTGCCGGTCGAAAAAGCTCATAAGTGATAGCAGATCCGCTGCAGACGGCTGCTTGGAGCGGATATAGTCAAAAGATATCTGCCATGTCGTGAGAATCGCGTTCGACGCACCTCCATCCCGCCGCAAGTCCCCACCATCGTACTCTAAAAGTCTGCCCTTTTTGCACTCACTCTCCCGGAACTCAGCCAGATACTTCTCAGGTGAGCTCCGCGGCGCCCTTGCCTGGATGTAGGCGGCAGCCTGGCTGATGGCTAGTGGAACAAAGTCAAGCGCCTGCACGAGATCGTCCGCCATATCCGTATCCGCGAGCGATCCCAGCTTCTTCTCCAGGAGCGTGAGGGCGTCCGTCCGCGCCATCGGTCCGACTTCGATTATGTTTTGGCGGTGACCAGTCAGCCAGGAAGCCAGATCCTGATTGCGTGTTGTTATGATGATCGATCCGTTTCGACTCTGAGGTAGGTATGTCGCAAATGGCCGCCCGTTGCGCGCGTCGCCGCTAGTCGGGTCGTAGAATATATCGCGGTCATCGGCGCTGTCAAGGATCATGATCCATCTGCCGTTCCGTTCATTAGACAGCCAGTGGTACACAAGCTGTGGGATGTTGGCTTTGGCCTGGTTCCGGCCGGGTAGCTTGATCGCGTCTGCAATCGTCCTGAAGCCCTCTTCGACGCGTGCCTGCGTGCCAGCGTGGACCCAGAATACCCATGTATCGGGCTGCTCCGCGTCGATTCGGTGAGCGAACTCGATGGCAAGCTGTGATTTGCCAACGCCACCTAGGCCCACGAGGGCCACGCGGGCGGCGGGCTTGGAACATCGCTCGTCGATTTGGTCGAGAATGTCTCCGCGGTTGACGAAATCGAGATCGCGCGAGAAGGGGATGGTCGCGAACGGTTGTGGCGGGGTTTCTGGTCGTTCCGACAAAGTCAGCGGGGCATCCCTGGTCTCGAGCTGCGCCAATCTTACCCAGCGGCAGGTGGAATTCCGTGTTGATCGACCCATAATTGTGCCCCACTTGCAAACCCTGGTTCCCTGATCCAAAAGATATGGAATGCATCAATCATGCCGTTTAAATGGTTGTTGAAAGAGGTTGGTATCGCGGCTTTCGTCGTGAAAGCAAGACTGTTCTCGTCCACCGCGGCTGCCTGGCTGCTGTCAAGTGGTGTTCAGCTGCTGCACGTGATTGCTGCCTGATGTAACCCTTCTCCAAGAGGCATTTGCATCCTGGCCTTGTGCAAATCCACAGACCGCTCTTCTCACAATGGATCCCCTCAGTATCACAGCTGGCGTTGTGGGCATCGCAGCACCAACGCTGCACTGCGTGCGACTCTTGGTAAAGGACCTACAGAACATTGCCGACGCACCTGATGCCGTGACAACGCTCACCAACGATCTCCGATCAGTGGACCTTGCTCTCGCTTCGGTGCAGGCCGTTACGGAATTGCAGTGGAAATCGCTAGGCGACGCTGTTACCGCCCAGTCGACAGCCGCGATAACTTCCTGCAAATCCTCCTGCGAAAGATTCAAAACGTCTCTCGATCGCTGGACCCGGCACAGCACGGATGGAACGCTCTCCTGGCGAGACCGTACAACCCTGGGTGTCTTCAAACAGGGCCACATCAAATCCATGTCAGAGCAGCTTCAGAACTGCAACGTCACGCTGACTTCTGTAGCAAGCATTGCGACCTTGTAGGTTGGAGTTCAGCCCTAGAAAGGATAGGCATTAATAAGTCCTAGACACAGCTCCCTCCAGCAGACGCAAACGGCCGAAGAGATCAAGACGATGATATCGACGAAGGAGACGGCAGTTAATGATGCAATCGCAGCGACAAACGGCCAGTCGGCCGAGGTTGGTGCTAAGCTGGAAGCGCTTACCCTAGCGGAGCCAGACGAGGGCGAAATGGAAGCCGATCAGATTAGTGCGACCAAGCAGGTTGCGATGGAGAAGAAAGCCCTGGGTGAATCGCGCAAGGTGCTTGAAGGACTGTTCTCAGTGATCCAGACAGCAGCCGCAAATTCCCGAGCAGGCCAGGAGCCTACAATCACTTTTGGAAGTCATAACCAAGGCCAGCAGGTAGGGGTTAACAGCGGCACTATCCATGCTACGTTTAGCGGAAAGAGGAAGGACTTGTAAAATCTCTAGTTTTATATATTTGTCCTCTTGCTTGCTGTGCTATTTACCAACAACCGCTTGAATCCATTTAGACAGCTATTAGTCGTCTTGTGATACGAACATGACTTTGCGGGTTCGCAGGGAGGCGGGCGAGGCGTGGCTTTGATATAGGACCTACTGAGGGCGGACAGTTCCTCTGCTAAAACTGCGGATATGCGAAGTCCATGTCAGAGCGGCTTCAACAATGCGAGATCACTCTCACTTCTGTTGTCTGCATTGTGACGTTGTAAGGTAGAACCTCATGACCAGGTTTTATCTGGAGATAGATATAGCTCTCTCCAACAGATCCGAGTAACCGAGGAGATGATGACGACGACGATATCACAGCAAGAGGCCGAAATTGTAGATTCAATTGCAGCGACAAACAAGCGGCTGATGGAGGTGAATATTAAACTCCTTCTGAATAATGTTGAAAAAGAAGTGAAAAAAAATTGGATGGCATGGCGATAGACGATGCATCTGGAAATCATTTGGTGACCGTGCCTGTGATCCTCACAGACGCTACACGGTGTGAAGACAAGTTGACTTCTAGAGTATGAGAACGCCATTGAGAGTGACCCTGTCCTCGGGAATCTTCTCTCGCAGGTAACTGGAAGCGCGTAAATAGGTAAGATGCTGCGGCCGGAATTTGGAGCCAGTTACGTTCCGCACCGTCAAGCCGGTCAATGTTTATAGTGACTGTGGGAGATGATAATTTGTAGAAGAATGCAGTGAGAGTAAAGACCGTGTGAAAGAAATATAGTGGAGAGAAGGAGGGAATGGAGAAAGGGCCGGGTAGTGAGTGAGTACCTTTGCTTCAGTGGGGAAGGGAAGACGCCGCTTCGCCTCAGACTTCTCCATGAGATTATCTATCAGAAGGGTCATAGCTAGACTACACTGAACACAAAATCACACCCAACTTCCCAGCTTGCTACATCCCAAACCCAGGCTTTTTGAACTGCATTAAACACACCTATGTAGAAGTGGAGCACTTCCCAGCCCTGGATTCACTAGTCACGTAGAATCAAGGCAAAGATCTTGCCCACCACTCTTAGCCCGGAGTTTAGAAGGGTTATGCAAGCAAGACAAAGGAACTGCACATGCGGGCCGCCTAAGTCGCATGCGGCTAATCAGAATAAAGGACGAAAAGAACAAAGAAGGCTCAAACAAAGGCTGTGTAAAGATAAATAAGGGTTAGATTTGCATATACGGATAGCAAACGGGGTGTAGCTGAGGTATGGTTTCGTACTGGCGATGAAGCGGGAAAACTAGTCGAGTCTGCATCTCCTAGGGACGCTCCGATTATCACCGAAGGCCAGCAGAAATTCCAATGGGGCGAAGGCGACCGACTAATTATCCCGCTATTTCGGCGCATGGGAGCCCTCAAGATGTCTGTTTCGGTACAAATACCGTCTCGCAAGTCTACAACTAACTCGTTTAGGATCTAGATCATGAGTGAGGTTCGAGGGCGGTTCCTAGACAAGAACAACACTGGCGAACCATGGAATATTCTGGACCTACAAAACCCCCTACCGCACTGCATCTTGCCAAACTTTCTAACCACAGAGAATTGCCAGCTTCTTGTCCAAGTTCACAATACGGTATTGATGGAGGGCAGCGCTGAAAGAGTGGCAGTAACAGCGCAGCAGTGGGATAAGTGGAAGAACGTTTTGGAATGGGCTTTATTTTCAGGAGGGGGCCATAATACTGCGCCACTGTCCCGAAGGTCGGTAAAACACAACACAAAGGCTGTTATTTACAGCTAACGTGGTCTATCACTGAAAGCTCCACAAAATCGCGTCCATGCGACATCTCCGTTTAACACCTACTTTCTTCGCAACCCAACATGCGACAAAAGAATGACGAAGGCCCGATTGTCTTGGCCCTCCAAGCTCTTGGAAACGACCCAACTTTAAGCCTCAGAGCTGCAGCCGAGATCTACTCAGTCCATCATACGAAGCTGAGCCGCCGCCAGCGCGGCAAACAATCACGACGTGACATCACAGCCATCTCATGGAAATTGACCGATTTAGAGGAATCGGTTTTTGTTCAACATATCCTCGACCTGGATTCAAAAGGATTTCCTTCCCGCTTGTCTGGTGTGGAAGATGTGGCTGATCGACTGCTTGCCAAACGCGATGCCGGACGCGTCGGCGCGCTCTGGGCGCATCGCTTTGTCAAACGGCACCCAGAGCTCACCACGCCTTTTAATCGGAAATACGACTACCAGAGGACCCAATACGAAGATCCAGAGATTATTCGCGGTTGGTTTGCGCTTGTGCGAAACATAATTGGGGGTACGGTATCCAGGAGGCGGACATCTACAACTTCGACGAGACTGGGTTCAGATGGGCGTTATCTCAACCGCAATGGTTGTCACAAGCTCCGAGCGGCGTGGCAGGGCAAAGTCGAAGCAGCCTGGCAATTGCGAGTAGGCAACGGCGATCCAGGGCGTCAATGCTACTGGCTGGGCGATCCCGCCGTTTATCATTGTTAAGGGCAAGCATCATCTCTCCTCTTGGTACGAGAACAGCCCATTACCGAATGACTGGGTTATCGCGACATCCGAAAACGGTTAGACAACCAACGAGAGAGGCCTAGAATGGATTCAGCACTTCGACAGGCATACCAAAGTTCGAATAGCCGGGGTTTATCGCCTCCTCGTCCTCGACGGCCACGACAGCCACCACTCGACCGACTTCGAGCTCTACTGCAAAGAGAACAACATCATCACGCTCTACATGCCTCCCCACTCGTCTCACATCCTCCAGCCACTTGATGTTGGATGTTTCAGCCCACTCAAGACGGCATACAGCAAGCAGATCGAGGGGATGATGCGAGCAAGCATAACCCACATTACCAAGGAGGACTTTCTTCCCGCGTTCTACGCGGCTTTCTAGGCCGCTGTCACGGCTGGCTGAAATAAGCAGAGAGATAATGCTGCAATAGGCTTAATTCTATTACCGTAATCTAAAGCTAAGGAAAAAGAAGAAAAAAAAGAAAGAAGGAAAGGTTCTGCCTGCAATTGCCTTTTTGCGTGCTAACACAGCGATGACTCATCAACCCCACTCAAGTCCCGCTGTGGCTTGTGCAGTGCCGTCCGGCCAGGCCATGACAGCCGCTATAACGCCTGAAAACATTCAAGGAGGTTTTCGAGGTGCTGGGCTTGTTCCTTTCGATCCAGAGAAGGTGATCTCCCTGAGACGCGTGCGCGGCGTTGTGGCAACTGCGGAGAGCCAGGCCACAATGCGCGTACCTGTCGGATAGTAGTGGAAACGTCTGAGGAAGAGGATTCCGAGTAGTTTCATTGTTTTGAACTGTTTTGGTGGAATTGATGAACATTTGATTGAGAGGTTGCGATTTTGTGGGGCTTTCAGTGATGTGGAGCTTTCGGTGATAAACCACGTTATTTATTATTTAAATAACGTTACGCGAGGTTATCGCTTAGGAAATTGTTAGATTCACAAGAAACTTTGAATAAATTTACAATTCGCAACGATAAGGCCTCTTCTTAAGCATCTCGCTCTATTTCACCCTTAAAACTGGATATAATATTAAAGATTTGCGCGAATAGATGGCTTGCCAACTTCAATCCTCGCCGCCGCGTTTAAGCGGTGCCACATTTCCTTCCGCAGCTCGTGGCCCTCCATAAAAGCACGCAGCCATTCCCGTTGGAACTTGGGCAGCTTTCGACCCACCCCGTTCTTGGGCTCCCTAGCTAGGCTCCTCAGCGTCTCAAAGTATTCCTCAAAGTCCGGGAAGATCATGGTGAACTTGGGGCCGTCGCCGCGCGCCTTTATCCTATTGGCCTCCCACTCTCCCATCTCAGCAAGAGGAGGCAGCGTGGCGTGGCCTGCCAAGATTCGAGCAGCCAAGACCGCTTGCCATTCAAACACCTTGAACGTGAGTCCTGCGCCGACAGCGCCAACAAAGAGCAGTGTCGGGTCTTGCTGCCAGACAACGTGTTGATAAAGTCCAGGCACCCGATTGTTGCGCACCGCTACGTGAGGCAGGAACGGGAGTGTCCAGCTATATCCCGTGCCGAAGATGATGTAGTCGACGTCCGCGACGGAGTTCCCGTCGATGAAGTGAACTGTGCGGCCTTCCACGCGCTTGACCGACGGATGGTTCTGTATCCGAGGGTGGTTGAACGCCTCACCTCCGAAATATCCATTGGCGGCGTGCCCGATTGTGACGGCGTGGACGGGGCTCTGTGTCGTGTTGCTGTTCGACAGGTCAAAGGCAATGTCTGCGCCGGAGACAGATGCTCCCACAACCACGACTCGCTGGCTTATTGTTAGCTTCCATGTCGTTGACGGCGCCGAGCAGCTCGGACTTGACTGGACAATGCACGAACCTTGTTCTTATACAGCTCCTTTCCACGGAAATGTTTGCTGTGCAGGACACTCCCTGGTCTTGACTTCTCGAACTGCTCCAACCCCTCAATAGCTGGAATGTAGGGAACCCAGTAATGGCCGCTGGCGACGACGACAGCATCGAACCATTCGACCCACCAATAGTCGCTGTCTTTGCCGTCCTTGCGGAGTGTCACCTTCCACTCGTTGCCAACCTTCTCCACAAGTTCCACCGTCGTGTTGTAAGAAACCAGGTCTTCATATCCATTTCGGTTGACCAGGCTCTTGATGTAGTCTCGCAGAACGGTCCAATGGCGGAAGGGTGTTTCTGGCCCGTGGAGTGAGATTGAGCGTGCACTGCGCTCAGCTGAGATTGGCTCCTGAGAGAACTCCATGGGCAGCGCATCAACATTGGTCTCGAGCGTCGGATAGACTGACGATTCAGAGAACCGTGGCTTGTCCGATTTTGCCGTCTGCGCGGGTAGCCGCTCTGGAATCTGGACCGGTCCATCGGCACTGCGGTCAGCGAGCGAAGCAAAGCCGGACAAGGTCCGTGGCCGGGCAGTGTCGCCAATCCTGATCGTTGCACGGCCGCGTTAGTGACTGTTTCGGTTGCCCGTGAGGGTGAAGGGACAAAAAGGGGCGGTCAACATACCAGCATCCTCCGGGTCCCTCACGCCGCTCAAATACGCGAATGAGGTCGAAAGCCTTTTCTTGAGCTAGCGCATTGAGTGCGATTGCCCCCGCCGGCCCAGCCCCAATTACCGCCACCCGCTTCACTGGTATGCCGGACATGGTTGAAGATATGTGTGTCTTTAAGTTCGGAACCAGATCGAAACGGCTGTGTTGCGTGCCAGAGTTGTTCCAAGCAAGTTTTGCGCAAATGTTGGAAACAAAGCGAATCTGACACAGTGGCAGGTCCGGGATCCCTTGGCGCGAAGCCCGATAACGATTGCCGGGAGCAGGTCCGGACTGGGGCCGGCTCGGCAGCCCCGCACTATTGTCGAATGTGGGATTCGAACCCCTGAACCACAGATTGTGTGATATCACGCCATCGCTGCCAGGCCACTATTAGGGAGCAACATGCAGAGAACAGACTGTTTTGGCATTGTAGGACATGTAATTGCCGATTCCGGGAGAATGGAAAGTTCGCCATCATGTCCCCACTGTCCTTCACGGTATCATTCGCTCTTTTCCCTGGAATGAACCGTGGATGCCTCCCGTAAGATGACTAGCCGTGGACTACTCAAGTCATCGTTTTCCACAACTTGGACTATCATGAACCCCTTAGTCTCGGGTGTGGCGAAAAACCGTCACGCTAGGTACGTAACCAGGTCCCTTCTCAGTACCGGCATGACCGTTGCACTTGCAGCTTCATGGCGCAACCTGGCTTCCTCATCCTGCAGTCCTTCTAAGGCCAGTGCGTATCCCGAACAGTGCGCGAAGCCTCTCGGATCACCTCTTGGCGGGATGGGATTAGAGATGCACGCAAACCGTGGTAAGTCCGAGCTGTCCTCTCGCAGTTAGATACACAGGTCATGACGGGCCGAGCTTAAGACGTGCTTGTGCGGATCGCTCATTCCCAACAGTGCTATGGGCATCCCCTTTGCTTTTTCTCATCTCATTGGCATCTTCTTTTCCGTTCTTGTCGCCGGTTGAAGCTCTGGTCAAACCCTCCTACATTGGTTCACCATGGCTTACGGCCAGGTGGTCGACTTCAAGCATGTCAAACTAGAAATAATGACCGGCACGTCGTCGTCGACAGGCGGCCATGTGGACTTATGGGACGACAGGGACCAAATCAACGCTCGCAGGAAGTATGTAGACATCCCTTCCAACGAATCAGCCACATTCCCCTGCAGCATTGGCTTCAAGTGTCTTCAATGCCCACTGAAATCTCCATGCCCATGAGTGGCGATCCCACAAAGTACCCACGGTCGTCTAAACTTGGGTCAATCTCTCTGTGCTGTCATTGCTTACATGTACGGGTCAATAGCTCCTTACCTTCCAGGTTGACCGCAATAACATCGCCAGCCCCTTTGACGGGGGATTCTACAATCGACATTGATGTTGACCTCAACACCATAAATGTGGAAAAAGAACTCATCTTTCTGGGGATCGTCAGCTTGGAAATCTCGTGCAACATCGCCCTTCGGTGGGTAAGTTTGTAAGCACGGTGCAAACTTGATATGACCTGATGGGATTACAAAGATATTAGCAACCTTGTGATAGCCGGCAAACAAGGGGACATGGTAAGTCTGAAATGGCCCCTGATGCATCCGATCAACTGCTAACAATTTGAGATTTAGATTCTACAATTGAACACTGCACCTCGGGGCGTCTTTTGTTGTCACACGGCCAACCCTCGGGAGTGGTTTGGACCACTAGATAAAGTATGGCATCAAGGCAACTGTATTACCCCGGCGGCAATGGCCGCAGGCAGGTAACGGTTGGATACAACAAACTGACAGAAGGTCATGAGGACCCAGCCGTCAGAAAAACAGACAGAAGCACTTGGCATATTGGCCTAAGGCAATAACTACCCTTGTGCACTAGATCCGGGCCTGTTGCGCCCAGCTGTGACTATAAGAAAAGGGCCTTGGTTCAACCAGATTAACAGGATCAAGGACCTTGAGGCCACAGAAGATTATTACTGAATTTGAACCCCTTTCCAAGCCCTGTATTACAGCCCTTGTCACATTTGTCAAATTCAATGTTATGTAGGTGTGAGCTTCTGGGGTTGTTCTGACCAGGGCAAGCTGTTATAGCATAGTTTGGATCATCCTGCGGTATGAGCAAACGTCTTGGCGCGCGGAGCGTCTCGCCTCGCGCGTTTTGATAACAGGATTTCTCAGCTTCCTCCACATACACCTATAAACGGGTCACTAATCCGCAGCATAGCATTGAAAGTCTCATTCTGTCAGACTACCTGAGGTAACGTTACACAGGCAATAACACCGATTCCTAGTCCATCTCTAGCCGTCGCAGACAAGGACGCATTGTTGACCGAAGGTAGATTGAGTCTCGCTTGCAACTCCTTCTTTCAGTCCATACGGCTGAGAGGGTGACGTTGGAGATGGAACTGAGACATTTCGGGCTTGGAGGTAGTTTAAATATATACACCACGACCCGTTCGGAGTGTCTGATGTCCCGTGCGGGGAATAGAGATACATAAGCAATTAGGACAAGGTCACAGCCAAGAAATGGTTATATTGTGCGGCTGAGATGCCAGCCAAAAACATCATCGCCTTGTCATTGATGCAAGCGACGGAAAATCGAGCGGATGGCGGAACTAATCCCAAATAAATAGCCCCGTTATGGAATTTCCATCCCATTGTCATTCCACAGTCCAGCCACGAATACAATACATGCAAGGACACAATTCATCATCGTCAAGCTCAATCCTTACCATGGCTCCCAAGTCGTTCTTCTTCTTAGCCGCAGGCTGTTTGACGTCTCTCCTCTCCCTGACTTCTGGTCAAGGACTTGTTGCATTGCGTCCGGGCAAACCCGATCTCCGTCTGGGAGAGATCCTTGATCCTGTCATAGGCTTCCTCGAATGCTCCAAGGGAGATGCGACCATCCAGGCACTATGCCAAGTCGTGAGCAAACGAGTCAGCGCGGCGCTCGCTTCCGCCAGCATCAAAGTCGACCGCACCGGGGTTCTTTTTGTCTACGATGATCCCACAGACAGGGGCATCGACACGGGTCACAGCTGCACTGTCACAGCAGATATCCAGAACACGAGAGCGGAAGCCAAGCTTCTAGCCGACGCCTCTCTCGACTTCTCGGGAAATCCTCTCAGTGTCAGCGACCCGGCACTGTTCGTCGCGGAACTGCCCGTAGAGCTATCGGCTCGCATTGACGTCAAGGAGAGATTTGGCACTCGCGTCCTCCTTGGAGGCTGCACGCATATCGGCTCCGACAGTTTTGCACTCACTGGCAGCGTCCAGACGACTGCAAAAGTTGCCATTCTGTTCAGCTTTGCACCGGCATTGGTCCGTATCGACCCTGTCGGCAACTACATCTTCACTATCCGGCCCATCGTCAAAGTAGCTGCGCAGCTGGCCAAGACGGACATTGACTTCAACATCAGTGGGGTGAGCTTCCTGAACGGCCTCGTCACGGCCATCCTCGGTGGCACTTCGTCTCTCTTCAAGGCCGTCACAAGCATCCTCAAGGGAGACAGCCTCAGCAAGGTATGGGACAATGTCAAGCAACACGTCCTTGACGTGGCGGTGGGCAGCCTTCTAAGCCTCCCGTTCGATCTCCTGGATGATTTGGTCGAGTTGCTGGCGCAACTCTACGTGGACGAGAAGAAGGCCGGCATCGCACAAGCCTATTCGGGTGAGCTGGAGAAACAGCTGCGCACGCTGATCTCGGGCGCTTTGGGTCTGAATGCCAATGGGGAGAGGCAGTTTGTGCTCCGCAAGGACTTTGTTGATCTAATCAATCGGCTTGGCGACGGGGCCGACATCTGGCTACCAGACAAGCCTGTGGGATATTGTGTCAAAGACAGCGAGTGCAGTGACGGCAAGTTTTGCAACGGGTTGGAGAAGTGCATCAACGAGAAATGTGTGGCTGGCCAGCGCCCGTGTTCTCCTGGCGAAGAGAGATGTGTTGAGGGTTCTGGAAGATGTATCTCCACGTGTGGCGGAACTACCGGCAAAATCTGCCCTAAGCGCTCACGTGGTGTCTTGATCTAGGAATGATGTTCCCGACAATACCTCAGTTAGTCACTTGGAACCTTAGGTAGTCAATGAGAAACTCGGTGTCCTTCAAACCCATTTCTCGAAAGGTCCCTCCACAGGCAGCACTGGTACGACTTGTTGGTCCTGCAGCTGGTGAATAATCTCTGGTCCTTCAATCCCCACGGAAACTAAGCTGATGACAGGATTCGGGACCGTGAACGGGATCAAAGTGCCTAAGCGAGAGTCTTGACCAACGAATTGCCACTGCACAGTGCTTGGCCCAATTAGGATGTACCTCAGGACTGTTGGAACCACCTCTCACTCAGCTGAATGCGGTTGTGCCAATTGAGGCCAACAACGTGCAAACCAATCAAGCCATGCAGCCGGGGTGACTCACATTCCTGGCTCTTACCACCAGTATGGAACAGGTTGATCGAAGAAACGGGCGACGAATCGACGCGCACATTCCGAAGTATACGGTCTTTGTTGAATCCGAGTTAACGTTATCGCTTTTCAGACTTTTTCTTAGGCCCGGGCCAGTATCAACCCCCTTGCTTGACGCCCCAAGTATCAACGAGAAACCTGTAATCACAATCATTACGAACAATGGAGGCGCCCACCCCGACCGGAGGTGTGCAACGCATCAACCAAGGCGGGATTGCCGATGCCGATGTCACCCGCAGCGACAGCGACCTCGAATATCTCGTGGCCTTCTTTGAGCAATTTCCTCACCATTATGTCGTCCCCTCTCCCCTGCAGCTCAAAGAGGAGAGCATCACGGTCACCGAACAGGCAAGCGAGACTAAGATCATCGACCTGGAGTCTGATCTAAACCACAACCCATCTCGCGCGGATATCATTCTCGACCTGGCCCCTGAACTCCAGAAAATGATCTGCGATCGGTTACTCGACGGTCAAGGTCGACCAGATACTCAGTCGTTGTTACGACTGGGCCGTACATGCACGGCCTTTCACCAGCAGGTTTACCCGATTCTCTACGGCAACATCGGGAGCCACCAGCTTGCAACGCGTGCCAACCTCATTCACTTGGCTCTAAGCCTGGCCGAGAACCTCGATCTCCGCAAGCTCGTACGGTCCATCTCGCTGCCGTTCGAACGCGCCTGCGTGACTTGGGGCGAGGATATTCGCCCTGTTCTCGGCCAAAGGTGGACACATACCCCATCTTTTGACCCTAGACTGGTCATTCGCCTGAGGGACAAGCTCTTAACCGAGGCTAAGACGGGCATCTATGCCATGCCAATATCCCCATTCGAGTGCGAGGACGAAGTCTGGCTTCCCTATCCACAACGTCACCAGGTCTGCAGCCTGTACTGCGATGTGGCGTCGTATGTAATGCGCATGGTTGCTCCTTATATTACAACGGCAAACACACGAGTCTCATCGACCCATGAATACCACTGTGGGTCATTTGACATCGTTGGTGGATATACAACATGGGCCGCGGAGTTGTCTTTTCCTCGCTTGGTCGACCTCGAGGTTGTGCGTATCTTCCCCAAAACGGGGACATTGCCTCCCAGCGACTCTCCCGATCCTGGAAGCATAGTCAAGGCCGCTCCAGCCCTGAAGAGCCTTGCGCTTTCTAGATGCTCGTGGACGCGAGGGGACGACTGGGTGCCCGAGAACCTAACAACATTGATACTTCGCGACTGCGGAATCGAGGAAAAGCAGCTCCGCCACATCACCCAAAAGGGCACACAGCTCAAACATTTTTCGATTAGCAGCCATGCTAGCGGTACTTACTATAGTCCTGGATGGATTCACCCGATATCTCCCCTCGCCATTCTCGAGTACCTTGCGCCGGCATCTTCGACCCTCCAAGAGCTTTACATCAACGTCCGTCATTCTTCGAGGAGCGACGGGACAGTCGCACGTCTAGACACTTTTATGCCGGAGTTGAAGATGCTCACGCGAGTGGAAGGTTTCCCCGCGCTTCGGGAACTGCACATCTCTCTGCACAACGTCAAGGACGGGAACAAGTATCGACTCGTTGAGCTGATCAGAGGCTGTCCCAATCTGGAGGTATTCCTGATTCTTGGTATCATGAGGCATGATGTGGGGTTTGAGCCCGAGATTCATCAACTTGTAAGGTGCATTGCGTGTTCGGAGTTCCCACGTCTGCGCAATATTCAACTTGCACTCAAGGAGTTTGGAAGGAAACGGAAATGCGATGACGAGGATTGGGAAGCGTTGCAGAAATATGGCAGGGCTCCGTACAGTGATCTCTGCAGATCTGTAAATGTGCAGGTGCTGCTCAAGGAGGCAAGCAGTTTGCGTCCAAATCTGGTGGTAAAATAGCTTGTGACCACGGAGTTCAATTTTGTGAGGTTTCTTTTATGTTTCGGCTCGCGGACGACGTTTAATTTCAAGTGCAATTATGGCAATGTCAATATGACCGTTGATCAAAATTTCGGCTTCACTGGTATTTCTGCATCCTTATATGACACTGGACTTTGGGTGGCGCGCTTATCCAGGTTGACCCAAGTCCTGATGAATTACCTACGCGTACTTGCTAACCATCTGAAGCAACGCAGTCTCAACCTCCTTTGGGTTTGTCGCATTCAGGTAGTGACCGCCTCCCTCAACGAAAGACAGAGTTGCTTCCTTCGAAGAAGTGAAGAGTTCGATCTGCTCCGCCGGGATAGTTGTTCCAAAGGGCACATCTGCGGTCCCCTTTGAACGGCATGTTAGCCAAGTAAAGCTAGCAGGACAAGACAGCGTCACGGGCACTTACGTGGAGCCAATATACAGGGCAGGTGATATCCCTCACTCTCAGGAGAAGGCCATCTCGCTCCAGCAAGCAAGCGAGTGCCATTTTGAGCTTCTTGCGGCCCTCGTCGCCCTTGTAAATGGATTTGAGCGTATCAGTCCAGAATTGGATCACCTCTGGCGTGGCTCCAGCCCCGAATCCCAGACTGCCAACCATGCCACACCAAACATCGTCGACGAGGAAATCTGGCGTCGGGACGCTCCACTTCTCGTAGAACGGCGCGAGAAGGGCCTTCGGGTCCCAGCAACCTTTGCAACGCGAGTCCGCCGATTCGTAATCCATCGAAGTCCCAAGGAAAATAAGGCCGGATATCTGCCGTGGTCCATGTCAGTCGGGTTCACGTTCCCAGGGGGGGACAAAGGTCCGGGGCAGCGCCAGACAGACCCTGTCGGGTGCCAACAGGGCCATGCGGGCCACCATCCAACCACCCTGGCTGGTGCCCAGGGCAAACGCCTTGTCAATGCCGATCTTGTCCATAACCTGGAGAGCCATGACGGCCGTATCCCAGTACGTGAAATGCTCTGTCTTGGAGGTTGTCGCGCCATGGCCAAGCGGTTCGATCGCCAGGAGGTTCACCGCATCGGTGAGGGCCTTGCTCGCGAACTGATCCTTGTACAATGCGACCGTCGTGCACATAGAGTTGATGAGCACGCAGGTCGGCTTCTTGGCGTCGTAGGCCCCCGAGAGGGCATATCCCACTGTGATCCCGCCCAGATGCGGGACCTCGATAGTGGTAGTGGCGGCCATTCGGATACAGGATGATGGCGTTTTGGGATTCAAGTTGTTTGTCAAACCCAGGGGTCGTCAGGGTCCTCGGAACGAAATGTTTTATCTTGTCACTCATATACGAAAACTGGAACCCAACATGAATCCAGAACAAGCTGGAAATGAGGGGTATATCGGCAACCCATGCAGCGGGCTAGTCCAGTCAGGCTCTAGTGAGCCGAGGTGGGTGACATTGATTGAGGCCTCTGGTGTTTTTACCTCCGTCGCGAATTCCAACCCGGTCTCTGTTTCATACAAATGGACACCAGCTCCAGATTCCATGACAGTTCGACGAAGCAAACTCGAGGAACTTTCACATTTGTCAGCCAATCCAGTCCCGATAGCGCACTTTGTAATATCCTCAGTCCCCACGAGATGTCCCCCAGGCCCCTACTAGAGAACTTGAAGTCTCATACGACGGCACTATAATTTCATCTCCACCACCTGAATGCACTAATCCACCCGCAATCACAAGGCTAACACCGGATACATCGGATTGGGAAGCCTCTTCCCCTTCCCCCACGGACAGCTCCCGCGTTTGATGTTTACAACAGCAAGCGGCGCGGCGTGCTTTGTTTACCTCCCTGGGCAACTTCAAATCAAAGTTTGTTTTGCGCCATCTGTCCTTTCGCATCCCATCTCATGGTGCAAGCATTTTGATCTGGGGGCCATGCATCAAACAGGCATTGTCCAGACCCGACGCCTGGCGATCCGACTAGTAGCAAAGCAAACTTTGATCGGCAGCACAATGCAGCATCTCGGCCCAGTTATCCCGTTCCACTGCGTCGGCCAGGCCTTGCAAGCGTCCCCGCAAAAACAAACTCCTGCATCAATGCAACACCAGGTTGGGCACCAATTCCGGACTGGGAAAGGCAACGGTCAGTAGCACTGTTTATCATGATTTGAAGGAGCCGTGCTAGGTCCGAAGGGGGCTAAACAAGCTCGGCAGTCAGGGGTCGGGGAACAGGCATAGGAGCGATTTGGCTGTCGCTGGCGAGCAGCGCAGTCAATACGACAGATTCCTGGCATTCACGCACCTGGGAGCAAATCGGCAAAATATTCTGTCGCACACAAATCCTGTTTGAGACGGGATCCTCGCTGGGGGAAAGGGGCTGTTTTCACTCGATTGTCAATAAAGCGTCCGCTGTCCCTTTTTGTTCGAGTCTGGCCCCCCACATAACCAAATGCAAGGTTTTGCATGTCGAGAGTTGGCCTCCTTCTCAATATCTCGGGCCTCTCCTTCTCTTCCCCAGCTTCAGCTTCTTCAGGCCACTGGCCATGCCAATCGTTTAGCAGCTGCAATGCAAGGACTAAAAGGATACGACCCGGATAACCTCCAGCCATGGACCGTGGCTGTTGTTGTTTCGGTGACGGTGTTAGCCGCGGTATGCGTCGGGCTACGCATATTTGGCCGACACTTGAAGGGCCAAAAGTTGTGGTGGGATGACTGGTTCATTATCTTCTCCATGGTAAATACAGTACCGACCAGTGATCAACGTCTTCGATGCATCGACCACGCCGAGAGCACAAGGCATCGGACTGTGCTGGACTAACATTTTGGCAACCCAGGCCTGGAACTTCCTCGTCGTTGGTTTCATCTTCGCCATGTACGGGTGCGGGATGGGTATCCACGCCGACCAGGTGCCGCTGGACAACATGGTGATGATGGCAAAGTACCTGGTCGTCGCCGAGGTTCTCTACGTGTACAACCTGGTTTGGACCAAGATCAGCATCCTGCTCATGTACTATCGCATCTTCCGGTTCCCCTACTTCAAGAAGATGGCCTATGCCATCGGCGGCTTCATCATAGCCTGGGTCATCACCATCACCTTTCTGTTCATCTTCATCTGCGTGCCGGTGGAGAAGCTGTGGTTCCCCGACCTCCCGGGCCATTGCATGAACCAGGTCAGCACCTGGATCGCAAACGCGGCGTCAACGATCCTGTCTGACCTCGTCATCTTGATTCTGCCCATCCCGCAAGTCTGGAGTCTGCAGCTGCGCACCACCGAGAAGATTGCGGTGACGCTTGCTTTTTGCCTTGGATTCTTGTAAGTCCGCATCAGGGTCGGCCCTTCTAATACCATGCTGCTGGACATTGGAACTAATGCGAGTCTCGTGTCGACAGCGTCGTGTTTGCTTCGGCCTATCGCTTCAGTGTCCTCTTTTCGTACAGCGACTCGGATCCCAGCTACACCCTCGCGCCCACCGTCGGCTGGACGGCCATCGAGATGTCGGCCGGCATCATCTCGGCCTGTCTTCCAACGTTACGGCCCGTCGTCCAGTGGGCCTTCCGCGGCGTGGGCATCAAGGACGGCCTCTTTGGCAGTCGAAGCGGCGCCTCTGGCGCGTTTCCCAGCAACATCAACACGAACCACTCGGCGGCCCGACTCGCACGATTGACCGACCATCCCGATGGAGCAGACCTGGCAAAGGTCAAGAAGGGCGCGGGTACCCAGGGTGGTGCGGGCGCTTTCTACCGGCTACCCGACGTCAATAGCTCGGGGCAGACGACCGAGTATGGCGTCGGTACCGATGGCAAGCTGCGCCCCGAGCACGGGCATGCCTACGCGGTGACTAGCAAACCCGGAAAGAAGCAAGGCGAGGGCGACAGTCTCAGCAGCAGCAGCGACGAGATTCCGCTCCAGGGCATCCGCGTGCAGACGGACTTCAAGCAGTTCACCACATAATTAATTAGCGGTGAAAAGCCGCGAACAATAACGTTCCGTTTGGTGCTTGCTTGGTTGGTTGGATGACCCGTACCTATGCTGGCATCGTACGAGATAACTCAAGCATCGCGGGATTGTGTCGTCCCCTCACGGTCGCCGAAAATTCCTCTGCGCTGATTCGACTCGAGCCATTCGGAATGGGATTGGGTCGCGGAGCGGTGCGGGTGGCGGCGCTGTCTTGATGAAGTCCGAGGTCAATAAGGTTGGACCGAGACGTCAGCACGCCAATGCAGCCAGGAGGCAGAATAAATCTTGGCTCTGATCGAGGAAGAAAGGAAGTCGGATCTCGACCTTCTGGTGGCGGATTTTAGGCGGATGCGGGGATGCCAGCCCTTCCGCGGGACCCGGTCGGGGACTTTAAGCACCTCCGGTTGGCTACGTCTGTCAGGGGTCCGGCTTTATCGGTGTTCGAGCACCGTCATCATCATCAAACCTCAAACATCAAACATGCAGACATTTGTTCGCGTGCCAATCATGGGTCTCGTCTCACGCCCGTTGCCTCTTCTTGTCGTTTCTTCAAGCTCATTCATGTGTCTCTCCTCCTATCCTATGCTCTCCCTCGCCACATGCTAGAGACTCTGAAAGCAATCCTTAACATCTGGTCATTATCTCCTGACGATCGCACTCGCGTCTATCCAAACTCGTCTCTGCATACCTCACTTGCATCTCTACACCAACAATACGAGTTGCAGTTGCATTGCAACTGTCTTGCCATATGGCCACTTCCAGAGTTCAGTTGTCCCCTGCCACCACCCCTGGCTTCACCCACGTCGGTGGTCTAGGGGAGGGAAGCGCAAAGAAGGCATCCGAGTTTCTCGTCATTAACCATGCCCTGTACCACACACGATGGAAGGCCACATTCCACAGTCAGTGAGCACCAAGCCACGCCAAGAACAGAACGCAGAACTAACCGTGCTTCAGACCACATGGTCCACCACCTCTTGGCCCTCTGGGCGTTGGGCGCGTCGCCCGACGAGATCCAAGACATGTGGGACTATAACCAGCCCTACCAGACCCCAATTGAGATGGGTCAGCCAAAACCGTCCGAGGGGAAGAACCTCAAGGACCCCATGGTCTACAAGGAGTGCCTTGGCAACAACAGCTGCTATGGCGACTTCCTGAAGTTCTTTGAGGACACGATCGCAGAGATTGGCGTCGTAGCCACCCTCAAGGAGTATCTCCTCAAGGGCGACGAGCTGGCAGAGAGTGTGTTCTGTCGCATGTTTTCGGGTTCGTGAACTCCGCAGAACCGGCATATTCCCAGAGCCCAGAATGATCAGGACATTGACTTGCTCGCGCAGACCTCTTGCATCCCGTCATCTCCCTTGGCTGTGGCCTGGAGTTCCAGCAGCCCAGCCTTATCGCGGAGGCACTCGCGGGTGCTTGTGTGCACGAGACGTGGCCGGAGCTCTTCCTGCTGCCGACCGAGGAATATGTGCGCGCCAACAAGCCCGCGCCGAGCAATTCGCTGCTCGACACGATCAAAGCGCTGCACAACGACTCGGCGGTGCGCAACGGCGTCAAATTCACAGACCCGTTCAACAAGCTCGCGGATGGCCTCCTCACGCGCGTCACGGCCGAGCAGCTGGCGCCGTATCTGGCCCAGTTTCAGGTCAAGCCCGAGCCAGAGGACCTGCAGCGCAAGATGCGCGACCTCATGTACACCAGCATGTATATCGTTGCCGCCGCGCAGCAGCCAGGCAAGCGCGTGGCCCTGGATTTCGTCACGCTACACGGAGCAACCACGTCCGTCTTCTACCCCGTCATCCTCGCACAAGACGGGCTGTCGAACGAGGACAAGGTCCGCTTGCTCGAGGCCGGGGCCAGGACAAGCGCCATGATGTACGCGGCCTGCGGCAGCCCGGCGCTGGACACCCAGCGCATCTTGGACTACCAGCCCCGGCACCCGGACCACGGCTGGCCCGAGCTCATCCACCGCTCCATTGTCTATCGGGACGAGGGCCATGCGGCGAAGCTGATACGGGCGCTGTACAGCACCGAGCAGCTCGGGGAGCCTGAACCCGGCTTTCCCATTGCTCGCGCGGACCTGGTCAAGATCGCCCACATGGGCATGGACTCGATCGAGATGGCGTTTGATGACAAGAACGGCAACAAGCTGCCCGCGGCTGCCCCGGGAATCATGAAGCGCGTGGGCTCGGGCGGGGAGATGGTCGTCAACAACATGACGAGGTGGGTGTTTTACGGCGGCCTGGAGCACGCTTGGGACCATGTCCCCAATCTGGAGGGCTGATGTACCAGCGGTACCTGGCATTTCCGATCTTCACTTGATGTTGTGATTGTCATGGTTGTGAGTAGGGAATTTTAGACATGATAGTTACAAACCAAGCACAACTCCCGAGTTACTGATTATCCAGTGTCTGTTGACTATGCGTACTATGATAAGATAAAGAAACTAGGATCACTGCTCAACCATTACGTGTCACAGCTGAATGACGCTTGATGCGTCAGAGGCGAACCGAAGCACCAACCGTACTAGATGACTGCAGTTTCTCTCCAAAGAACCGCCAGCTTACATGCAGTTGCAAATACGGCGGTTGGTCCTCTCAGTCACGGCTCACGGACTGCGAGGCCCAGTGATGATTGCACGCAGCCAACTGAATCCTGAGACAAATACTGCCGTTCTTGATGGTTGCAACCACTCTAGACAGGATGGCATGATATGAATCCGCGCCATGATTGCGGGATAAGCAATGATTCGTGCCGCAATAGTCCTTGAAATAGTGAGCCGTCGGGAGTTGCAGGACTGAGGCAAACGCTCGGTGTACTGGAGCCTGGTTCGATGGATCATGCCGTTAGCATGCGTCGGGTTTCAACCGGCTGCTTGGAATCATGTATTACTTCGGGGGTAGTATACCTGGTAATACCTAGCACGCACCACGGCGCATTCTCGGGGAATATGGGATGTAAGTCGGGAATGGTCCACAGAACCATTTAAACCGCCTTAGTTCCGGCCCATCCGACAAAAGTCAAAGAGCAGAAATGATCGACCATGCAGTCATTCCTCTGAATTGTGTAACCAAGCGCCAACTTCCCTAGACATTTGTTTCACTTCCAACAACAGATAAATGCCAAGCAAGACACATCCCATCTTCCTGCCTTACTGATTAGTATCCGCCCACCCACCATACGCAAGCACTTTCGAGGCACGTACTATCTATCACAATGGGCTCCATCACTCCTCTTGACGTGCTCATTGTCGGTGGAGGGCCGGTTGGGCTCGCATTGGCCCTCGACTTGGGGCGGCGTGGGGTGCGTTCGACCATCATTGAGCAGCGATCCGAGATTGACACCGAGATGCGAGCAAAAGCGAGCGTCCTGGATGAGCGCACCATGGAGTACTGTCGGCTCCTCGGCGTCGTCGATGCCGTGGCCAACTCGGGCTACCCAAACGACCTGCCGGGCGATACGGCCTTTTCCACGTCGCTTAACGACAAGTACATTGGCCGTCTCAAGATGCCGGCAGCCAAGGACCGTCCGGTTCCGCCCGAGTCCAGCGAGATGATGAGACGCTGCCCGCAGTTCTTGTTTGACCCGATCCTTTCTCGGGCCGTGGTGGCCCAGGGCATGACCGACATCCGCTACGGCGTCGAGTGCGTGGGATGCGAGCAGGACGATGACGGCGTGACGGTGTTTGCCAAAAGCCTCAAAGACGGGGCCTCGCAGCAGATACGTGCCCGCTACGCAGTGGCCTGCGACGGGGCGGCCAGTGTCATCCGCAAGACCCTGGGCATTGCCTTTGTGGGACAGAACCTCGGCTACTCTACCAGTGTCATCGTCAAGGTCGACCTCGAGCGTTACAACACATTTGGCGACGGCAAGGCGGAGCGTTACGTCTTCATCGCCCCCGAGGGGGCCTGGGGGAACTTCACCACCATCGACGGCAAGAATCTCTGGCGCTTTACCGTCGTGGGTGTCACGGAGAAGATTGACCTGGCCACCCTCGACATTGACACGCCACTACGCAAGGCTCTGGGACGCGACGACGCCGAGTACGAGGTGATCAGCATGAGCCAGTGGCGGCGGAGCCAGTTTGTGGCCGAGCGGTACAGCGAGGGCCGCGTGTTCCTGGCTGGCGACTCGGCCCACGTCATGTCGCCAACCGGCGGGCACGGCTTGAACACCGGGCTCGGTGACGCTCGCGATCTCAGCTGGATCCTCCAGGCCCTTGTCGAGGGCTGGGGAGGGCCTCACCTGATCGAGGCCTACAACACCGAGAGGCGCCCCGTTGCAGTCCGCAACAGCTCCACCTCCTCCCGGAACTTTCAGATCTGGAAGGACCGCCAGGGCAGGGACAAGGTGCTGGAGAGCGGGCCCGAGGCAGACGAGCAGCGCCGTGTCCTTGGTGAGAAGCTGGCCGCCGTCGTGGCCCAGGAGTTCCAGGCGCTCGGCATCGCGCTGGGATACAACTACGGAGACTCCCCTATCGTGGTGACAGATGGATCAGCGGCCCCCCCTGACGATGCAGAGATCTACATCCAGACGGCGAGGCCAGGCCACCGCGCGCCGCACTACTGGTTGGAAGCTGGGAAGTCGACCATTGATCTGTTTGGCAAAGGCTTCGTCCTCCTCAGTTTGGGGACGGATGCGCCAGATAATACGCAGAGTCTGGTGAGTGCCGCACACGAGGCTGGCCTCCCGCTCGAGTGTGTAACCATCAAGAACGCCGAGGTCGCGCATCTGTACCAGTCTCGGCTTGTGCTTGTTCGTCCGGACGGGATGGTGGCCTGGCGTGGTGATTCGCTCCCGGAGAACGTGCATGCCCTGTTGGATCAAGTCCAAGGTGTGTCGGTTCCAAACTTGGCCGAGTAAGGTTTCCGAGTAAGGTTCATGTTTGTGTAACCAGCCTAATTAGTAGTTATCCGGCCCCAAGTGGCTGCAAATGAGTCAGTTGGCTCTTCGATAGTATTCCTTCCTGTCTATCGTGATACTAGTCTATCTGTATGGTTCTTCTCCGCGATGTAAACTTCGAGTTGTATCCAAAAACGTAGTCGTGATGTGATACATTGGTTGGCAAATGAATATTATACGATCGAACTGTCACGCAAAGTTGGGTTTTGTGTGCCTTAATCACAGCTCGGAAGATTGTAACTCGGGCAAAACGAAGTCAGAGCGGTTGGCGAATACCTGGTAACTACAAAGTTTTCTCTCTGCATTCAAGCAATCTTCACCACCGGATTTCAACCGGATGAGGCGGTCCGGGTGTTCCCTCGTCTTGTCTCAAAACAAACATAATCTTACAATCTGTTGTATTAAACACGTGGAGATAGATAACACACCGAGATGCATGACAGGTGGGGGTGCATGACAGGATGGGTCCGTGGGTCATAGTCGATAGGTCAATCCGAACACGACGGAAAAGCTTTCCAGGGTCATTATGAGATGGCGGAAGCAATTGATTCGATTGTGGCAAGATGCCATCTTATAATTGTCTCGTGAAGCTCGTACCTACAGGTAATGATGAGATCTCTAGCTGATCTCATGACTAGAATTACCTGTATCGCGTTGCAATATTACTCAGAACTGTACATGTCGCTTCTGCGTGGAGTTGAGGGGACTGTAGCACTCAGCACTGTATTTTAATTTGTCCCTGTTGATCACTTCCCCAAGATGATACCCATAAGCAATTTAAACCTCCTGTCATTGTTACAAGACGTCGCCCCAGAGGGCTGCAGCTGGTGGGGACTACTCGGCTCCAATGGGGTGGTTTATAGATTGCTTACCTGAGGTGGAACTACATCATGTGCGCAACAAACGTGAACACCAGACACAAACACAACTTTAGGGATCTGCGTCTGGGATGTTCCTGGGCTCTGTTTGTACTGAGCAAGTATGCAGTGAAGTAATAGGTTTGAAGAAAAAAAAAACCCATACGAGTTTTAATCATTGTTCTCACAAGCTGTGAGACAGCCAATCTTCGCTGCGACCTTGACCACGATGCGCGTTTCGGATGCGCAGCCCTGTGCTTTCTAAGACGCTACGATTTCGGATAGCCGATGACCAACCAGATCCCACAATGCAGCTCGCTCAGGCTCACCGGGCCCGTTTTCAACCATTGATGGGTTGAGAGGAAACGGTATAGCCAGGTTACGTCCAATCACTGATTATCTGCTCAATCCGGACCGAGACAGATAAGGGCATCTTAAGCGACGATGGGGAGGTACATACGACGCAGCCCTGCAGTTGCATTTTCTTCACCAGTCTGGTAGGTATTGCCACATGCAGTAGTCGTGCCAAAAGGATGAGGGGTAGATTGCAGCAACTCCACATCGCACCAATAAGCCACAATCCTTCGCTACCTACCAAGCAGGTAAGTTACCTTGGCTAGGTCGATCTCCGGGGGGGTTACGGAACGGCGTGCGATCCATGCTGAGCCTGGGCTGATGTGTTCCCTACCTGAAGCTACAGCGGTAGTGTCACGGTTACTTTACGGGGCTGCCAGCATCTGTGGGGGACTTTAGTACCCGGACGCCATTGGCTCGGATGCGTCGAGTCCTTTGGTACAGGCCGCCGACCTGAGCTAATCCTTGTCGGGGTTGTCTTATCCAGGCTAGCAGCTCGTGTTTGGGTGGCTTTGTCAAGGGATACCTAGGTACCCGCTCCGTGCCGTGGCCGAAGACATCGATGGATCGCAAACGGCCAGTTGGTGGCGAACGGTAAGCAAAAGCTTGACGTTGCCAAGTAAGGCTTGATTTCGCTCTCCTGTTCAGAAAAAGGATCATACTTCAATTGCCAAGACGAGGATACGCGGAGGCTGTAAGCCATAGAGTTGCATTGCATGGCGGTTCGCACTGACTAAACCCTGCCAGGTATGTACAGTAAGTGCTACATCATGATGTACCCGGTAATTAACCTGTGTGGTGGTACCACCTTCCCCTTGAGCGACAAGCGCCAGATCGGGGCATGACGGTTGCTCTCGGGCTTCCCATCTGGTCAGCGTGTAATCCTTCGGAGTTTCAATCCCTCCACACGTGCACTGGACGGGGCGGTCGGAATAGCAGCGGCCTGGCGCCGAACATCGGTTCCGTGGTGTTGCGGCGAAGGATGGAATCCCAGCAGGGGACATGACATGGCCTGGAGGATAAGGGCTCCTCCTGCGTGCTGCGTGCTGCGTGCGTGCGACCGCCGCTGACGTTTTGAGACTCAGGATTCAGCAGCGCAGCACATGGAGCCCCAGCCTGTATCAGTTCAAGTTCTGGCTATATATCAGGTATATACGCACAAAGCTGGAAAACACAGACTGGAGATCACGTTATGACACGGGCCAACATTCAGGTACCTGCCTCTCTACCTTACTCACACCTTCAACACGACCCGGGAAGTCCGAGTCCCCCATCATGTCGACGGCAAGCCCCCAAAAAGCACCGCCACAGCCCAAAATGCGGTCCAGCTGTGACGGCTGCGGCGCTGTCAAGGTGAAATGCGACCGGAAGCAGCCCGAGTGTGGCCGCTGCCTCGCCCACGGCATGACTTGTGTCTACGGCATTTCGAGAAAGATAGGGAAGCCCCCACGCCACAGACCGGTCGACACCAGCAGTACCGGCATCGGCATCGGGGCCCTCCCTAGCTCCCGGTCCCGCACCAACACCAGCGCCAGCGCCAGCGTCAGCACCACCACTACTGCCAGCACCGGCACCAGCCTGAGCGACTCACTCATGTCATACAACTGGGACTCGGTCGACACCGACGACAACAACAACAACAAAAACAATCATCTCATCAGCCCTGACGACACCAGCAACACCGACAATGGCAGCGGCAGCGGCAGTGCCAGCAGTACCAGCGCCATGTTTTCTCTAGATGTATTCCCGGATGACCACCTCCCGGGCAAATCCCTACCAAACCACCACTTCGACTCTCTCACCTTCGGGGAATGGATGGTGGCCGAGAACTTCGACAGTAGTCTCGGGACCAGCATCCGGAACTTTGCATCCATGGAGTCAGGGGCTACCAAGTTCAGTGCTGATCACATGACGGGCCACCCCCCGTCTGACACGAGTGGGGGGTCGCCCAAGGGCAGCAGGCTCGACCACGGGCATGATTGCCACCGAGAAGCCCATGAGCTGCTGGGGACATCTTTATTCACCAACTGCAACCTAAACGGGCAGCCGACAGAGAGCCACCATCTCGATATGATGTCACCTGCAGGGGGGGGAGCCATGGTTCTGTGCAACAGTAGCAGCAACACCGGCCGGATGGACCTGGACAACCTACTTCTTCTGAACCGCAAGGCCATCGAGCGGCTTTCTTCGCTCCTGGCCTGCTCGTGCGCTGGGTCACCCTACCTGATGATGCTGTACGCGTCTCTCGTCTCAGCCATCCTCACGCGGTACCAGCACGCAACAGGCGGCGCGCCGTCCACTACGTCTTCCCCGTGGAACAGCTTGGTCTCGCAGGGTGCAACCATCGGCAGCACCGCCGATGGAGATGGCAACACGATGCCCAAGAGCGGGCCCATGGTGACGCCGGCGAGGATCTGCATTGGGGCTTTTTCTGTGGACGACCCCAGGGTGCAGTCGGCGTTGAATATTCAGTTGCTGGCCGGGGAGGTGCGCAGAGTGGCGAGTTTGATTGACCAGATCGCGTGCTACAACTCAGACGGTCAGTTTCTGGGCGAGCAGTCGAGCGGAACGAATGTGGACAGGCTTTACCAGAGCCTGGCGGTGTGGTTGCGGAGCGAGCATTCGCGGGTTACAGATATGATCAGGATTAGACTACGGGAATTAGATACATTGAACTGAGCTAGACATGGACGTGTAACACCAATATACTAATTGCCTACACATGTACATTGACCACGTTGAAGTTTCCTTTGCAAGCGCTGCTTGTAACGCAACTGACCTGATAGCGGTTTGGTTTTCATGACGAAACTGGAAATTCAAAAAAGAAATGCAATCCCAAGGAGAATAAAGGAAGAACGAAAAAAAGCAAGTTAATTTGGTAAGTATGTGATAAAGATGTAATTTTGCAAAGCCTGGTTTACTCACGACTTTGATTTAATAAAAGATGCTCAGCATAATGTCTTTTTTTTTTTTAATTCTTGTTACGATTAAAGAGATTAAGCTTGTAGTGGTGATGTGAAGTTGCCGATTCCGAATCTAGATAGTTGCCCGCACTCCACACATCTAGGTCTAACTACCTGGTACCCAAGCAGGTACCTATACAGAATCAACGAATCCCGTCACTCAAACTAATGGTCCTTGACCACACCGTCGACATCCACCTGCACACCCCGCAGATCATACCCATCGCGCTGCGCAATGTCCCACTGCTCCTTGACAGATCTCAGCCGCGCGGCGTCCCTCGGGATAAACCTGGCGGCAAACGGTTTCGGGATATGGAACGGCCCGGGAAAGAACTCGCTGTCGCCGGTGCCCACCTTGACCTCGACGCCATTCACGACGGGAGGGCGGATCTCAAAGGCCCACAGGATGCACGCAAGCGCAATGTCCAGCGAGTTCTCGGCCAGGCGTGCGCCCGGGCAAACCCTCCTCCCGGTGCTAAAAGTGAAATGATCGCGAGCATACGGGTCGCTCATGGCCGCATACTCGGAGCTGTACAGCCGGTGATCCAGGAACCGCTCCGGCGTGAAGTCAAAGGGATTCTCGTAGCGCGTGGGGTCGAAATGCAGGAAGGACGTGTTGGTGACCAGCACCGTCCCCTTCGGGATGACATGGTGCTTGTATACGACATCGGCGTCGGCGTAGTGCCGCACACCCGGGATGAGCATGGGGTTGATGCGGAGCACCTCCTTTACGCAGGCACGCACGTAGGGGAGGGTGTGCATGTCAGCAAAAGTGGGGAGCCGATCCGGGCCGACAGCCCGCATGAGCTCCTCGTGCGCCCGCTCCTGGACCCGAGGATTCGCTGCTAGGTAGAGGACTAGGCTGTTCAGCGCGACCCCGGTCGTCTCGAAGCCCGCCTCGACGAGCCCGCCCGCCACCCAGGCCAGGTCCTCGTCGTTCAACCCCGATGAATACCACGAATCCTTCTGCTCGAGGATCTGGCGCGCGTAGCAGTGTGGAGCTGTGCCTGCCTCAAACTGCTTCTCCATGCGCCTCCAAAGCGCCATCTTGATGTCCAGCACCTGCTTGGCTGCCTTTTCCGCCTTGGCACGGCCGGGCTGGAGCCACAGGGGCAGGCGCTGGAGCGGGGGGAACTCGTCGGATAGGAAGGCGAACGGCCGGGAGGTTGCGCGGAGGATCTCCTGGCTCCTCTCTGCATTGCGCACGTCGGGGTGGTCCCAGCTCTTGACGCGCTCGCCAAACGTGTTGGTCATGATGATGCTGAAGGCGTACCGGCGCATGTGCTGGTAGAACTCACGCTGGCTGTCGTTGTTGGTGGCCAGGTCAAAGAGCAGCTGCTTGGCCTCGAACTCCTGGCTGGGGTGGAAGGTGGCCGTCATGGGCACCGTGGTGATGACGCGCACGAGCGACCGCTGCGCCCGCCAGTGCGGCCCGTACGGCATGGTGGGCATCCGCTTGCCGCCCGTGACGATGCCGTGGCTCATGGGCGCCGGCGCCTTGGACGACGTGTTGATGGCTTGCTTTTCGAGAATCTCCCGCACGGCATCGGGCGAGTTGATGAAGACAAAGTTGTACCAGCCCACGCGGACCTTGAAGATATCGCCATACTGGAGCGCCCAGTCGTAGAAGAGTCTAGGGGCGCCCAGCGGGAGAAACAGGCCGATGCCGATCAGCGGATAGCCACCGGGCGGCCCGGGAACTGAATCAAGCCGCCGATCTCGCCGCAGCCAAGACACGACGATGGCCGCCGCGACAACGAAAGTCAACAGAGATGTAGCTTTGTGAGCCTCGAGCGTGGCGAGAATCGAGTTCATTTTGAGGGTTGACGGCGCCAGGCTGACGACGACAGGCTTGACAGTTGTGGTTGAGTCTAATCACTCAATCAACTGAATAGCAGGCCTGCATTACTACATCACGACTATATAGCCATCCAACTCCCGCTGTTTGTCGCGAATACCAAGACCGGCGGTTCTTGAACCTTGACCGTATGACCGGGTCAACGTGCAACCCGGCTGTCTTTATCACCGATGAGCCTCTCACAGCTTTTGATATTGTGCGCCCGGCCTGCAAACCCCCATCCGTCGGCATTGGGTACGCAGGTACGGCACGATTAAACATGGGGAGTTAATTAATGTGTCCAGGACATGTGTGTGTAACTCCGCTGTGGGTATCAGGCTTGAAGTTCTTACATTATTGCAGCGGGCAGCCCCGAATGCTGGCAGTTGGACCGGCGGGTTAAGCGTCGTCACTCTTGAATCCTGTCCTCGCCACACCATTGCTTCCGTCTCGAGCGGAGCCTCAATTGTCGCTCGGGGATCAAAGGTCTGAGCCTGTTGGTCTGTGGCTCGGAGATCAAAGAAAATACCCAGTTGGTCAGGGCAGCTGGCCCTACACGCTTGTCCCCGCTTCGGATGCCACCCTGTCGGGCCACGTAATATCGCAACTAATCTGAATCGGACTCACGTCAGATTGCCAGAGCTGGATCCCCTGGAACAGCGGGAAGACGGCGCAGCAGATCTCCATATGCAGCCTGTGAAAGCTTGGCACGTGCCGGGGAACCGTGTTGGACATTTATTTGGGGCACGACTTGAATTAAGCTCTCAGGGTGACACGTAATTATCTGCGGCGTTGCATTCCCGCTCAGGATCATCAAAATGTGCGGTCGTTGCCTAGCCTATGGCTGCGCCCACCCGTCCGCATGTAACCAACCATGAGCCCATCCGAGCCCATCCGAGCCCCACCCGGCATCAGCCATGGCAACTATTCCCGACCCTTGACCGACTAATGCTGCATCACCAGCAGCCGATCACCCTCCGTCCAGATCGGCTTCATTTTCATGTAGTTGATCCTCCATCCGCCTGCATCATCCGCATCCCTGACCAGGCGCAGGAAGTAGACACCGCCGGTCGAGTACCGCGCCGCACCGGGAATGGTGCCTCTGCCGCCGCGGTAGTGGTGGGCTTCGTACATGGTCGACACGGATGCCTCTGATCCGCTGTCGGCCATGTGGATGCGGATGTTGGTCACGTAGTGGGTCGTGTCCAGCTTGACGATGTCGGTGTCGTAGCTCTGCTCGTGGATCTCCTGGCGGTTCTGCAGCGTCTTGATGTGCAGCTCCCACTTGGCGTCCTCGGCCAGTGCCGAATCGAAAAGCTCCGAGTCGTTCGTGTCCAGCCCCAAGATCAGACGATGGATGCAGTCGGTGATGGCCTCGCGGTCGCTGTGGGACGGTGGCGAGATGATGACGGGCAGTTTCATGACCTCGGGCATCACCCAGGGGTTGACTTGAGGTGTCGCCATTGATGTGTAGCGGTGATGAGGTGTTTTGGTGTCTGAGTAGGTAGGTAACAGATAATTCCTCTAGCCGTCTTTGGGCAATCCCTGGCAGGGTGCAGTCGATGATGAAAAAGCGAAAGAGCTCAGATTATGATGATGCAGGACTGCAATCTCCAAGACCTACCTGTCTACGGTTTCTTGATCGGGTAATTATACTCCGGAGAAAGATCAGAGGTTGTTCTCAGGCTCACGCCGGCGTCAACGGGGAATGTGATGCGGGATCCAAATCTTCGGGATGTGTAAATCGCGATGAGAAGCCAGACGCTCGGAACATGCGAAAAGTGCTGGGAGTTAGATTTTTCTTCTCCCAAATCTTCCCGGCCGGGCTTATCTCGCGGGTGATTCCCCCTCCACCCCCCCAGACCCTGTGGGCCCTGCACACAATCCCTGTGTGACAGAGACAGTGCATGCCATTCTCCGGAAGGAAGAGTGGGTCCCACTCGCCTCGGCCACCCTTCCTTTCCCGTCTTGGAAATCTCTTGGAGATCTCTTGTCCCACGCCCTTACCCGTGCTTGGCACGCCAGCGTGCTGACTGCAGCGCATCCCATCCGTCAGCGTGCATCTCGCGCGGGACCCGAGGGCCCCGGCACGTGCCCGGATCCCGCGGGTCGCCGTTGAGCAACCCCCAAACCCCTGAACAATCTCGCGATTGTAGCCAATCAAGCCACGCCAGCACAGGTCCAGTCGGATTTCCAGCAGTATCACCGCTACTCCCGATTAACGTTTGCCTGATAAGTACCTTAGCCAGTTTCCTTCCAGATCCGTTTTAGGCAGTAATCCATGAAAGCCAAGCACACTGCTCCTGCGTGCAGTTCAAACCTCTGTCCCCCCCATTACAGCTTCACAGCTTTGTCGGGTGCTGCAGTCGTGCAGTTTGACAGTCTAACTTGGCCCCTGACTTCCACGAGCCAGCACTTTGTTTGCTTTCATTCTCCAAGACAACCACAGCCTCCAACGGGAGGTCCATCAACACCAACAACACCAACACCAACACCAACGACAGCGACTGGACATCGCCATGTCGGAATCAGAGAAGATACCCGCTGCGGAAGGCTCCGACGCCAAACCGGACCCAGCAGAGGCCTCTGCAGCAGCTTCCGACACCGAGGTCGACACTTCGCTGCCCAAATTCGAGCGCATCCCTATCTCCCAGCGCCGAGGGCTTTTCTCATCCCTCGAGCTCATTCCAGAGGTCACGGATCCGTACCAGTACAGCACGGGCAAAAAATGGCTGATGACCGCCATAGTCGCGTTGGCCGGCACGACATCGTCGACCGGTTCCTCCATCTTCTACCGTAAGTGCTTGAGAGTTGCGTGCAATGACTGGACGTGGCACGGTGCATTCGAGGATCTAAACTGACCTCGTTGGACACGTAGCTGCCTTGGAGGGCGTTTCGGTTGATCTGGGTACGACGCCGACCATCACCAACCTGTCGCTCGCCTTTTACATGCTCGCCATGGCGGTGACGCCTCTGTGGTGGTCCATGTACTCGGAAAGGATCGGCCGGCGGACAATCTACCTCGTCTCGTTCTTCTTCTTCATCGTCTTCTCCGCCATCGGCGCCGTCAGCGTCAACATCGCCATGCTGGTCGTATTTCGGACGTTCATGGGCGGCGCTGCAGCTTCCGTGCAGGCGGTCGGAGCCGGCACGGTGGCTGACGTGTGGGAGCCAAAGCAGCGCGGTCTTGCCATGGGCGTTTTCTTTCTCGGTCCCCTTTGCGGTCCTGGCATTGCGCCCATCATCGGCGGTGCCCTAACCCAGGGGTTCGGGTGGCGGAGCACGCAGTGGTACCTCTGCATCTTTGGCGGTGTTTTGCTTCTCATGATCCTCTTCTTCCTCCCCGAGACGCTCAAGCAGAAGCCCGCGATGTCCGAGTCCGAGAAGGACGCGCCCAAGACCAAGATGACGGTCGGCCGGTTCCTGCGCGCCGCCGTCGAGCCGCTCGCCGTGCTGGGCCTGCTGCGTCACCCGGCCATCTTTGTAGCCATCTACGCGGGCGCGCTCAGCTTCGGCGTCACGTTCGTGGCCTACGTGTCCCTGCAAGCGACGTTCCTCAAGGCGCCCTACAACTTCACAACCATCGAGCTGGGCCTGCTGTATCTCGCGCCGACCATCGGGTACGCGATCTCGTCGGTGCTGGGCGGCAAGTGGCTCGACTACATCATGGTGCGCGAGGCGAAGAAGGCGAACCGGTACGACGAGGACGGCAAGCTCAAGTTCCTGCCCGAGGACCGCATGAAGGAGAACATGTGGCTGTCGGCCGCGCTGTACCCTTGCATGTTCATCTGGTACGGCTGGTCTGCCGACAAGGGTCTGCACTGGGCCATCTCCGCTGTTGCCCTGCTGCTGTACGGACTCTTTGGCATGATTCTCTACGGCGCTGTCACCACGGTGCTGACCGAGTTCACCCCGAAGAAGTCGTCCAGCGGCATTGCGCTCAACAACTTTGTGCGAAACATCTTGTCGACCATCGCCGCTGTTGCCACCCAGCCCATGATCGACGCCCTGGGAACTGGCTGGATGGCCACGATGGTGGGTCTGTTTGCTCTGGTGACCATCTTGACCACCCTTGCTGCCCTCAAGATATACGGGCCGCGGTGGAGAGTGACGATGGACAAGAAGCTCAACGGGTAGATAAAATGGGTTGTGCTGGGATTGATGGGTCTTCGGTTCTAGTCGCCTAGAAGAAAGGCTTGTTTATGAATGTCGTTACAGGGGTCCATGTCACCGTGGTGAGAAAGTCAACTGTTGTGGTTGAGACATCAATGATGTTTTCCTCTCGTTTGTGGATGGATGGTTTGATGGGGCAGCAAGCTTAATGTACCACAAATGCAATCATTCAATGCCGTTATTTTGTCATACATGTTTGGCCACGATAACGTTGTCGAGCGACATCCATATCCCCTCATCTTTCAGATTCGATTGTTGCGCAGTTTGAATGGGAATATTTCATCACAAGCCCATTAGGAACCTACCTCACCCAAATGTGAATGTTGCGGAATTATGAACGGCGTTAGCAATGACGTCACTACTTGACCACAGCTGCGAATAGAAAACAACTTCGAAACTCAGGTACCTACCCGGGCGCAGGTTGGTTTCCACGTTTCACATTGCTTGTTACACGCGTAACATGCGTAAGTCCATACCGCAGACACGTGGAGGGCAATTAATTGCCTGAAATATTCAATCCCTTTCTCGCCAATCCGCTGTTTGTGGTCCATGCGCTCGGAAATAACGGAGCTTATCCCCCAAACTATGCCCCAAACATGCCGGTCAGATGTCCCATTCGGACTCACTCGGGTTTTTTTGCCGAAGCGTCGTCACACACATATCCCGTACACACACACACACACACATCCACCATAACCCTTCAAATCATCAACTGCCGTTGCGCCTTCTTCATCTCATCTCCCACGCCAATTCTCCATCCGCGCCAAGCAATGACGATCTAGATAAACTACCTTACCTAGGTAACCAGCTTCGTCAATCTCGACCAGCGCCGCCGAACACTCACATTGGAACCATGCCATCCTCAATAGTCGCTGTGGCCCGCCTGGTCAAGGCGGCTCGTTCGCTGGCCAAGCCTGGCATTCTGACGGCGCGTTTCCATCGGCCATCGGCACTTCCAAGCGCATCGCTGCCGCAACAACAACAACAACAACAAGCCAGATGCATCAGCTCCAAGCGGCGGCCCATCATCACGCTCGAGGAGCATTTCCTGTCGCGCGCCGCCATCGCCGAGCCCAACGAACGCAACCAGCACTTCAAGGCCATGCCCGGCCTGTTTGACCGCTTTGTCGAGCTGGGCCCGCTGCGCCTCGACGACATGGACGCGGGCGGCGTCACCATGCAGGTCATCTCCCACGCGCCGGGCGACCTGTCCGTCGACGGCTGTCGCGCGTGCAACGACCAGCTCGCCGACGCCGTGCGCGCCCACCCGGGCCGGTTCGCCGGGTTTGCCGAGCTGCCGATGCACGACCCCGAGGCCGCTGCCGCCGAGCTGCGCCGCACATGCTCGGGCCAGGACAACATGTCGTTTGTCGGCGCGCTGGTCGACAGCCACACCGAGGCCGGCCTGTACTACGACGGCCCCGAGTTCGACGCGCTGTGGGCCGAGGCCGTCAGCCTGGACGTGCCCATCTACATCCACCCCACCTGGCCGTCGGACCAGCTCCACGAGGCCTACAAGGCGCCCCATCTGCCCGAGATCACGACCCTCTCCATTCTCGCGTTTGGTTTCGGCTGGCACAGCGACGTCGCCGTGCATATCCTGCGGTTGTATGCTTCGGGCGTCTTCGACCGGTTTCCAAACCTCAAGATCGTCATCGGCCACATGGGCGAGATGCTGCCCTACATGCTGCAGCGGGTCGAGCGGGTGTGCACGCCCTGGGGGAAGGAGAGGAGCTTCCGCGAGGTGTGGGACAACAACCTGTGGCTGACCACCAGTGGCAACTGGTCCTTGGACCCAATGGCCTGTCTCTTGCGGAACACCAAGCACGACCGGATCATGTACAGCGTCGACTACCCCTTCTCACGGAGCCCCAACGGGCTGAAATGGCTCGAGCAGCTGGAGGAGAGCGGCATGGTCACGGAGGAGGAACTGGAGGGGATTCGTTGGAAAAATGCGGCTAAACTGTTGAAACTTGACCTGAACTTGACGGACTTGACGACATGATGACTATTATGAACAGAAATCTCATTTCCCCTTCCCAACCCCCTTTCCTTTCCTTTATCATTCTAGCTGGCAGGACAGACGCTTCTAATCTAGGTACCTTAGGTAATTGCTCATGAACAAAAACAGAAACAAAAACAAATAAGACTTTACCCCTTGATCCTACGCTACATTAAAGTGGAACCAGCTCCTTGGGCAGCGCCGTTGACTTGACTGCGATGCGGTTGCAGAGCGTGGTGATGGGCACGCCGGCAAGCACATCAAAGACGGTGATGGTCGACTTGGCCTCCCGCATGACCCAGTTGACGATCTCGATGGCGACGAGCGAGTCGAAGCCGTACGAGTGCAGGAACCGGCTCGTGTCCACCTCGGAGGGGTCCGTCTGCAGCATCTTGGCGACCTGCTTCACCAGCGCCTCGAGCACCGAGCCGACCGCCTCCGGCAGGGAATTGGCCTGGCTGATGAGCACGTGCGCGGGGACGTTGCCGCCTGCGCCGGCTGCGGACGACGCGATCTCGTGCAGGCCCGTGCGGGCGATGATGGAGAAGCGCGCGTCGTCGAGGTAGTACGGGGTGGTGATGCCGGCCAGGCTGACGCTGCCGCCCGTGGCGAGACCCGTGACGACCTGGGGGGGCATGGCGGCGGCGGTGTCGCGGTCGATGACCCGCTCGATGAGGGCGAGGAACTCGGGCTCGTGGATCCCGTACGGCTTCTCCCACTCGCGGAAGCTTGCGTTCTCGGTCATGCCTGATTCGGCCAGGACGCCGATGTCGCACATCAGGCCCAGGTCGATGGTCGTGGCATGCTGACCGCGTGCCCGACGGTGGTACGCCAGTGCGTCCTCGTATGCGCCCGCCGACGAGTAGTTGCCCTGTCCGCGGCTTCCGAAGACGCCCGTGAAGGAGCTGAGCGTGATGAAGAAATCGAGGTCGTCGGGGAGATAGGTGTGGAGGTTCCAGCTGCCTTGGACCTTGGGGCGCGTGCTCTCGACCCAGGCTTGGTGTGTCATGTTGGTGAACAGGCCGTCGCGGAGGACCATGGCGCACTGGAAGACGCCCCGGACCTTGCCAAGCTCCTGCGTGCAGCTGTGGACTGCGGTGGCGACTTGGAACGGGTTGCCCACGTCGCACTTGTAGACCTGGACTTGGACCTGCTGCTGTTCGAGCCTCTGCACGAGAGCTTGGGCCTTGCTGGACTCAGCTCCTGAACGCGACAGGAAGCACAGCTTGCGAGCACCGAGACTGACGAGCTTGGACGCCACGCTGCGTCCGATGCCGCCCAGTCCGCCAACAAGCATGTACACTCCGTCGGGGGACAGCTTGGGCGCTTGCATCCCTCTCTGAATGACGGGCACAACATGGTCGTCTCCCCAGGTCAGAGCGATCTTGCCCAGGTGCTTGCCCGTCTGCATGAGTCGCAGCGCACCCTCCACGTCCGAGATGGGGAAGCTGATCAGGGGCTCGACCGGCCGGGTAATGCCACGGCGGATGAATTCAAACGCACCTTCGAGGATGACGGCCATGAGGTCGGGACGGCTCTCCTCGACGTGTCTGAGGTTGAAGAAGGTGAACGTGGCGTCCTGCAGGAACGGCCTCATCTCCAGCCCGGTGTTGTTGAGGATGTCCTTGATACCGATCTCGACAAAGTGGCCAAACGGCGCGATGCAGTGCCACGTCTGCCGCAGGGCCTCGCCGGCCAGCGAGTTGAGCACAACGTCCACGCCGCGGCCGTTGGTCATGCGCTTGATGCCCTTGACGAAGCTGGTGTCGCGCGAGTTGAAGATGTGGTCGTCACGGATGCCGTACTGCTCGCGGATCAGCTTCTTCTTGGTCTCGGACGAGACGGTGGCGAACACCTCCATGCCGAAGTGCTGCGCGATCTGGCAGGCGACCTGGCCCACGCCACCGGCGGCCGCGTGGATGAGGATGGACTGGCCCTTCTGCACCTTGGCCACGCGGACCAGCGCGTTCCAGGCCGTGGCGTGCACGACCGGGATGCTGGCGCCCTCCTCAAAGGACATGCCCTCGGGGAGATGGGTGCAGAAGCTGGCGGGCGCGCGGTGGAAGGTCCTGTGCGCGCCGAACGCGCACATGATGACCCTGTCGCCGACCTTGAACTTTGTCACGGACGAGCCGACGCGGCTGACGATGCCTGCGGCGTCCAGGCCGAGGGCTGTGTCGGCCATTTGGCCCATGGCAACCATGACCTCGCGGAAGCTAAATACCTCGTCAGCATACGGTTCAGCAGGAGAAAAGGGGTAGGGAGGGCAATGCACTTACTTCAACGCAGTCGCCTTGGTCTGGATCTCGATAAACTCGGGCTCGATGTCCGCCTCGGCCGCATCATCCGGCTCCATGCAGACCGAGCTGAGCATGCCAGGCGACGGCACGCAGAGCTTGACGGGGTACTTGATCTCGCTCAGAGGGATCTCGATGATGGTCTTGGCCGCGCCGGGAAGCAGGCCGTTGATCTCTTCATTCAGGACCTGGTCTTCGACGAGACGGCAGATCTGCAGCACGTCATCCTTGACGTGGAACTCGTTCTCCTCACCCGTCCACAGGAACGCGTTGGACAGCAGGTCAGCGAGTCGCTGCACCTGCGCGGGTCCCGCGATCGATGCAGGCTCGTCCGCGTGCAGGATGCGCACGTTCAGGCCGGGGGTCTCGTTTCGCACGACGCGCACCAGACCGTCAATCATGGCGGTGCTGGGATCGTCGAGCGCTGTCACCCAGAACAGGCTCTCGGTCTCGAGGATCAGCTTTTGGAGCGACTTGAAGTCGGCCGCGGCCAGGTCGCCGAGGAGGGGCGTCTGGAATTCGACCAGCGAGATGCATGTCTTGCCTGCGAGCCGCGACACGTCGGGGCCCCAGCAGAAGATGCGCGTCTGGTAGTGGTGCTTTTGCAGGCGCGCGATGAGCCGGGAGGCCACGGCCAGAGCCGTCTCGGTCGGATTCGCAGCAAGGACAAGGGTGATTTCTGGGTCTGACGAGTGCGAGACTCCGTTGGTCAACCCGTTGCTGGCTCCGTTTGTCACGCCATTTGTCTTGCCGTTCGCCACGGGGCAGGTGCGCTTCTTGGCAAAGATAAAAGCAGACTCGGAGCCTGCATCGGTGCCGCGAAGCACGGTGGTGTCCAGCTTGCTTGCGTCCAGTGCAGATCGGATGCTGGCCAAGATGCTCTCTGTCGCCAGGAAGCATAGCGTACCATCCTCCTTGACAACCTGGGCCATGCGCCCGACTGCGTCCTCGAGAGTTGGCGCATACGAGCGCAGGGCATCGTCGGAAGCAACAAGGACGTCATACTTGGCTTGGAGCGCATCTTCGGAGAGGTCCTGCGCGAAATCCAAGACCTTGAGGGCGCTCTGCTGCTCGGGCTTGACCAGATCCTTGTCCTGGACGGCTGTGTGCACATCCCAGGTCTCGGCGAGTGTTGCCAGGCTGGTCTGCTTGAACAGTGGGCTCTCTGCATCTGCTGCCACTTCAAGGACGGCATAGGTCGGGTCGGAATGGTGCAGCAATTCGAGGTACTGTTCAGGATGCAGATGGTGATTAGCCTCAGACTCGCGCAAGTTTACCTAAAAAAAGATGCAAAGCAGGGACTAGGGGGGAGAACATGAACGCGTGTCACATACCTCAGTTAGTTGGGCCTCAGCTGTGGGCAGTCTCGACAGCAGAGAGTGCAGATCCTCGGGAGATAACAGGCCAACGGCGGGCTTCCACGTCAGCTTGCTCGTGATCGACTTGGCGGTGGCTGAAGACGAGGCTCCGGCGATTTCGGCACAGAGGAACCCCTTGATGACGATCGTGGGGAGCTGCGCAGCATCATCAAACATAACGATATCAGCATTGAGCTCGTTGAGTCCGTGCCTGTCAGCGTTGGCAAAGCCAGGCAGGATCGTGCCATCCAGGTACGGAATGTTGGCCGAGATGGTGACCGTGTCGATGGACTTGGGGACCATGGCAGTCTTGGGGTCGTATTTGCCTCCCTTGACGGCGGCAAAGGCCAAATGGAAAACGGCATCGAGCGTGCCGGGGTGGACGACGTACGGGCGGCCGGTGATGCCGGGGATGGGCACTTCGGGAAGCCGCACAGCACCGACACTCTGGCCATCGCGGTTGCGGGCCTCGCAGACGTTGGTGAAGACTGGGCCGTAATCGAGACCCCAGGACCGCATGTCAGCATAGAAGCCATCGGGGTCAAGACGGTTGCTGCAAGTGCGCTGCGCCTCCTCGAGCTCCGCCTTCAGACCCTGCTCCTCGAGGTCCCGCTCGCGGCTCGCATCAGAGCCCTCGGCGGGCTCGTACTCGATGATCATCAAGCCGCAGCAGTTCTGGACCAAGGACTTGCCGTCTGGGGATGTCGTGACGGAGAACTCGGTCCATGTCGACGCCGAGTCCTTGGTGCCCACCACGTGCGGACGCAGCTTGACGATGTACTCCAGCTCATCGTCGTCCGTCATGATGGTTGCCGCGGTCAACTGGATGTCGCGGAGATTGAATGATGCGATTTGACGGGACTTGTCGGCGGTTTGGACAGCCGCTTCAATCGCCATGGCGATGTATCCCGCGCCCGGGTACAAGATGGACCCCTGAATCTTGTGGTCGGAGATCCACGGCGCCTCGGAGAGTCGGAGGAAGCCCTTCCAGAGCCGCTCGCCCTCGGTGACGGATGGATGTGCGGCGCCGAGAAGGCCAGGCTTGGGCGCGTCCCTGGCGAGGAAGTCGACATCCACGCGAGAGTCGTGCCAGAAACGCTGCGAGTGGTTCCAGGCATATGTGGGCAAATCGACAAGCGGGCGGTCAAAGTGGAGGTGGCTATCGACGTTGATCTCACGGATGTTGACCTGGCAGCCCTGCGTGAACAGAGCACCGGCGGTGGTTGCAGCCGTGTTGATGGCGTTCAGGTTGCGGGTGAGAACGGAGTAGTAAGGGATGTTGGCAATCCCGTGGGCCTTGAGCGACTGGGTGGAGGGGCCCTGCAGCGCCGAATGCGGGCCCAGCTCGAGCAGGACGTCGACGTTGTTCTCCTCCTGGCGCTTGCCGGTGCTGAGGAAGGGGCGCACCATGTCGTGGACGCCCTTGGAGAACTGGACTGGCGCCGTGATGCTGGCAACCCAGTGGTTGACACCCAGCTGGCTCGAGTCAATGACGCCGCCTGTGACTGTCGAGAACATGGTGCAGTCGCTGGAGGGTTTCAGGATGGGCTGGATGTCGGCCGTCAGGGAGCGGTATTCGTCGGCCAAGATGGCCATGTGCGGGGAGTGGTAGGCAGTGTCGACCATCAGCTTGCGGCAGAAGACGTTGGCAGTCTTGAGCATGACAAGCAGCTGGTCAATCCCGGTGCTGTCTCCAGCGATAGTGGTGCTGGTCGGGGAGTTGATGCAGGCCACGACAAGCTTGCCGTCGGTGACCTTGGAGATCCACTCTTCTGCTGCCTCTTGCGACAGGCCGACGGCCATCATGGCGCCGTCCACGTCCGGGGCCTTGAGCTTCATCCGGGAAGCGACGTAGCCACGGTAATAGGCAACCTTCCAGGCGTCCTTGCGACTGAGCCCGCCAGACGCATACGAGGCAGCAATCTCGCCGCCCGAATGGCCCACGACAGCAGTGGGGAGGATGTTCCACGACCGGAGCAGGTCTACGAGCGCGACCTGCAGGATGGAGGTGAGGCCGTGGCTGTACAGGGCCGTGTTGACCAGCGAGGTCATCTTGTTCTTGGCCAGCTCCTCGGCCACCGACCAGGTGCAGCCGCAGTTCTCCTGGAGGTGCCTGTCGGCGGCCTGGATGCTCTCGCGGAAGACCTTGTAGCCCATGAGCTCGGCGCCCATGCGCGGCCACTGGGCGCCCTGGCCGGTGAAGACGAACCCGATGCGGGGGCTGCGCGAGGACTTGACCGCCGGCGCGCGGCCGCCGTCCTCGCTGGCCGTCAGGGCGGCGACGAGCTCTGCGGGCGACGAGGCGATGGCAAACGTCTTCCATTGGAGCCGGGACCGGCGCTCACCCAGGGTGTAGGCCAGCTCGGCCATGAAGGTCTCAGTCTCGGTCGGGTCGTGCCCGGCGGCCTTGGTCTCGATGTACTTGGCAAGCGGCTCCTCCATTCGCTTGAGTCCGTCCTTGTCCTGTGCGCTCCAGACGAAAAGCCGAGGCCGGGGGGCGTCTTGCTCGGAGGCGTGGCCGTTGGTCCCGGCGGCGGTACCGTTTGTGCCGTTGACACCGTTTGATGCATGTCCGTTGACGCCATTGACGCCATTCGAACCATGTCCGTTGACATGTCCGTTGATGCCGTTGGCGTGGCCATTTACACCGGCGTGGCTGTTGACACCGTTCGTGGCGTGGCCGTTCAAAGCACGCTTCCGGGCGGCCAGGTAGTGGTCCGCGTCGTCCAGGACCGCATGTGCGTTTGACCCTCCATAGCCAAACGAGTTGACGCTGATGCGGCGCACGCCATCGGTCGGCCACGGGGTCAGCTCTGTCGGGACGCGGACGTTCCACTTGTCCCACTGGATGTTGGGGTTGGGCTTGTTGAAGTGGATATTCGGCGGGATCAACCCGGTCTCGAGCATCAGCACTGCCTTGATGATGCTGGCGATTCCAGCCGCAGCTTCAAGATGACCGATCTGCATGCACCATTGGTGGTTAGAATACACGCGGGCACGGCCTCGGAAACAGGAGATTGGGACTGGGGGGACAAACATTGGCTTTCACTGATCCCACGATCAGCTTGTTCTCCGGGCTGTGCGATGCGGCGATGGTTCCTCCCAGAGACTCCATCTCGGAGAGATCGCCGACCTTGGTGCCAGTGCCCTGGAGTGCGGATATCATGCACTGGTCAGTAAGCTGTCGACATGAAAGTCAAGTGAAAACAGCGCCAGGACATAGACGTACATGAGCTTCGACGTATGCTGTCGTGGCAAAGTCCAGACCATTCCTCTGGTAGATCTCTTCCATCAGAGACATCTGTGCCTCTGCACTGGGCATGGTGAGCCCCTTGGTCCGGCCGTCCTGGTTAGAGCCGGTTCCCCTAATGACGGCTCGAATTGGGTCGCCTGCGGCAATGGCATCGCTCGTGCGCTTCAGGATGACACAGCCGAATCCCTCACCACGACCGTAGCCGTTGGCAGATGCATCAAAGCTCTTGCACTTGCCGTCGGGCGAGAGGAATCCGTGGTTAGACAGGAAGATGAACATCTCAGGGTTGAGGAGAAGACTGCTGGCGCCGACGATCACCGTGTCCGACTCCCCTGTCCGGAGACTCTGGCATGCAAGATGCAGCGCAACCATGCTGGACGAGCAGGCTGTGTTGACCGGGAAGGACGGCCCCTTCAAGTCCCATAGCCAGGATATCCGGTTGGCCATCGAGGCCGGGCAGGTGCCGGTGAAGGTGTACTGCGGCGCCTTGTCGAGGTCTCTGCAAATCATGTCCCGGTAGTCGGTTGTCGTGTTGCCCATGTACACACCCGTCCGCGTCCCGGCAATCTTGTGGAGCGGGATGCCGGCCCGTTCGAGAGCCTCGTATGCGACCTCCATCATGATCCGCTGCTGGGGATCCATGGCGTCAACGTCGTATTTGGGGAGGCCGAAGAAGCCTGCGTCGAACCGGGACAGATCTTCCTTCATGAAGTGAGCACCCTTGGCGGCGCTTGTGCTTCGCCTCTTGTTGGGCGACCAGAAGGCATCTGCGTTGAACCGGTCCTTGGGGATTTCGCTCCATGCCGCTATGTAGTGATACGTGGTCAGCGTCAGTGAAACCATAAAGGGGAGACGAATCTCTTACATTCACCCGCGCAAATGGATTGCCAAAAGCTCTCGAGAGTGTTTCCCTCGCCGGGAAGCCGGCACGAGAGGCCGACGACGGCGATGGACTCCATGTCAAGCTCGACCATGTTGGGCAATATTCTTGACCGCGAGGATATAGAGAGAACACTGGCAGGTGATTGGAGAATGCCTCTTGCTGTGTAAACGCAGGAATGGATTGGGTTGAGGCTGGAAGTGTCTGGTATAGTGTCATGAGCAAGGGCCACAAACAACGAAAGAAACACACAAGTCTTGGGGCTGAAGATATATCAAGTACTATCAGGCTGCCCCCTCCCTCTGAGTCCCTTCCATCGCGTCCATGGAATGGGATACGCCTGATTCTCGACCCCCGCGGTTGCATCAAAGGGTGACTCGAGGTCAGTTCCCACCCCGGGCTTACTTGGTCTCCACCACCGGGGTGTATCTCGTTGCTTCATTGTTTACATGGCGTGCGATGGTGCCTAGCGGCGTCCGCGATGGCCCTATCATGGCCGGCAATCCAGGAACATGTATCATGATCCTTATCTCTAAACAACCCGCTGTGCCATAACGGCAACATGCATCTTACTATTGGAGATAAAGAGCAAAGCCGAGAGCCGCTGGCTGTCCAAGCATCCCCGAAGGATGCCCCGAGGCCCCCGATTGGCTGGCTTGGCACAGGGATTCGCTTCAGCTGCGTGGTACAGGGGTCAGGGTTCAGGGGAAGCCGACCTGCACTAACAGCGGGTATCGGGTTCACTAATACCACGTCACCCACGGGAGGGTAATTTGTGATTGGCTGTCCCATCATCAATCCCTCGTGCCTGGAATCCGATTGCTTACCCGGCGCAAGGCAACGAACCATCATCCGATTTAAACACGACAGTGGCTTCGGCGCCGGGATAAGTTGTCGGGGATGGCGTTTGATTTGACGATTGATCCCTTCTCGTGGGTTTCATGTTTTGAACGATCCTCCAGCTGAACATTTCCAGATTGATGCTTGATATATCAATAGGAAAACCCACTGTCCTCTTGGTATTATTCAGCTCCGCAGAAACAATCAGCTCCTCTCATTCACTCCAGGAGTCCGACATTGAGGCCAAGGATAAACCACTTCCCATCCAACTAGGTCATACCAAACAAAAGTCGCAACTATGACAGACCAACTCAAGCTCTGCATCTTCGGCGACCAGACCTGCGACCTCAGATCGCATTGGAAGGAGCTGTTCCAAGTTCGAGACAACCCAGCGGTGGAAGACTTCCTCGTCAAGGCGTACAATGCCGTCCGGAACGAGATCTACAACTTGCCAGTCGAGGCCAGGAACGCCATCCCACGGTTCACCTCTCTCAACGACCTCATACTGTCCAACCAGACAGGCGCCAGACGATGCCTCGCCATTGATACCGCTACCAGCTGTATCTATGAGCTGGCGACTTTCATCAGGTAAGTCACTGCCAGTGGGGTGATGAGTGATCTGGAACCTTTACGGCATTGGGATACTGACGCAAGTATTATCACAAATCTAGCCAAGCAGACGATTGGTACCATGGAGGCGGCGAGCTCATGGCCCTGGGCCTCTGCCTAGGTGGTCTTGCCTCAGCTGCTGTCTGCACCAGCAAAACGACGATCAGTCTCATTCCCAGAGCTGTGGATGCCGTCGTTGCGGCATTCCGGACCGGTTTTCAGGCCACAGAGACGGCAAAGAACTTCGTGCCGTGGGCATCACAGGAGGAGTTTGAGGGGAATTGGTCCATACTTCTGCTCGGACCTACGGCCTCCGAGGCCCTCGCCAAGTACTGCGAGCGGACTGCCCTGCCCTTAACCGCCAGGCCATACATCAGCGCCTACTCCTCCAACACTATTACTGTCAGCGGGTCACCAAGTGCGCTGGCCCGCCTGGTCGAGTCTGAGGAGCTCAAGGGCATCAGATCCAAGAAGTTGCCCGTCTACGGCCCCCTCCACGCTCCCCATCTGTACACGGATGCCAACATTGACGAGATCGTCAAAGGGTTGGGCTCCACCAGCACGGATGAGCGCGCCGAGCACCTCACGTTCCTTTCGAGCACGGGTGTCATGGTCAAAGGGCCAGACTTTGCCAGCCTCCTGAGGGCGGCCGTCGATGCCATCGTGGCCCAACCAATGCGGTTCCCTGAGTTGCTCGATCAGCTGCAGACGCATATCACGGCCGTGAACCCGAAGTCAGTCGACATGCTGCCCATCGCTACCACGGTCGACCGGATGGTGCATAACACCTTTAAAAACACCCCGTTGGCATCATTGTTGTCTTCCCCACCACCACCGGCAACCCAGCAGACAGAGACGTCACCCCCCAATCCCAAGACCCCCAAGCTCGCTATCATTGGTATGGCCGGGCGGTTCCCCGGAGGCGCCAACTCGACCGAGGCCTTCTGGGATATCCTGCACGAAGGCCTGGATGTGCACAAGTCTGTGCCGCCCCGTCGCTGGGACCCCGATACCCACGTGGACCTGACGGGAAAGAAGAAGAACACCGGTGCGGTCCCATGGGGCTGCTGGATTGACGATGCCGGGCATTTCGACGCGCGCTTCTTCAGCATCTCCCCCCGCGAGGCGCCGCAGATCGACCCTGCCCAGCGTCTTGCGCTGATGACTGTCCAAGAAGCCATCGAGATGTCCGGCATCGTGGCGGACACCACGCCCTCCACGCGCCCCGACCGTGTCGGTGTGTTTTACGGCGTGACGGCCAATGATTGGGCCGAGACCAACAGCACGCAGGACATTGACACGTACCTGATCCCGGGTGGAAACCGAGCATTCATCCCGGGCCGCATCAACTACTTCTACAAGTTCAGTGGCCCCAGTTACGCCGTGGATACTGCTTGTTCGTCTGCTTTGTCTGCCATTCACATCGCATGCAATTCGCTGTGGCGCGGCGATATTGACACGGCCATCGCCGGAGGAACCAACATCATGACCAACCCGGATCCCCACGCCGGTCTTGATCGCGGCCATTTCCTCTCGCGCACTGGCAACTGCAAGACGTTTGACGATGGCGCCGACGGTTATTGCCGTGGAGAGGGCGTGGGCACCGTCATTATCAAGCGACTTGACGATGCGATTGCTGACAATGACCCAATCCTGGCTGTCATCCTGGACACTTATACCAACCACTCGTCCGAGTCCGAGTCGATTACCAGACCCCACGCTGGTGCCCAACGTGCCATTTTCGGCAAACTCATGAACCAGGGCGTCGTGGATCCCTACTCGGTCAGCTACATCGAGATGCATGGCACAGGAACCCAGGTTGGCGACGCCACGGAGATGTCGAGTGTCTTGTCGTCCTTCGCGCCTCCGCTCTCCGAGGTCCCACGCGCCAGAACCAAGGACGAAGCTCTCTTCCTGGGCTCAGCAAAAGCAAACATTGGCCACGGTGAAGCCTCATCTGGATCGTCAGCGCTTATCAAGGTGCTGCTGATGATGCAGAAGAACATCATCCCCCCGAACTGCGGAATCAAGACCAAGCTCAACCGCAAGTTCCCGACGGATTTGGCCGACCGGAACGTCCACATCCCTCTGAAGCCCGCCGAGTGGAAGAGGAGTGCGGACCCTCTAAAGCCCAGGAGAGCTCTCGTCAACAACTTTGGCGCCGCGGGTGGCAACACGGCCATCCTGCTGGAAGACGCTCCCCTCAAGCCCGAGTGCACCGAGGTCGACCCACGCAGCGTCCACCTTGTCGCTGTGTCGGCCAAGAGCGCGGCATCAATCCAGGGCAACCTCAAGTCCCTGCTCAAGTATCTGAAGGAGAATCCAGATGTCTCCCTAGGCAAGCTGTCGTACACCACCACGGCACGTCGCTCGCATCACCAGCACCGCGTCATGCTCTCTGGCTCGCGCGTCGAGGAGCTCTGCACGCAGATTGAGACAGCGCTGCAGAACAATGCCGGCGCTACGCGGCCCAAGACTGCCCCCAAGTATGTCTTCACCTTCACCGGCCAGGGTGCTCAGTTCCCCGGCATGGGCAAGGAGCTCTACGCCCACATTGTCGTGTTCCGCAAGGAGATGAACCGCCTGGACCAGGTCTGCCAGAGCCTGGGCTTCCCGTCGATGCTGCCCGTCATTCAAGCCAACGAGGAAGAGGACATGAATGTCTTTTCGCCTGCCGCAGTCCAGCTGGCAAGCATCTGCATGCAAATCGCGCTGGGCAAGGTGTGGGAAACATGGGGCATTATCCCGACCGCCGTCGTCGGCCACAGCCTAGGCGAGTATGCTGCGCTTAACTACGCCGGCGTGCTTTCGGATGCCGACACTCTGTTCCTGGTGGGCAAGCGAGCCGAGTTCCTCCAGTCCAAGTGCACTCGTGACACCCACGCCATGCTCGTCGTCCGGGGCTCTGTTGATGAGATCACGGCTGCGCTAGGAGACGTCAAGGATAGCGTCGAGTTTGCTTGCATCAACTCGGCCGTCGAGACCGTCCTTGCCGGGACCAACGAGGCCATCGCCGCCGCAACTGCTGTCCTTACCGATGCCGGCCGCAAGTCGACGCTGCTCAAGGTTCCGTATGCCTTCCACTCCTCGCAGCTGGATCCCATGCTTTCCGACTTGGAGCAGGCTGCCCGGAGCGTGAGTTATTCCAAGCCCAAGCTGCCCGTGCTGTGCCCACTGGATGGAAGCATTGTGCAGGATGTGGGCGTCTTCGGTCCCGAGTATCTGGTACGCCACTCTCGGCAGCCTGTCAACATGATCTCGGCGCTGCTGGCCGGACGCGCCGCCAAGTTCTTCGGCGACAGCACCATGGCCATCGAGATTGGCCCTCACCCGGCCATGGGCGGCATGGTGCGCGCCGTCCTGGGATCGCAGGTGCCGACTCTTGCTTCGTCCCAGCGTGGCAGGTCTGCTTGGTCCGTCCTCGCCACGACGCTCAAGCAGATGTACACGGCTGGCGCCACCATCACCTGGATGGAGTACCACGCCGGCTTCAAGGCGTCGCACGAGGTGCTCTCGCTGCCGACGTACAGCTGGGAGTACAAGGACTTCTGGATTGACTACCGCAACGACTGGTCCCTGCGCAAGGGCGACCCGGCCATCATCCAGGTCGTCGGCGGCGGCGGCGGCCCAAGATTGGAGAGCACAACCATCCACAGGGTTGTCGAGGAGACGGAGACCGCCGGCAAGGTTCACATGGTCGTCGAGGCTGACATCGCTCGCCCCGATCTGAGCCCGATTGTGCAGGGACATGAGGTCGATGGGATCCCGCTCTGCACACCGTCGGTCTACGCCGAGATTGCTCTCAGTCTGGGCACCTACTTCCTCCAGCGCTATCGCCCTGGCCATGCCAAGAATGTTGTCGACGTCACCAATATGGAGATCTTCAAGGCGATGATTCTCCGGGCCGGTTCGACCAAGCAGCTGATGCAAGCCCATTCCGAGGTCGATTGGTCCTCCGACTCTGCTGTCATTAAGTTCATGTCGTTTGATGTAAGTCCTTTTTTTCTTTCTGTCTCCCTGGGTCTCAACTGACATGCACAACAGAGCAAGCAGAAGCTGCAGCTGCACTCCCAGTGCAAGGTCATCTTCAAGGATGCATCGCTGCGCGAGACGCTCCAGAAGGAGGTTCCCAAGACGAAGCAGAAGCTCCAGAAGCTCCGCGACGGGGTCACGACGGGTGAAGTGTCTCGCTATACCGGCGCCATGTGCTACCGCGCCATCCGGCCGCTTGCGCGGTTCCATCCCGACTTCAAGGCCGGCGGCGAGGTGCTTCTCAACAGCAACACCCTGGAGGCCGGCAGCCGTCTCACCTTCGGCACTGTCAAGAACACGGGCAGCTTCCACACGCACCCGGGTGTGATCGACGCGCTCACCCAGGCGTGCGGCTTCATCATGAACTGCAATGACCACGCGGACCCGGATGGCGATGTGTTCATGAACCACGGCTGGGGCTCGCTGCAGATCTACGAGCCCATCAACCACCGGGACGAGTACACCACCTATACCCGCATGGTAGAGGGCAAGGACGATCTGTGGTACGGCGATATCGCTGTGCTGGATAGCAAGGACAGGGTCGTCGCGTGGTTTGGACACAACGTGGTAAGTCTTGCCTGAATGATGAGGAAGTGGACATGGGTTTCGTGACTGACGATTTTCACTAGATCCAAAAGGTTCAGCGCCGCGTGTTGAGCGTCATCCTGTCCATTGAGAGCGGCGTCAAGTCCCAGAAGCAAGCGCCGGCCGCCAAGCCGACTCCCGCAGGTTCGGCCGTTGCTCATGGCAAGAGCGCCCCCAAGGCTCCTGTTGCCAAGAAAGTGGCGGCCCCTGCTCCCGCTCCCGCCGTCGCAAAGAAGACACAGCCCGCATCCAGCAAGGCTCAGTCCGCGATCGTGACCAAGGCTCTGGCGATCGTCGCCGAGGAGAGTGGTCTTTCCGTGGCGGACTTGACCGACAACACGGTATTCGCCGACATTGGTATCGACTCCCTGCTGGGCCTGACCATCGCGGCTCGCTTCAAGGAGGAGCTCGACCAAGAAGTCGATTTCATCGAGTATGCGACCGTGGGCGAGCTCAAGGCCTTCTTCGGTCAGGGAAGCAGCGCTCCTGAGGAGTCGGCTCCCGAGGAGACCAGCACTTCTGAGGTCTCTCCTCCCCCGCGTTCCACTCCTTCAATCCCCAAGCCTGTCGTTGTTACCTCCTCTAGATCTCAGTCTGTTGAGGTTACCAAGGCTTTGGAGATCGTTGCTGAGGAGAGCGGTCTGGCCCTGGCCGACCTGACCGATAGCACTGTCTTTGCCGATATCGGGATCGATTCCCTCCTCGGTCTCACCATCTCGGCCCGTTTCAAGGAGGAGCTTGACCAAGAAGTTGACTTCATTGAGTACGCTACCGTCGGCGAGCTCAAGGCTTTCTTTGGACAGGACAGCGGCGCTTCCCACCCCGAGTCTTCGTCCGGCACCATGACCCCGACCTCGTCCAGTGACCACGAGTCTATCCCGTCAAGCCCCCCGTCCACTAACGGCGAAGTGGAGATCAAGCACAAGCTGGAGGCCTCTTCTGTCGGCAATTTTGACTTCAAGCTCGCTCTGCAAATCATCGCGGAGGAGAGCGGAGTCGCGCTGGAGGATCTCACCGATGACACCGTCTTTGCCGACGCCGGCGTAGACTCGCTTCTCTCCCTCGTCATTGTCAGCCGTTTCAGGGATGAGCTCGAGCTCGATATCAAGCACGAGTCTCTGTTCCTCGAGTGCCCTACCGTGGGCATCCTGAGAACGGCCCTGCTGGGAGACGAAAGCAGCAACCAGGTTCCCGTTGCCGAGGAGAAGGCCAACGGCGAGGCCCCGCCCCAGAAGAAGCACAGCCGTACGCCAGCGGAAACTGCCGCTCTCGCTGCTCGTGAGAAGGCCGTCGATGCCATGGTTGCCAAGTACACGGCCGGATACGCGGGACCGGGCCCTACTGTGGCATCCGCGCCCGCACCCAAGGACGACGAGAAGGTTGTCGTGGTGACCGGCGCGTCGGGAAGTCTGGGCTCGCACGTCGTCTACCACCTCGCCCAGCTGCCGGACGTGAAGACGGTCATCTGCCTCAACAGGACCAACCGCGAGGAGCCCGTCAAGCGCCAGATCAAGGCGATGCGCGACAAGGGCATCCGCTTCCCCGAGGCGCTCAAGCACAAGCTGGTCGTTCTGCAGACCGACACCTCCAAGCCCCTGCTCGGCCTCGCGCCCGACCTGTACGAGCGCGTCGCGCGCACCGCCACCCACCTCGTGCACAGCGCCTGGCCCATGAGCGGCAAGCGCGCCTTTGACGGCTTCGAGTCGCAGTTCCAGGTCATGCAGAACCTCATCCAGCTGGCGTGCGACGTGGTCTCGCAGCGCCCTGCTTCGTTCAAGTTCAGCTTCCTGCAGGTGTCGTCCATCGGGGTGGTCGGCCTGTACCGCAAGGAGGAGGGCACGGCCAAGCAGGTGTTTGTCCCCGAGGAGAGGTTCGGGATCGACTGCATTCTCAACAATGGGTATGGTGATGCCAAGTGGGGATGCGAGCGGATGCTGGACGAGACGCTGCACAAGAGCCCCGACCGCTTCCGGCCCATGGTGGTTCGCCTGGGCCAGATTGCGGGCTCCAAGACGAGCGGTTACTGGAACCCCATGGAGCACTTCGGATTCGTCATGAAGTCGTCGCAGACGCTGGGCGCGCTGCCCGACGTCCCCGGCAGCCTGTACTGGACGCCCGTCAACGACATGGCCGACACCCTGATCGACCTGGTGCTTTCCGACCAGACACCGCACCGGTTCTACCACCTCGAGAACCCCAAGAGCCGGGACTGGAAGGAGGTGAACGCGATTCTGGCAGATGCGATCGGCATCAAGGAGATGATCCCCTTTGACGAGTGGGTCAAGCGCGTGGCGGCCGCGCCGCAGCGCGGGAACCCGGCGGCGACGTTGATGGAGTTTTTGGACGACAATTACCTGCGCATGTCATACGGCGGGCTGGTCTTGGACGCGAAGAACACGCTCGAGCACTCCAAGTCGCTGAGGGCTGTGCAGCCGGTGAGCGAGGAGGTGATTCGCAAGTATATTCACATCTGGAAGGAGATTGGGTTCTTGAATAAGGATTAGACCTAGAGGGTTGTTCTTTTATGGGCAGTGTAGTTTTCTTTTGTAAATTGGTTCCATGGGTTCTGTTGTAGTAATTAGATGTGGCGTGTAGAGAACAAACTTGACCTAGCCCATGCATGCAACTTGAATATGATGGTGGGACGGTGTGGATTTGCAATTTTGTTTTTGTCCAGCAACCCCCTTTTTGGGTTCGGGCTCATGTTTCACGATCAAAACGGCAAATCTTGTGCTTGTGGTTCGCGAACCCAGATTTCTTTTGCGCCAACTCGTACAGGTACCTGTGACGTACCAGGTAGGCGGCGGTATTCATGCGAGGGTGCCTTCCCCAAGCAAATGTGTTAATTATCTTTGCGCAGTTGCTGATGATCGATACCTAATTTCAAGCAGGTAGGCAGCCTCGAGAATACTAGCCTCATTATTGAACAAGGTTCTTAAAAGTTTTGTTTGTAGTGGAACAGCAACCCCATTTGGCGCAGAAGTCTGCCTCGCGCGATAATGCACTGCATGCAACCCGTACAGGATATCTCGTAGTCCCTTCTGCCGCCATTCCTATTTACAGAAGTCGATGTCCTCCACCACGCCATCACGCCTGCTGAACAACACGCGCGAGATGGGGCGTCCTCGACCGATGGAACTTGCTTCTTTGGGCCGGCGCAACCCTCCATTTGACAATTTGAACGCTCTTGCTTGCTTCGCCTCGGTCACGCCTTCTATCCTCCACGTTCGATTTGGACTGTCCTTACCCGATGTGATTTTTCCAGACCGCTTCTTCCCCGACGGCCCTTTCCGAGCTCGGGTTGCAAGTTAACGCTCGTAACTTCCATGTCGCTGGTGCGCTCGCTGCAAAGGAAGTAGTGACCATGCCCTCGTCCAGCTGCTCTGTAGGTAATTGCTTGTATTGATGGCTCGTCACCAGGCCTGGTTCGGGAACAGTCTCATCCCTTGGGCGATGATCAGGTCAATGTCCTGGTCGAGTGCATCGGGGTGTGTGCCCTTGATCCATTTTAGGGAGCGAGCGACAACTTCACAGGATAATTTGCCTCCTTGTGCAATAACACTTACCTCCCGTTTTAGCAAGAGGTGGGCCCCCGGAGTTCCTGCCATAGATGCGACCTTTCTCAAACTGGGAATATGTTGCAACGGTGCTGTGTTATGTCTTCCTTCCATACTGACGTGTCCTCCTTCCCTTGTTGAGCGACTACTCGCGAACCGTCGGTAGTGATGATGTCATAGATGGTGCTTGACAGCATCCTTCTTCTCTTGTTGAAGTAAGTTCCTTCCCTCACTGACGTGTACTCCTTTCCTTGTTGAGAAAGTGCCGGCGAACTAATTTTCATTGCATCTTCGCCGTGTCGTCTTTGCTTTTCAAATTCTCTCTCTTCTCTTTTGCTTCAGGCCCACCACACACGCAACAGACACACGCACACACAAACACACGCACACGCACACACAAACACATGCACGCACACACACAAACACATGCACGCACGTACACAAACACACGCACACACACCACGAACGCTTGGGAGTGGTTCTCGATGGTGTGGCCGAAGTTGTACGAGGTAGGCTGATTGACACGCCCCCCCACTTTTACCACCCCCCCCCCCAAACCCAACATTCCACGATCGTAATCCTCGATAAACCTGAAGCTAACCGGTACGTATATTCCCTAGGCCGCTGGAACTCTCAGCACTACTACCGAGATCTAGTTGGGGAATTTGACACTCCAACGCGACCAAGAGGCGGTCTCCAACGCCCACGCCCAGCACAGGCAGACCGTGAACGGCCAGGTCCGCGACCTGAGGGCCGAGTTAGAAGAATGGAAGGAGGCCCGCGTCCAAGACAAAACGCAAGATCGAGAAGCTCGAAAAGCAAGGGACCAGGACAATGAGCGCAAGGAGCAGAAACAGCAGCAGCACTAAGAGAGGCAGTTCGCGTTACTGCAGGACACGCATGGACAACAAATAGCCGACACGGTATACTCGTGGGTCAGCTCACTCGACGGTTAAGGGAGCTGGAGAAAAAAGGGGAGACCAGCCCAACATGCCGGGTGGCGGTTTATGGCAGCCTTATCCTCTTCTTTTCCGCGCCTGATTGATCATCGTCACTCTTTTCATAACTGATTGGGTTCCTGGTTATCCTTCAATGTATCCTGCCTCTCTTCTCCGTCACTCGAAAAGCAAACTCTTTTCAGCTTCAATCTTAGTATAGCGCCAAATTTGCCTCTCCTCTCCTTCAATAGGATGGCTTTCCATTTTCATCTCCGTTTTGCGGAGGAATAACGCTTAGCCTCCGTTCTGCTTCATGCAAACAGCTCGATATTTTATACTTCAATTCGCAGCGAAACCACATTTGCCTCTATTATCCTTTATTTAAATTGCTCGCTTATATTCAACTTCAACTTTAACTTGTAAGTAGAATAATTCTTGTCTCTGCTCTGCTTTAGTTAAGGTGCTACCAGTTTGAATATCCTGTAATAATATAACGACAGTTCCCTCGGGCGCACCTGGATGCGAAACCCGATTCGATTCCGAGACTCTCGGGGCTTTGTCTCTCGGTCATCCGAGTGCGATCCCGTATTCCTGGCGACGTGTGTTCCTCTTTTCGAGCGTTTACCGTCGCAAACCCTGTGCTTGTCGACTTTGTCAAGACGCCGGCGGCGACACCAACCATCTCGACTGTGTATGGTCACTTCGTCTCGCTTTCAATTATTATATTGGGCTCGATTTCTTCTCCTTCAACCTGATCCTCGTATCTGGGACTCCAAGTCTTTTTATTTTGCGTGGTATATTACCCTCGCTCCGATTCTAACTTTAGCTGCGTTTATAGAAGCACTCCTGCCCTGACTTCGCGTGTGGTTATCTAAGGTACTTGGTAGGTAACTACTCCCTCTGCAACTTTGTATGCGGTCAAAAACAATCACCAGCCGCGGACCTCCAATTCCGCATCGGACATGGCCTGACTGGGGCCAAGAAAACCCAGGCGTCGACCATGCGTCTCCCCCGGGTCGCCAAGCAGCAGAACCAAAAACCGGCGACGAATTAACCCGCGATTGCTGGAGAATTGCACGTCAGCTTAGGACGTGTTCGTGGCTGGTCGCCGCCAGCTGCTCGTTACCGTGTTTCCGACCCCGAGCATGTTCAAAAGTGGATATGCCGAGCGCATGGTGAGTGTCCCCCCGTCCTCGCCCTCCTGTCCCCTTGCTGATCAACCCCCAGGTCGAGTGGCGCAAGGCCAGCATGGATCTTTTCGACCTTGTCTGTGGTCATTCACTCTCTTCTCGGCTGTGTGTGGTCGATCTCTTTGTTTGTGTGCGGTCAGTCACTCTCTTTTCGACTGTTTGCAGACAATCCCCCCCCCCCTCGTCTGTGTGTGCCAACCAATTTCCCTTCGACTTCTTGTGTGGTCGATTACGCTCTTTTTGGCTGTGTGTGGTCGAAAAGCATGCTTCTTCAACCCAGTTTTCTTGTGTGGATGCAGCAATCTCTCCGGCTGTGCAAAATTGACACCACACGACCTCTACCTACATACTCTTCAGCTTTTCAGATCGTGTGTTCGAAACAACCGCTCGGGCTTCATAGGTCCATCACACACCAGCCCCCTGGGAACAACCAACCAAACAACGGAACCCAGAACCCTCCCGCCCCAGACAGCGGAGCCGGAACCCGGAACCCTCCCGCCCCAGACAATGGAACTGGAGCCCGGAGTCCCCCTGCCCAGAAGATGGAACTGGAACCACGGGTGGACCTTCACATCTTTTCGGAGGGTCCAGCATCGAGCCTAGCTACTCCTCCAAATCTCCTGCCACTCGTCGACGGACTATCACGACTTGATCTTGACCCGGTGGGGATGAGGCTTGACGGGTTGCCCTCGCTCTAACTGTTCGAAATTGCGTGCTCGTTGCTAACGATCTTCGCCGCACGGAGCTGACATAGTACATAATTAGCAGCCTGGTATTCAGGGTTGATATCGCAGGTGGAAAAGATCTTGACCCAGTTAGGTGGGTACTTTCCGCTCAGCGACCAGGAAAAGACCAGGCCCTTTTGCAATATACTAGGGAATTAATCCGAGGCTTTACTACTTCCAACTCAGGTCCCCTCTTTAGCCTGGACGCCCTCGCCGCCAGAGTCTCGGGTCTGCTATCTCGCATCATCAACTCCCTCAAGCCACATAATCTGCAACATGTCCATCTGCCCGATCAGCTTCGGGTGTTGGGCTGCATTTGTTGGAGCAGTACTCCATTGCGGTCATGGTCTATCCGCGTGCGCTCCGGATCCTCCGAAACGTACATGGCAGCTTCCAGTTGGAGACACGCGCCCCACATATAAGTTTGACCAGACACTGGGCATTCGGCAAGCTGAGTGGAGTATGGAATGGCCTCTGTGGGAGATGGATGGAACCATATTGGTCGGTAGGTATACTTGTGTGAGCTCAGCGAGCTCCCCTTTTTGATAGGAGTCTGCTTGGAGTGGTTGGGGATGAATTTGGGCAGCCGTAAGGTTCACGAGGAAAAATAGTGCAGGCCGATATCGTTAGACTGGCCTTTGGTGGAAGTCAGCGTCGTGCCAATGTAGGTTTCCCATCCAGTCAATCATGCATACAAACATTACCAACATGATTACTGCCCGGCCTCGCCATTGATCGTGATGAAAGTACTAATTATTAAATACACCGTGTAGAGGAACAAAGTTTGTTGGAAAGAAAACAAAGCCCCTGAGCTCGGGTTCCACTTTAGTTTTGATGTGTGCCAGTCGCTTTATCTCGTAGGTGCCGAGTGCTCTACCTAATAATACTTCCAGGCTTTAGAAGTTGTAGCAACCGGCTCCAATGCAATCTCGTTTCACACTGCAGATCGGGACACCACGCAACGTAGCGCAACTCGTCGTCTTTGGTGATACCCCAAGACTCGGGATCCAGCGATCGAAGCCAGTCATAAGACATTGGTTTCCGAGGACGTGCGGCGGTTTTATAGTGTAAAAAGACGCGGCCTGTTCTGGCACAGCGAACCCAGTAGTACAGCGCACTACACTGTGCGCAACGGTATCTGTGCCATAGTTGATCTTCTGCTGTAAGACAAAAGAATGTATCCCCTGCTGTGACAGTTGTGCTGTCATCCAGAAAGTAACCACGACGATGGGGCTCTTTAGCTGCACGACATCGGCGGCACTGGCCCGAATCCTATTGACTCTTGCCATGGCATGCATGTTTAACAGGCGACGTGGAGATTTCAGTGGAGTCGTCCTCCTCGAAGCAGACACACTGATTCCGCTCGAATAGAATGAGCAACTGCCCATCGTCTGGCGTGATATGTGGGCACAGACTGTGATGCAAGATGTCTTTGCGAGATGCGAGAAATTCCTGGAGGTGTCGTTTGCTGATCGGGACATTGGGGTCGAGGTCAAATAAGGGGCTCGTCCACGTGATATGAAGCGACCCAGATGTATGAAAAGACCTGGAGTGTGAAAATAATATCGTTGGGAAGCTCTCAGGAAGTCACCAGTGCTCCGTAGGAGACTGATGGGACGGGACCTTACATCGCGTGAAGGTAGAGTCCCGTCCCCAGTCTATGTAGGATTTCGTGATGGGCAAAGTCCGGGTCCGAGTCCGAGGCCGTCCATCCTGAACACGGTATCACTCTTCGATTGATAAGCTCCCCCCAATTCACGCTTTTGTGCGAGCAGAGCCGTATGACGCCTCCTCTTCCGATACAGATGCGCTGGCTTGACCGGGCTGATCGTTGGGTGGCGAAAAAAAAAGAGACGAGGGTGGTGCTCGCGGCATCCAAAACACCAGATCGATTCCTGGAAGCGTCGCAGGGTCTCGTCCGTACGCCCGCTTTCTCGAGACTCGCGACACCCGACGCATTGCTGCCTTGCTTTATTTTGCTTTAGGATGGCTGAAACCTCTTTCCTGATCAAGTCTCTCTCCAGACTGGTTCCATGTGCTGGCCAGGGCAGGCGATCCCACACCAGGGACCGATATTTCAAGTCTGGATGACCTGAAATGTTCCGTTGCCTCTGTCGGGCTTGCAGCAGGTCCACGTCGGCTATGATTCGCATGAACAGGCCGCACGTTTGACGCATAACCTGCCTCGTGACATCGTCCGCGCAGTCCCGAATTTGCAAGAGTATTTCGTCTGGCAGTTGGTATATCCGACTGTTTGCCACGTTGGTCTGCCGGATCTGAAGCCATTTCGGGCTGTCGTCGGGTACCGTCGGCGCACGAGCTCGTGTGGAACGCGGATGCAAGACCCGCTTTACCTTGTGCAGAACCCGGGATAGAAGTAGTTCTTTTTGAGCACGCAGGCTTAAAAGGGATAATATCACCTTCCTGTGGAATAAGAACTGATGGTCTGTCACAGCGCGTAGCCCTGCTCGTCTTCATCGCGTCCATTTTGCGCACAGGCGTGGCGAAGCTTTGGATATTTCGGCGCACTTGACCTTTGGTGATGCTCAGGAGAGGATTTGGCCGAAAAGAGAGATTATGGTTGACAAGTTATGTGACGTGTTACCTTTGTTCAAAACTCTACAAGTTGTGTTGCTTTCTAGGGCTTGTATTCTTGAGTTTGCTAGCAGTTAACTATAAGTACCTGATGTGCGTGTCCTGGTCACGGTCAACCACACACCCCACAAGACCCAGAACTCTATGAACCATATAGGAACTTTATCTATCGAATTTGCGACGGCGCAAGACACGATAATTGCTTGGGGTCGGGGAGTCGCACCTGGACCCTTGAACCGCCTTTGCCAAAGCTGTCAACCGACATCACCGAAGCATTGGCATCGATCACATCGCCCTGTTCCCAGCTTCATCTGCATACAGTTTAATACAATTGACTGAATTGTGAGTGTTGCAAACTTCACCCGTAGCTGCAAGGAGTACCACAGGTCCAATCATCAATACAATTGAACGAGCCCGATTGAACTGTTCTCGATTTCTCGGTAGTAAGAAGTGCCAGGTACCTGGGAACTGCTGTTTTCAAGCCCGCAAGCTCTTGACTTGGGGAGGAGCCAGGAAAATCTCTGTCGACATAAGCTGCGCAACAACGAACGCTTCCTTTGAGCCGTAAGCCCGTTCTTTGGTGACGGCCAGGTCAAGCCCGGCACGGTAGATACATGCAATACAAGTATCCTGACCACGCTTGTGGTCTTTACACCAGGCGACCCGGATGATGCTGGCATGTCAAATCCGGGGAGAAGCTCCGTTTTGGTCAACGGGCACTAGCACGCATACTCCGATGCCAAGCCCAACCGAGGCGGGAGCGAACTTGGCGGCATCCGGCCGGGGTGTTTAGGCTAAAGGACACGTGGGAGGGTGTCTTCGCCTGTGTTCTCGACGGAGACCGGAAATAACTATGTAACATCAAGTTTATGCCCAAAACACCCAGCGGGCGGTTCCCCAGATTCCCACTGGTTAGCTCTGCGGGACTTGACGACACGATTAGCACCGGGTTCCCGGGTCACGAGCCCTGGCTTCCCGATTTGCAGCTCCACGGAACGATCTCCGAGGGAAACCGGGTCGAGACGCCGACGAGAGGACCAGAGTCGCAGGCTCCCCGCTGCGATGATATCACGAGGTTCCAGTGAAGCCCAGTTACCCCGGTTGGTGCTGTTGCCCGACTTGCCTGAGATCCAGAAACATGTGATGGGATTGACCAGATGATGGACCGAGCACGCCTGAGCGGTGATTATGCATTGAAGGAACTCGGCCGTGGACTCCCCGTTATCGCATCTGCGGACCACTGACACGGTATAAGATGGCACAAGTCCGCATGTCAGAGACGGGTTCCTTGGCCCAGCTCCTGTTTCCCAGCACGACAATCTTCAACCCCTCTTGAACTTCCTCGAAGGTGATCAATATACAGCTCCACAATGCACACCAAAGCCCTCCTTGCGGCGCTGCTTGCGCCTGCCGCGGTCTCGGCACAGCTGAACAGCCTCGCAGTCGCCGCAGGTCTGAAGTATTTCGGAACTGCCGTGGGGGAATCAGCCGTCTCCAGCGACTCGGCCTACATGGCCATCGTCAACAACAAAAACGAGCTCGGGCAGCTTGTGGCAGAAAACGGGCAGAAGTGGGACGCGACTGAGCCCAGCCGCGGGACCTTCTCGTATACCCAGGGAGACATCGTCCCCAAGGTGGCAAAGGCCAACGGCCAGTATCTCCGGTGTCACACTCTGGTCTGGTACAGCCAGCTTCCCAACTGGGGTGAGTAAAGACTCTACTCTAAGTCCGAGTCGTGTAGGTATATGGCGACCAAGCGCAAGATATTAACCGCCATTTGCAGTCTCCTCTGGCTCGTGGACGCGCGCCACTCTCCAGTCGGTCATCGAGACACACATCAGCAATGTGATGGGTCATTACATCGGCCAGTGCTATGCTTGGGACGTTGTCAACGAAGCCATCGCTGACGACGGCACCTGGCGCGACAGTGTCTTTTACAAGACCTTCGGCACCGACTATCTCGCCCTTGCCTTTAATGCGGCGAAGAAGGCCGACGCTAACACCAAGCTGTCAGTGGCATCCATCGGATGCACACACAGGGAGTGGACTGTACGCTGACTCTGGCTTCCCAGGTACTACAACGACTACAACCTGGAGTACAACGGCGCCAAGACCGACCGCGCAGTGGAGCTGGTGGGGATTGTGAAAAAAGCCGGCGCCCCCATCGACGGTGTCGGTTTCCAGGGCCATCTGATCGTCGGCAGCACGCCGTCTCGCAGCAGTCTCACCACCGTCCTGAAGCGCTTCACTGCCCTGAATGTCGAGGTCGCCTACACCGAGCTCGACATCCGCCACTCCAGCCTCCCCGCCTCCGCCTCCGCCCTGGTCACGCAAGGAAACGACTTTGCCAGTGTCGTGGGCTCCTGCGTGGACACGACGGGGTGCGTCGGCGTCACCGTGTGGGGCTTCACCGACAAGTACAGCTGGGTGCCCAACACCTTCAGCGGTGCGGGTGATGCCCTCATCTACGACAAGAACTTTGCCAAGAAGGCCGCCTGGACGTCCATCTCGTCTGTCCTGGCTGCAAAGGCCACCAAGCCCGCGACTACCCTCATCACCTCCACTGTCGCTCCCACCGTGACAGCGTCGACGACCGCGGCACCCATCACGTCCACGAGCACGAGCACTAGCTCCGCTGCTGCCGCGACGACATCTGCCGCCACCGGTGCGGAGCAGGCCCACTGGGGACAGTGCGGCGGCATTGGCTGGACGGGGGCTACCAAGTGCCAGAGCCCCTGGACTTGCAAGGTGTCCAACGCCTACTACTCGCAATGCCTCTAGATCGTTGAGTAGAGGGACAGGACAGGACCTGGACGGAACGGAATTTGAGTCGTATCTTTTCAACATTCGATGTATATATTGCAGCAGATTGGATCCAATCATGTTTATCCACGGCCTCAACATGCAAGAACATGTTATTCACCACAGATAATAGTACTGCTTCCCTTCGTGTACATATCGTAGCTAGGTAGGTTAGTGGTAGGACGTTGTTATTTGGGTACCTACCCGAATTACCTGAACATGTAACGTTACAAGATCAGTTCTAGTTATGAGTGTAAGTCCCAAGTTTCTCTTAAACGTCCAATGTTTCCGCGTTTCAAGCTCTCATTCTTGCTCCTCCATCCTCCTCTTGCGGCGTAACTAGTCGGTCTAAAACTGGATAGTCCCTTGAGCCAGGAGTGGAACTTTGCACGCCGCTTCTGCGCATCGTAGTATTGACTGTCAATGCAACCACTGCAAGAAATGGGGGCCATGGGTCCAGGAAACACCTGCGGCGTGGCTCGACCCTCAAATTCAGCTTGAGGTGCACGTGGTAATTGCTTACAAAGTAACGATACATGTCAGGCAAAGGTACTATTTCTTTACCTAGGTAGTCTTCGACCAAGTTCACATGCAGTTGACATGGGTTTCGCAACACACAAGCAATAACCCGCCTTTGCATTTGGCGTGAGTACACTCGCGAAATCTCTTTGATCTCTGCGGTGGATAGTTTGCCTCGTTGTGTCATGATGGTTGATTTCAACGGGAGAGAAACGAGGCCCGGATGTCATTCACCTTTGTTTGCGAGGTCGGCCATGAGGACATAATTATGTCGTCTTCAGCTCCATTGTTTCTCCAGCTATCTCTTCAGTTTCCTCCCATGCTTATTATAGCCCAAACTTGCAAGTTTTCCACCTTTAATCCCCCATTCCGGTTTTGGTCGCTGCGATCCAACCTCACGGCGAGCGCGTGGTGGCACATGCGGCACAGTCGGCGTATTAGTACGAGCCATGCGCTAGCGAACGGCGAAGACGGCGCAGCCTGTCGACATTGGGATGTGATTGGTATCCTTTTCCTACCTTTGCCTTATCGATCGCCTCAACTTGTGTCTTTGCCGCGGGCGGGCTCTGTTTGTCCACCAACAGAGGCATCTCGTTGCGCGTGACCAAGTTCGGAACATGGGAACCAAAAAGCATACAAAAGGGTACTCTCAGCCGATGGTTGAGGTACTTTTCAGGATGAGAATGGAAGACCCCGTTTCATCGCAGACAAGGTATCCTGCATGCATGCACTGAAACGCAATTGCCAATCTGGGCATTCCTTGCTGTTACCGGACGTGACATTTCCACTTCCAAAGACCCTGACTGCCCTGACTAGAGCCACCCATGGTGAGAAAGCCGGCGCCTTCAGATTCCTGCCCGCCGTCGCGCCTCACCCCTCCCTGCTGGCCTGACAGTCAGGGTCCAGGTGCCTGCCCCCCTGTGCCGCAGCCTTGACGCAATAGCCCGCACACCGACGTGCATTCTTGACACAAACGTCAGCAGCTCCATGCCAGGCACAGCAATTTGCACAAGGCCCACGCACCAAGACCTCACCTATTTTGTTCAAGATCCGTCTCTGCCCCGCAAAAAAATGGAAATATTCTGGGGCCTCATGTTCTCTCGTGCTCCCAACTCCCATTTGCCCTACCGTGGTTCTTCCATCCAGAAACGACCACATCAATCGCTGCACGACTCGACGGTTCATCAGTATCATGCAAAAGACGATGATCTGTTGAAATAATAGCATTTAGTCCCCCAGTCTTTGATGCAGGTCGCAAACTGTTTCGGCGATTGTATTGCCTCGACGTGCCGAGCTTAGTCGTTCCCGCGTGCAGCATATGGCCATAGACGAAGAAGGGCAGACTCGAGCCAGTTTCGACTGAGCGCGTGCGTGCGTGCTGGGAACCATCGCGTCTAGCCGGCAGCGAGAGGGGCGATAACAGTTCCGCGTCGCCCGCCGCGCCAGCCATGGGTCTTCTCGGAAGTGATGATACGTTACTGGGTCTGGTGGCCGCTGCCGACAACCTGGATGAGCCCACGCCGGCACTCAACAGGAGGGAGACCATCTTGGGTTTGTGTATCTCGACAGCGGTATGTGTACAATCTTTCTTTCTCCGCACGTTGAATTTTCCGCTGACCAACTGATACAAGATCATAGCGTGGCTGTGTGTTGGCCTTAGACTCTACACACGTTTCAAGGTCATCTACTCGCCTGGATGGGATGACCTGTTTGTGGTGTTGTCGCTTGTAAAGCATCCCTATTCGCCCAGCGCTTGAGACTCGCTGCTGACACGACGTACAGCTATTCATCAGTCTCGGCTTGCTCAGCATATGTTTGGGTATGTTGTCAGACCTCCTTCCAAATTTGCCGGACTCCTGTCTGACTAGGATCCGTATGATCTAGCGACAAACACGGGAATGGGACAGCACTTTCTGCGTCTCACACTAGACCAAATATCGGGGTACTTTCGTGTATGTGTTCCCCTTTCTATTATCTGGTTTGGTAGTCCGCGTTGTCCCTGATTAATCAACGACAGATCTTCTACGTGGCAAACGCAGCGTACTGCGTATCGACAGCGCTGATCAAAATCTCGTTGATCCTCCAGTACCTCCGCATCTACCGCCGGGGGACCTTGCTGTTCAACGCCTGCCGCATGCTCCTTGGTCTCGTGGCATGCTGGGGGCTGACCTACTCGATCATGGCCTGGGTTCCCTGCATCCCCGTGTCGACGTACTGGACCCAGATCTACAGCCCCTCGACGCCGACGCGATGCTATGGTTACGGTTCGACGTCGGTTGCCGTCTTCCGAGCCACGTACGAGAGCCATGCCATCGCAAACGTGATACTGGACTTGCTGGTGCTGTCGCTGCCCGTGCCTCTCTATTTCCAGACGGACACGCCGCTGCGGACGATCCAGGGGCTGCTTGCGCTTCTGTTTATGGGCATGGTGTAAGTCTGCATATCTGTTTTCCAGAACTGATTCTAGACGCTGACAATGATCTGGCAGGGTCAATGTGTTTTCGCTGTGGCGCTTCGTGAGCATGTTGTCTCACAAATCGACAACCTACCCGACCTTCGACCCCATGTGGTACGGCCCCGTCAGCATCGTGATGGCCGGAATGGAGATCGCGGCGGCGTGTATCTGCGCCAGTGTGCCCGTGTTCTGGGGGCCCATGGTCGCCTCGGCGTCGGAGCTGTTTGGGCACATTTTCGTGACAAAGGAAGTCAAGGTCACAACGCAGCACCGATTCGAGCTGTTTGGGAGCAAGGACGAGATTTCGCTCCCAGCGCGGCTCGGGACGGACCTGGAGTCGTATAAGCGGGAGGCCGAGCTGGTGGGGAAAAAGTATGAAGCGAGGGTGGGATGCACCGAGGAGGGGGTCGTGTCGTTCCAGCACGATCACGAGGGCATATGGGCTGGGTGAAGGTCTTCTATGGGTGGATTTACAAAATGATTATTAGCCTCATATCCATTATTCGGGTTCAACCGCAATGTTATGAGATCTATGAACTACTGTGCCGTATGGTTTTGTTTGGCTCCTCGAGCGGCCGAGAAGTTGATGGCGTTCGCTGTGATTGTTCCATGAACTTGCAAAACATCTTCCTCTTCTCCCCCATTTTTCGCTCATGTTCTTTTCCTTTTGTTCTTTTTGTTGCCGGCATGCTCCAGCTGCTTCATCTTTTTGATGCCCACACATCGACCACATACAGGCTCAGAGCCAACTCACGGCCCCACCCGGCCCCTCGTCAGGAAATTCCAAGTGTCCCGGTGGTGGACGACAAATCCAGCGCCACGAACATCACTAGTCGCCCGCCAAGTCTCCGGCCCGCAGAACCAGCTGATTTTCTCTCCATCCGATTGGGCAAGCGGATGTCGATCCTCAGCCTTCGTTTCTCGGATTGGCCCTGGGCTAGGCCGGACAGGATGCATGTCTCAGATTCGATAACCACCTCTTTTCTCGGACTGGATGGCCGACGCGGGACGGATGCATGGCGATGCCAGAACATGGGTCAGTCATTGGGATGTCTCCCAGGTAGCGGCATATGCTGTCTTACCTGGAGACGCCCGCCGAGCTGCGCATCGTCATGGGACATTCCGAAGAGACAATGAGCTGCGGGGGAGTGTTTTGTTCATATTCTGTGGACAGTTTCTTGCCCTCTCCTTGTTTTGCATCCTTTCAATCCACCGGCCACTTCAAGCATCTGCGGATCATAGTGCAAACACCAACTCACGTGGAAGTCTGCACACAATAACTATTAGGCTGGCACGGGCACATCATGTCGACCCCAATTCCCCAGCCCGCCGGGCTCCCGCTTCTGGGCAACATCTTCGACGTCGATCCAAGTAATACGTGGTGGTCCTTGAAGGGGCTCGCGGAGAAGTATGGTCAGTCGTCCACATAGGTCCACACTCTCTCGTGCAAGGGGCTACAGCATTATTGACAGACATCATGTCCAGGCGAGATCTTTCAGATCAAGGTCCTCGGGCACACGATCGTCTTCATCGGAAGCGTGGCTCTTGCCGAGGAAATCTGCGACGAGAAGCGATTCCGGAAATACGTGGGCGGACCGATCGTGGAAACCCGGAGCCTGGTCCACAACGCGCTCTTCACCGCATTCGACAACGAAGACAGCTGGGGCATCGCGCATCGCATTTTGGCACCACAGCTCACACCCGAGATAATCTCCAGCCACTTCGACGAGATACGCGACGTGACCGCTGAGCTCATTGGCAACTGGGCGCAGTTGGGCGACAAGAACGAGATCGACCCCCTGGCGCAGCTCAACCGCCTCAACCTCGAGGCCACGACACTCACCCTGTTTGGCAAGCGGCTGAACTGCCTCACCGGCCCCGAACACCCCATGCTACAAGCCATGGAGGACGCAACCTCCGAAGCCATGAAGCGGCCCAACAGACCCGGCTTCCTCAACTGGCTGTACGGCGGCAAGATGAAGCGAGCCGTCGCCACGCAGCGCAACTGGGCCGCAGACCTCGTCAAGTACCGTGTCGAGAACCCATCAGACCGACGCGATATGCTGTGGGCCATGTTGAACGCCAAGGACCCGGAGACCGGCAAGTCATTCACGGAATCCGAAGTCATCGACGAGATTGTCACAATGCCCATCGGCAGCAGCACTGCCCATTGCACGCTTGCAGCGGGGATCTTGTTCCTTCTGCAGAACCCAGATGTTGTTTCCAAGGCGCGCAAGGAGTTGGACGACGTCCTCGGCGATGGTCCGCTGGCAGCTGAACACCTCCCGCGCCTCCCTTACATTGCCGGGATCGTCCGCGAGACACTGCGCTTGGCCTATCCGGCCCCGGGCTTCAACATCGAACCGATCCCGCGAGCCGGCGACAAATGTCCTGTCCTGCTCGCGGGAGGGAAGTACCAGGTCGCGCACGACCAAGCCATGATCATCGTGCTCGCCGGCGTCAACCGCGACCCGGCTGTCTTCGACGATCCTTTGGTCTTCCGGCCGGAGCGGATGATGGGCGAGGCGTTGGAGAGGCTGCCGGCGGGGGCCAAGAAGTGGTTTGGAAATGGCAAAAGAGAGTGCATTGGCAAGCACTGGGCGTGGGATTTCCTGGTTACCGTGCTTGCCAAGCTGATCCACGAGGTGGATTTCGAGGCCGCGGATCCGAGTTATGTGCTGAAGCAGGATGGGTGGTTTAATGTCCGGCCGGTCAAGTTTCGTGTCAAGGTCAAGCCGAGGGGTGTCTAATTAGTTGGCGATGATGTCGGGTGCATGACAGAGAATGGATTTGGTCTAAGGACATGACCTGACACTCGCACCGTATGGGGGACGGCAGGGTTTAGGTTTCGGCCCAAGTTGGCGTCGTAAGCGGGTAGTTCGGAACTTTAGGTAACGTTACCAGGTAAGCAACGGGGCTGCGTAAGCTGTCTGATGGCAGATTGGTTTGATGATGAAATGAAGCACTGGATGTTACTCACTCTTGTGAATTCTAATGCCCATTCAACTCAGCGTGACACCGGGCATGACATATCGCAATGTTGGGATGCTGAGGAATAAGTAGTGTACCATACTGGCAAGAATGGAACCGGAGGGTGCATATCGATCAAGTCTGACGTGGCTTCTCGGCTCGTGGGAAGCGGGATTTGCCTCCGTTCAAACTTCATTGGTGATGCACCAACATGTGGAATGAATGAAGGTTTGTCAACCAAACTCGCCAGTGTTGTTTTGGGGGGTGTCGGGTGATGCGTCATCTTGCAGGTAGTAAGTCGGCATGAGAGAGGAAGCATCAATCTGCAAGGTATGCACCCTTTTGTATGGGGTTATGAATGCCCAGGCATTTCAAATGCTTGACGCGTGGCCACAACAAACCAGAATATAGGCAAAGCGCTGCACCTCAGGTTGGCCGCGCATTGAGCGCTTCAATGCTTGAGCCTAACGCGACACGGTTATGGGATCATCGAGTCAATGTGCCTTGATCGTGGCAACTTCACACCAGGTCCAGAGGAGATGATCAGCCATTTCACGCGCCGCTGTGTTGAACTCTTCACCGTCTCAAACCGGCCGTTGGATGAGCTCGATGCAAACTGGGCCAAAGGCGCACCCGACCATTGTTTTGGCTCGTATGGTTAGAACCGGTGTGGAACGGAGCCAGAATAGCTTGAACCGGCGTTGAAGTTTCCGTCTGAATTCGGAGTAACCGGGCCACTAGAATAGGTAGTGTGCTGGTCTGAAGCACTGTCACGCAGTGTTGTTGGACGATGGGTGCTGTAGGGAGCATACCGAGGGACCACTTTCTCCGTCGCGCCACACCAGGCAGATCAAATGGTGTTGGACTGAGGTGCGAGCACCAGGGTTGGTAGTAGAAACGGCCTTTGGGTAGCGCGCGTGCTGACTCCCTTCTTCAACAAACAGCGACGCTCTTGCGCAAGCCAGGATTCAAGACTACTATGTATTTACCAACTAACAGAACAAAGTTTGCCGCCGACAGACGCGGGACACGCAAGACACGCTATGCAGGCAACGCCAAGGGACTTTTTCTAAAATTGGACTCAGGACGCGTGTAAGTGCTGAATGGGCTTGGAGGCACGACATGGCGGGTCTCTGATCTAACGACAGGGCACAGGCTAACAAGCCCGCTCTCGGGTGCCCAATCCTTCGAACATATTCCGTATATAAGGAAGTACTCTCGACACCATGAAACAACATTTCTCATCAGCATTCAGCACCAGCTTCATCAACACACTCACACACTCACACACTCACTCAACTCTCACATCCAAAGTCCCAACAACAATCACATTCGCTTCTACTCTCGCCACCAAACATCAAACATCAACCAACAACCAACCAAATCCTCACCCCTTAACCCCACCCAAACCGTCAACATGAAGACCTCGTGCGCCATCATCATCGCCACCGCCATTTCCATGGCCTCGGCCGTCACCATCTCGCTTCCTTCTGGAATCTCTATCCCCTCTGGCATCTCGCTCCCCTCGGGCGTGACCGTCGTCAGTGCCAGCCCGTCTGCCACTGCGGTCACCGCCACCGTCAACGCCCGCCAGCTCGGCGCGCAGAGCAGCCAGGGCACCAAGTCCAAGCGCCAGAACGGCGCCCAGACACAGTCCAGCAACGCCCAGCAGACTGGCAAGGCCAACAACGGCCTCAATGGCCGCCGTGCCGCCCCCGCCAACTAGACGGCTGCAAAGCCGTCGACACACGCAACAACACACACGCAACATTCTCGACTTTTTAAGCATGGAACACCGGTTTTTGAGCATGCGATTGGATTGCTTCTCTCGGATCTGACGATGAGTTTTGTTTGCTTTGACTACTATGAGGGGGATGATGGTTATCGTGGAGGACTCGTACTTTTGATATTGGTGGATTTCTGCATTTGGATTTCACTGCATCTTGGCAGACGGCAGCTTTGGTGGGGAAAAGGGGGAGAAAGCACTTGGATAGACCGACTAGTTTAGATTAATAATTTGATTTGTATCACCACTCTACGGCCTTTCATGGATTGTTCACCCTGAACACGTAGTGTAACAATCTTGTCTAGACTTCGAACCTCCTCTTCGTAAGTGTTATATCAGGCAATATCTAGTGCATGCTATGAAAACTTGGTCCATCTCGATTCTAATTAATTGAAAACACCCCACAGTGACGCTGCCAGACAACGAGAGCCAAGGGTGTTTGCTGCACCCATCCAATTTGACTCCTTCGAACAGTGTCGAATGAGGCGTTTCATAACGATTGACGATGCATTCCCTCCACCTGTCATGCCCGGTCCCAAATAGAATAAGCATGACTTAACATCAGATCTAACTACCCACTTGTTCATACGTGATGATCATATGCTGAATGAGTTTACAATGTTACGAAACATGGAACATACACCCTGGGTGCATTCACGTTCAGGCTGGACACCTCTTAAATTGCAAGCACATGTAATCCGTAGGTGGAAACTCCCTTATGATAACACTGGAAAACATCCCATGGAATCAGACAAGCAATGTCTTTTAGTATACTTGAGGGTAATGAACAACCAAGTATAGACTATAAGCAAGCTACTCGGGGAGATGCTTGTCTGGAATTTTGACTCATCTGTGACACATACTATCTCCGTCCTGCTCCGCCATGATCATAGCCATTATAACATGGTGAAATCTCTTGCGTACTTATACAGATGTACTTCTTGCGGTCATGAGATGATCACGTTGTCAATTTGCATGTTATTACACTGTCTTCTACCTGGTATGAATGGCGCTTCCCGGCTTGTTGGAATCCTTATCGCGCTGTATCTAGCTGGACACTCATATCAGCTCTGCCAATCCTTAATGTTGCAAGCTTCCGTACAAACGGTCATGTAGAGGAACAAATATAACTTACACCCCGCCGATGGATACTGATGCACTTTAATATGTCCGTTTGATCAACAGAGTCGGAGTCGTGAGAGGTTGACATCCCGTGTATCCACAGCACCCATTCATATATCTTGCATTGCACAATCCTGAGGCGTGTCTCATTCTCAGCTATTCCAATCGGTGGCCGTAGCAAGAAAAAACAAACGGCAGGTTTTCAGACGGAAAAGACGGGAGTGATATGGATATAGGCAGAGGGTGGGTGGGATGCGCATGGGGTCGGGGGTGCATGTCCATGTGGGCTGTCTGTCGAGGGTCCGCAAGCTGATTGGTCGCCCAGTCACATATGCCCCCCGGTGTTGGACGTATAAATCCTTCCCCCCCCCGGGTCAACTCCCTCTTTCTCCTTCTTCCTATTACATCTACTAAAATCTCCTCTTTCATCAAGGGCTTCCCCAATCCATCTCCAAAACTTCCAAGCACCCAGCTTTCATCGTTGCCAGACCCCTGAAACCTGTTCAGCCCCTTTTTGGACTTCTCGCGGTGCTCGCCATCAACACACACTGGTCGCCGCTATCCACCTCGTCAACGGAACCGGATATCATTCTATTCAAGTGGTGCAAACACCCATACACATCTCTTCTTGCTTGATTATCGTTCTTTATATCTTGTTGTCCCTTGTGCGGTGTATGATGTCGATCCCGACACCTAGGGCACGTGACCTCCTTCCCCCTATCCGTCATCGACATGGGAAGAAGAGGTCAGCAAGATCTCCTATCGTGATTGAACACCGTCCAACACCGGCAAGGGCCCCGTTCTGTATCGATACCTACAGTCAACCATTGCCTCGGATGTGGTATGTCCCTGACCCGCCGGCATGGACACCATCCGTGTCGTCGACCTCGGGGGGGCGTCTCCCGGACCCGTACCCCTTCCAAACATCTTCACGAACAAAGGACGCGAGAAGTCAAATTTGGAACGCGGTGGCACCTCCCAGTGGACAGGGGCATCCCCACAACCCTCCTCGTCAGGACTTGTCCCCTTCCACCTCATCCAAACCAATTGCGCATAAAGGGCCTGCGAGTGGGCTTCCAACGCCGCCAAGCACACCGGTGATCACCAGGCTGGCAACCCCTGATATCGACTTCCCGGATCCGGATGGAGAGTTTTGTGCTTGCTGCACGCGAAAGACAAACTGTGTGGTCGGGATGTCGAAGATGGACTTGCAACGTGAGTGACTCCGTGCGTGGTGATTTGAGTCGGGTGTGGGATGTTATCATTCCCAATTGTGATTGGTCGTTGTTGGACCCACTCAGAAAATACGCAATGCTGATTCGTCGACTTTGTTCTTTAGTGCAGAATGCTACCAGGTACATGGCCTGCCGGAAGGATGATTCCAACCACATGTGGAGAGCGCGGGGTTGATGAGGTATCAATGAGTCTGGGTGTGTTAGGTTCTTTCATAATATTCATGGAGCTTTGGTGTCAGACGGAGAATTGAGGGCGATGTGTGTCGTTGAGGTTTCAATGGTGTGTGTGGGTTTATTTTTCCTTGGGTAAAGCAGGTAGTTGTCGGCTAGTTGCATTGATACCAGGTATGCAGCAAATGGGTAATGATACAGGATATTCAGCTCCGGGGAAGACTGCCTGGAAAAGGAGGCGGTTCAGCCAATCATCACCCGTGCCTGGTGCTGGTGCCAACATCATATCTAGGTATTATGCAAATGAAGAGAGCATTGCCAACAATTACGCCAAGCTCAAACGGGGAGCAGCATTCAGGCAGCAGGGACTGCAAAACGTCCGAGGGTGGTTTTAATTAACCGCTCGTAGGGGAGTTGATGATTGGTTGGGTCGTTCAGTTCACTCCACAACAGTGATCAGTTTGTCGACATCAAGTGGTACGTACCAACATGCAAACGTCAGTATACATGTAATTAACCATTCCCTTTTACAAACAGGATAATTATTACGCCCAGCCCAATCCGTTTGTCCAGCAGTCGACCCCCATCGATAACATGAAACCAGAATGTTGATGCCCCGATGGAATTCAGCAAGAGCGTCAATAGGTACCCAACATGACTCCGCTCAAAGCCAACATGCCTCCGACCAGGCATCCAAACCAAAAGTGCATCAAAACTACTAACCGACCGGTTATCCTAGATAATACTACAAACGTTTAGGGGTATCCATAAAACTAGCAAACAAATCATCCACAAACGTCCGCACGTCGTCCTCCTTCTTGACCTCTACCCTCGACAAGCCACGCCCGAGCTTATTCACCCCGCGCACTTCACCAAGCTCAATGCCCTGCTCGTGAAACAAGGGTTCCTGCGGTGTCGCCCTGGTCCGGTCTTCCTCGCCGTTTGCCGCCCAGTGGCTCTCCTGCCAGGACAATTCTCCCTGTGCTGCATTGGAGGCCTCGCTTGGTGGGCTGGTGATGGTCGGCTGCTCTTCGACTTCGACTGTGACTTCTTGCGAGACCATGATGCCGCCGAACGAGAGCCTCCTGGGCTGCGGCTGCGGCTGCTGCTTGTTGGTTAGCACGACCCTGATCTCGTCGCCGTCGAGGCTGCTGAGGACGGGCGAGTGCTCGTGGTCGTTGCTGGCGGTGGTGTAGAACGGGATGGAGGAGACGCTGCGGTTCGAGGGCGTGTCGGTTGGGGCTGTTCGGTCGCGACTCGCGGAGACCACGAGCTTGTCCGCATCGTGGTGTTGGAGTCTGGTGTGGTTTGCTGTAGCTGACTGGTGTAGCGGGCGAAACGGCCAGCGCATGCGTGAGTGGAGGATGAGGAAGCGGGGGCGATGGCTGCTGGGTGACGGCGCGGGTTTGGAAGGGGCGGGGTGGTTGGTGTTGAGCATGGTGGAGATCTCGCGATGGACGGAGCGTGCAAAGGCAGCGTGGTTGGGGGAGTTCTTGTTGACGAGCTGTTGGGTTTTGAAGAACTGGAGGGGGATGAACTCGTAGTCGGCGGAGACCACGTTGGTGTGGATGGGAATCATGAGGCTGAAGGCGATCAACGGGCAGGTTGAGGTTCGTAAGCCGGTGCCTGTTGACGAGCCGCAGGGGGCTTGAGAAATCCGTGCCACGAGCTTTGCGTTGTCGAACGTTGGATCGGCATGCACGGCTTGGTGGAGGTCCGAGACCGCGCTGTGGAGGACCGCGGCAAACTTGGCTTCTTCTGGCGAGGGTTTTGCGCGTGGTAGGTTTCGTAGGGCTGTGGAAAGAGTCATGCCGTCCAGACGCCTGAGCAGGTCGATGTGTGCAGGTTCCAGACGGTCTATGGGCAGTTTGACGCTGGGGAGGAGGTTGCGCGCCCCCTTTCGAACCAGGATGTCGAATGAGAAATTGTCCACCCGTGCTTTGACGGCAAAGAGCCCGAGGTGGACGCCGGGGTCCAGGATCCGGTCCTGGGTATAGCTGGCCATCGCCCGCAGTTTGTCTTCTAACTTGGGATTCCTGATCTGCATGCTTGAGCCGATGATGGGCGCGACTTGGTGCAGCTCTGCGAAGCAGTATCCCAAGGCTTCGAGCTTGTCAACAGCTCGTGTGGTTTCAACCTTGCGCACCAGGAACATCAAAGAGCCGTGGCGATGGTTGCCTTGAAAGGCCTCGCCTTTCTCCGCCAAATCCTCCTCGCCGGGCTTCATTCTCGGGCTGTTGTCAATGTGAATCCCTCCTCCTGTCGCAAAGATTTCGTCCCAGAGGACGCCGGTTTCGACAAGGCTCTCGTGCATTTGATGGGCGAGCCCGGCAGCGGCGAGACAAAAGAGCTCGCGGAATATCATGTCGTAGTTCTCGATGAAGTGTCCGTCTTCGTCCACTAGCTCGATTCTGGCCCTGTATTTGCGACCATGCTGGGTTGGTGAGAGCGTGCCCAGGTGCTCGCTCATCTTGTCAATTAGGTTGGTGATGCTGGGCCAGTTGTGCGACGCTTGAAAGACCCAGTGGAACAGTGGATGGGAGGTTGAGAAGGCGTCGTGCTGTGTCTGTAGAATGAAGCTATCAGCAACTCAAGAGCTTAAAACAAAGCTAAACTGAGGATACGGGTGGGAACTGACTTTCTGCAGGAAGGTGCTTGTGATCTCCTCGCTTGGGAGGAGACCGTCCGGCGTCACAAGAATCCTTCCGTGCATGTCGAAGATGGCGGCAGCGAGGTTGATCTTCTGGGCTTTGCTGGCATAGCCCCTGCGTATTCGAGCCGAGTATATCGCTGTGCCGGCCATGACCAAACAAGCGCCGACCGACTGATGCCTCTGAGTTAGAAGCATGCACGCACAAGGGAAGGGCATTATTGGTCAGATGGAATACTAGGGGCAGAAGCAGATAGGGGCTCACCAAGCATGCCACGACAATAACAGTGGTGTTTCGCGATGCATTGTCACTAGCTGAATTCAGGTGCACCAGCCGGAAGGATGTGCCCAGAGCAGCGCACCAATGCATGCCAGACACTGCCCCGGCCAGAACAAGGGCACACCCGATTCTCTTCCACCACGAGTTGGCCCACGATGCCCGGAAGACGAAGAACAGCGCAAGAGCGATGGTGCTCGCGGCCGCGGCAATGACCACAGCACCTGCGACGTTGGCGGCATTGTAACTGCATTTGTAGTTGCTGATGGAGGCGTTTCCGAGGTAGTGCATGCCACTGATGGCGCCGCCCGACAGCGAGCCCGATAGACCGATGCGCCACCATGCTGCTGTGCTGGAGCTGGTGACGACAAAGAAGGCGACGACCAGCACGAGGATTGGCACGAAGAAGGAGAGCGCCGTGATGCCGACCGAGTAGGCTATCTGGAGTTCTGGCTCTCCGTTTAAGAGGCTTGTTGCTCTGTTGCCGATGTAGTGCTGTGCTACTGCATGAGAGACAGACATAATAGAGAGCTTGTCAAAGGAGAGCTTACCATGCACCAGATGGCAACACCGCCCATGGAAATAGCGGCGCCAAACAACAAGAGACTGTATCCAGTGTCAGATTGAGCCCTGCCGAAATGCGCAAATGGAAAAGTTGTAATTATGCGAGCTCACTAGTTGTAACGACCCTTGCGCGACGTTCGGCGATTGATCAGCTCCAGTGTTGAGGCGGAGCCGACAAAGCTGACGACGAAGCTGATGACGATGATGCCCGCGTTGAACTGGAACGGGATCACCTGCCCGGTGTAGCCCGAGAGTCCGGTCTCCATGACTGGAACCGATGGGGCCGGTTGGCTGCTGCACCGGCGAGCCAGGCTTCAACTCAATCTCATGCTAACATCCGCCACGCAGACTGTGATCTGGATGGCTTGCCAGGTGGTCGAACGAAGGTTTTGGCCTTTTTGTGGAAAGCCGGTGATAAAGACGAGCGGAGAGAAAGTTTATCCAAGACGATTGGGCTTCGAGGAAGGACTGGCCCTAGTTTGCGAGGGACTACCTAGTTCTAGTGAGTTTTCTCTGTCCAACGGTGGATGAATGGCATGCAGTCGAACAACCAGTCTCAAGCCAGTCAACAAGCCGCGGGACAACCGTCGATCATTCTCCTTTTTGAGCTGCATGCCACCATGGGCCGTGCTGTGTGTGTGGCCCATTGAAGAAAAGGTCAGAGCGGGCGAGACAGGGTTTTGTCATGTATTGTCATCGTTCTGCAGTCTTCCTCCCTGCGCCCGAGCCATCAGACTGGACAGAAATGGCACAATCGGCCAGCACCCTTTCTGTAAATGAAAAGTGGGGGGCCGAGGAGAAAGTCCCTGATGCACACGTCCAAGCCCACCACCGGGCCAGCAGCCAGGATCGAACCAATGGGCATTGCGAGACCCAAGACTGGGCCTTCACACACGTGGGGTTGCCCAGCCAGATTTGAAGCCCATTCGTCGCTGCTTGCATCGCTATAGCAGGCCAAGCTCATAGTGCGATTGTAGACCCTACCGATCCAGTGGCCAGATGAAGCTGGGGTTGAGGATCGAGAAGTTCCCCTGCGCCGCCCGGGAGCCTAGGAAAATAGACTTTGTATGCAGGAACCATGACCGGTCGATCTTTTTTAGTTCGTGATCTTGATGGAGCCGGAACCTGGACATGGGTCCCAGCTTCATCGGGACAAGAAAATCCCCCCACCCATCGGCTCAAACATGCTTGGCTCGACGATACTGGTCCGAGTCAAACTCTCAACCTGTGCCGCAACTTCCGGCATAAAAAGGTATACAATGACACTGGCCGCATCCTAATGCCATCCCCCAGGCTGCCGTAACAAGATCCAGGTGTTTTTTTACCTTCAGCCAACAAGACATATCATCGCTGTCATCCAGGCAAAAGAAAGATGAAACGCGGAGTCAACGCCACAGCGTCGTCCTCCAGCGCCGATCGTGGGAAACCCACGATGGCGCACCCCTGTCAGGTCTTGATAGGGGCGCTCCTGTAGTTCAGCTGTGCCCAAACCCCTGGCTGCATCGGAGTTAGTTACCCATTTGTCACTAGCCTGCCAAGCATGCATGTTCTTGGCAGCTAATTATGTGGAACTTTTGGCAAGTGATATTACCGCACAGCTGCGAGACGGCTTGAATCTGTCACAATTGTGTGCCGTTGCATGTCAACAGGACGGACGGCGGCTGTGCTTTAGCAGAGGCTTGAGGAGCATGCATGTGTGCAAACCACACCAAATTGTGGATGACCTGCTGTGTAGACTGATTAACTTGGAACACAAACTGCCAGTCATCGCTGACGTCGAAAACCAGGCACCTAAGGGTTCAAGAGCGCTCTCGAGGAGGTGAATGGAAGTTAACCAGATGCAAGTCAGTCGAAAGCGAGAGCACAAGATTTAGGTGGTGATACACGTCGGCTTCAATGGCAAGGATAATGAGTTTCAAGCACCGTGACATATGAAATCACAAGGTCAGGTAATCGGAACAGCAACCAGGCTCTGGTTTAGACTAATTATTGTGTTGAAGAGGTGGACTGAAGAAGGAAAACAGGGGGTTGGCATGTGAATTTGTTTAGATATCGTTCAGGCTATGCCTCTCTAAGCAGCACCAAGTCAACAATGCCATACGTGCATCGTAGAGACATGATAATTACTACAAGTATCTCCCTCCGCGTGGAATGCAGCCGTTTTTGGCAGGCGCACGGTCCCTCTTTTCACATACCCCGCATTAAATCTCCTGAGGCATCAACTTCTTACCGCCTTTCCCAGTACAGCTCTCTTGGGACCACCTATCTTGTCCTAGGATCTATCTATTCTGTCCTGGGACCACTGACTATCCTGTCCTGGGACCAGCACCACCCATCCTGTCCTGGGACCATTGCCTATCCTGTCCTGGGACTATTGCTCATCCTGTCCTAGGACCACCACACTTCCTGTCTGGGACCATTGCCATCCTGGGACTTCCTATCTTGGTACTTGTCCTGGGACCACTACCCTTCCTGGGACCACTGCCTATCTTGTCCTGGGACCATGTCTTGGGACCACTACCTTTCCTGGGACCACTGACCACTACCCTTCCTGTCTTGGGACCACTGTCTATCCTGTCCTGGGACCAAACAGGAAGGGTGGTGGTCTCAAGACAGAAAGGTCCCAGGACAGGATAGGCAGTGGTCCCAGGACAGGATAGGTAGTGGTCCCAGGAAGGATAGGCAGCGGTGATAATACCCACCGTTTTGGACTCAGAACTCACCGCCTACCAGATTTATCTCCCGTCTCGACGACGCTTCGAATCTGGCAGGCGGTGAGTTCTTGAGTGGAAACATTCTTGAGTCGACGCGAGACGGGAATTAGATCCGGTAGGCGGTGAGTTTCCAAACTGTGTCAAGCACCGTCATTCCCAGGACCAAGACAGAATAGGCAGTGGTCCCAGGATAGGCAGTGGTAAAGAGAGCGTCACGAGGCACCGACCCGTCTTGACTGAACTCACCGCCTGCCTGATTTAAGTATCTAGAAACGGCGTTCCAACAAGCTCCGGAAATGGCGATCCAACGAGCGTGGCCGAGATCTTGGCTAACATCCAACCTCCGCTCAGCCCGTATAAAACCCGATTAGTCTGAAACCATCGTCTTCTTTGTATACCAGTATCGCCAGCAATACCAGCTCAACTGTAGCGCCTGTTGACGTTTTCCAAATCCTGGCCTGCCGTGACAGCGCGCCACCATTTACACACGGTGTGTCGGGACATTGAGCTTTCATGATTCGACGTCAGCCAGCTATTCACCCGGATAAATGCAGACATGTGTGACAAAGACAAGCGCCCATCCGCCTTCCTCATCATCGCTCTTACCACCTGCCTGATTTCGACTTTCTACCTAAGTTAAACACTGTTTTGAAAATAAGAACAGAACTTACTGCTTGCCTGATTTCGACAGACTCAGACCCTGGGCGATGTACCCAACGTACCGTTGGCGCCCGCCCCACAATGCCCAGTTTGGAAGAAGAGTCTGTGCCTGCAGAGATAAGGCAGGGGAGAATATCCGGATCGGTTGAGTTCGACACCCATTGCAGCTTGTGTTGAAAGCTTTCGGCGATGACATTTGGGAATTTTTAGTCCTCGCCCACCCCATCTATGACGCATGCGTCCGGCTGCAGGGAATGTTGAGCTAAGAAGTCCTAGCTATTCATGACTACATAGGAAGCTCACCCAGAATTTGTTATAATAAATCATCTAGCTTCATAATCAAAAATGACAGTATCCCTCCAGTTCGCCTACATTTAGCTTGCATTACTGTGAAATTGCGGCCTTCATACGATGAGTTATTTTCCCAAACATTCGGCTCATCCCAGAGCTGTTTTTCCTATCCGCCCCCCATGAGTTCAAGACGTATGAGGATCTCCGAGTAGAGGGATGAGATTGGCCTAATACCTTATACTCCAATTGCAAACACTCCTGCATCATATCCAACGCTTCAGGATATCGCTGTCGGCTATTCCAGGTAACGGCGAGGCCGTGCATGGCTTGAAGAGTGTCGGGGTGCTTCTCGCCGAGAACGTCGCGCCACAGTGCCAGCACTTCCACTGATATCTTCTCCGCCTCCTCATACCTCCCCTGATTATGGTATGTCGTGGCCAGGTTCGCCATGCTCCAGATCATGTCGGGATGCTCTCGCCGATAACGTTGCGCCGATAACGTCGCGCCGCAGTGTCAGCACTTCCACGAATATCTTCCCCGCCTCCTCATACCTCCCCTGATTATGATATGTCGTGGCCAGGTCCGCCATGCTCCCGATCGTGTCAGGGTGCTTCTCGCCGAGAACGTCGCGCCGCAGTGCCAGCACTTCCACCTTGATCTTCTCCGCCTCCTCATACCTCCCCTGGACATGGTATGTCGCGGCCAGGTCCGCCATGCTCCAGATCGTGTTGGGGTACTTCTCGCCGAGAACGTCGCGTTGCAGTACCAGTACTTCCACAAATATCTTCTCCGCCTCCTTATATTTCCCTTGATTATGGTATGTCGCGGCCAGTTCCGCCATGCTCCTGATCATGTCGGGGTACTTCTCGCCGAGAACGTCGCGTTGCAGTACCAGTACTTCCACAAATATCTTCTCCGCCTCCTTATATTTCCCTTGATTATGGTATGTCGCGGCCAGTTCCGCCATGCTCCTGATCATGTCGGGGTGCTTCTCGCCAAGAACATCGCGCCGCGGTGCCAGCACTTCCACAAATATCTTCTCCGCCTCCTTATATTTCCCTTGATTATGGTATGTCGCGGCCAGTTCCGCCATGCTCCTGATCGTGTCGGGGTGCTTCTCGCCAAGAACGTCGCGCCACAGTGCCAGCACTTCCACCTTGATCTTCTCCGTCTCCTCATACCTCCCCTGGACATGGTATGTCGCGGCCAGGTCTGCCATGCTCCAGATCGTGTCGGGGAGCTTCTCGCCGAGAACGTCGCGCCGTAGTGCCAGCACTTCCACTGATATCTTCTCCGCCTCCTCATACCTCCCCTGCTTACGGTATGTCGTGGCCAGTGACGCCATGCTCCAGATCGTGTTGGGATGCTTCTCGCCAAGCCTTTTTCGTCCAAATTCATAGGCCCTCTTGTCTACCGGCTCCTTCTCTCTCCACCTCCCACGATCGTACATATAGTTCGATACTCGACTCAAAAGGCCCGACGCTTCGATCTCCCCTTCACATAGTTCCGCCCATTCTCCCGCTCGCTGTGCGTGAACCACGTATTTTTCACACTCCCCCCAGAGTTCCCGTCGACGTTCCGGAAACAGGTCCGTAACAACCCGAAGCGCCAACTTTGAGAAGTGCACTTCATCCTCTCTCCTGTCTCTCCTGCTTAAGGCGTATTGGGTGGCGTCCTGCACCAGCTTGTGCATCTCATAAGCCCGGCTTGTACCCTCGGATGCGCGGAGGTGTAGGAAGGAGAACTCCTGAAGAACTTGGATAGCTGCATGAAGGACCTCGTTGTCGTCATCCTCGCTGTCGATGTCCTCTGCATGTATGCGGCAGCCTGTGACACGGCGAGCGGAAACCAGTCGAGCTCTGCAAGCAGCTGTGCGGCACCATCTCGCTCGCCCTCGCCAATCTTCCTGTTCCCGACCGTCTCGAGAAGCGCCATGGCCTCGGCGTCCGTCATGCGGGCGACGTTGATCGCTCGCTTGGCACCGACAAGACTGCCGCCGATCCGCTTGTCACGGCTCGTCCACAGCACCGTCCCTGCGGAACCCCGCGGCACGAAATCGTACAGACTGTACTTCTCTTCTACACCCCGACCCTGATCCTTGCCTGGTTGTGTCTGGCCCACCCCAAATGCTGTGAGGTTGTCCGCGTTGTCGAGAATGAGCAGCCAGCACGAGCCCGCCTCGATCCGCTCGCGGACGGCCATTAACAGCTCCGGTCCATCCAGGCCACCCGCCAAGCCCAGCCTCTTCGCAATTGCCTTGTAGTCCTGCGTGAATGTCGTCTCGTTGTCGGCGTGGACCCAGAACACCGAGCAGGCCGGGTCACGGCTCCGGCGGTAAGCGTATTCGAGCGCCACCTGAGTTTTCCTTCAGCTGTTAGTCCGCGCGCACGTTATTGTCTGGCCATAAACAGCTTACCCAGAACCGCCGAGTCCCCACAGGGCACCACTCTGGTATTCGGACGTCGGTGGCAAGAGGGCGTCGAGCTGGTTGAAGATGTGGGCACGATTGATAACATCCTCATTACGAGGGGAAGGAATTACGCGAAAGGCTCTGGGTCCTGGTTCGGTAGGACGCGTTAGACAACGACGACATTCTGGTGCAAATGGAAACTGACTTTCTGCATAAACATACTTGTTTTTCGTGACTACGAACCCTTAGGTCAGATTTATACGCAACACGGTTTCGAGATATGCTCTCTTGAACCATCACCGTTGGGAGCGCCGGACGACGTCTATGCCCCCTTTGCCCCCTTCTCCCCATCGACTCCTTGGAGGGAACCATACCGAAATGCTGATCGCCCTTCGACCCAAAGTAGTTGCCATCAACATTCTTCTGCGGGCCTGTCCCGAAATTGTTGAATTGCCGGTTTCCATTTCCATGCTGGCTGGCAGTGCCGGGCTGCTCGTCGACATCCGATTCTGACAGAGACGGAGACATGTTCGCCAGCTTTTGCTTCGCCTTGTCTGTGACAAGGGCTGTAATACAGGGCTTGGAAGGGGTTCAAATTCAGTAATAATCTTCTGTGGCCTCAAGGTCCTTGATCCCTTCAATCTGACTTGGATCCAGGCCTCTTTCTTATAGCCACAGCTGGGCGCACAGGCCCGAGTCTAGTTTACAGGGGTACTTATTGCCTTAGGTCAATATGCCAATTGCTTCTGTCAGTTTTTTCGACGGCTGAGTCCTCATGACCTTCTGTCGATTTGTTGTATCCAACCGTTACCCGCCTGCGGCCATTGCCGCCGGGCTAATACAGTTGCCTTGATGCTCTACCTTATCTAGTGGTCCAGACCACTCCCGAGGGTTGGCCGTGTGACATTGTCCTTGATCGTATCGTACACCTCCATCATTTGGTCTGTAACTTAGATGAGGCGGGTTATCTGGCGAGGGAGTTCTCTACCCCGACATTTTGCCTTCAGGGACTGGCCGGAGCTTAGGTCAGAAACAGGGACGAACGTGATTACGGAGGAGCTCCGTCCTTACGTTGTGAATCGGCAGAGATTCTTAGGAGTAAGGTTCGGCTAGTTCGGAGGGATGCGTACAATGCAGGATATCGGAGTGGGCAAGGGGCGGAACCGACAAGTCGAGAGTTGATGCCCAGCAAATTGTTATAGCATGCCCATAGCGACCCGCACCACATGCGCCACTGCTTCAAAAAGACGTGGAAATCAGTGCTGCATGATGGCGGTGAGGCGATACAAGTCATTAGCTGCTTTACTGCGCAGCAAAAGGGTGGCAGGTTTGAAATATTTTTTATTGGCGGTATTTCTACAGCGCGTTTGTGGGCTTGACTTGATGTGATCGCTGCACTTCCGACGTTGCCTTGGTTTGCAGCGGCAAGACCCATGGTGGACTTGGGTGGTGTTGTGCTCTTTGAAGCTATTTGCTGAAAGATGCATCAGTCATGCAATGTGCCGTGAGTTTCTTCAGCTTTCGCGACCTCGAGGCAGACCGTGGCCATTAATGGCCAATTGAACGGAAAGGGGGGCTGACGTGGCCAAAACTTGTAAGTTGGGCACCGTCCCTGAAGTGATTGTGCAGGCGTGGTGTGACACCGAGCGGCTGATTGAGTTGGGCTGGCCCAATTGATGCATTATTAGGGAGAAGGTTTGAACCAGACCTTTCCCCTTGGGAGTGCGGGGTTTGGGAGGGGACGACCGGGTGGCTTAGCTGTGCGCAAATCGTGGATTTTCTGGGAAACCACCACCACACCATGTCGGATAATTGTGATTGCTCCTAGTGCAGCAACATTAGCAGCAGCTTCCTACCTAGCCAAATCTTCGCCCGATCGTGGTATTCCTCTTCCGCTCTTCACATACACTCTACAGGAATTCGGTCATAAAACAATCCACAATAACGTTACACAGAATCAGCATTTACGATAGCAGGCCAACACGGCATCTTCCAGTCCTTCGCCAAGATGAAACGGCTCCTGCCACTACAGAAGGCTGCGGATATTGACGCAGCCGAGAACCACCGCAAGAAACTACGGCTCTCCAACGACCGAGATCGCGAAGACCAGCCCGGCACTGCCAGCCAGCATGGAAATGGAAACCGGCAATTCAACAATTTCGGGACAGGCTCGCAGAAGTATGCTGAGGGCAACTACTTTGAGGCGAAGGGCAGTCAGAATTTCGGTATAGCTCCCTCCAAGGAGTCGATGGGGAGAAAGAGGGCATAGACGTTGTCTGGCGCTCCCAACGATGATGGTTCAAGAGAGCATATCTCGAGACCGTGTTGCGTATAAAGCTGACCCAAGGCTTCATAGTCACGAAAATCAAGCTTGGGAAAGATGACAGCTGTCTGGCCGACCTGCGTATCACCGACCCACGCCACGACAAGAAGCGTATCGAAACGGCAAAAGGCGGCCTCTTGAAAGACTCATACCGTTGGGTGCTCAACAACGTCCAATTCCAACAATGGCGCGACGGCGAAGACAATCGACTCCTCTGGATCAAAGGCGACCCCGGTAAGGGCAAGACCATGTTGCTCTGCGGCATCATAGACGAATTGAGGATATCTGCCCCATCCTGTCTTCTATCCTTCTTCTTCTGCCAGGCTACCGACTCACGCATCAACAATGCCACTGCAGTGCTACGCGGCTTAATCTACCTCCTTGTCAGCCAACAACCAGCACTCATCTCACACGTACGGCAACAGTATGATCTCGCCGGTAGAAGAGCATTTGAAGACACGAATGCGTGGGTTGTCTTGTGGGAGATCTTCACTGCTATCCTGCAAGATCCGGTATTGAGGACGACTTATTTGATCATCGACGCGCTTGACGAATGCGTGACAGATTTAACGCGGCTTCTCGAACTGGTCGCCAAGATGCCATGTGCGTCTTCTCGTGTCAAGTGGATTGTCTCAAGCCGCAACTGGCTGGAGATCGAAGAACAGTTGGTAATGACGGCACAGAACGCCAGGCTAAGCCTTGAGCTAAATGCCGAATCCGTCGCCACTGCTGTCGACACATATATCCACCACAAAGTCGATCACTTGTCGCTCCAGAAACACTATGACGATAAAATGAAGACCGTTGTGCGAGACTATCTTTCCTCCAACGCGAATGGGACATTTCTCTGGGTGGCCTTGGTCTGCCAAGCACTTGCGGACCCTAAGGTTCGGAAACGGCACACCCTGGCAGAGTTACACGGATTTCCGCCTGGGTTGGATTCATTGTATGCGCGAATGGTGGAACAGATTCGTGACTCTAAAGATGCAGATGTCTGCAGGCAAATACTCGCCGTCACCACGATTGTTCGCCGACCCATCAGCCTTTGGGAACTAACTACTTTTGTCGAGATCAAAGACGACATTCCAGATGATCTGGAGTCTTTAGAAGAGATTATCAAGGTCTGCGGTTCGTTCTTGACCCTTCGGGAACCTATCGTTCATTTTGTCCACCAATCCGCCCAGGACTTTCTACTCGGCAGAGCCACGCACCAAGCTTCTGGAGACGCTTTCAACTGGGTCTTCCCTCGGGGGATAGAAGATGTAAACCACATCATCTTCTCAAACTCGCTCACTGCGATGTCTATGGTCTTACGCCGCGACATGTACGGCTTAGAGGCACCAGGATTCCCAATCGACGAGGTTCAAACGCCACCTTCAGACCCACTGGCCACAGTGCAGTACTCGTGCGTCTTCTGGGTTGACCATCTCCGCGATTCGATCTCCGATAAAAACACGGCGCAGTACAACATACACGATGCAGTTTGTACCTTCCTTAAGCAGAAGTATCTTTACTGGCTCGAAGCTCTCAGTCTACTCCGAGCTACGGCGGAGGGTATCATCGCCATAAGACAGCTTGAGGGCCTACTGGTGAGTCTGAACCACCAAACCTTAGAAAGCTAGACTAACAGAGACATAGGGCCACACCGATCAAAGGCAGTTATCAACCCTTATACGCGATGCACACCGGTTTGCTCTGTCTTACAGATGGATAGTAGAGCAAGCCCCTCTTCAAGCATACTCTTCAGCCCTTATATTTGCACCAAACAGCAGTCTGGTAAAGAAAAGTTTCAGTGCAGATGAACCAGACTGGTTTAGTACGAAGCCGGTTGTAGAAGCAGATTGGAATGCATGCCTGCAGACATTAGAGGGCCACGGCCACTTGGTTTTGTCAGTCGCCTTCTCGCCAGATAGCCAGCGGCTCGCGTCAGGCTCGAGCGACTGCACAATCAAGATCTGGGATCCCACCTCAGGGCAATGCCTGCAGACATTCGAGGGCCACATCAGCGCCGTTCAGTCAGTCGCCTTCTCGCCGGATAGCCAGCGGCTCGCGTCAGGCTCGAGCGACAGCACAATCAAGATCTGGGATCCCACCTCAGGGCAATGCCTGCAGACACTCGAGGGCCACAGCCACTGGGTTTCGTCAGTCGCCTTCTCGCCAGATAGCCAGCGGCTCGCGTCAGGCTCGGAAGACAGGACAAATCAAGATCTGGGATCCCACCTCAGGGCAATGCCTGCAGACATTCGAGGGCCACAGCCACTCGGTTTCGTCAGTCGCCTTCTCGCCAGATAACCAGCGGCTCGCGTCAGGCTCGGAAGACAGGACAATCAAGATCTGGGATCCCACCTCAGGGCAATGCCTGCAGACATTCGAGGGCCACAGCCACTCGGTTTTGTCAGTCGCCTTCTCGCCGGATAGCCAGCGGCTCGCGTCAGGCTCGAGCGACGGCACAATCAAGATCTGGGATCCCACCTCGGGGCAATGCCTACAGACATTCGAGGGCCACAGCCACTGGGTTTCGTCAGTCGCCTTCTCGCCAGATAGCCAGCGGCTCGCGTCAGGCTCGAGCGACGGCACAATCAAGATCTGGGATCCCACCTCAGTGCAATGCCTGCAGACATTCGAGGGCCACAGCCGCTGGGTTTCGTCAGTCGCCTTCTCGCCAGATAGCCAGCGGCTCGCGTCAGGCTCGCACGACAGCACAATCAAGATCTGGGATCCCACCTCAGTGCAATGCCTGCAGACATTAGAGGGCCACCACGCCTCGGTTCAGTCAGTCGCCTTCTCGCCGGATAGCCAGCGGCTCGCGTCAGGCTCGGACGACAACACAATCAAGATCTGGGATCCCACCTCAGGGCAATGCCTGCAGACATTAGAGGGCCACATCAGCGCCGTTCAGTCAGTCGCCTTCTCGCCGGATAGCCAGCGGCTCACTATGGAAAAGGCAATCCAGCCGAACGATCTAGCAAAGCAAGGATACAACTTAGGACCAGACCAGTCGTGGATCACCTGTAATGGCAAGAATGTACTATGGGTCCCACCGGAATACCGCCCGACCTGTTCCGCTGTCCAAGGGCAGATGATATCCATCGGCTGTGCATCTGGACGAGTTTTCACTATTGGCTTCTCGCGAACTATTTAATACGTTTCGAATCTCTTTCACTTCATCCTCTATATTTCTTTTTTCTAGCTTGACACCAGAAGGTTCCAGGAGGATGAGTTGTTTTATAGATATTATGGATATTCTAGCATCTTCCAAGCTTCAATCCTCTTCCCGAAGCGCCGCCCGCAAGGGCCAACCGCTTACCTTTCCACGCAAGCAAATCACGAATCCGGCGCTGCATCGGCCCTAGCGAGTCAGACGACTTCGCCTCTAGCATGAAGCGCGTACCGCAATGGCCACTGATGTTGAGACAGAGCGGTAAGTAAAGCGGTTCGATATCGCCGTAAAAGAGAGGCAAGAGGTTGCTGCCGAGGCCGCTAGACCCGTCGTGGCCATCTAGTTATCATTTACATCCCCAAAGCTTGGTTACGGTGGCGACCAAGGGATTGTTCAGACTCAACTCGATTCCTCCGGCTAGCAGCCTCGCGCGCGTCATGATGACGGAGCGATCGCGTGAACCGAGGCGGGGGCAATGGATCGGATGGTGGGATGCGACAGGTTGGGCTTATCAATCCCAGCTCGCTGGACTGCTTGAGCCATCAGCGCCGGAGTCGCGCTCTACCGAGGACAGCACTGCCGGCAGAAAAAGATACGTACCTTTTCGAGCCTGAGACAGGATCCGCGGAGGTTAGGGTATGGAGTTGGGGCCTGAGGTATGAAAATACACCGCGATTTCCAAAGGAGGAAACCGCTGGATACGTCGGTACTTCCACGTGGCCGAATTTTACTATGTGTATGTTCAAGTTGCAGATATATCAACACAGAGAATCCAGGTATTCGAGCTACGGTCGACGGAAGCAGCAATCACCGTCACTACATGCTAGATTTTACAAGAGCTAGAAGAGAGAAACTGTCTTGCATCCATGGATACCTAGTCGAGAATCATACGCCCCTTCCGAGAATGAGAAATAGGCAGATTCAGTCATCTTTCTTGTGTGGAAAATGATAATTGGGCGGATATTAGTTACATGTACAGTATCAGGAATTGAACTGTTGACATAATTGGAAAGAGTTCAAAGGGATTGACCGACGTGATCTAATTGAAAGCAACAGACATTGACTTATTGAGCCAAAATACATTCTCTCGCGTAAGATCTGTCACCAGTAAAGGCTGCACCGCAAAAAGACAATTGAAGACCACGTCCGCTCTCGTCACACATAATAATCTCATGTGTATGAAACGTCAAACCTCAGGCTGCTGAACAAACGTATTCAAAATTCCATGATAAAAGGTGCGGGTATACATGTATGTATGCATTCTTTTGTTCTCTCTTCTTTAGCACTCTATAGCAGGTAAACATCGAGGTAATGCCGATCAATCAAAAAGGAGATGGATATCAGAAGTGACCTTAATGGGTATTAAATGTTGGAGCAGGGAGTTGGTTTGGGGCATGCAAGTGACAACCCGGCAATATTTACCTAGGTACGTTAGGTTGTTGCACAATATCTGGTAACGTTATGATTGATGCTTCTAGTATAACGTTAATCAATCCATGCGGGCCTAGACAAGTCATGTAACACATCCAGTCTTTGAGGGTCACATTCTTTTAACAGCGAGACTGGATATTATCATCTTCGTTAACTTCAAATCCGAATCACAAATTTTCTTACATCATCTTCCTTGGTCAAACTCTCCTTTGGCAAGCTATTGAAACAAAATGCTGTGATTTGAGATCTTTTGAATGAACATGGTGTCCACAACCAAAGACGTTTGTCAGATGCTGGATTGCAAGAGAGTCAATTCAAGACTACATAATCCCAGCACGCTACACATCACGAGTCATCGATGTAAGAACAGCGTGTGATACTGCGAGAACAATCTCATTGGCTCGAAACTATGTTGCCCGTAGTCGTTCAGCTTGTCGTACACCAGAGCATTCACAACAAAACTCAAATTTGTTCAAGAAAACCACCATGTTCAATTAACGGTGGCATTTTGCAGCATATTTTCTACAGGAAGGGTAGATTTGCGGTCGGCTGCTGCCTAAGCCGGAGAAATGTTTTCATATCATCACTAGAATTTAATACCTTGGCAAAAACAGTCTGACAATTCCAAACATGTCATTACGCTCAATACCATGCCCACTATCTGATTAACAACAAACTGATGCAAACCAATTATTGGACCCCAAAATGCATCATCAATGCATCATCAATTAAAGGAATGATGCCACAAGCTCCAAACTCATTACAGACATATCAATACAGACGCCTTTTCTATCATGCTGCCATCCCCCAATGCTTATGCAGCCCGCTCTAATATTAACTCTCGAACTGCGTTCCCTGCACGTCCTAGCATCCAGGTCTCAACATCGCTATCATCAACTGTCAGCCAACCGGAAGAACACTCAGACATCAGTGGTGGGGCGGCTCATGATGCTTACCAGTAGAGAAGTCAGACTCATCCACATGGGTGTGATACTCGCCCTCGTCCGTTTCGCTTCCGGTGCGGACGAGAGCAGGCCGCGAGGTCTTGGCCGCCTTGCGGTTCGCCTCCTCGACTTTGGGCACAATTTTCTGCAGCAGGTTGCCCAGCAGGCCGACGTTCTCCGCGTCACGGGGCACAATGTGGCCCAGCCCGTGGTCGTACATTGCCGCTTCGTCCTGGTTGCACACGTTGAAGAGCGCGACGGCGGAGCTGAGGAAGGCGTCGTCGCAGCCGAAGACGTGGAAGGTGGGGATGTCAATTACAATGCCGACCTCGTCGACCAGCTGGGGCACGATCTTGTCGGTTCCCTCGAACTTGAGCGGCGGGGCTCCGGAGATGAAGATGGCGAACTTGATGCGCCTAGAGCTTCCGCTCTTGGCGGCGCGCAGCGCCTCTTCGACAACCAGGCTGGCGCCGACCATGGCGCCCTCGGAGTATCCAATCACGGCGTCGATCTCGGGGTCCTCGTCCAGGGTCTTGAAGACGCCGTCGAGGGCGCTGCGCCAGGCGCTCTGGTGCCAGTCGCCGCTGGTCCCGGCGGACTGGAACTGGCGCATGGTCTCCTCGGGGCTAAGGCCGCGGGGCACATGGCGGAGGCGGCGCAGCGTCTCGAAGGCGTCGCCCTTGGACGTGTCGAGGAAGCGGTATAGGGGCAGTGAGCCGAAGTAGTCCTCCCAGCCAACCGGCGGGTGCACCTCGTGCGTGCCCTGGCTGTAGGTGAAGGTGCCGAGCCCGCGGCGCTCCAGCTCCTCGGCCAGCGGTCCCAGTTGGACTTTGAAGTTCTGGAAAAATCTGCTTGTTAGTCTGGCGAGTCATGCGGTGGGGGGAAAGGCGTTGGCCGGCTGACCTTGGCGCTGCCGTAAGCTCCGGGGAGGCAGAGAAACTTCATGGTGGCGGTGGGATGTTGCGTTGGAAAACGGAAGTGAATAAAACGAAGGTAAAAAAGTGGCGTGAATTAGCGAGAGTCGGGTTGTTGTTGTCTTTGGGAAAAGCGAGAGTCTTGATCGTGAAGATGGAGTGAGGAGATGAGGGTGATTGCTGGAGTGGATGACTTTCGAATTCCAAGAAGAGCAAGAACAGAGAGCCGTTATGAACAAACTCGGAGTTGAGCCAAGAGCCTCACCACCAGCCTCCCGCTTTCATCTTCAAGACTGTGCGCAGACCCAGGCGCCATTGCCGCGCAAGACGCTGATGTCTGATATTCGCAAAGCATGCATCGCCAAGCTGCGGGGGTAAGGTTAGGGGCATGCAGGCTAGATTACGCATTGGGCATTCCTCAGCGTATGTTTGGTACTGGGGGGGGGGGGGGGCGGAGCAATGCCGCGCCTCGTCCGTTCTTGCAGAAGGCAGGGCTTGCGTACTCTTTGCTGCAAGACAAAAAACCCTTGCTCCCCGTGTTTCAAGGAGGGGGGCACGGTTGTTGGATTGGTTTCTTGGGATTGATAGCGTGGGAGTTAAAATCTTTGATGCAGCCCGCTGTGTATATGAGGTAAGATTGATACTAGTAACCGAATCTCCTCGGACATACGCCTACACACGCTTAATATGCAATGTCCAGTACCGCCCAGCGTGGCGGAGGATTTCCAAGTCGGGATGAAGATCTCGTGGGAGACACACCAATCCTTGCACACACTCCTATGTTGACCTACAGACGCGAGATACGCCAAGCAGAGCAGACCCTGTCCAGCCAGACCCCCCCTAGGTAACCACCCTCCCACCCAGCCCCGAGAGGTTCGGCATGTGATAGCCGCTTAGGCTTGAACCCGGCTGGACTTAAGGTTCGAACGCCTTGTGCCCGGACTCAGAGCGGTGTCCAGCTAGCCTGACAAAGAATCTGGTTGGGAAAACAAACCTTGGCAAGCTTTTTCACTAGTATACAGATAGATTCCACCAGACTTCTTGGCACATGAATTTCTGGATGACGTGAGCGAGCAACCTTGGCCAGATTCCTCTCGCTGAAAGGCACTCGTCGCAGAGAACATCAATGCATTCATATTTCCATGTCCATTGGCGCATCACGCAATTAGCACCGCATGCGCGGCCCGTCTGAACTCAGGGCAGTAATTACGCCGTATTATCTTGAGAACCCTGTTGATACTATTATCGACATGTCTATACCGGATTAGAGGGGCTTGACACGGTGGAGCAAGGTGCAAAAGAAAGCTCGACGATGATGATCAGGCGAGATAATCGAGTAAATCCGCTGCGTATTTTACCGCCAGCTGGCTCAACGTTGCTCGAATGAAGGCGTCACTGCAGTTGACGTGAGAACGGGATGTCTTCAAATTATTGGGAAATCGCATTTTGGACACCCACCTACCTACCTCAGGTAGTTAGACAATAATTACCACGTCCAAATCAGCCGCCCTTCAGCTGCTCCATCGCACGCTTGTCCCTCCCTCTTTAGAATGCAGAAAGCTTGTTTGAGTCGCGTCTCGGTGCCCCCCTTTCCAAGTAAACACTGGCCGAGCCGAGGCTTGCATACAGTCGGCCGCCGACAATCAACCTTGAGCAAGCTGCCGGTTGACTAGCCCAGCAGGCAGGCCTCGCTGGCCATTCATCGTCCAGTTGCTGTCTGTTTGAGCTGCCGGATCAGCGAGACGTCGGACGGACTGCACAGCATCCCAACGGGGCAGGCTAGGCGCAAGCTAGGTCTGGTCCACGGCCGCGCTCACTCGTCTAGGGCCGTTGATGGAAACAAGGCGCGGTTGCGTTATGACAACCAAGCGTTGAAAGGGGTGCGGCGCGGGTTGGTTGGGCGTGCTGCATTACTCGCCACGGACATAGCCACGCACCGCGACGAGAACAAAACATGTCTTGTGTCCCGTCCTATAAGAGGTAATTTCGACAGACATCCCCCCTTCCCCCCCCCCCCTTGAAAGCAAGCGGGCATTATCCAAGGGAAAAAGCGGCATCTTGGGGAATTTCTATACCCGACGGTTTCGTTTTTTTGCTGCATTGCATCGGTCGTCATATTCCTTCGTTTGCAACCAAATTTATTGACCATGGCGGACCAACAGGACCCCATGCCCATCGCCATCGTGGGCATGTCCTGCCGGCTTCCCGGGGATGTGTCGACGCCGGGCGAGTTCTACCGTATGTTGTGCCGGGCACGCAGCGGCTGGTCCAAGATCCCCAGTGATCGGTTCAACGCCGAGGCGTACAACCACCCCAACCCCGACAAGAAGGGCACCTTCAACTCCAAGGGCGGCTACTTCATCAAGCACGACCTGTCCATGTTTGACGCCAGCTTTTTCGACATAACAAAGAAGGAGGCCGAGTCGATGGGTAAGTTAGCCCCCCCAGGTCAGCCAGACCGTGAAGAGAAATGGGATGGCGAGACTGACAAAAACGGAACCAGACCCTGCGCAACGTCTCCTTCTCGAGTGCACATACGAGGCGTTGGAGAACGGCGGGATACCCAAGGAGTCGGTGTCGGGGAAGAAGGTGGGCGTGTTTGTGGGCGGCAACTACAACGAGCACCGGACAGGCAACCTGCGCGACCTCGACCACATCCCGGCGTTCGACGCCACGGGCAACCAGGGCGCGTTCCTGGCCGGCAGGTTATCCTACTACTTCAACCTGCGCGGGCCCACGTACACGGTCGACACGGCGTGCTCGTCGAGCATGCACGCGGTGCATCTCGCCGTGCAGAGCATCCGCGCAGGCGAGTCCGAGTCGGCGGTCGTCGGCGCGTCGCATCTCATCACCCAGCCGGACATCTGGGTGTCGATGGCCAAGCTGCGGCTGTTCTCCGAGGCGGGGAAGACGCATGCGTTTGACCACCGCGCCAAGTCGGGGTATGCCCGGGGCGAGGGTGCCGGTGTGCTGGTGCTCAAGCCGCTCGACCGCGCCACGGCGGATAATGACCATATTTACGGCGTCATCAAGCACACGGGCATTAGCCACAACGGACGCACAGTCGGCATCGTGGCCCCGAGCCCCGAGGAGCAAGAGCAGCTGATTCGCGACGTGTTCGCGCAAGCACACATCGACCCCCGCGAGGTCGGCTTCTTCGAGGCCCACGGCACGGGCACGAAGAAGGGCGACCCGATCGAGGCCACGGCCATCTACAAGGCCGTGGGCAGCCACTTCACGGCCGAGGAGCCGCTGTACATCGGCTCGTCCAAGCCCAACGTCGGCCATCTTGAGTGCGCCAGCGGCATCGTGTCCATCATCAAGTCGGTGCTGATGCTGTACTACGGCTTCATCCTGCCCAACGCCGACTTCGAGAAGGAGAACGACGCGATCCCGTTCAAGGAGTGGAACATGCGGGTCGCCAGGGCCCAGCGGCCGTGGCCGAGCAAGCGCAAGTACGTCTGCGTCAACAACTTTGGCTTCAGCGGGTCGAACGCGACGTGTGTTCTCAACGCGGCGCCCGTGACGCGGCGGATCGAGCTCGCGCCGGCCGGGGCGTACACCACGCAGCGGCTGTTTGTCATCTCGGGCAACGACGAGGCGGCCCTGCGCGCGTCCATGCAGAAGCTGGGCATCTGGCTCGAGCAGCACGCCGAGCTGTACCAGACCACCATGCCGCGGAACCTGGCCTACACGCTCTGCCAGCGCCGGTCGCATCTGCCCTGGAGAGTTGCCATCGTGCAGAGCATGTGCAGCGGTCTTGCCGGTGCGTTGAACGGCCACGACGTGGTGCCCATGCGCGCGTCAGCTGAGGTGCCGAAGCTGGCGTTTGTCTTTACCGGCCAGGGCGCGCAGTGGCATGCCATGGGCCGCGAGCTGATTCGGACGCATCCCGTGTTCTCGGATGCCATCACCCGGGCTGATGCCGCTCTGCGCAATATCGGGGCGGATTTCTCCATCCTCGAGGAGCTGTCCCGTGACAAGAAGACGACCAAGGTCGGTCTTGCGCACATCAGTCAGCCCATCTGCAGTGCCGTCCAGCTTGCGTTGGTAGACTTGCTCGCTTCGTTTGGCATCAGGCCGTCTGCCGTGACGGGACACTCGAGCGGTGAGATCGGCGCTGCGTATGCGGCTGGTGCCCTGACGTTTGAGTCTGCCATGGCAGCGGCGTATTACCGCGGCCAGGTCATCATCGAGCTCAAGAAGACGCATCCCGCGCTGAAGGGGTCGATGATGGCAGTTGGCGCCGGCGCACAAGAGCTTGGCCCGGTCCTTGACGCCATCAACAAGGAGGGCGGGCCCCAGGTTGTCGTGGCGTGCGAAAACTCGCCTTCGTCGACCACGCTCTCTGGCGACGAGGAAGCCATCGACAGAGTCGCCAAGCAGTTCCAGGACAAGGGCACCTTCAACCGGAAGCTGTTCGTCGACGTGGCGTACCACTCGCCGCACATGAAGCTCATCGCGGAATCGTACCTCCAAAAGATCCGCCACATCCAGCCGCCAACCGACATGACCGCCTCCAACGTCGAGTTCTACTCCTCCCTCCGCGAGAAGAAGATCGACCTGTCGGAGCTCGGGCCCGAATACTGGGTTGACAACCTGACGCAGGCCGTTCGCTTCACCGGCGCGCTGCAAGAGCTCTGCAAGCACCACAGCCCAGATATTCTTGTCGAGGTCGGCCCCGCAGCGGCACTCAAGGGCCCGATTATGCAAACCCTCAAGAAAGTCGGCTCCTCCGCATCGAAAATCTCGTACCTCCCCGCCCTGGGCCGCGAACAGGACGCCACCCGCACCGCCCTCGAGCTCGCGGGCCAGCTGTACATGCGCGGCTACCCGCTGGACTTCTTCAACGTCAACCACCGGCGCGAGGAGCTCGAGACGCCCGACATCGTGCCGGGGCTGTACTCGTACCCCTGGACGCGCCAGAAGTACTGGTACGAGTCGCGCATCAGCCAGCAGCACCGGCTCAAGCCGTTTGCGCGCCACGATCTGATCGGAACCTTGGCGGATTGGTCCAGCGAGCTGGAGCCGACTTGGCGGAACATCATCCGTCTTGAGGACCTGCCGTGGCTGAAGGAGTACACGGTCCAGGAGTGCGTGGTGTTCCCTGTGGCTGCCTATATGTCCATGGCTATTGAGGCGGCGGGGCAGCGTGCGTCGCTCAAGGGGGTGCAGGCTAGCAATTTTGAGATCAAGGATCTCAAGGTTACGGGGAACTTGTTTCTGGAGGATCAGCTGGAGTTTGAGGTGTTGTTGACGATCCGGCCTTTGGCAGGCGGGGATGGCGCGGACGAGTTCCGCATCACTTCGTACGAGGCGAGTCGAGGATGGTTGGAGCATTGCACGGGAGTCGTTCGAGCGGATGCTTCGTCCAGCAACCGTCGACAGACGGCGGCCAACGATGCGCGGGACACCAAGACGGAGGCCATGCTGCGCATCCAGTCTGATGCCGTGTCGTGCGCGCACACCGACACGTCGTTCGACTCGTCGTCGTCCAACTCCAAGATCCAGTCGTCGGCCACGTCGGATGCCGGGCTGGGCGCCGACACGCCCGAGACGCTGGAGAGCATGATCGGCGACAAGCCGGACCTGGGCAGACTCCAGGGCGCCGCGGGGTCGAGCGAGAGCATCTACAAGTACTTGAGCACACTCGGGGTGTCGTACCCGAAGGCATTCCAGTCGCTGGTCGAGGTGACGGCCAACGAGACGGAAGTCGCTGCGCACTGCGTCACGCGCGACACGGTCGCCGACATGCCGATGGAGCACGAGACGCCGTACAAGGTGCATCCGTCGGTCCTGGACGCGATGCTGCAACTCCCGCTGGTCAGTCTCGCAACGCGCAACAAGTCGGGTGCTGACACCACCTACCTCCCGTCCGCCATCCGGCATGTCCGCGTGACGCCCAAGTGGAGGAAGCTCGCCAACGAGAACTTTTGCGCGCACTCGTCCATCGAGCCCAAGAACGGGACCTTTATGGTGGAGACGTTTTCCTCTCCCGGGTCCGAGGCGGCTGCGATTTCCATCTCCGGGCTGCAGCTGAAGGCGCTTCCGTCCGCTGCGCTTGCTGCCGCGGAGCCGAGGGAGCTGTGTTTCCGGTTCCAGTGGGAGCCGGTGACCGAGGCTGAGGCGGGCGAGGCCAATTCTGGCGCCGAGGTCGTGATTGTGACGGAGAGCGAGCTCGCGGAGAAGGACCCGCTGGCGGCTGCTGTGTCGCAGGCTGTGAAGAAGCACACGGGCTCGACGCCGCGCGTGTCGACGCTCGAGGCGATCAAGGACTTCAACAAGCGCTTTATCGTTCTGTCCGAGGTTCAGCGGCTGGTCTTGGCCACCATCGATGCATCCGGCCTCGAGCAGGTCAAGAAGCTCCTCACAACCGCCCCGGGTTTGATATGGGTGACCCGCGGCGCAACGCGCTTCCCGACCACGCCCGACGCAAACATGGCGCTGGGGCTGATCCGCACCGCGCGCTCCGAGAGCTCAGCCGTCGCCTCCACCCTCGACCTGGACCCCAACACCGATCTGGACGTGGTTGCGCAAGCCGCCCTGATCCAAGACGCGTTCATCCGCTCAGCGCTGTCGGCTGGTGAGAACGCAGAGATGGAGTTTGCGGAGGAGAACGGCAAGCTCGTCGTGCCGCGCATCGCCGCCGATGAAAATCTCAACCTCGAGGTGCACCGTGAGCTGGGTCCGTCGGCTGCCTACCTGCAGAACTTCCACCAGGCGGGCCGGCAGCTGCAGTTGGCTGTCCAGATGCAGGGCTCGTTCGACGATCTGTACTTTACGGACCGCGTTGACAAGCCTCTTGGTGACGACGAGGTTGAAATTGTTGTTGCTGCGAGTGCTATCACCGAGGACGATGTGACGTTTGTGGAACAGGACGGCACCAGCGCGCCTATCCCTCGCGGCTGCAGTGGAAAGATCACGCGGGTGGGTAGCAAGGTGTCCCACGTTACCGTCGGGAGCAGGGTCTGCGCGCTTGCCGAGGGCGTCTTCGGCACACATGCCAGGGCCAAGGCGACCAGCGTGGTGGACATTCCCGCGACTTTGAGCGTCGAGGCCGCTGCGTCTATTCCGGTCACGTTCTGTGCGGCGCACTACGCCCTGACGGAGATTGCACGCCTGCTGCCCGACGAGCGCATCCTCATCCAGCTGTCTGGGCCGGTCGGTGTGGCCGCCGTTGAGCTTGCCCGCAGCCTCGGCGCCAATACGTACGTCCTCATCCAGACCGACGCCGAGCGAGACGCTGCTCGCAGGATTGGCGTAGCCCGGGACCGCGTGCTTGACGCGCGCAGTATCTATCTCCACAGACAGCTCGAGGAGGCCACTGGCGGTGAGGGGATGGAAGTCATCCTCACCGTGTCGGGCAGCAAGAGCAACAAGGCGTGGGAGTGCCTCGCTGACTTTGGCCGCTTCGTCGAGATCCGCACGTCTGATGCGCACCAGAGCTCGCGCCCTGAGCTCGGCTCTAACGCAACTTTCACATCCGTCAATGTAGTCAGCATTGCTTCTTCCCGCCCGCGTGCAATGGAGAAGACGCTCAAGGCCGTGATGGAGAGCTTCGCCTCGGGCTCTACCCAGCCGCCGACCAAGTCCACCATTTTCCCCGTCTCGGAGCTGGCCAAGGGACTCGAGATGGTCCACCACGGCTCCGTCCACCCGGTCGTCATCATCGCGGGGGCCAACGAGCAGGTCAAGGCCACGCACCGCAAGTCCGAGTCCATCTTCCGCCGCGACGGCACACACATCATCGTCGGCGGCACGGGCGGTCTCGGCCGCTCCATGGCCAAGTACATGATCAACCACGGCGCGCGGACCATCGTCCTGCTCTCGCGAAGCGGAGGCGGCAAGGACACGGTCGACCAATTGCACTCCGAGATCAAATGCCCGGACGCCAACATCCTCGTCAAGAAGTGCGACGCCAGCGACGCGGCCCAGTTCCAAGCCCTGGTCAAGGACTGCGTCAAGACCCTCCCGCCCATCTGCGGCGTGATTCACGCCGCCATGGTGCTCCGCGACGTGCTCCTCGAGGGCATGACCATCGACGACTACACGCACGTCATCACCCCCAAAGTCGCCGGCACATGGAACGTGCACAACACCCTGGAAGAGTCCCATCTCAAACTCGACTACTTCGTCGTCCTCTCCTCGGCAGCAGGCATCCTCGGCAGCCGGGGGCAGAGCGCCTACGCGGCCGCAAACACCTTCCTCGACGCCTTCGTCGAGTTCCGCAACCGCGCCGGGCTGCCCGCGACATCGCTCGACCTGTCCGCCGTGACGGGCGCAGGCTACCTGGCCGAGAACGCGACCCGCTCGGAAGACATCCTGCGCAACTTCAACGAGACGGTCTCGGAGAGCGAAGTCCTCGCCCTCCTCTCCGCCGCCGTCCGCGGCGGCTGCAGCCCGCAGGTCCTCACGGGCCTGAAGCTGCACCTCGGCACAACCGACGGGCAGTGGCCGTACTACGCCGCCGACGCGCGCTTCACGCACCTGAAAGCCGCGTGCCTGGCCCTCGCGGAGAAGGAAGGCCTCGTTCCGAAAGCCGTGACGTCGCCTGGCAACGCCTTCCGCGCGGCAAAGACCGATGACGAAGCGGCGAGCATCGCGGCGGAGGGGATTTTGCAGAAGCTCTCCGAGGTGCTGACTATCGCAGTCGCGGACCTGGACGTCGCGCGGAACATCACCTCGTATGGGTTGGACTCGCTGACGGCGATCGAGCTGCGGAACTGGATTGCCAAGGAGCTAAGGTCGAATTTGCAGATCTTGGAGCTGTTGTCGAGCGGGACGGTGAATGATTTGGCCAAATTGATTGTCGCCAAGACGAGGGCTGCGTGAGGAAATCACATCAGGGGTGGCTGGCGTAAGAGAGGGAGGGGGGTAGTATTTTGACGGTCGCTCATTCAGAGGCATTGGGTTGTATTGGAATGCATTGGGATGTGGGAGTGTGGGGCAGGTGGTGGTGGTGTTGTAAGATACGGTAGAGATGCTTGCGCGTTTGTTTGTCCAGATCGTACGGTGTTTTTGTTTACACCCTTCAGACCGTTAGCATAGATAGGTAGGTAGTCTAGTCATCATAATTGCATGCGGTGTGCTCTGTAGTTGGCAGTGACAGGGAAGTGCAACGATGGATTCTGTTTTGACCTGAATCGATATTCTATCCCGTCTTGGTCCGTCTTGGTGACAACGACCTGTTCCCTTTTTGAAACCCTGCAATATGCCTATTTAAACGCCTAACGCAGATCATGGCACTGATTTGGTGACTGACACATGAATTAGTAGGGAGTGGATCGGGTCAGGATACCTGGAACGGTCGCACAATATAATTAGGGAAGCCACGCATTAAAACAAGCAGCCCCAACTAAATATGTAAGCACATGGTTCACAAACTCCATTGACAGAGTTCGGGTAGTGGTCAAAAGAACGCATGCCACTGATTTCCTACCTGGTGTGCTACATGTTCCCATACGAGGAGTCAAAGCGCGAATCGTTTGTTTACTTGAAAAGGGGCTGGCTTCGGACCCACAATGACTTTGCCCGTGCGTTTTTAGACGGGACACAATGAATCCCACACAGCGAATCAACACTCAACAGTCGAGGTTAGCCTAATGACAACCACCCTTCGAACCAGAAAATTCGATGGTGTTGTTTCCCATGGACCATCGTCGAAAACAAAGAGAAAAGAAAAAGAAGGGTTACCCCCCACAGGGTTCAAATTGGTTGCCATCTTGCGCCGATCAACGTCTCGCGAATTAATTACCTTCCCACTCAAGATCCGCCTTCTACAGGTGTCACAGGTCACGCAAGTAGGGACTGCATCATTATTCGGATGCCACGCCAGACGCTGCGTCTCAATCAGAGGCCGCGCCCAAGTATTGTCAGAAATGGGCAGGGGCAGACGGATAATAGGGTAGGGGAGCCCCAGCTCGGGTCTAGGCCGCAAAGGCCAGGGCAGAGGGACAAGAGGACTGGACACCCCAAGTTCGGGTCGAGGCCAAGGCTGGGGCTTGGGCTCGGGGTTGACGGGGACAGGGGGCGTGTTGTTCTGGTTCAGAGCCATGTTTGCTTTTGGTGTTAGGTCTAGCCTGGCGGGTTCTTGCGCTGAGATTTGCAGTGATATCCACTGTTGATCGCTCGTCCAGAAATTCGGTTCGTTGAAGGAGAATACGGAGGGCGGGAGTGTCCAGTCAGAATCGCCGGGTCCACAAAAACGTGAGTTCTGGTTTAAATGATGACCATTGTGTTCGTCAGAGATGTTGCGGGCGCGGAATCAGCTTCCGCGCTCCTTGGACAGCGGAGAAAATAAAGGGTAGGGGCTAAGTCGAAGCGACTTGCCCCAATGCGCGATTGCTGAAGCGCTGGCAGCTCCTGCCCTTCGTTACCACTGAAACCCGTCGTTTCTCAACATGTCCTTAACGAGGACGCGTACACGTGTACAAAGTACCTATGCATCAGACCGCGGGGCGGATTTTCGTGCCCAATGAAGTTTCCTGTCCTGCGCCATCCACCTTTAGGGGCTTGCAGGAGCTGGGTCTCGATTACCGAAAGGCAGACGTGCAGGCAAACAGTCGAGCCAGATGGGCAGTGAACTGTATTGGCAGCATATGCGATAGAGCAGCTCCATAGGTAACCTGGTCTAGGTACGTAAACGACCACGCAGCAACAGCATTACACCTATTAATTACCTGGTAATCATTGAATCTCAACCACCAGTGACACCAGGACAAGCCAAGCTAAGTTCTAGCCGCCTCGCTGTTCCAACCCATGCGCCAGTTCGGAGGAAGGAAAACAAAAAAGAAGAAAGAATACGCGCCACCATCTTGATCGAGAAGAAGTCGGCGATCGATCAGTCCCTTCTAGCTGTCCAGCTTTTATGGGTTCCCACCATCAACTCACCACCAGGTAACCATCCTCCCTAGACGCCAGAACTCCATTCTCTATACAAGAGCATCACTTCACTCCTTTCTAATAGTGTCCTACAGAACCGAGTCACGAGATGCTCTGCTGCTAGGGCTCTTCCGAGGATGAGGAGGATGGAAGACCTCGCGCCTGTGGGGGTGGTGAGGGAAAGATCTGGCGTGTTTGGTAGTACCTGGGACCGAATATTTGGCCCTGTGAGTGCTGCGGCTGCTGTTGTTGTTGTTGTTGTTGTTGTTGTTGTTGCTGATATTGCGTCACGGGTATCGCGGATGGGTGGGGAGTGTGTTCTTGGGAGAGGCTTGCGGCATTGTTGTTGTTGTTGTTGTTGTTGTTGTTGTTGCTGTTGTTGTTGTTGTTTGCTTGGTTTGTGGTGGGTGCTGGTGATAGACTCAGGCCGTCGTCGCTGCTTGCATCGGAGTCGATCGATTCTCCCATGGCCCCCGAATCGTCGGTATTGGTAGGGTAAACGGTGTATCCCGGGGACGGGGAGTTCATGATCAAGTCGCCGTTGGGGTTTGCGTTGCTGGCCAGCGGGGCGGCAGCCGGCGGGGCTGAGGGGCCGGTGGGAACGGGGATGGATGGCCTGTTGGGCTGAAGTGTCGATGGTGGTGGCGGGGGCCCTGAATCGCCGTTGAGGAACGACATCTCGACCAGCTCGTGGTACCCGGTGCGCCCGAGCAGCTCCCACAGCTTGGCTGGGTGGAACTTTGACAGCTCGTAGCTGAACTCCTCCCTGCGCTCGAGCCAGGCATGGTACGCATCCAGCTGCGCCGGGTGGTGCGCTCCATAGTTGGGTTTCATGCCCACGCGGTTCCACGCGTACGTCTTGAGGACTGCGCCAAAGAGGCGGCCGTAGAGCGGCGAGAGGTAGCCGGCGGGGGGTGCGCGGCCGATGAAGAGGGTCTGCTCGAGGAGGCGCAACGAAGGCAGCCAGAAGTCCCGGAAGTCAAACGGCGGGTGCTTGCGGAGGTCGCTGGCAAGCTCCATCTGGGCCTCAATCTCGTTGGTGAGCGACGTGAGGGCTGGGTACAACTCAAGGTTGACGATGTCGTTGACGAGCTGGGCGAGCTGCGGTGGCGTGAGGCTGGGGTCCGACGTGCGGTTCAGCGAGTGCGGGTCTTTATCGCAGCCGATCTCGACCACGGTGAAGCCGTAAGTGGTGAACACGCGGGCGGTGAGGAAGCTGGTTGCAACAAGCCCGTAGATGTTGCGACCTTGGCCCGGTTGGAATAAGCGGCTGAAAGCCTTTTCTGCGATGCGCGAGAGGAATCCGGGCACCCAGGACAAGACAGCGGGGGCAGGCCTGGTAAGAGTGTGTATTACGAAGGGTATGATTCTGCTGTGGAAGAAGTTGGCTTCAAAGTAGATCAAAGTCGCGTCGAACAAGGCGATGCCGTCGCCGTAAGTCCGGAGCTGGCTCTCGTCGTTGATGACGCGGCTCAGGAAGGATGTGGCCCAGCGCCAGATGAGCGCGCCTTCGGGGCAGTCGTCGTTCATCAGGTTGAGGCTGTTGGCCACCTCGAGCCCGAGATGCAGCTCCGGGAGCAGGTTGGCCAGGATCATGAGACTGCAGGTGGATGCGACACGTTAATTAATTATCAGAAAGCCGCCCAGCGCATTAATTAATTATGTTTTAAACCATGAGGTGGACAAATGACGTTCAATTGATTACTCACCCATCTTGGATGTCGGCAAACTTGATGCCCGTCTCCGGGTCTTGGTTGATGAGGTGGAACTTGAGCCATGTGAAGAACCCGATGGACGGAAGCCGGGCATCACTTGCGCATGCCGCGGTAAAAGAAGCCGCGTCGTTTTGCTCGATCAAGTATTGGAGGGTGAGGTCTCGGGTGTTTTGCGATGCACTGGCCATGGCAACGTGGCGACGGGGTGGATGCAGGCCAATAACCGCCTCGTCCAAGTCGACGAACGGTGTCGTTGAAAAAGATGTGGATGAAACTTGGAGAGGTGCTAGTGTGGAGGAAAAGGCCCAACGCTGGGGCAGCCGCGTTCCCGCTCTGGCCCATGGGTCTGCATGCGTAGAAATCATCCGATTGGGCGTTGCATCGAACATGGGTGGATTCCTGGGTTTTGAGAGCAGGAGCGGCCACCCACAGGGCAGGTGGGGATAAAGGTGGGCCATTCAACTTGTATTTAGGCAGCCTTTCGCTCAGATTCTTCTCCCGAGCAAGCATCTTTATCGTCAATCCACCACCTAGGTCTACTTCTCAGTTTGTTTGCACAACTGGCCTGTGCGTTCAAGTACAAGATACGTAATAAGCTCTTTCCAGGCTCGCACCAGGTGTTTGTTGACGCCACCCTGACACGCCTGATAAAGAGGAAACTGAGCAAAGCCTCAACTTGACTATAAAATCAAACCCCAACATGAAAATGCCTTTCATCACCGGCTAGTGCAAGACCCCGTTGAAATTCAGATTCGTAGAGTTATTATCTTTCAAAGCAGCCTATGTCTATTAGATAGAGCGACACATGGCAAGGTAATTGAAAGAAAAAAGATACAGGGTATTGTGCAAAAGACGAAATCTTCGAATAAAGATCGAATGGTCAAGTTTGCACGGACAGAAACCCTCCTTGACGGCCCAAGTCCTCCCACCTACTTGGATGCGAAATAGCCAAAAGCATTCTTGAAAAACGCCGAAAACACGCCACCCTCCTTCCGACTGTTGAGAACGAGCACCTCGATATACGCCCTCTCGTCGGGCGAAAACCAGGCCCGGACTTTTTCGAGTAGTTCAGGGGCAGGGTAGCGCGACGAGGGGCCGGCTCCGTGCTCAAGAAGCGCCCGCATGATCGCAATATGTTCGTCTCTCAATTCGGCGTTCCTGGCCAGGGCCTCCCGCTTTGTGCTGATATGCTCAATGTATCGTTCCCAGACTGTTGATTTGTATTTGCCAATGCCGAGTAAGACTTGATTGGGGCTAGCGCCATGTTCCAGTAACATCGAGATCATGGATGTGGGCATGGATACCACGGAGGACGGGACAATCGTATACCTGGAGTGGATGAAAGGCCGCAGAGCACAGTCGAGCAACGACCACCCGTATCTGGTGTTATCAGGGAGTATCTTCAGCTTTTCCGCTACATACAGTTGCAGATTCTTCTGGACTGCGTAACCCAGGAACCAGTCGTTACCGCTGAAAGCTCCCTGTCCGATGTGCGTGGTCAACACACGCTGGAGTTCATCGAGAAGCTCCATCTGGGGAGCGTGGGTTCTGACCTCACAGTCGCGTGCATAGAAGGTTATGTCGTCCAAAATGGCCCTTATCGCTTCATCATCTTTGAGAGGACTGACGTCCGCCACGGCTTTGAGCTGGGCGAGGAGGCTTCGGCATATATATGTCCCAGCATCGAAGGGTTTGGTCATTCTTTGTTGGATGAGTTTTTGGGTGTCATCAAGAACAAGAAAGTCGCGCACGGTCCGGTGGAGGAAGTCGACATGGTGCTCTGTCATTTCTTGTGCAGTTGTAGGGAAGCCACCTGGTCTCGTGATTCGGAGGAGGTCAGGACATCGCACCTTGATTCGCACCTCTCCCGTGCTTGAGATTGAAATGCATTCTTCCGCGTTCCAGGGCCTAATGGGGGAACAGATGGGCGTGAGATCCTCGTCGCCGATGAAGTAGTAAGTGACCACGTACAGAGGCTCAACCGCATGGAGGGAGGTTTGCAGAATCTGAGCTGCCTGCTCCTGGTAGATATCCTCTACCGAGTCCAGCATCCTTTCAAAGTAACCGACGAGAGTGGTCGGGATCTGCGATAGCCGTCGACGCAGCTCTGCCGGTCGATCGTGGTTTGCAAGGCCTCGCAGTAAGCTTCCAATGACCAGAAACACCCACAAAAAGACGCCGCGAGAGTTTTCCACCACATCTTCAACCAAGAGCTTCAAGTCGTCACGGTCAAGCTGTGATTCGAGAAAGACGTCGCTCTTCTCGAGCTTGTCTTCGATGTACAGTCGGATGTCGTGCTTGTTTTCCTCGTGCACATAGAGCTTCCGCTCGGCAACCCTCCCAAAGGCGCGCTCGAACAAGACCCACGGTCGGCTCGAAATGCAGAGCTTGATATCCATGAGCCCTGACAGACTCTGTATCACTTCGATAACCTCGCTCACGTGGCTGGAAGAGTCAACTCCGCTGCCGCCCTGGATCGGCCCACGGTACTCATCTAGGCCGTCAATGAAGAAACAGAATCTCAATGAGGAAGAGTGCAGATCCAAGCGCTTGAGAGTCGCCATAAGCTCCTGCCGGTCCCATGGAGAGGGCATTGTCGAGTTCCATCGTTCCGGACAGAGGGCTGGGATGCAAGCTGGATGCTGACGAAGGATTTCTAAGAGCAAAGAACGCAACAAGCCATCTTGTGACTTTTGGAGGCTGGTTCCGGAATACCAGAAGTAGAAACTGGCCTTGACAAGGGTTTTAGGTCCCGCCCATTCCTCCAGTGTTTTTTGAATGCCGGGGTCGGTGCTGATATATTTCATCAAAGTGGACTTGCCGGACCCGGGACTGCCAGAGATCCAATAGACGCCTGTTTTGGTGTCCAGCCAGTTTTTGAAGCGGAGACGTGGATCAAAGACCCACTGGAAGGTGTTGGCGTGGTGGTTGGGGATATCTTGCTGGCGTTGAAGCATTCCATCAAACTGGAGGCTCTTGATGACGGATTGCTCTCTCTTGAACATCTCGACTCGGTGGCCCCATTCGGCGAGTAATGCCGGAAGCTCAATCAGTTCCTTGCTTTGAGGCTTTTGTGGGTGGGAGGAGGCATCGAATGACTCTAAAGTCGAGAGGGCTCGCAGAACTTGGTTCTTCAGCTCGTCAAGTTCCTTGGTCCGACTTGCTTCCAGTCTCTGGTTCTGCTCGACAAGGCCCATGACGGATCTGGTGACACCGTGCTGCTGGTCACTGATATGAGCAATCAAGTGCTTAAACAAGGCACCCTCTACTCGCTCCAGATTCTTCAGCTTGTCGTTGATGTCGGTGACACTCCGGGACCCTTTGAGCACACCCTGCGCCGCCCTGAAGAAGTTGGGGCGGCCCTTGGATGCCGTGCCCGCTGTCTGAAGGTCGTTGACGAGTTCTTTGGCCAGTGCCTGACATTGCCGGCCCAACTCGTGGATTCTCAGCTCGTTTGGTCTAGCGGGGTCTGGTGCCTCAGTTCCAGCAGCGATGCGGTCGACAATGGTGTCAAGTTCGGTAGCGGACCATGTTATCTCTTCATTCCTTCTGGTGAGACCGATCCCTGATTTCTGGACCTCCCGGACCTGCACGTAGATTGCCTTGGCCCATAGGACAAATTGAATGATGTTTCCAGCCAAAGATGTCGCGACGAAAGGATCCATTGGTTCTCTGGCATGCACCTTCGCGCGGGAATTGGGTGTGAATTGAGTGTGCACTGCGAACCCGACGACCCTGAAAACGATGTTGAGAAAGTTGTGGCCAAGAAGAACGATGGTTGTGGCTGCCGCGCCAGAGGGAGTGACACTCGAAGTCTCGCAGGACGCCCTTGTCGGCCACTCAGCTGGTCACATGTCCGGGGGGGCAGTGCTTTTGGCAGCGAATCGTCGTGATGACTGTTTTTCATGCATGATATTGGCCAAGCCTGTGCAGTAGTGTAAGGTACTTGACGCCCAGCGCCCAAACTGGAAACCTCTGGCACTTGACGTGGCCGTTTTGCCTTGAGTCCGAATCCACAACAGTATCACGGATCAAACGATGAAGGAGACAGCATTCAGCAATTTGGAAAGGGGCGTAAAGCTTTTTGACAGTTGGACGAGAATCGACGGAGTGGACTTGCCTTGCCAGACCATCTGGGTGTGGGTGAAAGGACGTCTGCCCGTCGTTTAGGACCGTCCAGTTTGGCGGAAACACATGTTGCTGGAGGCATCCTGAGAGCTACCTGTAATTACATCCATAGAGAAATACAGGGCAGGCAGTTAATCGATGGAAGCTCGAACATGAGAGGAGCAATGCAAAATGAAGGAAAATGTAATCAATCTTGGAAAGAGATGCGACTTCCCGCACTTGTTGTTCACGCGTCGTCAACTGGACTCTACGCACCTTAAGTGGTGGGGCCTGATGGCTGGGCACGTTGTTTTCCCAGGGAAGGAAAGGGCCCAAGCTCCCACCGATCTTGGGTCCCCAGGTTGAGGCCTCGCCAGACGGTGCCGGGGTCAGGCTTTGCGGCAACCACCAACCACGGCTAACCTTCAGAAACCACAGTGGGCCGGAGCTTGCAGTGGCGTCGCAACTGCCGACCGCTCTTTGAGGATGGCGACGCTTCGTGGAACCTGACAGGCAGGCGCGACTGCGACAAAGGTTCCAGTGGAGGTTGCCAGACCGACAATCGATGGACCGACTGCATCATTGTGCGTCTGAAATCCACCTGTCCCTTCCGTCCCGCCATGCACCCAATGTCAGGAGCCAGTAACCCTGGACCGTTCTATTTCTCAGCCCCCGTGGCTAAGGTACCTGGTAAATTGCCAGCTAATATCCGCCATGATCTGCTGAATGGTCGACACCTCATGAACAAGACCTTCCAGGCTTTAGACCAAAATAGCTCTCTTCCTCTGACACAGCCCCCGCCAGCCAGCCAAGCCAGCTGACCGTGACGACTCCATTCACCATGTGAGGTCCATTCCAGCACTGCAGTCCACTGTGCGCACATGCATGGCGACGGGGAGAGCGCGCAGACTGAGCTGCAGTTGCGCCGCCATCGCTTTTTCTCAACAGCCCACCGCCCGCCCAGCCTCAGGTTCGGGTTGGGCCCACGACTCGGCGCCCGCTAGTCATGGGATTGGAGCTGCCAGAGGTTGACGAACGACGTGTCTCGGCCAGAAGCAATTAAATCCTTCACCTCACACATTCCCGCTCCTGCTCACTTCGCTTTTGCGCATCAATCTCCTAGAAGCACTTTGTCTCGTAAACTGCAACGCCAAGACTTCGCGATGGCCACGACAACTCCCGTGGTGGTGGAAGCGAGGTCGCTGTCCGACATCAACGCCTTAGCTGCCAATCCCCCCCAATATCCTCATCACCCCGAACCCAAGGAGTCGCTCACCCTCTACATATCGCGAGTGCCCGGCACTCGAGGTGCGTGCAGCAGCTGTCTCTCAAAACTCGCGCAGCGGACCCTGCTAACCGGGCCCAGATGTTATCCTCTCAACCTTCAAGCCGCAGAAGAAGAACGTAACGGCCGAGGATATCGCAAACTCGCTCTACTACATCCATCTGGACCTGCCCACAGATGAACACATCACAGCCCCGCGTCGACCAGAGGATGCCGCCTCGCCTCGTGTTAGCGGCGAGAGTGCGAGGAGTGTCATCCCGCGGAAGCCATTGCCTTCATCCGCCAGAGTACCAAAGCTTGGGAACAGCACGTCTGATAGTCCCGCCCTGTCTGTAACAACGACGGCGACGGCTGCAATTGTAGCGACGACCGAATCCATTGTGCCCGAGAACACATCCCCGGCCTCGGCCGCGACCACGACCGGCAGCGCACCACCAGCGGAATCTTCGCCAGACGGGTATCAACCAAATCCAATGTTTCGGGGAAGGCGACCTGGTACGCTGTCGGAAGCCTTGGAACCTACCCCGCAATCTCCATCGGGAAACTTCGCACGAAAGCCACTGGGCCCCCGGCCGCAAAGCACCTTTATCACTCCCGACACCGTCTTCGCCTCACCACACAACGTTCCAGGACGAGGCCACCAGCGAGCAACGTCTCTTGTTTCTGAACCTACGCAGTATACATCCCCAACCAGCCCGTCGCAGCTCGTCAGGACGCAATCGCCGGTCAAGCGAGGCCGCCGAGCATCCTTTGCGCCCTTCTCGCTCACCCTGATCCGCCGCGACCCGACGCTCGGCAACCAATGGAACATAGGCAAGGTCTCATCCTTCCACACCAACATCCCTACACCTGACAGAGCGGACCCAAACCTCAACCCTCACGATATGGGCGTGGCGCCGCGTGCACGGAAGATCGACATACACCTCGAGACGTCGGGCTACGCAAAGTATCGCAACATGCCGAGCCGCGCCAACGTTGAAGCCTACCGCCCGACTTCACCACACTCACAAGCGCGGGGTCTTGCGGCGGTGCTGAATACAGACAATACCTCGTCAGCAGCCAAGTCGAGCAAGCACAACGTCATCGAAGAAGGTTTCTCTCGGCAGGTCTTGATGGCATACACCAAGAGCTGGACATCCAACATCAAAGACGCCTTCCACCGACGCGAGCGGCCCAGGAGTCAGGACGGAGAGGGGGACCTTGCGCACCACGACCTAGTCCCTCCCCGACCGTTGCACAACAGACACGGCAGCTCTTCGTCGGTCGGCTCGATCGACTCGGCCGTTTGGGCAGAAGCAAACGAGCGGAAAACGCTGGACGCCCATGGCGCCGACGGACATCAGGGAGCGGATTCGTCGCCGTTGATCACGCAGCCTGGGCCTGGACTCAAACCGAAGGGCTACATGTTCTTGAGCCCCTGGGACGGGCGATGCGAGTTCCGCACGAGCACCAATGGGCGCAGTCTGAAGTGCAGACACATGCTCGACCCCAAGACAGCCAAGTTCGACCCCGTGGTGCTTGCACAGAACATCCGCTCGGCCAGAGGGGAGACAAAGACGGGACGATCCCGGGCGGATTCTCTCTCCTCGGCGCTCGTCGGCGCCAAACCGGTCAGCGAACTACGGTTCAACTTGCCGAGTGGAGAGGTGCTGAGGTCTGAACCGAAGGACCACAAGGATGGCGGGCGGTGGAATCATCATCATCTGCAGGGGCACTTCAACAAGCTGCTGAACCTGGAGAACCGGAGCAGTGACGACGACGAGGAGGGCGAGGACGATGGGCCGATGGACTTGAGCTTGGGCAAGGAGAAGGCGGGGGGTGGGAATAGGGGTAAGCGAGCCAAGCTGGGCAAGCTGATTGTGCATGATGAGGGGCTGAAGATGCTGGATCTGGTGGTGGCGGCGAATATGGGAGTGTGGTGGACGACGTGGGAAAGGACTTTTTAAAGGGGGGTTTTTTTTTAGGCGGGGGAGCATAGGGGAACGGCATGCTGGCCATGAGCTGACTGAGGTTGTTGTTAATGGCATGGATGGATGGATGGATGGATGGATGTTGGCTGCGATTGCGATGATTTATTCCATATAAATACCCCCATTAGCGACAGTGCATCTTCAACTAATTTGACTTTGACAAACGGCAAACAATTCACAGTTAATTCACTTTTACTACCGGGCACCTTGACACCCAATGCTGGACGGATGCTTGTCGATGACGACTCCTTGGGCGGCGACTGCCATCTCGGAGGGGGGGCCATCATGTGACCTTTCGTCCATGGACCCCCACTTCTGGTGGTCTGCACCAATCAGTGGGCGAGCATTGTAATCCCGCGAAAGCGATGCTGCTAGAAATCCCGAAAGGTTGAATTGACCTTTCCCGCCAGCCTAGCAAGCCAGCCAGCTGCTCGTCCAATCCAGCTCCAGCCGAACCGACCTCCAGGGATCCATCACGTCAATTGAAGCTGGGGAGAAGCTACACCACAGTTCTCCGAGTCGCCTCCCTCGCACCGCACGTCGCCCGTCGCACACTCTCCACTCCCCGTTCGCCATTGCCGTTGCCTTGCCTGGCTTCGACCTCAGCTAGCCTCCCTCCGTCCACTCAATTGGTCCTGCACCCCCACAGCGATAGCAACATCAACCCTCTGAGGCTTCCGGAGCCAGACATTATTGTCGACAGCGACACACCGACACCGAAACACCTCAATCCACCACCACCCCCCGTCGCCCACGATGCTCCCCACCACCGCCACCGCCTCGTCCGTGTCCATGGCCGCCCGCCAGCTCGCACTCACCTCCTCCCTCCGCCGCCCCGTCTCCGCCTCCACAGCCGCCGCATCGCAGGCCATTGTCGCGCAATGGCGACGGAGCTACGCGACGCCCCACGGCCCGCCGCCCAAGGGCTTCCGTCTGCCGGCGCCCAAGAAGTGGGACGAGGAGATCAAGAGCGGCGAGGCCACCTTTGACAAGCTAGGAAAGTACTTCTTGCTGGCGGAGATGGCGCGGGGCATGTACCTGCTGCTGGAGCAGTTCTTCCGGGCGCCGTGAGTTCTTTTTTTACCTTTTCTGTCTGTCTGCATACCATTCTTTGCTGACCTGCTGGTCTGCTGTGAATCAGATACACCATCTACTACCCGTTCGAAAAGGGCCCAATCTCGCCACGCTTCCGGGGCGAGCACGCGCTGCGCCGGTACCCGTCGGGCGAGGAGCGGTGCATCGCGTGCAAGCTGTGCGAGGCCATCTGCCCGGCGCAGGCCATCACGATCGAGGCCGAGGAGCGCGCCGACGGCTCCCGCCGCACGACCAAGTACGACATCGACATGACCAAGTGCATCTACTGCGGCTTCTGCCAGGAGTCATGTCCCGTGGACGCCATCGTCGAGTCGCCCAACGCCGAGTACGCGACCGAGACGAGGGAGGAGCTGCTTTACAACAAGGGTATGTTTTGGGATTTTTTTTGCGTTAGGTTCTGCGAAAGCGGTTTTTTTTTGCTAACAGGGTGTGCACAGAGAAATTGCTTTCCAACGGAGACAAGTGGGAGCCGGAGCTGGCTGCTGCGATTAGAGCGGATGCGCCGTACAGATAAAGCATTTCTTGCTGCTGTGGTTGGGAGAGTTTTCACGTTGGGTGCTGGGCTGAGAGGACGGCGGTCGCTGATGGTGTCCGGAATGCCCGGATGGAAAAGCAGAACAATTGGAGTTGTAGATAGAGCGCTGTAAATACACATACACACACACACACAAAAACACACCAGATAGGCCGCAAAAGTCTGGCTTGTTTTCTTTTGTAAACGATGCTGCGTTTTGTTATCAATTTGCTGGTCCTCTGTTTTAGCTACCACAGTACCTGTACCTTAGCTCGACAATCTTCAGGAGGAGAGGAGGTATCAAAGCACTGAGTACCTACGGGATATTGAACTAGCTCCCTGCTAGCCAGCTAACACCCCCGCTCGTTGTTAACTCGCAAAACTGGTAACTGGCTGGCAGCGCCGGTGCTGCGCTGCCCACGTGATGCTGCACGGTCCATGCTGACAAGCTCGCTCGAACCTGTCCTAGCGAAGGGGAAGCGGCAGCAGCCGGAATAGCCTGGGGTGTGTTTTCGCGAGGAGACAAATTTATCGTCACCAATTCCCAATCCCAATCCAATCCATCTGTCCGTCTCCATCCCATTGCCGACCGAAACCTCGCAAACTCCTCCGCCCCCCGTCCGACCCAGGCCGAATCACCCGACTTCGATAGTAAAGCCCCGAAAAAAACATAATCCAACAGACAAAAGACAAAATGCTCCGCACCGCCATTCTCCGCGTCGCGCGCACCGCCGCCGTTCGTCCCGTCGCCGCGGCCTCGAGATTAGCTGTCGTCGCCCCTACTAGATCGGCCTTCGTCGCCCCCAAGTCGATTGCCTGGCAAGCGGTGCGGTGCTACTCGGCCGCCGGTGGCCTGGAGAAGAAGGAGGTCTATGAGCGCATCAAGCTGCTGCTGCAGGGGTTTGACAAGGTGAGCTTTTTCTCCACGGATGGTTTGAACAATGGGCGAGGTGTTTTTCCTATCGGGAGGTTCAGAGCCAAGGCAGGAGGAGCTTTGTTCCTGGAGCTGTGCACGGAATTGGTGGAGCTTGGATGGGGATGAGGGGGGTTTCATGGGCGCGAGGTATTTTGGTGCCTTTTGGTGATGACGAGTGCTAACTGTTTTGCCTGCAGGTCAATGACCCTACTCACGTGAGTTATCCCGATACTGACGAAGGCGGAGAATGAGAAGGATCGGGACATTCTGACAAGAGGGCGCCGTGGGATAGATCACCGAGAGCGCACACTTCGCCAACGACTTGGGCTTGGACTCGCTCGACACCGTCGAGGTCGTGATGGCCATTGAGGAGGTACGCATTGCACACCACCCACGCCACAGGGCTACGTGACAGAGCTGCTGCTGACGAGACGTGTCGAAACATAGGAGTTCAGCATTGAGATCCCCGACAAGGACGCCGATACCATCCACAGCAGTATGTTCCCCCTCCCTCCCCTTCCCGGCTTTACATCCTATCTCTCTCGTCGGGAAACACAGACTGACATACCCGTGCGTGCCAACAGTCGACAAGGCCGTCGAGTACATCCTCAGCCAGCCCGACGCCAACTAGATTTCCCGTCATTGCACGCACGCATGTTTACGCGCCGCGCCGGCTGAAACTCTTTTGTCTCTCTACTTTTTTCAAAACCTGTACCATATCACATCGCGCAATCAGACGCGAAAACGAGGAAAAAGAAATAGAAGAATTTGTTCATCATTTCGATTCGATTCGCAGAAGCAGAAGCAGATGCGAACCGAAGCGGAGATCGCCACGCGCCACTCCACTCATGGGTTCCCTTCTTAGACGGTGGACGGGCGGATGAGGGATCGGGGATCGGGAACGAGGGATGTAGTGAGCTTGGGGGATAGTATTCTTCGTTTCTTCTCCTTCACAGGGCTGGCGGGGCATGCTGGCAAACTGCATATATGGCTGTTGCTGCGGCTGCTTGTCGTGTGGGGGTGTGGATGGAGGGATGGATGCATGTTGTGTGAGATAGGTTGTTGTATTGCAATGGAATGAGAAGGTACAAGACTGGGTGGTGTTTTGTTGCTACTGGTGGTGGTGTTACGTGCCGCCGGCTGCTTCTGTCATGTTCGGAGCTTATGGGATGGAGTGCTGAGGTGGATGTGATGAGTCTGCCCGCGGGGCAGTACGAGAGCTTGCGGGGAAGAAGACGGCTTGCCAAATGGGCCGTTCACGTCCATTGCCCTGGTTGGCCCTTGTGCTGCGAGGCTGGCCTCTGTTTTCGTCCTCGGATGTTCTCATAGCCGTAGGTACATGGTAAGGACCGGTAGGTTGCTGTCTCCTGGTGAGTACGGGATGAAACCGTCGGTTAATTCTCCAAAGCTGGATGGTATCTATGATATCCCTCGCTGTCCTCTTTCGTCGTTTATCTTTGGGCCGGTACGCGGGTGCGTATGAAGAGACGAGGTCTGCCTGGCAGCAAGCCTGGTCTCGAGTGAGGAAGGGATTACATCGAGAGCTGGACAGAGGGCACATGTCTCGGTCTGCCTGCAATGCAATGCCGTCTTGGTTCATTCTGTTTGTCTGGAAAGCGTGTCCTGCCTGTCCCGGTCCCAAAAGTGCTAAAGAGTGAGTGGAGCATCATGATGAGCTTAGATTAAGGAGGCACTCACCGAGGTGAGTCGGTGGGCTCGTTCCCATCGTTGGGCCCATGGCAATTTGCACCCCCACATGACGTTGGCGATTTTGTTCTTGCCATCGGGAACTGGAAAGTGTTCAGCATTAGTCACGGCTGGATCGGTTCGTGCTTCTTTCCATTTCGATCATGACCGTGGGCGGGCGAGGCTGTGGCATGCCTGGGCGGCGCAGTCTCGACCCCTGACAAGGCGGCCAATGCCCAGGCCCAGGCTAGGACCGCGAGTAGCAAGCCAAGGCAACTTCAGTCCAGGTTCTGCGTTGATCGGGCGTAAGGAGGCACTGCATATTCCGGGTGAGTCCGTTGTGTGCCCCGACTGCGTTTGCTGTGCCGGGGATGCACGAGCAACAACCCGCCTTAATACCTCGGCCTCGATGACTGGTCTCGGTGCCTGGTCTTGTGAAGCTGCGGCGATGCACCGTAGGCTGCCAAATTGTGTACCTGCTCATGGGATGGACGAAATTGTTCCCCGATTGGAGGGGTGATTCTTGTGCGTGTCTAGTGTCAAGCTCCGGTGTTTGAACTCGGCGTGGGACGAGTCATCATCACCATCCTTGATCTGCAAGGCTGCATTTTAGGACGTTGGTAGTTCACTGCGGTCTTGTTTGCCACTTGGGCCCGTACATTATCGAAAACGTGGTGGCTGCTACGTACCGATATTCCGGGTAGGGTCCTTTGACGATGGTTCTGTTCGCGAATGTGAACGCTGCTCCCTTGCTGCTTAGACTCCCACCTTGAATCTTTCCAGGGCAATCTTTGCGCTGTCTGCCTTTCCTATTTGCCTTGATTTTCTTCGTGCTTTTCCATTCTGCCTACTCTGGCCAACCTTTGCGGCAGCCTGTTATTGCGACTGGTATCGTGACTCCGGTGGAGAGGCAACCGAAGTGGCGAATGTTCCTTCAGACCAAAGGCCAGTTCACACGTCGACCAAGCCGACGCAGTGTCCAAGAAGTGACCAAGCTCGCACACAACCGACCCGAAGCCTAAACTCACATTTTCGTGCGTCGCTATCAGCCAGTCACTAAGCTTCATCGTGGATGACTCGCATAATGACTCTTTATCGATGTTCATCCCATGTGCCCTCGTATGGTAACAAGGGCTCATCCGATAACCTCAACATTCCATGACAACATCAGATACAGCCTGAACTACCTCCCCTGGACAGCTGGTGTGGCCATTCTGTCGTTGGCAAGTGAAATAACAAGCCTGACTAGAAGTGCTGATGTGAAGGCCTGATTTAACCCCGGGGGTAACTTGAAAGAACGGTTGCAGAATGCCAGGTATCTAATTATAGCTGAACTCTACACTGAACTAGAAACAGCGGCATACGGTATGATTGTACACCTGTGGTTTTCGTCCGCCTAGTAAGAGAGGTATAATGAAGATGTGTAACCGACATGAATACTACAAGCTCAAATTTTGTGACCAACTTACCCACCAGGTAAACGTGACTGACAAAACTTCAATTCTCAAGAACTACTACAAAAGAAAAGATCTCATGATATCAAGTTGATAGTAAATCTAATTACACTCACCCCAGACGTTACTCAAGTTATCTCGCCCCGTTATCCCTCACAACATTAACCATATTTCAAAATGCCAAACAACCAAGCAAAGTCGAATCAAGCACCGTGAAATGAATCAGTATTTCTGTGCCACTTTTCTCTCTCGCAAACAATGCAACCGCCGAGATCATGCATCCTCGTTTACAAAGACACCAACCAGCTCAAGTTCACAACGAAGCATCTACCTCACCTAAGGTATCTACGTATCTTGATTATGCTGCCAATGCTATACTATACCTACTACCCGCTCAACAGATCGTAACTTACACTGCTCGAAAGAAAAAAAAATAAGAAAACGAGCATGACCCAACCGTAATACCAACAGCAACAGCAAACCCAGCCCAATCGCGATCGTCTCTTTATCGTATTCTTTTTCCGAGCACAATACAGGTAGAAACCCACCTAACCCAACCACAAAGAGAAAGCATCCACACAAGCCACCGCCCCTCGCCATAGGTAATCAAGGTACCATCTCAGCACTTCACCACCAAATTTGCCTCCTTCCCGATTGTCTACATGTATGCTTTTGTTCCGCTTTTTTTCCTTTCTCTCTCTCTTTTTGCCATCCATCCCCTGTGTGCGTCAGATGCAATGCTGTCGGAACCTCCATTTCTGGCAACGGAGATTGTCGACAGATGAAAGAATCGGAACAAACATCGACCGAAGTCGGTCAGTATAGACAGGAAGCAGCACCTTATAGACAGGAAGCAGCACCTCACAAACGAAAGAGAAAGGAACCAACACGTGAGAGCGGTAGAAAGTGAACCATATTTGTAAAAAAAACCATGCCCTTATCCTAGTAGCCCTATAACGCTGGAATAGAAGAAAAAAGTGGTACCTCGGAGAGAAATGTAGATAAGAGAGGTGGGTGGTGGGTGGGCTGCGGCATGAAAGAGACAAGACAAAAGGCCGCGTGCGCCTGGTGGTGAGTGGGATGTGGCTGGGAATGCTGTATCGTTTTTTTTTTGTTTTTGAGCCCCCAATGAAAAACTCCTCCTGCCTGACCAGCCCGATATTGTTTGTACCTACCGCAAATCCAGACACGGGTAGGAGGCACAAGAAAGCCAAACCGAACTCCTGGCCATAGCTCATGCAGTCAGGTAGGAATATGGTGCGGATCCCATGTCCAAAGCCGTTAACACATCCAGTTCCTCAGTATATAGCCCACCCCAGGGGATTTCGACTCGAACTCTCAACAACTCGCTGCTCATGGAGTCATCGAAGCTCATCTGCCTCCTACCCCCTCGACCGTGCCTCCATTTCGCGCACCGTTGCCATTCACCGCGCCAGCTGCATTCCTATTGCTCGCTACCGCACTTGCATAGCTCCATCCGCTGCCAATAGGGCTCGCAGCACCCATTCCCATGTTGCCGCCCGACGACGAGACACGTTTCCTTGCCCGTATCTGCGCCTCGTCTTCCTCCTCCATACTGAAGACAAACGAGGCGTCCTCTTCGTCGATCGGTGTCGTGAATCTGCCCGTTACGCTCGAGCTGATGGAGCCGCTGCTGACATGTCTTTCGAGTGCCCTCTCCTTTTCTCGCTCCTTGCCGATGACACCGCCCGACGCCCGCGTAACGTTGGGATGGAGGCGTGGGCTCGTACCACCGGAAACAGTGCCTTCGTCATTGAGCCGTGTTCGCTGAAATTGTTGCTGGAGCGCCGACAGAGCGGCCTCGCTAGTGCTGGCGTGCCGACTTCCTACTCCGGGTCTGCTTGAGGAGTCGCCGTTGAACATCTCGGCGGTGATACCGTTGGCCAGACTCGAGTTGCGCAGGGGGCTGCCGACATGACCGAACGCCGAGACGGTGTGCTTCGGTCTGCTCGATCCCGTCGCGCCGTAGCTACTGCTGTTTGTCTCTAGTGATGCCTCGTCGTCCTTCTGTCGCTGCCAGAGCGAGCCCCACCTGCTTGGACTCGCCCCTGTGGCGGCAGGGCTGCCAAACTTTGTCGCTGCCGTGCCCATAGGAATTGAGTCAGTCGATGACGGCTCAAGGCCGTTGTCCGTGGGCCGTATCGTGTTTGTTGTTGATCCCCGTCTTGCCTTTTCTGCCGGGGTTAGAACCTCGTTCGCGAGGGTGCCGGGGACATAGTCCTCTTCGAAAAGGAAGCCGGCCTCCCAGTCGCGGTCGTCCTTGGGCGCGCTGCTGCTCATCAATCGGGGCTTGGCGTAGCGTTGAGAGCTGCTATGCATGGAACGTTTCCCGAAGTATTCTTCGCTGTTCAGGGCCGAGCCGTACATAGTCGAGGCGGGCGGACTGCCTCCGAAGCCGTTCATGTCCATTGCTGCGAACTGTGACGGCGACATGTGCTCGCTGCTGCCGAATGCAGAGGTATGGAGAAGCTTGAGTGTCTCGGATGTGCGGGCGTCTTTGGCGATGTTGAGCGACGGAGAGGGGGAGTCGAGGCCAAACTTGTTCGGTACCGAGGATGGCCAGGGACCGTAGCGAGCGGCATGCGAGATGCCGTTGCTGTCGAAAGAGGCGGGCAAAGGGGCGTCCAGCACAGAAAGTCCCTTTGCGTTCAGGGGCGAGAGCCCGAGACTCAGGCGGCTTGGATCGTCATCGCGAGGCGAGCCGTATACGGAGGTGGGGTTCGAGGTATAGCTTGTGTCGATGGTGGGCAAACCGTTGTCCACGCCCAGCTGGTGGCTGTAGTGATCGTCTTGAGGGCCATAGGAGCTCGAGGAGTTGTAGGCCGGGACGGCGTCGGCGCGCAGGAACGAGTTTGTGAGGGCGCTGTTGGATGGCTGATGGTACGTGGTTGGATTCACGCGGGCGCCGAGGGCAACCGGCGATGTCCCGACTGTCACACCATTCTTGCCGTAATTGATCCGGCGGCCATCGGGTAGCACGTGGATGTTTGCGCATTTCGGGCCAAATTTGCAGTTGCCCTGGACGAGGTGGCACAGACAGTCAGCACCAAGTATGAGACCAACAGGCGGAAACAGACCAGAAACAGCACTCGGGAAAATGTGTATCCCTCGCCCGCGGCTGTCTCCCTGGTGCGACGCGGTGCGACAGCGACAGCGTCAGGGTTCCTGGGCTCTCGGGGAAAGGGACCAGTGCGGGGACTCGGCGCCTCGGCCATCCCTCTTCTTCCATACCTTTGCAAAGTACTTGCACACCGTCTCGGCAGCCGAGCTGAGGTCGTGACTGAAGGGGCAGGCATTGCCCGCCTGGCAGGCTCCTTGGCGAAAGAACTTGCACGGAACGTGGGAGGTGTCTGTTGGGGCGGGGCGACGAGCGACTTCGAGTCAGCATTGATCGGCTTTGCAGAGTAGAGGTGTGGTTGGACAGAAGAGAGAAGCGATGCTGCGACGCCACGACTCGAACGGCTCGAGACTTTTGCTAGACAGGGTGGTGATGGGGGATGGGAATCGGGAAATGGGAAATGGGGTCGACGTACTCGGAGGGCTCCTGGGCCCGTCAAATCGCTGCGCGGCACCAGGCATTCCACCGGGGCTCATCATGCCGTTCGCCGACGGGATGTTGAGGCTGCCGGTTCGGTTGTGCGAGCGATACTCGGCGGGGTTGGAGGTCGGCATCGTGAGGGTCGTCGACGAAGTTGCGGAGGATTGGCTCGGGATGTTGGGAGAAAGGCGAAGGGCAAGATTTGGGCGCTGGAGGCTGGAAGGGGTCGGCCTGATTCCTTTGCGACCACCTGCTGCGGTTCAGGACTCCTGCTGTTGCCGCTTCTGCTGCTGCTGCTGCTGCTACTACTGCTGCACCACCTGTCCTGAGCCGACGCGCCACGCGGACAGGATAGAGTCGGTTTTCGGATGGCGAGCGGGATGGGGCAGATTTTAGAGGGGCAACTCCAGAGTCAGTCGAGGGTGGAGTGGGGAGTCTGGAGTTTCGAGGTTCCAGGTGGTGGATGGTGGTGGGTGGTGGGAGGCGGGCTAGGTATCTGGCCAGTGGTCACTGCTGGTAGGTACAGGTAGGTATGCCACGCAGCTGTTGTCAATTGGAAATACAGAGCCGACGCTGCTGCCACCAATGCGCGCTCTGGACAGCTGCGGATGGGGCAAAGTCGGCACCTCGAGGCGGGAAAATAATGGCCAAAGGCAAGCCGAGGTGATGGACGTCTGGCACGGCTGGACGAGGCTATTCCAAGCCCCCGGAAGCGGCGGTGATAGGGTAAGTGTAATCGGTAGGGTTGGTGGTGAGCTGGAGCGAGGTACTTGGACTTGGGGCCCAGGTGTGGCAGGTGTGTGTGCGCCCTTGGAAAGAGGGGGAGATAGCGGCGGGATGTATGAATGGGGCGAGCCGAGCGCGCTGCTGGCTGCTCCTTCTTCAGGAGGACCCCTGACAGTCCGATACCCCGTTGCTCACTGTGGTTAGTGGACGCGCGATGGGCGGGGTGCGGAGGAATGCCGACAAAGACTGCATGCAACCTTGGAAAAGGCAAGGAGAAATAGACTCCAGCTAGGTCGAGTTGAGATCACAAGATATCCTACCCCATCCGCCGTCTGTCTTCCCTTGATCTTGATCCCGTCCAGCTGCCGTCCCCCGACAAAACCCCCCAAATGGAGTACCAAAAGAAGTCACAAGTTGACACACTGCTCGTCCGACTGTCTGGATGGCTGCCGGTGAGTTGCATGAGGTCTGCGCAAGGAGAGGCGGGCAGGTAAGGGGAGGTAGGTAGCTGAGGGGAAAGAATTGGATTTGGAGGGGCACCGCGATACACTTCTCAGGCGGGGTTGATCACGACTTTTATCACCACGAACAGGGCTTTTCCATCGACCCCTGCAGCCTACCTCAAGTCCCTGATGGATTTGCATTTGGATTTGAGGTTTGGAGGTTGGCCGGCTTGGACTCAGCCGAGCCAGGCTTCCTGTTGACAGTATGGATTCTCAGTCTTCCACTTCGAGTGATCGTGGCTCCCTCCTCCTCCTAGATGGTGAGGTGGGGCGGGGGGGGGGGGGTGGTGAGAATTGACCCGGATTGGGACTGCGGCGGGACGCGACGGCGACAGATGAGAGTGGGGGTCTCTTCGATCGGGAGACTGGCCTTTGGTGAAACCAGGAATCGGCAGAGCAATGCGATGAGTCTGCCCTTCCTTCGTTTTCCTGGACACAGCTGCAGGGAATGTGAGACAGCAGCAGCCTCCCGCGAGCAAGAGAAACAGGGAATGGAAATCAACCTTGGATGCACTTGGTATGAAGGCATTCCAGGTGAACTGGAGATCGGGGCTAGGTCTTGCAGGGTGCCGCTCGGTGTGGAAACCAGGTGTGCACGGTGAGCGACGCGCCAAAGCCCAGGGCAGTCTGTCGGTGTGTGGTCTTTCAGGTCGGTTGCCTTCAGCTTGGGCAATGTGGATGCCCCAACAGAGAGAGGCAGAGTCGATGCAAGCGAGCAGTGCGCGGTTGGCGCCTCGCCGTGTGTCATTTGCATTCGCATTCACATGTCGTGGCATCGACACAACTGGTTTGTTTGAGAAGGCGCCTTTCTCTGGGAGCTTGATGCATTGGAGAAGAAGCGGTCTGAAGATCCATATCGATAAGATCCGTCGTCTCGAACAAGTGGACTGGACTGCACTGGAACTACATAGATACCCGAGTCTGGGCAAAAGCGATGACGGATAATGCCCTGTGATCCATCTCTAGACCCTGGCGTGCACTACCCGGAGGAAAGAGCAAGCCGTCCAGTGGACTTGGAGGGAGTACAGCAGTCTTCCCAAGTTCTAGTACAGCGCACCTGCCCGCACTATGCCACGGCAGGTGCGCTTCGCTCTTCCAACCCCCTCACTCTTCCCAGTTCGATGGGAGACCTCCATTCCATGGATGGAAATGCAACGCCAAAGTTCCTAGGACCGGGCAGTTTGTGTCCCACCTCACGTCTACCTCCAGCTTTTAACCCGTCCACGCGCTCAACTGATTCCACCCGCCTCGCAAGCAGTTGTCGCTGCGTCTGCATCGACGCGAATCTATCCACGACGTCCCCCCCGTGACCCTGATTGGGTGACGTGAGCTGCAGCGGTAATCTGGGGTAATAGCGCCTCGAGGCGCGATAAGCAAAGGCCGGGTTCTTTTCATCTGCTCAACGATAGGAAACCGTCGGACCAGACCACCAGAGAGGACGGAGCTGCATGAACGTTCCATTGTATCCGCGACCGCAACTCTGGCCAGGTGGGTAGTTGGGACGACGCCTGATCACGCTCTCGGCCACGAGGTAACGGTAACCTGGAGATTGGAGAGGGAAGCTGACCTCACCCTAGCTGTGGTCCCAAATCGGCATCGAGCGCACCCAAATTCCCAAGTCCAGACAACGCAGAAATATGGCAAAGCTTCCCAAACACCAACACGGTTCCATCGTTTTTCCATTCTTGCCAGGACCGGGCGTGCACGTGTACGACCACGACACCGGCGCCCTACTCGCCGTATATTTAACCCCGCATTGCGGTTCCAATCTCCATCGCGGCTCTCTTCAACTTTCTCCCGTTCGTGCTTCTTGAGACATTGTCGGCCTTGTCCACCCCTAGCATTCTCATGAGCAGCTGCTCACAATTGGCAAAACCCGGGGCTATGATACCTTCAAGTATCTTGCTTAAACGGTCAGGGCCTGGGATGAGTACCGCTGAGGCAAATGCCGGCTACCCGAGGCGCCGATATTCTGACTCTCCGATGCCACGGCATCTGTCTTTCACCCCTACAGCGACATGATTGTTTCCACAGGCATGTCGACCCTTTGTACAGAGATAGCGCATCGGCCGGCCTTCACATCTCACGTTGCACCTCAACGGCGCTGGTGTTGCAAGTCAGCATCTGGATCTGAGCCGCCTAACGGGCACATCCCGGTCAATAATGCCGGCCACTCTCTCACTCGCTGCACAACGAAACGCAGCCCAATAGCATCCCCCATTCGCCATGCATATAAACACAGCCGTGGGACAGGCTCGTGCAGCGTCCTGTCTTCAAGATCCCTGGGTATATGCCGAGTGGCTTTCGCGCGCCTGCACGTTATCCAATCCTTGCATCCATGTTGCATGATCCTCCTCCATCACTAACCCAAGCTTGTTTCTTCACCTTGAAACACCACCAAGAGCAGCACCGGTGTGATTGCCCTGGTGGTTGGAAAGACTATGACTGGGCCAAGATCTCGCTAGTGGAGCTTCACCGCATCGCGATTTTACCCCGAGCACCTCGCACTTACACCACCCAACCCAGCTTCAAGCTGACAAGCTGAGCTTACCGGTTGCCAAACCATTTCCATCCCCCTGTCATATCTCAGAGTGCGGATTCCGCGCTATCGGGTCACACAGCCAGTGAATCTCAGGGAAACGGAGCCCCGAAACCTAGTTCCATCGGACTATGACATGATATGCATGCCCACCTCACGTACGGTAGTCACCCGCTCAACCACCGTCCGCGCCGCACGGCCTGTTGGTCTACCCCACACTTTCACACACTTGTCCTCACAGAGGACTGAGAGGAGCCCGTTCCCTCAAAGGGGATGCCAAGTTGGAACATAACCAGCCAACAGCCGAATGACCAGACCCCCTTTGTGTCAGCAGCTCTGAGCTTATCCCCAGTCCACCATCTCCCAAAGAGCCGGCCGAAAATCACACTCTGTCTGTATCGTCTTCATCGACCCGCGCCGTTCCGTGTGTTCCGCAGATTTCGCTAAAGCTTTCTACCACCATGTTCGTGTATTGGCAGCTTTCACGGAATCCCGCGAGGTATCATCCCAGTTGAGACACTGCGGCTGGCACCTGAACGCGAACTATTGCAGACGCGAGAGCGGCACATGCAGCCTCCGAAGATCTTGCAGGTCGAGTGAAGGCCTGTCGACCAACCGATTCCAGACTAGAGATGGGCCATCCCTCGTACCGGTCTGGATCGTGATGCCTGAGCCAGATTCTGCCCCAAGAATCAAGCTCCGTGTGCACAGGACCGGCTTGCCTATGTACCAAGGTACAGTAGCATTGGCAGCGGAGGATTAGTGTGATCCCTGTGTGCCGCATGTCTGCAAATCACGGAGAAGATCCGTCCACCACGCTCGTGCGACGCATGCAGTTCGACGACACCCTCTTGCGTAAGGGTCAATCGACAACTCCATTCCCATCCCATGGCACCCATGCTCAGGGCTGTTTTTATTTTGGAAAATCAGCCACCAGCTATCGGGCAGCCAATCTATTGCTTATAAGTCTCGTATTAAGACCTTGTTGTCGTCAGACTTTTCCCCGCGTGACTTTGCATACGCACACCCATATTCCCGAGTAAGCATAGGGCCGCTTGGTCTTGCTGAGATTCCTGTTTCTGGGAGACAAACGGCTTCCTCGTTTGCAGCCGATTATGGCTGAGCTTGGCTGCCGCGAACATTCCCCCAGCCTAGAGCAAGCCGCCATGCTCCCACACCGCGGTCGCTATCACACCCTACGATTGAACACTGTAGGTCCACCCGTTTGTGGCTTGACGGGGGCACCCATTTCTCCAGGTTTTTGCTTGAACCTGGCCAACGGGAGTGCCCAGATGGCTTCGCAACGGTTCAGCCTCTTCAACTTCATATGCGCACCCGTCCTCTTTTGACTGGAGGAGTTCCAATCTTTCTTCAGCTCACTCGGCATTGGTTACGCTCGCAGTTAACAGAGTCCTGCTGGTTTGAAAGCCCCATGACTGTCGGGACTGTCAGATGTCTCGTTGTCGAGCGTAGCTGGCATAGCCATATCTCCTTCCTGCGGTTCCTAGCACAGAGAACTTTCATAGATCTCTGGCCTGCGATGCAACGGTTGCCCCAGAACCCGGCCATCCCGGCATGAAAGTCTACACACCCACTCATGCGCAACATGTTGCGCAGAGAAGCGGTCTGCCCGGCATTTGCCCACGATTACAGTACCATCTTGGCCAATAACCCGGGCACAGGCGCCTCATCTGCTTGCTTCTCACATGGCCTGCACACCATCTTCTTGTTGATGGAGAGGCCCCACTCACACACACCTTTCCATTCCTGCCTTTTTATCAAGCGGTCGGTTAGCCTCAGGGCATAGCTGACTATTATTTCCATTTGTTCTCTCGCCTTTCGCCTGCACCGCACGGTAGGGCTGGACACAAACAAGCCCGAGAGTTCCCCGGTTGGAGGTTCGGTAACTGCCCTACTCATTACCCGCGATGTCGCCTTCGATATCGTTATCGTATTTAGGTCGCGTTTGAGGGCGGTACAATTGTTCTTATCATACGGGAACGTGTTTGCCACCTCGCAACTCATCGGGCCGGACACCGGTGGTGTCGTCACCGGGAACAGCGGATGACTCAAGTTGCAGACCTGCTTATGGGCGAGGCTGCCAGAAGATTCCTGATCGGCCATCCGCGTGGTTGACCCCATGATCTTGTTCGTATTACTAAACGCCACGATCTGTTTCAAGACAAAACCGTCAAGCATGCCTAGTTTGATGGTGGAAGCAGGGCGATTCTAAACCAGGCCACCGCGGAAGTAGGTCTTGGAGAAGCTGAGACACGCTTGATGCAGCACCATACAGTGCCGGCCGATTGGGAAAGGGGGTGTTGTCGTTTATTTAGACGTATGTCCAGGTAGGCGGGCAGCCGTGTGGGTGTGGCCCGCCGGGGTCAGATGATTCGATTATTGGTGTTGGATGACGACATATGTTTCTATTATGTACCGTGGCATGTTCCCTTTGTTTGACTGTAAGCATGGTCTGGACTCTTGAGGTCGGTGCTGCTGGTGAGAGATCCCCGGTCAAGTGGTCCCCGACATCCACCGACGTGGGGGTTGCCCGTGCTCGGGAGGGGGGCGGACGGTCTTTGGTTTGGCGTGGTTCGGGGTAATAAATCTACGGTCAGGTTCCGAGGTGTGGGTTTTATCTGAGCACTGTGTTTACTCTCTCCTGACTGGACTCACTTTGGTGGAAAAGGGGGCGGACGAGGCAGGCTAATTAGGTACATACATGCACGGCATACAATGTTCGCCTCGGTAATGTTGTGCTACTTCAGGGAGGCTACCGCGTGAGGCTTGTAAAAATACGTAAAAGTTCGATGCTGATAATTCGCCTCCCGTATCCGTATCTGGGAGACTTGCGGGCTCCTTTTCTTTCGATTTCTTACCTACTAGCCGGCTTGAGACGGGATTTGACGGGGTCTCGTTCGTATTCTGCTCTGTTCTGTCCTGGCACAATGTAGTGCGGTGTGGTGGAGAGTAAAGTGATTGAAAAGGGGAGGTGTATGCAGCCGAACAACCAAAGGGGGATCGCTCACATCGCACACACTCACACTGGATGCATTGTCGACTCGTTTAGGCGGTTTGTGTGACGCGAGGAGGGAGAATGGCATGACATGGTATCGGAGTGAGGGAACTTTGCCACTTGCCACTTGCCTTGCTTGGGGTGGTTGGCGTTTTATGGGTTGTGTTTTCGGTGCCCGAGGAGGTTTGTGTTTTCCCCGCTGGGATAACTACATCACATCACCTGGTACCGAGGTGGGTGGGTCTCTTATGTCTTGACGGATCAGTTGTGATTGTGAGATATCTTTCTTTCCGGGTAGGTAGATAGGTGATGGATGATGGGGAAATTTATATTATCGGCGCTATGTTGGACTTTTGAGGTTGTGGACAACATGTGGGTGGTGGTGTCGGACAGGAAACGATGGAGCTGCGGTGTGCGTCAACTTGTCCGGCGCGTCGTATCGTTACCAAGACACGCGCGGTAGATTATCTTAGATACTCCAAGGCCCAAACCTGTGCCTCTTGTAACATCCCTTCCTGCTGGATACATGTTACTCTTTGGTCTGAGATCTATTATGCGCTACTAGGCTTACACGCCGAGGCCCTACGTACTAACATCCCGTCTCTGTCCCGCTCGGTCTTGTCCCTTTGAGAGCACGGATGACAGCCCGCTGCCTAGCCAGCCAGCCACCGCCAGGTCTCAGATGTCGGGAGTCAGATGCCGGAAGACGAAAAGCCATGCCCTCTGTGCCGCCGTCTTCTGCTCCTGCTGACATTCTCGCGGGAAACACCGTTCCTGGGTCATGATTGTGTCTAGCTGAGCACCTGAGGTCGATGAAGATGAATTAGTCACTTAAGAATACCTTTTGCAACGATGTCACCATGTGGAATGACAAAAGGGCCTTTCAATTAACTTCGTAACACCTAGAAGGCAGGTATAAGGTAGGTGTGTGACTTCGGTCTGTTTGAAAAGACTATAGCCACCTTATTAACAGCTACCATCTATGCCCCTTTACAGATAAAAGTAGCAGAAATCTCCCGACGTGGTCGACATGACGTTGGCGATTGTGGTCGACTCGCCCGCGTATCCCATGTCGATAACATCCGACAGCTTGGTGAAGTTGGAGGCTGGCTCGTTGGCCCAGGTGATGTGGGCATAGTTGCCTGACCCGAGGTTGGTGTAGCGCCTGGCTTGTTGGAGAAGCCGCCGAGTGCTTGCCTAGGTAGTTATCTTCCCGATAGTCTGTGCGCGGCTGTGGAGCGAGGCAAAAAGGCAAAAGTCGACATTTCAGATCGACCACATGCGGTCGATCTGACCGTGGTGGACCCAAAATGCGGGATCACCCGGGGAGGTGAAGAGATCACCGCCTGGGTCGCCGCCAAGCGTGTAGTGGATTCCGCCATGGGGCCCGATCTCGACCATGTATGGGACACCCTCAGAGACGAGACGGAACTTGTCGACGTTGGGCGTCAAGAGCAGGTTGAACACGGTGGTGTAATAGTTGGCGCAGCGCGTGTTCATGGCGCCGCCGAGGTCGCACTTCATCATGTCTTGGGCGGGTTCCAGCCGAGACCACCGAGAAGGCCAGGTAGGGTGCCGGCAAGGCCACCGACAGGACCCAGGTTGACCGTCATGTTGACAAAGGGCCCCGTGGCGACGAGGACGCCGCCGACGCCAGCAGGCAGCTGGATCTGGCCACCGCCGATGCTGGCAGGGGGCTCGATGACGGGGCCGGCGTGGGGAATGTACTCGCCGTTGAAGATGGGCGAGTCCTGGGGCGCGGCCGCGTACTTGGGCCAGTCCCAGTAGGGCTGGTAGCCCGTGTAGCCGCACTCGTCGCACAGGGCCTTCTCGTACTGGTAGACGAACCAGCGGTGCCACGGCTGGAAGATGCCGCTGTAGTGGATCGACAGCGTCTGCTGGATATGCGTCACGGTGAAGTCGTCGAACCGAGACTTGGAGCCCGGGGCCACGCTGGCCGGGGTGCGTGGCGGGAGGCTCTGCAGGCACTTGACGGCGTTGACATAGGCGAGACGCTCCTGCTTGGAGAGCGAGCCGCTGGTGGGTGGAGGTCGTTGGTCAGCAGACTGCTTCGAGTTCTCCTCAGGTGTGGCCAGGGCTTGCATGTAACTTACCTGGCACTACTCGCGGTGGAACACCAGGTTGCCGATGGTGCAGCTGGCGGCTTCCACACGCTTGCGGAGCTTCTCCTCGTTGTCCGTGACCTCCTGGATGGCCTGCGCCTGGGCAGACTCGATCAGATCGGCCAGCTCGGGCGACAGCACGAGATCCTCAGACACATCGCGCGGCAGGGACGACGAGGGAGGGGCAGCTGAGGCAGCGGCCACGAGGGCAAGCCCGAGGATTGCAGAAACTCTTATCTTCGGTCCTGTCGCGACGATCAATGCCGATCGTTGTCCGGAGTCTGGTATCGAGCGTGGGAATGAAAGAAGAGCGGGAGAAGGAAGCGTTAATGAGAACATCAATGGACACGAGTGTGACCCGAGTGCCACCTCTTGGCTCCCCTCCTGCAAGGGATCTGGCCAGTAAGAGGCATCACCGCCGACCTGGGTGCCGGGTCACTCCAGAAGATGAGAGGATTTCCTCGTTCTCTAACACTAGGTACGTATCTGGTGAGTAAATACTAGACGGGTCAGGGGATGTTTTAATTTACATCACATGGTGTTGGCATTGGATTCTGTCAGAAACAGATCTAGGCTATGGAGACGCAACGACTGAAGCAGCAAACCCCGTGGTCAAGACAACCAGGTACATATTCACGTCCGAAACCTCCGCGCCCCACCGTTGCACTGAGCTATCATGCATACCAGGTAATTGCCTAGCATGTCCGCGTTCGTCAGAGTTGTCCCCCAGTCCCCTGGTCGCGGGCCCGGCCAATCTCCCTCTGCCGGGTTGTCGGTACTCTCCAAGACTGGTTGTTAGTCTGATATGGATTGGAAATTTCTATTAGCGACTATTCTTCCCTCGCCGGGTCATTCATCCCCGAGTTGCCCCAGGTTGAGGAAAAGAGTTCGTGGAACGTTGCCTAGCCGCCGAGGTGGACCATACCGGCTGCTATTGCATCTCGGCACTTGTCTGACTGGCTGTCGTGCTCCTGCAATGGTACACAGCATGGGATTTGTCTCGTGCTACAAAGACTGAAATCGTCCTGCGCAATGGGAAACATCCCCAGACTCGAGAACTTTGCGGGACTTCGCGGTTTTCACACGCATACAACAAGTAATTAATATTATTATTTGGCCTTAATACATACCTAAACATTGGCAACGGATTTGTAATACTATCTCCATATAGCTGACGGAGTTATCCTTAGGTAGGGATAGATGGCTAATTGGCGGATGGATTGTCGTGGACTCCATCCGGGGAGCCGCTTCTTGATGGTGCCAAACATTGTCTAGGTAGACGGGGGGTTGACGAAAGTAAAACACAAACCTGATGGGCGATTCCAGATGCCAGGGTGTGGCTGACTTGAGATACAAAGAATAGAGCTGTAAGATAATAGCTGTCCAGCGCGGCACGTAATTATTCTCTCAAACATGGACTGACAAAGATTTCTTTCGATTGAGATCCATCGATAGAAGAAGCTTGACCCAACGGCGACAGCAATAGAGACCGAAACATTTGAGAGAAATGGAAAAAAAATCCACCGATATAATAATGCTCTTGTTCCTGCCGTCCTGACATGTGGTCCCTCGTACTCTCCCAAACGGACTCACTCGCATGTTAGTCTAGACCAGCCGAAACGTCCTCACGTCCACACCACGTGCCCTCAGCGCCTCGGGGGTCATTCTAGGATCCGAGTTGATCGTCTCGCCCGTCACCTTGTGCTTGTAGAACTGGAAGATGACTGGGTCATCTCCAGTTCTTGTGTGGTCGATTCTTTCCCAATCCCCAAGAGGCCCTAGCCTAGGATCCTCATCGGTAAGCATGCCGGTGTGTGCATCATAGAATCGATAAAGTTCCAGACACAGCCCACTAGACTCCCGAAAGATTTGGACTCGCCAGTTGCGGGGAAGCGGTCCAAGCAATCCGGCACCGTCGTTCAAACCATACACGTAGCATTCTCCCACTACGACGAAACTTCCGTTGGGCTGTTGGCGTAACAGCATCGGGTAATCGCAACCAAGAAGAACGCAAAAGACGTCGCCTGGCACCGGACGAAGTGAGTAATTAGTGGTTCTCTGACTGGCTCGCAAATGGCGCCTGTAATTAATATGCTTACCAGCTGTTGCTCCCTTGGGAGCGAAGCCAATGTACCCCTCTTTGGTCGACATATACGATCGCCCTTCAAGCAAGCTCAAATACTGTCTTTCAAATTTTTCTAGACGTGTATCATCCTGGCCGTCAAGTGCCGTCGCAGATTGACCAAAGAGGGCGTTGCTGGAGGCCTGGCACAACCACCTCTCCAGGGTTGGGAACCCATAATGCGGCCATCTTTCATCAAGGTCGTTTCCGCAGAGCGTCCTGGCGTAAGCAACACTGAATGGTTCACCAATGATGTAGATGCCACTCATGACCGAATGATCTGGCTCCAGCTCCCCCTCACAGCTCGGATCGTATGTTTCAACCTGTCTTTCACATCATCAAACTCTGGGACTGGTTGGCTCAGGCTGGTGACAACCGCACACTGAACGCCATCTGTTTCCAGAATACTCGGTTGGTCTTCGTCGAAACGGACCCAGGAGCAGGAGAATTCGGCAGCAAGTTGCCCGCTCACCTGCCGACGAATTGAAAGGAGGGCGGAAAAGTCGGGAACCCAGGACGGAGTGTCGATGCTTCGGCCATGCAGGTAAGATTGCGTCAACATCTCGAGGCGCTGGAGATGCTCAATGTGGGCCCGGACGAAATCTAGATAAACCTTGCCCACAGCTATGTCGTAATTTAGTGATATTCTGTCGCGAAAACGAGCTGGAAGAAGCCCTAGAACGCCGTAAACATAATCGCGTGGATCCTGGCACTTCATTCCAACATGTGTATTCCACAACGTGATGCTGATGGGCCAGTTGACGCTGCTTTTCAGTGGTGAAAGAAGTGATCGCGTGCGCAGGACCTGCGAACGGTTAATGTCGGTGGGTAGCACTGCTTGACTTTCAAGAGTTAGCATTGCTTGATGGAAAGCTAACCGCGGTATTTGGTCGTGTCCACAGTGGAAAATGGCCTCTTCAGCAAGTTTGATCTCTTGCCAGACCCACAAACGGGAGAACCAATCCCTTCGAATCAAGTTGTCGAGGGCCTGCCATATATCTTGGCTGTACGGCAGTGCAAAGTTTCGGTGGGAAGACCAATCCGATTCCACAGCGGTTGGCGACTTGAAAGGATACCCGCCATGGAAGTCGGTAACAATCTCATTTGCAAGATGCTTCAAGGTCGACAGTGCGAGCTTGCTTGCCTGCCCCTCCACCCCAAGCCAGACAACAACCCGATGGGCAAAGCGGTAGATATCGGCCATGCGTTGCACTTGCTGCTCTCGCTCATGGTGGTCATCCTGATTGACGGCAATGGCGTCGATCCATAACGTGCGTTCTGTGTCCAGGTGTCGCAAATGACGGAGCGCCGAGGCCAGGTTTTTGCCGATACCGAGGCTGCGAGTCTGTACTTCTTGGTCTTGCGGCGATGTTGACACTAGCACATTAGCCGACCTGGAAGGATCCACAAACACAGACTCCTTGCTGTCTGTTGAACCCCACACATACGACAAAGCCTCGTACTTGTGTTTGTGATAAACATGACCGCGGCTGGGCTTTTCGTAGAGACACATGGCCAAGGATGCATCTGGATGCGCCCATGATAAAGAGCTTAAGAAGTAACAATTTGGACTTGCGGCAGAATAAAGAACAAACAGGTAGCGGCCATCGAACACTTCATACACTGCCCAGTTGGGCGGCAGCGTCTCGGCCACTTCCTCCAGTGTCATCCTTTTCGGACCGTGGTCTCGAGGAGCCGAAAGAGGGACATGGGATATCCTGATGACGATGTCGTCGTTGAAGGCGCCCGGACAAAGAGTGACGAGCCGAATGTCATTCCCCTTCAGATCTTCGTACTGATATGGCTCGGGATACGAGTTGGTATCCCTTTCCGAGAATGGGCTGACATTGCTCTCTGGCTCATCGCTGGAGTCCGAGCTCACATCTGACCATTCTGAGTCTGTGCTTGACTCGGCTGGCTGGTTTGCCTGTTTCCCACGGCGGGCGAGAAGATGCCGGGACCACCTGGCGAGGTGAAACCTGAATCAGGATAAATACCGGCAATAGTTACAATGTTGGAAAGTTGTGATGTTGGAACTGGCATTACCTTCGCACTGACATGTTGATGCGGACGGTGTGGTGGTACTGGTAGAGAAATGCTAGAGATCAAGGAAGCGATGACAGAGAGAGAGATGGTGAACGATGGTCTCCCGGATTATGAAGCAATGAGGCGATATGGATGAAAGACTACCGGACTTGTGTTTGAAGGCCGTCGTAAAATAAAAGAGTTGTGAATATGTGAGGAGGGGATTGATGGCAAGATAAGTAACCGTCGTGTTATCAAAATGTGCACGGCGAGGCTTTTGACGCATTCAATGGCCAAAAATGAAGTTGCTGCTGGAAAAACAGGAGAGTCGAGAGAGAATTGGGAAAGGGAGCAAGAGAGTGGGGAGGTCATGTGGGACTTGCCGCGACGACTCTGACTCGGCAGGTGTAACCCGACGTGCCTCGAGCGTGCCTCGACCGTGCCTCGACCGTGCCTCGACCGTGCCTTCCTGAACCAAGAACCAGTGAAAGTCGAAAGGGAACAGTAAGGTAAGGTAACCTGCCTTGACGCGGCAAGAGCCTAAAGGCCCCTTTCCTGATAGGCCATAGCCCGCCGTAGGGCAAGGATTTGCACAAATCAATGCTGACCAACAGTGAATGCATCATGGGCGTTGCATGTTCCCGAAAACACAGCCAACCAGATACCAGGTACCCTACCCCCTTTCTGTTCACACCTCCTTCTCGTGCCGGTTTTCCACCAGCTCAACCAGTGCTTTGCTGCCTAGCAGTTGCGCATCTCGATTTCGCACCTCCCGCATGGCTTCATCCATGATTGTGGTCTTGGTTGACTTGAACTTCCACGCCGGCACCCGTCGCTCAAAAAGCTCGTCAATCTCTTCCAGCGTTCTCCCCTTCAGCTCCGGGAGAAACAGGAAATAAAAGATGCCGCAAATGAAGCTCGACGCAGCCCAGACGTAGCCATATTTGGCGCCCTTGACCTTTTTGTCAGCCAGCCCGCGATACATCTCGATCGGGGTCAAACCACACTCACCCAGTTCAATGCATCCGGATTGATAAAATACGGGGAGCAAAAGCCGGTCAACCAGGCGAGGAAATATCCCAAACTGATGGCGGATCCCACAGTGTAGGACCGCAACCTCGTGCTCACCAGCTCCGTGGCCACGGGATAGGATGCATCGCCGACAAACGCATTGTACGTAAAGATGTACAGCGACACAAACGCGATGAGTGTGTCCCGCGCCAGGGATGTGCCGGGGCTGGTGGTCGCGACAATGGCCATGGCAAGCATGCACAGCCCCTGGAACACGGTGCCCACCAGCATAACGCCGCGCCGACCGAGCAGGTGGCGCATGGTGTAGATGCCGACATTGACCCCAATCAGCCCGAAGCACGTCTTCATGATCGAGTACTTGAACGCATCGCTGACCGTCAGCCCCGAGACCACCATGAAGTACGTCGAGTAGCTGATGATGAACCACGACCCGGAGCCCGTCTGCGTTGCAATAGTTGCGAAGCAAAGCAGCGTCCGGCGCAGGTCGCTCCCTGTCACGGCGTTAGTTACATGTAGTGTAAGAACAATACACAAAGGAAAACAAAAAGTAAGAAGTAGAAAAAAAAAAGAAAAGGAAAACGGCACAAACCTTGAAACATGTCCAACGGCCCCACACTCCTGGCCAACCTCTTCTCCTCCTCAATCCCCCTCACCATCTCCACCCACTCGACCTCGCCCTCGCCCACCGCCCAAGCCTCCCCCCTCAGCCTCACCAACGCCTCTCTCGCCTCGGCCTCGCGCCCCTTATTCACCAAATACCGTGGACTCTCCGGCACAAAAACCAACCCGACCGCCAACACCACCGGCACGACAAACTGAATCCCCACAGGGATCTGATAGCACGCCTTATCAAGCCGCTTCTGCGTCGCGTTCGTGACCACGGCGCCGATAATGCTGCCCACATTCACCCACTCGGAGAAGAGCGCGACCATGACGGCGCGCAGGTGCGCCGGCGCCGCCTCGGCGCAGTAGATGTTGGAGAAGGTGACCAGGAACCCGTTGCCGACGCCCAGGACCAGCCGCCCCAGGTAGACGACGCCCTTGTCGACGGTGCCGATCTGGATCGCGCTGCCGAGCAGCGAGAGCAGGCACGCGAGCCAGAGGGCCGCGCGGCGGCCAAAGTAGTGCGCGAACAGGCCCGCGAAGATGGAGGACAGGAAGGCGCCCAGGGTGAGCAGCGAGCCGATTAGCTGTTGGAAGGTGCGCTGTTCTTGTCACAAAATGATGATTAGGGGATGGTCGTGGGAATGGGGAATGGGGGGAACGAAACGTGCGTCAATGCCGTAGCCGCCTGCTGCGCGCGGGTCCGGGTGGCCGAACACGGCGAGGAAGCCCGGCATGGCTTGCAGGCTGGCCATCACGGCCGAGTCGAGGCCGTATTGCATGTTGGCGATGGACACCACGGCGCAGATGAGCAGGCATTTGCGGTTGGCCCAGAGCGAGGTTTCGGGGAGCTTCTGGGCGGTGGGTGTGGGTGTGGGTGTGGGTGATGTCGAGTCGGGTGCCATTGTGGCCGATGAAATCGAGCACGATCAGATGTGAATGCTGGTGTTTAGACTATTGGGCTGGCGTTTAAACGCCAGATGCTGGATTCGAGGAGGAGAAGGAAGCAAAGTTCTTGGCTTCTTGGCCCACGTTTGTTTCTGGTCCGGGATCGTAATTAGTTATGTACTGGACAATGCTTCTCCTGTGGAGGGTAGCACTCGGGTATTCTCTCCTTTGGGGGATGTGCAGTTCTCTCCTGCGCGCGGGTTGGTGCAGCCATACGGATATCAGGATGATCACTTACATGCGGTTCCCTGAGTCGTCTCCCGTACGTCCCCGCACCTCGGCAGTTGTTCTGAACCCGCTTTCGATATCACGTCGCGGCGTGGAGGTGACCCTGGTCTTACCTTAGTCATCTATGATGGGCAGTTCCCATGCCCTGTGTGACGATGATAAATATGCGCGCGTTGTATGTCGGTGTTGTTAATTAATGGGTACCTTGCCTCGATCAGTTGTGCAACTTCCCCCCGCCGCCGCGTTTGGTTCCCACCGGTCATCCTCCCGTACGCCTGGGTACCTGGGAAGTGCGATATGCCGCGGATCACACCGGAAGGCGGCTAGAGTCAGTTAAGGCGGCTATACTTCCATCTCGAAAGACATCGCACGATGCTCCTTCGCAGATGGCCTCTCTGGGTGGTATCTCAGGGGCCAGCTCTCCGGGTCCTGGTCGGCGTTGAGCAGAGCAGATAGCGGAGAAGGAATACAATCTGCGCGATATAACTCCTGGCTCATTAGGTACCTTTCCGTGGTCAGAGCAGATGACATGGCCGAGTAGGATGATTCCAGCATCATCCGCCACAAGCACCGCGCCTCCAGTGCCAACCAGAAAGCCGAATCTGTGCTTGGTAAGTGCCATCTTCCTTCGCACAATACCTGTGGCGGCATGGATCTTGCCTGGCTCGTAGAGTCCGACAACAACGCTGTCATTTGATCTGCCAAAAGACTATAACATTCGCGGCGCCACCTTATTAATTAGTATTGCTGGAGGTGCTCCCAGCTGTCCCCAAAGAAAATGCGACTACAAAGCAACGACTCGAGTGACTGAGCTGCACTGAGCACGCCAAACACACCAGGCAGGCTGGCGAGCGCTATTCTCTAGGTCAAGCTTTTGAAGCCTTCCTTCGGTGACTGGCCAAGGGGAATGAGTGTGTTAGCCCAGGGCCTCACGACTTGGTAGTTTGGGCCTGTCGCCAAAGTCGACTGTGAGCCCCATTCCGTCACAGAGCTCGCAATCTGCCTCATAGGTAGTACGTAACACCAGCGAGGAAGTCGGGTTGACGGGTTTGATACCCGCCCATTTGTTCCGGTGTTTCCATCCGCACACCCAGCCATTATCGTCAGGTATGTTGATGGACTTCACGTGGAGCCCATTGAAGCCCTGTCTGTAGAATCCGCCCGAATCTTGGAACGGTAACCTGAGTCTTGCGCGTGTGGCTCGTCGACCCAATTTGCGAGATCTTACATACGATTACTCCAGATCGAGCAGAAAGAGAGGTGAATTTAGACTAGGCTCGGACATCGGAGGGACCCGCGCACTCGTGCTGTGGTTTTGTCCCACCTAGTAACCCTGCTAGTCTTCCAAGGAATCCGCTCGATAGCAGCCGCGAATACCCTCATGTGTAAAATCTAGGGGACACAAGACATCCTTTCCCCAGAACCCAACTACAAACCCTTGTCCCACCTGCCGCGTTTGGATAGGTACCTGGTAGACAAAATCGTTCCTGAATTGTGCCGCCCTATCCACAGAGCAAACTGTTCTCCTGCTGTGTTGACTGGCCGGGATGAAAGTGGGGCCAAAAAGGGGCGAATGGGAATGGTGAATGCGGCTCGGGGTGCCGGCCAACTGCCTGGTCTTGGCTCCCCGGCCACTTACCGCGGGTGAGAAAAGACGCCAAAACTCCCCTCACAACGTGTGCTTTGAGAAGATTTGGGTCCGAGGCCAGCCGAGCAGGATGCAGCGGGTCAAGTTCAGCTCGCCGCTTCAAGAGTAGAATAATCCGAGTCACTACGCGGAGCCAGAAGGCCAGAGGAAGGGTCCGGCCTCGGGTTTAGAGTAGAAATAGGGCAAAGATCTTCGGTGCGCCCCGTTGGTAGCAAGTCTATGTATGTAGGTAGGTACGGTACCTATCTGAATATGAAGCCCAGAAGGATGATACCTGGTGTCTGGCATTCTAATGCTTTCCAACAACTGACATGGTTCTAGTCATCACGTTCTCGTAGGGCCCCAGAATCCTCCTGTGATCATGATGTCAGGATCTATCCTGGTTTCCTCGCCGAAATCGTCATTCCACTGATTGTGCTGCAGCCCATAGTGTTCGACGAACCAAGGTCCCCCACTCACAAGCACCCAAGCACCCGAGCACCGAATCCATATGGTCTGCTAGCCTAATCTTCCTGCTGCCTACCTGAACCCCTGTGCTTTGACCACACGGCTCCAGCTCGCTGCGCCATGTGGCCATCCATTCCATTCCCAGAAGACAGAAATCGGGCCGCGAAACTGGACAGTAGGTTTCAGGAGTTCTCTTGAGGCTCTGAGTGGGGCCGGGACATTCACCCCAGTAGAGATGAGATGGTCATTACCTGTTGGCCAATGCTGAACATCTCGAGTATATATATGGTCGTTCTCTCCCTCCGCTGCCCTCTTCTTTCCATCAACCTCCACACATCTCCTCGTCCCCGGACCATCACACACAATCCCTCGACCATCCTCTTAAACTACTATACCGCTATTAGTAGCACATCCACCCAACCCACACCAAGTTACCAACAAACATCAATATTTGTTCTCACAATGAAGTCCTTCAGCGCCGCCCTGGCTGCCGTTGCCATTCTCAGCCTTGGCACGGTCCTGGCCTCGCCTGTTGCCACTGGCGCTGACGCTCCCGCCATCACCGAGGCCCCTTCCGCAAAGCTTGTCAAGATGGCCATTGGCAACCACAAGGGAACCGCCTTCAACGGTGCTCTCGACCCCACGAGCCAGTACCGCCGCTCGACCAAACCCGCAGATGGTGTCCTGACCGACCCCCTCACCCCCGGCCCCGCCACCATGACCATCTCGCTCTTCAACAAGGCCGGAGTCGATCTCACCACGTACCGCTCGGACGGCCAAGTGACCGGCATTGTCAAGGCCGGCGATTTCGGCGTGGCCCTCTATCCCGCCCCGTGGGAGGGCGGCATGATCTCCATCAACCAGGCCAAGTACCCCGCCGACTTCGGTGACGAGTCCTTGATTGAGGGCTCCTACAAGGCACAGCCCGCCCTGGCCAACGGCGCGTTCCCTGTCTCCGACATCGACGTGTCCTATGTCGACGGCTTCTCCTTCCCCATCATGTGCTACTGCGGCGACGACGGCTCGTACATGAGCGGATGCGACAAGCCGCTGTGGTCCATGAACCCTTGCCCCACCAACAACGGACTGGGCTCCTGCAAGAACCCCAAGCGTGACGACGACGCCAGGAACGTCACCCCCGACCCCTTCTTCGCCCCCTGCCAGGGTCTGGCTTACACTTACCCCATGGATTCCGAGGCAAACTCCAACGGATTCTGCCAGTCGGGAACATACCTGTGCGATGTGCTGCCCAACGGCGGTCTGGACAAGAAGGCCGCCTCGGCTTGAGCTCTGGACGCCCAGGAGTAGTAGCCAGTGAGAATTGGTGATTGTGGGAGACCGAGAGACCGGGCATTGAGGAGACAGCCGGGGAAACTGGGGAGGAACGAAAAGGACACCTGGTGCCTAGATAATTACCGAAGTGATCACCCTCACAGGTACATAGGAGTTTTTGAGAGTCCAGTCCATGGCATGATCATGGCATAGAATGAAGCATCTTTGGGGACAGGACATGATCCGTGATGACTGCGTGATTATTTTCTCGCATACAATTCTCAACCAATTTGACAAAAGTGATGTGGTATCTCATGTGAAGTGAGTCCCATTCATCGTTGAAGAATCTGGCCTTTTGCTAGAAAGTCCGCCCACATTCCCCCGTGAGAAATGAGCAATTCACAAAGCTGATTGGAACCACGCTGGCGGCTTTCTGGGACCGGAAGGTATAAGAAAAAGGCAGCAATAACATTAGCATGCAATACTATGCTATAGAAACTGTTAGCGGGCAGACGCAGCCCAATACGCCAGCTTCATGTTCGCGGGGTGCACAATGACCCAACGGCCCGTCTCCTAGTTGCACGACATCCATCAAAGTGACCACGACCAACAGCAAGACCTACGAGCAAGTGTAAAATCCAGTAAAAGCAGAACGATAATCAGGACCCCGACCCGGGGAATTCCACCCTACCGATTTGTCTCACCTGCTTGCTTCGGACGGGCGTCCAAGCGGTTGGAAGCCGGCGGGAACCGCGTCGGGCAACAAACACCCCACGTTCCCCTGAACCGGATGGAAGTGTGTCTAAGAAGGGGCGGGTCGTGCCTCAAACTATCTATGCAACTGGAAAAGACCACAGGCCCGCATTCACACCGGACGATAAACTTCTCAATTGTCTCTTTTATAACGTGTCTTTCCAACGAGGTAGCTTTTATCCTTGCGCTGCCGGTTTTGGGAGTAACTCAGGTCGTTGGGCACCCTCTTCTCAGACTGCGTCCAAGGGCAGAGGTTGCCTGGATTCGACACCGGGCCGTCTTGAACGTAGTGCAACAACAATATAAATCCAACAGAATTCCACGAAGCATGAAGCACAACCTCAGTGCCCGTTTGGGTTTATTTTCCTGTATAGTGGTGATCCGTAGCAATGGAACCATGTGGGATGAGTATCCCGGACCAATGCCATCAACAGATCGAGCTGCTTGCAAGACCCTGACCCACTAGACTAGCATCCCATCTGTCGTCTCACAACCAACGGCGTTTCAGTTCCCCCCTCATGCTTGAATTCAGCTTTTGCTGATGGGCCAAGCCTGGCAGACACGCACGCAAGAGCATGACGCTAAGTTGTTTTGGTCGGCAGTGTTCACCACGTTGGAAGTCATCTGGTTATCAGGCCCCTGTCCAGTCGCCCTCGCAGGCGACAGGCGTGATCGCCAAGGGCGCCGTGGCCGTCAACTACTACCCGCAGAAGTAGAACGGCAGCATCGCCATCAACGCGCACCAGTACTTTGCCCCGACGGGCGACGAGAGCCTAATCGAGGGGTCGTACGACGACAAGGACGCCGCCTTCGCCGTGGTGGACGTCGACATCTCGTACGTCGACGGCTTCTCTACCCCATCATGTGCTACTGCGCCGCCACCAGCGCCTACCTCAGCGGCTGCGACAAGAAGCTCTGGACCCTCGGCAACAAGTGCCCCTCCAACAACGGCAAGGCCATCTGCGTCAACCCCAAGCGCAAGGTCGACCTGGACAACGTCACGCCCGATCCGTTCTTCGCGCTCTGCAAGGGCCTGGCCTACACCTGGCCGCGCGATCACCAGGCCAACTCCTACAGCGAGTGCCAGTCGGGCACCGTCAGCTGCCAGGTCTTGCCCAACGGTCTCTAGACTAGATGCTACAGCGGACTCCGCATGTCTTTTTATCTTTTGGGATGACAGATTCATTGGGGAGCTACCTTAGTCAATGGGACGGGTTCGTCGTGTGAAGGGACTGGGAAACCACTTGGTGGAGTGACCGGGGCAGTGCCTCCAAGGGCATTGGCATGGGAGATCCATCGATGTTATATAGGAGTGGTTTTGACGCGTAAGCCCATGAGGAAAAGCCATGACAGCAAATGAAGCCTGGAGGGCGCTTCGCAATCATGCCATCTTTCTGAGTTGTGACGATTGTGTTGTTTGCTGGTCCCTCTTGACCTCGCTGGAAGTGAATCTTCCCCTCGTCGTCCCTTCATCAGCACGCAGCAGCACGTTTGACATTGTAAAAAAGCATAGCCCAGCCATTCATTCTTCTCCAGTCTTCTGAGCCCATATACCAGGAGAGCATCCCAGCCAAAGACAAGTCTCCCACCCAAAGGACAACAGAGACAGCATCGCTTGGAGATGCCACCGAGGTCCTTCTTAGCCGTTAATTATCGCAATTAATTACACCTCAAAACAATGGCTGGCACTCATCGCCTTGCCCACAAGGACATTATCCCCAGATATAACCATCCATCACTCGACCTAACCATCAACAGCTTACCTATTCAATAATCCGCAGATACCGCACAGGAAAGAGAAAAGTGCGTGGCCAGTAATCCTGGTCACCACCCCCCTTCCATCATAGTCTCCCCTATGCTCCTAATCCGCCCACAGCATATGGTTTAAATACCGTATCGTTAGCGGGCCTTGCACTCTCAACGAGCCTCTGCACAACAAAGTGGCTCTTGGATTTATTCCTTATACCGACGGCTTTAAGCGGGGATTTGAACAAGGTAGTAATTAGTTGCTCCGCTAGGAGGTCTCATAACTTCACCTCCAAGAGCAGGAATAACACGGGAAAGGAAGCGAGGGGCACTGCACCGCATCTCAAGAGACACGGACGTTTCGTGGGCGTCCACGCTCCGTCTCACTCATATCGCTCTCGTAGCTGCTGTCCAGGCCCGAGCAGCAATGGCATGAGCCCGCTTCTCTGATCGGTAACGCTTGTTCCATGTGGTCGCAATAGGCACCGCCAGCTTCAATCCACGACCCAATTTCATCACCATAATCACAGTCATCCTCATCATCGCACTCAGTCCTCGTTCTTTTTCTGGGACTCTTGTTGGGACTGCGGCTGGACCTCGTCCCCAGCGCGCCAAGCCCAAATATTGCCCGACATTGCTGCGCCGGAAGTTCTCTCACCCCGGGCTCCCCGGCTCCAGTTCCGATCCAGACCAGGCGTCGGGGCCCCTTCCCAGGCTGGCGCGCGAACATGGCTTTGTCCAAGATCGCCATGGCAAACCGCGCAAACAAGTACTCGCGCCTGACGCCTGACAGGGGCTGTAGCTAGAGGTTGTGATACAGCGCCTGCAGCTCGTCCGTCGCGCCGGCCTCGAGCACGTGCGCCACCCACGCGCCCTGCTTGGGGACGAAGGCGAGTCTGTGCGCGTCCCAGAGAGTGTGGACGTCTTCGCGGAGCCAGAGGGTATTGTCAGGGCAGTGCGTGTCCATGCTGGCGCTCGGCTGGCGCGCGTGCACGTACATGCGATTCTCTTGCCACCAGTCCACGTCCATAGCGGGAATGATGTGCGCTATCTCGAGCGGGAGTGAGGAGCACGTGAAGCGACTTGTCTCGACGCAGGGCGAGGCCGAGAGGATCGGGGCCTGGGTGTTGTCTTGCCAGGATGACGGGAGCTGGCTGGGAAAACCTAAGTGCTCGAGAGATGGGACCACGGCGTACTTGGGGGCTAATAGCAGGCAAAAATATTATGTTCTCGGCGGGGAAAGTTGACGAGAGCGAGCAAGCCCCCTAACAAGGAAGAAAGAAGAGGAGAAGAACCAAAGAGAAGGAGAAAAACAGGAAGGAGAGGGGAACAAGCAGAACAGAACAAGGAAAAAGAAAAAGAAAAAAGAAAAGAGGAGGAGCAAGAAGCAGAGGGGGAAAAACAAATGAACAAAACAAACCATCTGGCACACAAAAGTAGTAGGCAGGCGCAGTTAAAATGTCGTCTGGGCCAGCTGGCACGCGGGGGCCGTCGGGGACAAGGGAAAGGTAGCCATGCCACGCGCAATTGGCCAGGATGCAGCAGGCGATGCGTGCGGTCTCGCGGTGGATACCCTTGGCGTCAAAGGCAGGCAGGATGAGGAGTACGTTCTCTCTGTCCGCGTAGCCCGGGTGTCGGAAGTTGGTCTTGGCGAGGTTCTCGCTGGTCGGCCGGCATGGCTCGCTTGGTGGCCGGAGCTGGATCGAGGGCGAAAGAATTGCAGGATGGATCGAGGTGCGCTGCGCCTGACGCGCTCGACATGGTGACCGCGAAGCAGCGCTCCTCCCCACGTGACACACCTACGCTGCCAGCTGCCCGGTCCGCAAACCAGCCCAGCCATCTTTCTGGTAACGACCGCGCAAAGCGCGATCGAAAGCAGTCCAACGTATGCACCTTATTTTGGCAGGCGCAACTCCCAATCTAAGGCTCGCGGAGGCCGAATAGCGCCGCCCTGCCTGTCAGTCCTTCGCCCAGACAGGCGGACCAAAAGCATCCCACCAATTCCCTCCGACCGCCTGGATTGCACATCTGGACGACTCTATGAAGCACGTCGACTCGACATCTCCCACGGCTTTCTCCTACCCGTCTAAAAATGGACAGATGATGCCGGCATGCCGATGTTTATCCACCCATGGCTTCAGCCTGAGGGAGGTGCTCCCAAGTGTTCTCGTCTTGTTCGGCTGCTTTGGCTCCGATCGGGAGATCCACCTAATTGAGTTCACACAACGACCTCGCGCCTCGCGGTCGGTCTTGGCTCGCCATTTGTGTAACGACGGCCTAAACATTACTCATGCCCACGCTGCGCGTAATTACGTCACCGCGGAGATCTTGGGCCTCCTACTTGATTCCAATGAGGCTTTATCGCGAAGGCGAGAGCCCGCTTTCGCATTCATGTCCAGAGACGGCCATTAATCATCGCAAGCAACGTGGTATCCCGAACAGCGATGGACAACTTGAGACCAGTGCTATGGCTCAAGAAGTTGCAGTGGGCTCCATTGGACAAGGTAGGGTGCTCTTGACACGCTTTTCAAGCAAGGGAAGGAAGGAGCTTCGAGTCGCAGAGACGCGAGACGAGAGACGAAAGACGAGAGTCGCCCCTTCCCGACGATCCCAGGCAGGACAAGCCGCAGCAACGACCAGGTCCAAACCAGGCTAGTGAAGCGACAGCGGGTTGAAACGGGCGGCATTTGAGCGGGAATTGGTCGATGAAACAAGCTTTCGCCCCGCGGGAGCGGACCGTTGTGATACTGGTGGTGGCACGGGTGGATCAACTCGGATCTCGGGAGGTCTGCCCCACACTCGCTGTCGCCGTTCGCCGGAGCAACATCGCAATTATGATGCAAATGCGGAGACGGTGCTCGGAATGCGAGGCCATGGCGACAGTAATCCACCAAACCATTGTGCTGCACAGCTGGCCGCCCGCGTCGCGACGATTCCCGATGCAGGTGGTTGAACCATCATCTGCATAGGTGTAGCACTGATGGCATAATTAGTGCAGACTTAGCGAAGAAGGAAAAAGAAAAAGATAAAGACAGACCTGGACTCCTGCCAGATTTGAAAGTTGGAAACATCAGACGCGACTGTTTATCACCGAAGCATCATCAGGAAAACACAGAACACAATACAGGACTACGAGGCACTGAACAATCGAATAGTTCATTAATTCATTACGTCATTCAACTGAACCAATCACCACATCCATTCTACCAAAGCCATTCTCTTTGAAGCCCTCAAGACCAACAACCCAACAAGTTCGTCCAAAGCATCCGATTTCCACCCAGTTTCCACCTTCACGAACGGTGCACAACCACGGCAATGTCCAAGACTGAACAAAAGCCTCAATATGGCCGCCGTCTGATGGTCAACATCGTCGACGAGCGCGCCGAAGCAACACCCGACCGCGAATGGCTGGCCGTCCCCCGGTCCTCTGACCCCAAAGATGGCTGGAAGTCGGTGACCTACGCCCAAGCCGCCAACGGCGTCAACCGGGTCGCATGGAAGCTCATCGAAATCTGCGGCACGCCCAAGCCTGACGAGTTCCCCACCGTCGCCTACATCGGCCACAACGACGTGCGGTACCCCCTCTTTGTGCTCGGTTGCATCAAAGCCGGGTTCAAGCCGCTCTTCATCTCGCCCCGAAACTCCCAAGAGGGCCAGCTCAACCTCTTTGAGCAGACCAACTGCCACGCCATCGTCTTCGACGCCCACTACAACTCCGCCGTCCAGCCGTGGCTGCAGGAGCGAGACATGCGGGCCTCCGTGGCCACGCCAATCGAGGGCTGGTTCCCTGACGAGAAGATCAAGCCGTACCCCTATCACAAGACGTTCGACCAGGCAGAGTGGGACCCGGCGTTCGTGCTTCACACCAGCGGGAGCACGGGGCTGCCGAAGCCCATCGTCGTCAGGCAGGGTATGGTGGCCATCTGCGACAGGTATCGGGACCATGTCGAGAAGGATGGCAGGAGGATATTCGTGGTGGAGATGGCCGCAAGATCGAAGCGGATGCTTATGCCGAGTATGCTTTGTTTACTTTACCCCTTTTGCTCCTTTTGCCCCTGACCCACTTCTATGCTGACCTAACTGACTGACTTTTCCCCCAGTGCCGCAATACCACGCTGCTGGAATGTTCGTGACTCTCCAGCAGTCGATATACATGGAGCAGACCATCGCCATGGGCATCGGGAATCGCCCGCTGTCGACCGACATGGCCCTGGAGTGCCTGCGTGACGCCAATGCGGACTCTGTCTTCCTGCCGCCTGCCATTCTGGAAGAGATGAGCCAGATGGACGATGCCATCGAAGTCCTGAAGAAGCTCCAGTACACGTCGTTTGGTGGTGGTGAGTAGCCCCCATCTGTCGTTACAAATCAGGCCAACACTAAAACAAATGGGTAGGAAATCTCGCTCGAGAGGCTGGAAACAAACTGACCCAGCAAGGTGTGCGACTAGTGAATCTCATCTCCGCCACAGAGTACGTGTTCCCCATAAAACCTAACCGAAAACCCCCAACTAACCCCCTTAGATTCTGCCCATTCCCGTTGTACTGGCAAGAAAACATCCTCAACTGGCAGTGGTTCATTATCGACTCAGACCTGTTCGGCTGCGACTGGCGCAGGACGGGCGATGAGGGTGTCTACGAGCAGGTCATTGTGCGCAAGCACAAGGACCCGGGCTGGCAGGGCTTTTTCTACACCTTCCCCGACGCCAAGGAGTACAGCACCAAGGACCTGTACCGGCCCCACCCGACGCTCAAGGACCACTGGATCTACCACGGCCGCGCCGACAACATCATCGTCTTCTCCAACGGCGAGAAGCTCAACCCCGTCACCATCGAGGAGATCGTCATGGGCCACCCGCAGATCAAGGGCGCGCTGGTCGTCGGCACCGACCGGTTCCAGCCGGCGCTCATCCTCGAGCCCTTCGAGCACCCCGAGACCGACGCCGAGAAGAATGCCCTCATTGACAGCGTCTGGCCGCTGATTGTCAAAGCCAACACGGAGACTGTAGCCCACGGCCAGATCGGCCGGCAGTTTGTCGCCCTCTCCAATCCACATCTCCCCTTCCTCCGCGCCGGGAAAGGCACCATCCAGCGCGCGGCCACAGTGCGCATGTACAAGCAAGATATCGACAAGATCTACACCAACGCCGGCGCCCTCTCCCCCTCGGAAGCCCCAAAGCTCGACTTGAGCTCCAAAGAGACCCTCACCGCCTCCATCAAGACCCTCTTCGAGACCTGGCTGCACGCGCCAAAGCTCGACCCGGACACGGACTTCTTCACCGCCGGCGTCGACTCGATGCAAGTGATCATGGCATCCCGCCTGATCGGCGCGGGTCTCAACGCCGCGGACGTGCAAGTCGACACCTCGGCCATCGCCACGCGCGTCATCTACGGCAACCCGACCCCCAAGCGTCTAGCCGAGTACCTGTACACCGTGGTGAAAAAGGGCGGACAGGATGTTCTCAGCGGCGGCGCGCGCCCCGTCGACTCGACGCAGGCCATACAATCCCTGGTCGACAAATACACCGCCAACCTCCCCGCAGCACAACCATCCAAACCCGCCCCGCGCAACACCGACCAAACAATCCTAATAACCGGCACAACCGGCGCACTCGGCTCCTACCTCCTCGACCTCGCCCTCCACAGCCCCGACGTATCCCACATAATCTGCCTCAACCGGTCCGAGAACAGCCACCACCGGCAAGCGAAATCCTCGGCCGAGCGCGGCCTGTCGACAACCTTCTCCCCGAAAACCACCTTCCTGCAGGCTGACCTGTCCCGCTCGGACCTGGGCCTGCGCCCGCACACCTATACCACCCTCCTCTCCTCCGTCGACCGCGTGATCCATAACCAGTGGCCCGTCAACTTCAACATGCCCGTCGAGTCGTTCGAGCCCCACATCCGCGGCGTGCGCAACCTGATCGACTTCAGCGCCCGCGCCGCGCGGAACGTGCCCATCGTCTTCATCTCCTCCATCGCGACCGTCGACGGCTGGCGGGAAGCGTACCCCGTGCCGGAGGATTCACTGCACGATTTCCGCATCGCGGCGGGCGGGTACGGCGGGTCCAAGCTCGCGAGCAGTCTCATTCTCGAAAAGGCGAGCGAGGTGTCTGGTGTCCCGACGGAGGTGATTCGCGTCGGCCAGATCGCGGGCCCCGTGGGCGAGAAGGGGTACTGGAACCGGCAGGAGTGGCTGCCCAGCATCGTCGCGAGCTCAGTCTACCTCGGCGTGTTGCCAGACGGGCTGGGCAAGATGAGCACGATCGACTGGACGCCCATCGAGACCATCGCCAACATGGTCCTCGAAGTCGCGGGGGTGACCCAGGCACTCGACATCCAGCAGATCCACGGCTACTTCCACGGGATCAACCCCGTCACGACGGAGTGGTCTGCCCTCTGGCCGGCCGTGAAGGATTTCTACGGCGAGCGGATCAGAAAGGTGGTCAGCTTTGGGGAGTGGATCGACGAGCTGGAGAAGAGCCAGGAGGCCACCGAGGACGCGAACAGGAACCCGGGGGTCAAGTTGCTGGACACCTACAAGGCGTGGGAGAAGGCGGCCCGGGAGGGGCAGGGCTATGTCACCATGGAGATGGAGCGCACGAAAGGGTATAGTCGGACCATGAGGGCGTGCGGGCCTGTGACGCCGGCGATGATGCGGAATTGGTGTCGGCAGTGGGGGTTCTGAGGGGGCAGGTCGATGTGGTTGTGATTACGGCAGTTAACTAGGAGTTCGAACATGGGATACTTGGATAATGGCATTTTGTTTCTGATTTAACGTTTTCTTTTTTCAGCTCTTGATTCTTCGTCATGGTACTTTTAAACCCTACCATCATGCAATGCCACGGCCATGGTGATCACTTGTCATGTTTGCAGTGAAATAAAGGCACGAGAAAACGGCGGACTAGAAAACCTCAACCCTCTCAAGTTGTCATGGTGTTTCTCTTCTTCCTTCCCTTCCGTATCTAACTTTTTAAAACTACCACGTACATGGTTATGCGCAGCGAAATTCCCATCCACATAATTACCATGGGAGCGATCTACCCACCCAACAACCCAATCCTCTCCAGCGGACGGTTTGTCGGCAAGACCTGACACAACCGAGCGTCGAGATCAAACTCGGGCACCCGGATCCTATCCGTTCTCCGCCGCGGCGAGATGCCGAATACCCGCGTCGTCGAGCTACCCATGGACATTGTCCTTCCACTGCTTCCAGCGTGACGATGTGCATCGTGTATAGCAGACGGCCTGGAATACTGAAGAAGCTGGCGGCGGAACGTGATAAACAGCCGCGTCTCGAAGCCCAGCGGGTGGTCTTCTCTGCAGACCACGACGCATATGACGTGCGAAATGGCACCAAGCCCGTCAAAGAGGCCATGTTGCAGTCTTGGCGACGGTGAGTTTGCCCTGGTGGTGTGTTTGGCCAAGTGTTGGCGAGTGTCTTGGTATAATCCGGTGATGGTCGCGAGCAGGCTCAGAAGGATGGATTTCATGGCTGTGTAGTGTCGAGCAAGGGCTGTTGATGCCATTTTGGTGGCTATGGATGTGCATGTAATTGGTGAGAGTACGTGGTTGGAACTTTTCGGTGTAGGGGTTTTGTCATGTGGGTGAGATTCTGAACCGTCGTCGAAGGACTTGGTAGCAAAGTAACCGTTGGGGAATAAATAGGGTACTGGGAGAACGACGAGTAGCAGGAGAGTTGTGATTCCAGATGCAGAAGCCACGAAATGGAGTATGAGCTCGAGACTGTCGTCGTCAAACTCCATCCTTGCACTGATGGTGGCCTGATGTTGGTCAAGTTGGGTGGGGTGTTTGAGAACACTGGAAGGCATCGAACACGACATGCATGTGGAGGACACGATGTGGTTTTGTGTTGTGGGTTTTTGTAGGGCAAAAAACTCTGAAGCAACAGATTGCCAACCCCAATAAGAAAAAGGTGACGGCAAGGAGGCTGTCGTGAAGGGCTGGTTCTTGATTCATAAAGTTTGAATCTGGCTACAAGAGGTTGGCCAGGATGGCGGGAGCATAGCAGATGACCTAGCTAGAACGTACCAGTCTCCATCTGGCATGCGGATGGTGAGCGACACATCGTGCCTAATGTAGGTTGCCAAGGTTCACACTAACACAACCCCCCAGCCGCTACCAGCCAACGGCACGAGCAACGTCAGCTAGCGTCTCGAGAGGTTAAAGATACAACGTTAATTAGCGTGACGGGGTTGGAAGCTATGGCGTCGACCGTATACTCAAAGCCGGCAGGATAGTGTAAATGAGAACCGCCCGCCCAGCCTCGTCTTCCTATGGAGTTCATCCATGTTGGCTCCTGCCAGTCCTGCCAGACTAGTCACGGTGGATCAGGATGGCTCAGCTTCGGCCAGCTTTCAGACAGGAAAAACGGACCAATGTTGAATTGCTTGGGTGAACCATTCCTTTTGGTGAAATTTAGAACAGTTCACGTTCGTTTCCGATCAAAAGAGAGGGGACTCGGGAACAACGTGAACAACGTGAACAAAAAATGCGCGTCTTCAAATCAAGTGTCTGGGGATTTTGGTCATCGTGCTATAATATCCCTATGCAATCTCCAGTGGCGCGGCGTTGGAGTAGTGTTTTTGATGGCAACTTGGAGAATCGCGCTAGGACAGAAGGGGTTAGACATCATGACTGTCGTTTTGTACTCGCTCTTGGCGGCTGAGTGCGGCTGAGTCCAGTTTTTGGAAACCTCCAGGCGCGCCGTTCATAGCCTTCTCTCAACGTCCCAGGCAACCAACTTTGAGCCTCACCTGCCAACTCGGAAACTGATTGCGCAGAAATGGACTCGATACGGCCATGGGCTGGACTCAAAAAATCATTCAAGTCTCTAAACCACATCCAACCTGAACCGCGCACAGACCCTTTAGCGCCGGATCCAAGCATCGGCGAAGTGGACATGGAGTCGAACAGAACGGCGCCGAGGACGCCCCAGGTGTTTGAGACTGTGGAGTGCAACGTCTGCTCCATCTGGATCCGAGCCTTCGAAACATTACCGCCTCATGAGTACGTGGTAGAGACGGAGCTGTACCCGAGATCCGTTCGCGACGCCGCAGAGAACGGCTGCCCCATCTGTTCGGCTTTCACGGAACTCTATCGCCCAATCATGAGCTTTGAGCGGGGGAACACGCTCAAGGTCTTTCAACACCGCGAGGTAAAGGCGGATCACCATCGCCGCACCTACTTCTCCCTCCACATGGACAGCGATGTTCCGTACCTCTCCTCCGACATCTTTTGCTCCGCTGGTGAGTACTCACCGAGTCTGTCGGATCAGAAGCGACGCTGGGGCTTATCGCTAATTGATGAGCCATGACAGACTTGCCTGATCCGTGGGGTATCTTTCCGATCGAAGGTGAAATCATCACGGGTTCTGGCCCGGACAGCTGCCACCGTGTAGCTGCAAAGTGGATCAGGCGCTGCGTTACGACACATAGCTGTTGCAGGACTGGAGCCGACCAGCCACTTCCGTCACGTTTGGTTGAAATCGATAAGCACCTGAGGAACCTGAAGGTCGTCGAGACCAAGGGCAAGACTGGCCGCTACATGTGTCTCAGCCACTGCTGGGGCACCAAACACACCTTTGAGACCACGGCCGAGACCCTGCCGCGATTTCTGAAGGGCTTCCCCTACACCGACATGCCGACCGTCTACCGAGAAGCAGTCAAGATGGCGCATATGATGGGCGTGAAGTATCTCTGGATCGACTCGCTGTGCATCGTCCAGGACGACCGGGATGACTGGCTCCGCGAGGCCGGCCAGATGGCTAACATCTACGCCAACTGCTTCCTGACGATCGCCGCGACACGAGCCAAATCCAACACGACAACGATGCATCATGACAGAAAGGATAAGGAGGCCCTCGGCATCACCCCTGTGGTTGGAAATCCATACCGGCTGCTCTCGCACATTGACCCATCCCATCCGGGGGTCAAGATGAGGTACGGCGAAGACGAGCAGTTCCCCCTGCTGACCCGCGGCTGGGTCTTCCAGGAACGGCTCTTGTCTCCGCGAGTATTGCATTTCGGGGCGGACGAGCTGCTCTGGGAGTGCCACGAGGAGTTCCTTTGCGAATGCGAGAGCTCCCGCGGCCTGGGGCTGTCGAAGGCTGGCTATACGAGGCTATTGGCTGACGGGAATCGAGACGAGCTCGAGGAGTCGTGGAGACGACTGGTCGAACAGTACTCGGCCATGCAACTGACCAATGCGTCGGACAAACTGCCCGCTTTTTCGGGTATCGCGAAGCAGTTTGCTGAAAAGCAACCGGGTTCGACCTATCTCGCAGGCCTGTGGAGTTTATCGCTCCTGGATGACATGCTATGGTACTGCAACGAGTTCACCCACAAACAACTGAATGCGAAAGTCGAACCCCGGCAGGCGCCGAGCTGGTCGTGGGTGAGTGTCGACCAGCGAGTCTACTACCCATCGTCAGAGTACTATGGCAACCCCAAGATAGAGGTCGTGGCCCACTATACCTTTCTCCATCAAGGTGAATGCACCCCTGCTGGATCGGACGCCATGGGAGAGGTCAAAGGCGGCAAGCTTACCATGTCTGGTCCGGTGCTGCGCGGCCATTACTGCCCCAGACTGAGACACGATGACCATGAATATGACTTGTTCATCATCTTGACGGCGGGAGGCGGTGGGGAAACCGAAATGCTTTTCAGCACAGAATCGCTGGAGCCGCATCCAGGAAGCGTCGTGGGGAGATCGAGACGCAACCAGCTGTTCCTTGACTACCGGGATACGAGGCCGCTGTATCTCCAGCCCAAACGCACCGAGGTGATATGCCTGCGAATGGCGCAGATGCTGCGGCGGAACCAGTTTGACCTGGAGGCAGTCGAGCACATCCTTGTTCTCACGAAAGCGGAACGACAGGCGGAGCGGCAGGCGGGCTGTTATGAACGGATTGGGATGGCAATCATCAGGAAAGTGTTTTATCGCGACTTTGGAGACCATCCGCCGGAGGGAGAGGACCGGTACAAGCCTATTGACTTTACTGCGGAGGAGGAGGCGGAGCTGTGGAGTGATTTTTTGAGTCCGTTTGACGGTGGCGATGATGTGGAGGCTATTGTCATCGTGTAACTGCTTCGACGAAGAAGAATTCTAGGAATTGGATCGGAAGACAAGAAAAGGAAGGAAAACAGACGGGAAATCCTAATTAATTACCTGGTAGAATTTTGCCAACACATTTTGGAAAGCTAGACCGTGGTTGCCTTTGCAAACTGAAGTCACGGTCGGAAAAGGTCTTGCCTGCTGGGACATACCGGTCTCGGCTCGCTCTTCTCTTGGCCGCATTTGAACAGACTCGCTGGTGGTGTCGGACGGCGATGCAGGGTGTGGTGGTGACGAACTCAGGAGGGGCGGTGAAGAAGAGAAAGTGACAACGATGTTTGATTTGGGTGAAAGAGTCAGGTGAGGGAGACCACCAAATACGATTTGGAGCCCTGGAAACTGGGTCACCTGGCCGTTGCCCTTCGTTCCTTCTCTTTTCGTGTGCGGATTTGTCTCGAGCGCGAGATGTACTTTGCTGAAGTGAGATCAGGCCACCAGCCAGTCAAAGACCACCAAAAGAGATCGTGGCCCCACTCTTTCCGCCGCATGCCAAGCCCTTGCCGTGCCTGCCGCCGTCAACGTCGACTCCATCCCCAATTCAGGCCAAGTGCCACTATTTGCAGATCGCTCACTCACCCCACCCCACCTCACCTCAACACATGCAAAATCAGTCCAACAACACAATCACTTACACTTACACTCGCGCATTCATCCACTTGTGCACCCAACTTTTTTTTACAAGACAAATATCCGAGCCTGCCGATGTCATGATGCCTCGTCTGCGGCTGGGCCACACAAAGTCCCGTGGGGGGTGCCTGCGATGCAAGCAGCGACGCGTCAAGGTGTGTCTCGAGCCTTCTGAACATTCAAACACACCTCTCTCTCTCTCACACTCTCACTAACGACACCCAGTGCGACGAAAACCGCCCATGCGGCGCCTGTCTCCGTCACGGCATTGAATGCAGTCTCGTGACCGACACCCCCGGACCCGGCCCGAACGAGCAGTACGCACCGCAAACACCATTGCCTTCCACGACAGCAACACCATCACAGCCCTCCCTCTCCCCCCTTCCGCTCTCCCCAGACCCCAATATCTCGACCCTCACGCTCTCCGACTCGCCTGGCGCCCTCCCCTCCGACCCCTTCCCCTACTTCGCCAAGTACATCCTCCCGCAACCGCCGCACACAACACTCACAGCCAGCATCCCGGACCTCGAGCTCCTGCATCACTACACAACCTCGACCTACCTCACCCTCGCACCGTCCGCCACCTCAGGCCACAAGCTCTGGCAAATCACCATCCCGCAGCTGAGCTTCTCGCACGTCTTCCTCCTGCACCAGATCCTCGCCATCTCGGCCTTCCACCTGGCGTATCTCGTCCCATCCAAGCGCCAGCAATATTCCCTCTGCGCGTCACACCACCAGAGCATCGCGATCCAGGGCGTGCGGGCAGCGCTGGCGAGCATCTCAGCCGACAACTGCCACGCCATCTTCCCGACCTCGTCTCTCCTCTTCGTCGGCGCGCTGGCCGCCTCCATGACCTGCCCCGACGAAGTCGACAGCCCCAAACAAACCCCGACCTTCGACGACCTGATCGACACGTTCCTCCTCGTCAAGGGCATCCGCTCCGTTCTCAACTCCTCCGTAGCCACACTCGCGTCCGGCCCACTAGCAGGCTTCTTCCAGCCTCCTCCCGCACACACCTCCGACACGCCACAGCCGCACTCGCCCATCCTCGGCCGCCTCGCAGCACAGATGCAATCCCTCGCCGCCAAGTTGCCACTCCCCTCGCCGTCCCCGCTCACGCAGGAGCAGATTGGCATCATCCAGGCCGAGATCGCGCACTTCATCGAGACGACGGCGTTCGCGGCCGCGGCGGTGCCCGAGAGCCCGCAGAACCAGGTCATGGTGTCGTGGCCCATCTTCATGACGGACGGGTTCCTGGAGATGGTGCGAGAGCGGAACGAGGCTGCCATGGCCGTCATGGCGTATTACTGCGTCGTGATGCATGCGGCGGCGGAGGATTACTGGTTTGTGGGCGGGTGGGCTGAGAGCGTGGTTAGGGAGATTGAAGCCGGGATGGACGAGGAGGGGCGGTGGAGGGAGGATTCGGCGTGGGCTTTGGGGTGGGTGAGGGGGTTGGTTGTGTTGGGGTGAGGCGTGTGAATTAGGCTTTTGGTGGTTGTTCTTGGTTTAGTTGGATATTTTTAGGCCGGCTGGGTTCATGCCGGCAGCATTCTTCACAAGGAATAGCGATGTCTATTGGATCATTACTTGTACCTGTAAATTATCTTTGACATTGACCATGACAGCTTAATGTCAGAATTCATCACAACCATCATGAAAACCGGGAGCACACGTCCTCATACAACGAAATCAAACAATCAAACAATCAAACAATACATTTCCCCCCTCGCTCCCCCCACCTCTCCCCAACAGAGTCTAATAAGGATACGCCCTGACCTCATCCTCCTTACTTAAATCCAACCCCCGCGCAACCTGCTCGGCGTGCTTCTTATCCAAAAACTCCAACAACACATCCCCATACCTCTCCTTCCCCTTGTACCTGCTCACATCCTCGCCCCAGCTCCTGACCGCGCTGGCCAGCCGTCCAGGAACGTAATCCTCCTCGGCGATATCCATAATCCTGTGAAAATACGTCCGGATGGTAAAAACCACCGCGCCACTCTTGGGCAGACGCCTCAGACTCTGCCGCTCGCTGCGGAAATAATGATGCTCGATCGCGCGGTCCTTCTCGGCCGTGCTCCAGGAGACGTGCTCGCTCTCCTCGTCGCCGATGCTCCAGCTCCAGGCGAGATCGTCGTCCACCTGGAAAAAGTAGTTGTTCCGCCCGACCACCTCGTCGACTTTCAGCCGGCGGAAAAAGTTCATCATCCCTTTCTCCAGCTTCTCGCGGTACTGCGGCACGTCGCCCGAGGTGTGAATCTCGGACAGCGGCATCCCGAGCTTGTCCTCGACCCGCCAGAATCCGGGCAGCAGCACGCTGCCCGCGAGCAAGTAGTACTGCCCGTCGGGGCGCTCGATCATCAGCGCGAGGTCGTCCTGCGTCAACCGGCCGCACATCTGCATCGGGTCCTCGGGCAGCGGGCGCTGGGACGTCTCGAGGACTTCGCCGGAGAAGCGGTTCTTGATCCCGCCCGAGGGCGTGCGTTGATAGAGGGATGGGTAGCGCGCGGGGAGGTAGGCCACGAGCTCGTCGAGGAGCTCGAGCGCCGCCGGGTAGGCCTCGGGCAGCGTGATGGAGCATTTCGGCCCGCGCGGGGAGGCGATGCGGCGCGCCTTGTCGGCGTGGAAGCGCGGGTAGTCTGAGTCGAGCTCGATCCAGTCCTCGGGCTTGAGCGAGCGCAGGCCCATGGTCACGTTGTATTTGGGCCCGTAGCGGAACGGGCGGTACGGGAGCGGCTTGGTCGCGGTGATGGACCAGGACGGGTACGCGGGCGGGGTGGGGAAGCTGTACGGGGAGGGCGTCCATTCGCCGGGGGCGCGGGGGGCGGGTTTGGGTTTGCTGGACAGAGAGGGGGTTGGTGGTGGTGTTGTTGTTGTTGTTGTTGTTGTTGTTGTTGTTGTTGTTGTTGTTGTTGTTGTTTGGCGGCTGCGCAGGCGGATGATTGCTGCAACGGCGACGACGGCGGTGAGCAGGGCGATGAGGTAGTGGGTTTTGGAGGCGGCGGCGAGGGCGGGTGGGAGTGAGAGCCAGAGTGGTGGTGGTGCTGGTGGTTGTGAGGCCATCGTGGGCGGGTCTGCTTGGCCGCTTGGCAAAACCACGGCGGATGATGGCTTTGACAGATTGGCTGATGGGCAGATGGATGAATTGGATGGGTGAGGAGATGGGACGCCGTCTTTTTATCAGTCGCGCATCTCGACCAAGCAGGTGGAGAGGTCCCTGTACGCCCATCAGCGCATTTTTATCGCCCGTCGTTGGCTGCACGTTGGTGTTGCTGCTGCTGTTGTCGCTGCGGGCGGCGCCTTGCCTTATCTGCTTATCAGGACTTCCTGCCCCGTTTAGGTAAAGCCGCCCGCCTGTGCCTTGCCCCACTGCGTGACATCGACCATGACGCTGGAGCTGGTTGGTCCCGACGGCCGCTGCTCTTATCCAATGGAAACTGTCGTGATTGGCCGGTGGTTTTGACGATTGGAGTGGACGGTGGCGGTGATAAGACAGCCATCCATGATGATGAGGTCGGGAAGTATCATCCGCTGGGGCGCGTGAGCGCCTCGAGGATTGCCGGCTCCGCTCTGCATCGCTGGACGCCGGTCATCAAGTATAGCACGGTCGGCATCTCCAATTGCGTGTTGCCGATGCGTATTTTGGTGTATTCATCCGCCATGGGGGCAGCGGGGATGACGATCCTGTCCTCGGGTATTGCCTGCTCGTCTGTCGGGAGATATGGGAGTTCGCGAGCTCCCGCCTGTCCTCGTGCCTTCGCCATCGTGCTTGTCGGTTTGCGGAGGGGGGTTCTGGTGTGTCTGTCAGTGGGTGCCGACGCGCCAGGGAAAGGCTCCGTTGTTGTCGTCCGGCTCTCCGAAGACGCCCGTGCATTTCCATCTTGGCTGCGGCGGGGATTGGCGTTTTCTGGCACGGGCTAAGGTAGGGACAGTGGAGCAGCGATTGCGACGATAGGTACGTATGTTGAGGATGATGGCGGGGAATGGGATGCGGGATATTTGTGGTCAAAGATTGGCACATGATTAGATCACCAAACATGTTACGGTTACAAAGACAAAAAAAAATGTGTCTTGCATTCATTGAGCAGTGCAAATCTGGCATGCTTCCGTCAGAAAGCGCAATCTCGGTGGGCCAAATGGCGCCAACATGATGCCTTCGATTTCGCTGGAGACATGTGAGGGTAACTGCTCGTTCAAAAGACAGGACATCAGGGAACAAATCACCATTCAGCCCACGGTGACAGCAAGCGCACAGAATTTTGATGCTTGGTTGTGCCACGCGGGGCTGCTCTCCAAGCTCGAAGTCAAATCTTCTCGACACAGTTACCTTGGGCTGCAGAGAAGAAAAAAAGGCGGCTGTCATTGCAATTGGCATTGTTGGAATAGGAAAACATGGACGATGTTGAAGAAGCTCGACTGCCATCTCTTTTGCTTCAAAACCGCTGGTTCCAGGCTGCCGTCACAATCAGGCCCCCCGTCGAAAGCTGCCAGGCTGCAAATCTACCATGTCGGGCAGCCGAGATGCGCGACTGCCACTCCATCAAACCGAACCTCCCCGTCGCTGGCTGTTCTTGACGTGACCGCAATGCTCAGGTGCATTTGTGCATGAAGCGCAGGCAGACCCGGGGCGTGCGCGACATCATTTCCATTGCGCAATCGCGACGCTGGCACGCTCGCGGCATTTACTGGGCCTCGCTAGACGATGCCATCGGCAATGCATGCAGCTCACCATTCGACGCGCAGCAAAAGAAATCTCGAAAGCTTTGGTGTCATTACGTGAATGTCATTCCGCCTGGTGGGTATCTCTCCTGATAACGCCTCTGAACTCAAACCATCGTGCACATCGTACACTTCAAGAAGTTGAACCACACTCATTCCTCCCCCCACGACATCCGCAGACATTGCCCCTCACCTCCTGCCAGAAAATAAACACCCTACGACACCTCACCGTGCCGCAAGGTCTGCCGCCCACAGAGTCATGTACCATACGCCTCCATCATCAAGAGCATGCCGGAAATGCCGACCTCCATCTCCCCATACCGAGCACATCAATCGGGTGTAGAATACAGCATGGCAAGGCTTGATCTGTGTGCAGAGCGCATCAGCAAGCGTGTCCAGGCGCCAGAGAAAGCGAAGGAGAACATACCTTCAAGCCTGGCCTCCCGGCGCACAGAACGGAACGGAACCCGCCTTGCTTGTCGGGAAGACGTTGATCTCCAGACATCTCACTTCTCAATCATGATGGACAAAGCTTGCGAGACTCTACGGGAGGCCGCGGTGTTCGTGTGCTGCAACATGAAGCGTTAGCCCAGATACACGAAGACGTCGGTAATGGACGGGAGACGGAGTTACGGGGAGGCGGATTGGCATCAGAAGATGGAAGATCAGGCATACCTCGTCAGATTGGTCGCGTTTCTGGAGAGCCTCGATCAACAGAATGATCGCCTTTTTGTTCTTGATGCCGACCAATTTTTGTGTATTTATGATTTCCGACAGGTGGCCAATCCGTTTATTGTAATCGGCTCTGAGTTCAGCCGCCTTCTTATCGACCGTCGCTTTGGCGCCAGACGATATCAGCATCTGAAGCCTAGAGTCTTTTGTGCCGGGTGCCAGGTTTGCTCTGAAGAATTCCTGGACCTGGGCATCGATGACCTTACGGAGAGCCTCCTCGACCTTGCGGGTGATGAAATTGTCCAGGTCTCCGAACTGCTCGAGAAGGGCCATGATCTCCTTGATGTCCGATTGCATCTCTTCGATCTTGGCGTCGGTGGTGTCGACTGACGTGGCGTTGGCTGCAGCACCGTTCCTATTGGTTGCCTAAAGGAATGAATGATAGGTTCCCGTCAGCAACATTACATCAAGGATGCGACGAAGCTGGCGGGTTGGACAAGTTTGATGGAGGCCCTTCTGCTAACTCACCACCCCTCTCATACCCGCACCGGCGACATCACTACTCCATCGCCCGATCGTACCAGCAGAGCCCGTATGTTTATAAGTTGGTCATGTGGGAACTCGCTGGTAGCCGAACGACTTCTTCGTGATGCCGACGGAGTTGCCGACAGTCCAAGTTCCCCGCTCGATCGTACCAGAAAGCCCGTATGTTTGGTATGTGTTCATGTGGGTCTGGTAGTCGGACGGTTCCCTCTTCCCGACGGCGTTTTACCATGTCGTCGTCCCCAGCGAGCCGGGTCAGACATGGGTGCAAGTGTCAGTCGCTGTCCCTCATCCACCGGTATCTTGCTATTAGGGATCTGACTGGAACAAAGAGTGGCCCTCCTCGATGTACCTGTCGCGCGTGCTGCCCTCCTTGGCAGGGCTAAGCCTGAAAGACCAATGTCGAGCTGAACCCCAGGCGGCCCCAGGAGCCCCCCATTGGTAGCAAACAGGCCGCCACCACCACAAGGCTGGTAATGAGTAGAGGTTTCCAGTCGGGTCGTCAATTGACCTGTTCGAGGCTGGCTCGGATGCAGAGTGCAGGACCACACTCAATCACCCAGGCGGAGAAATTGCCAACAGGACCGGCAATAACCCTCTTGACGCGGACCGACTGGGTTTTGGATCATCCTTAAGGCAGGAACGAGAAAAAGGACCTACCACAGCGAGATTGAGCCCCGTCGTTTTGTCGAAGTAGGCGTCGGCAAACAGGTCGTCAGACTTGGAAGACGGCATGGCGTCGGTGTGTTTCCAGGCTGCGCACGAAGGTCGGTACATGTATTCGTCGGCGAGGCTGTGGTCGGGATGATACCTGGTGAGACGATGGACAAAAGAAGGAGATGGTGGACAGATGAGAAAAGGAAGAGGGAAACGGGCACAGAAAAAAAAGGGTGAGGGGCAGAAGACTTGTGCGAACGGAAGGAGCGCACGGACGCTGAGGCACTGAGACGCGGAAAAGAAAAAGAAAAGCCAGCGAGGTGAGGGGTGCCTGGTACCCATCTTGGGCACAAAATCGAAAAGCCCAAAGAGGCGAAGGCAGGACTTGGATTTTTGATGGAGGAGAAACGCAAAGAATCTTTTTCGGAAAGACAGGACTGGCCCAGGACTTGCCCAAGAAAGCGAAGGGCAGACTGGACCAGTGAGGTCGGGGTGGAAGCTCGCGATGGACGGGCAGATTTTGGGAAGGAAGAGAAGAAGGGAAGGAGGGGAAGGCTGCTTACCGACAAAGAATTCTCGGATGTCCAAAGGCGATGGTAGAAGTGAAGGAGATCAAGGTGTTGGAGTTGGACGAGGAAAGAAAAAGGAAGAGAGGAAGTGGAAGAGGAAGGGAAGAGACCGGACTACTTTATATCCCACGACTGGTCCGAAACCACCCACGGGCAGAACCTCAATCACAACCGCATCGAACAAAAAAGAATCCCTATGGTCCTCATGGCATTTTTTCTGATTGGCCATCTGCGCAGATTGAATGGCCGATTCACCCGAATTTACGTCATGATGGGGCTTCCAACCTCAACCACCGTGACTTGGGATGGAAGAAATCGCCATCGTCGCCGTCCAAAATTTTCTGATTGGCCGAAAACAGCACAATCAATGACCGGTGCACCTTATTGACCTGCACCGTGTGACTCCCGCGACTACACCTTCCCTGCTAACAATTCTTATTGTTTTTCGGTCAAATCGAATCACGGGCTGACTGGGCCGAGACGGTTCTCTCTGATTCCGCGGCTCTCGGGCGTTTGCTATTGTGAAACTGAGGCAAAGGATGCATGGGAGGCAGGTCACGCGAATCATGATCTTAAACGGGGAAGTACATGACATTCTTTCAGTTGACGGTCGGGCAGAGAAGGAAACTGGGTGATCACAGAGGTCTTGATGCTTGCCACGGGCTGTCAGCCTCGTCGTATCTCGGGGCCTTCGAGTCGTGACTGAATCAGGCCGTCACGGCCAGTGGGGGTTCTTCGTGTTTGCAGCCGCATTATCTTAACCGTCGCCATGCGCAAGTGACTAGGACCTCACGCTCGGTGGGAAATTGTATTTCTTCTGGCATCACAAAGTCCGCGAACAAGTCCGCCTCGCCGCTCTGCTACCAAAGGAAGCCGAGATACCGCCTGCCCCCGCGATTACGAAGCCTGGGGACGCGCTACTGCAAATACGATCAGGTCGTGCCTTCCTTCTTTTCACAAAAGATAAAAAAACCAAAAAAGGAAAGTGTCGTTCACGGGGGGCTTGTGACTGCAACTCTTTTGTCGTGGGCACGCGTCACTCATCGCTACCCCGCCTCGCACCTTCCCCGTCCCCTTCGCCTTCAACATTCGCTGTGCCCGTGCGCTCCTTTCGTTTGCCCACTTTCCGCCCATCGCACCGCTTTGGTCTTTGCTCCTGCCCTGTCTTCCTTGCCCCTTCCCAAGGGCCTAACCCAAGTCTTGTCCCGCCAAAAAAAAAGAAAAAGAAAAAAAGGACCCCCAATCGCAGCCATTTATACACGCCGGTAACTCTTCTCCCGTGGAAGCATTCCCTTGCCATAATTATCCTGGGTCCCAATTTGTGCAACCGACCACCTGCCATGGACCCGAAAGGACCTGCTTGGCCTGACTCCAATGTATGAACCTTCCTTTATGCAGCTTCCACTTATCATTGAACCCTATGGGTCGCTAACTGGTTGCCTTCCTGCTTGACCACGCAGGCCTCAGGCTCTCACAAGCGTCCACGCCCAGAGGACAATAAGCCTCCTGCCCATGTGTCTGTGCACATGCCTGACTTCCAGCTCGTCGCCGTGGAAGCCATCCACGCCAACCGGCCTAGGCACAAGGTGAGAACCGTCCCTGCTTCGCTTAGGTCCTGTGCTATTCTTGTCTGGCCACACTCCAATGTCCCTCGGGAAGTCGCTCAGTACGAGCGCTTCATGCCTTTATCTCTGGCGTCGTGCTTGTAAATCAACTCCTATTGCTTCCATCAAAGGTGTTTCATTACCAAGACACCATACGCAGCGGGCTTGAGTGGAGCGTTGGAGTCTGTCTTTCAGGGTCCAGCCTGGCGACCAATCAGTGAGATGTTGCTTTCATTGGTTGGCGTCTCAGCCAGACCGGAAACCAAGAGCTTATGCGAGTTATGTGGGCAGCTTTGCCAATGGCGTCCAACCTTGTGTCTCTGAGGACGACGGGAATGCGTCCAAGCAGTCAGGCAGCTGGGGATAAGTTATGGCACTGTTCAGACGTTCCTGCGCCTGAGACGATGGAGCCAGAAGTGTGTAACTACCCATTCAATCCTGCTGGGAGGTCAGGATAAACACATAGTCGACAGAAAGGATTCCAACAGCCCATGAACTACCAAGCTTCAGCCTCACCATCTTCCAGATTGAGTTGCTAACCAGAGTGCCTTGTGCCCTCCTTTAGCCTAATGGAAGCCACAATAGGTCAGAGTCCATGCCGCTCACCGACCGGACCAACATGTCCATGCCGACTCAGAAACCATGCCCGGACCATGACAAGCTCACAAAGGAGCTGGACGTCCTGAAGGGCAAGATCGACGACATCATCACCACCTGGCAGGATCGGATCGCAGACGTGGAATTCGAAGTCAACGGAATGTCCACCAAGGAGCACAATGCCATTATAAAGGTGCTCTCGGAGCAAATGGCCCAAGAGTCCCAACTGTGCGCCCTCATCCGTTCGACCGTCGAGGCGGCAGTTCAGTCCCAGCTCGCGGACATCACTGCGCGGATACAAAATACCGCTCTCGAGGTCGACAAGCTCCAGAAGAACACCCGAGCCTTGACTGACAGTGATGAGAACGGCGATAAGATGTCGCCGACCGGTCCAATGCCCAATGCCAGTCAAGCCGCTGTCATAGTGCCGGATTGGCTGCGCATACAAAACATGATCAGAGAGGCATGTGAACCCAACCCCAATACTTCCACCCCGAAAACCAATGTTTGCAAGCTAATAATTATTTGCCTCAAAAGAGCACCGCGCGCTCCTACCAACACATCGCCAAACTCAACGCAAACCTGTCGGTGCGCGTTCAGGCCCTCGAGGCATCGGCCACAGTAACCACACAACTTGCTCCAGCTGTCCTGTCTGCAGCAAAGCTGACAAGCGCGCGCGAAACACAGCCTCCGGCCACCGAACACGACGCCCTGACGCGCCGCGTAGACGCCCAGGAGGCACTGATCAGCCAGGTAAAGTACCGCCATGCCCTCACCGTGTACTGCACTCTCACCTTCCCAAGTGCCAATGCATTATCGGTCCCGCCAACACACTTCTCACTACGTGCAGATGAAGAAGCAGATTCGCGTCATGGAGGCCCAGATAAACAAGAAAAAGGAAGCCCTCGCCGACTACACGTCCACGACGCAGAGACTCAAAGAGCTGGAAGCGCAGATGAACACGACGATGACGGAAGCCAAGGCCGAGACGGATCGCCTCGTGGTCTTGAGGAGACAGACACAGGCGCAGGTGGAGCGGTTCGCGGCCGCGATGGAGCGTATCGGCGTTTTGGAGGGCCGTGTGGAGGAGCAGGGCGCGGCTGGGTCGCTTGTACAACAGCATGTGAATACGCTGGAGTCGTACCTGCCGCTTCGGGTTGCGCCGCCGGTACAGAATCCCACGGAGGAGATGTTAGAGGCTGCGCGGACTTTGGAGTTTATGCGGAATGGAGGGTGGGGGGGTTGATTGGAGGTGTTTGTGGTTTTTCCTGTTTGACTTTTTCTCGGTTCTTCCTTTCTTTCTTTTCGTTTCTTATATCTTTCTTTCGTTGTGTTTCGGGTCGTTTCTGCATGCACGGCGTTCATGAACGATGGGATAGGCGTCTTGCGAGCATAGATTACTGGAGTTGGTTTGTGATACGAGGCTTCTAGGTGTTGAGAAACTAGATGGCGTTTTAATTAGATCGTTCTGTCCGCGCGAGGGACGCCACCATGCCTTGCGAACCTAGCAAGGGAGATGTCTAGATGGAGTTTTGGGGTTCATGGGATAAATTCCATGTAGTGCCGGCAATCTACCTACTTAGCTACCTAGAGGAGAAACCGGAGCTGCCTGAGTTCCTTTCGCCGCAGACTATTGGCTGTGCGCGTATACAAGCAAGAGCAAATGTTTTCATCTACACGATGAAAGAGACGAGTGAACGAGAAGAAGAAAACTGCGACTCTGGTAGCCAGGCCCAACACCGAGGCCATTCCACTCGTGCTCCAAAAACCACTTCTTATGTCCGCGAGGAATTCGCGCAAAAGTTCACCAGCCAACAGCATAAGGCACGCACGCAATATGAAGCATGCGCCTGTCTGTCGATCCACGTTCCTCAACGCCACAACCGACAGCCACCAAGGCGTATCGATACCATTAGGCTCCCTGCTCGCTGTTATCCATCCGGTCATCAACGGAGTCCCACGACGTCTTAATTTTTGCCGGGGGGTTTCGTGCTCGCGGGACTGCCGTCTAGTCCGTTTCCTTCCGTCTTCAATCCCGCGTTCCGCTCACGAATGGGGAAGTGCGGTCACGGTAGGTCCTTGTGCGACGCTTTCTCGCGGGTGGCGGCGACGACGGAGAGTCAGACGGGCCGTCTTCTTTAAGTTCTTGAAGTTGAAGGGCCCGGTTGATATTGATTGTGAATCGTGTCAGGCGCTGTTGGCGTCGATCAAGCTCCAGGATACGGCCCTTCAAGAACTGGAAGTCGCGGGCGCGCGTATTACAACGGGCAAATTGTGCGGTCACCTATTGAGAGCGGTGTTAGTCTCATGGACGGGACTGAAACATGATGTAATGTATGCTGGCCCTCATGAACCCGTCATTCGGTATTACTTACTTTAATCAGCTTGAGCACGGTCCGCTCGAGCGAGCATAGGCGTTGCAGCATCATGGCCTCCTCGGTGGTATCTTCCTCAGCATTTCTCTTGCGTGTTTCCGAGCGAACTCGGTCATCGCCCGTACCCGAGTGGAAGTTGGCTGAAGTATTTGCGGCTGGGATCGCGTCCTCGTGAACAGGGGGCATGTTGTAGTCACCGTGCTGGTTGTCCTGGGCGGAGTGTGCGGGCGAGACCGAATCGGCTTCGCCATCGTGCATGGCATACGCTAGAGCGATGTTATTGTTGGGTGGGAAGGGCTCAGATTGCCAGGTTAGCTCTTCCGCTCCGTGCGCGATCACGTCGTGGGCATTGTCGCGGGCTTCAAGGTGCGCGAGGCGGGCTTTAAGTTCGGCGTTCTTGGCTTCTAAGGTTTTGACCATCTCTTTCAAAAGCCGACAATGCTGGATGTAAAGATGATATGTCAGTGAAGCCAAGTTGTTGGAGACGCTTGGGTTGACGGGCTCCCTGTCTGTGACGAGGGAGCAGAGCAGGTTGGATGCATTTGAGGCACGCTCACTCACTAATACTGCCAGTGTCTCTTAATGATTACCACCACGTTGTGGGATGGGGTTTTCGTCCCAGGCTGACATTGTCGCAGTCTGTGCAAAGACGAGGTGTGACGGTCCTTTGGGGGAAGTGCGATGAATGAAGTGAAATTCTCTCGACGACAGAAAAGTTGGAAATGCCGAAGACGATAAATTTCAATGAAAAAGATGGCGAGCGGAGCAAGCACCAGGTGTCGATTCGTAAATGCGGTGCAGATCTCAGATGAAGAAAGGTGCAAGTAAAAGGTGAAGGGAAAGGGAAAGAAGGAATCGCCAATGCCGCGAATCAGGCAGTGGTGTATTGGCGATAAAGTCACTTGCTCAGGAAAAATAATCCGAGCCCAGCAGACGACAAAGGGCGTGTTCCGATCCCCTGAAAGTATGCCTCGGAAGGGGTAAGAGAGTAACCGCCCGAATGGTGATTCAGTTAACCTGCGAAACCTGAACCGAGCCGAAATCAGTTCGAGAGCAAAAGATTCTCTACAATAGCCAATCAATCTTCCTGAACGAGGTCTTAAACCATTCAACGAGCTTAAAGGTCCTGAAATGGCCTTGAAAATGCCAAAACCCTCCACTTTTACGATACGCCACGCTCAGCTAGGCTTTGAATTGACTTTTTCCTTATTGACGGTGCTATTCTAGCCACGCGTTTAGAAAAATCGGATTTAAGGCTTAAAATTATCGAAGATTGGAACTAAGTTCCCACAGGAACACTCCTGTCACAGGCACAACGTGCCCTGTGCCATGGAGTGGCCATGCCTGCATGGTGCTCGAGTGGTGGCATGTCATGGTGGCACGTGACCCCACATCGCCACCTACCTCGCTATATATGCAGGCCTTGGCTGCATGGTAGTTAGCTTCTTTGTAGATCCACGACTCTTGCACCCTGGACCCAAGGTTGACCTGTGATAACTCCTCTGAAGAAGGAGTTCGTGACGAATAACGGCTAGGTTGATTTACTGAGGTACCTGAGCATTTTAGCCGTTCGAGAGGCCCGAGCTTGTTCTCCCAAAACTCTTTTCCGACCCCCCTATTCCGAGGCCAACTTTCAGGGATCTGAACACGCCCTACATACAGCTCTGAGCCCCACTTGCTCTTCCACTTGCCCAGTGGTCCTTCGTTCCTGCCCTCAGACGCCAATGCCCACCACGGCGTGGTGAACAAGACCTACCCTACCAAATCCAGGTGTGATTTTGTGTGAGGGCACTGATCAGTTAGCTAGACATTACAAGGCATTCTAGAGGTACGTCTGGCGGTGTTTAGAACCGCTCCGAGTCGTCTTCATTCTGAACAAGACTGCACTAATATCACTCCAAGGGTTAGGGTTGACCCCGCCTCCATCCGTGCAACCTCGCGAAAAAGCACTGACCCGCCGGGCGCGCGCCGCCCAATGACGTCTCCTCCGCCAGTGCTTATTTCAACCTCGTCTCACCACGATCTCAGCCGGCCCATCCACAATTCCCACGTCCACACATGGGTGCGTGAATGTCTCACGCCACTGCATCCACCCACCCAACAAATCCCCAAATGCCAACGTCCACGCACCACGACGCCCCAGCAACTGAAACATCCCCTCTCCTCCACCACCCGACCCCTACCCGACCCGACAAAATGAGCAGCGCGACCTTCTGGACGATTGGCGCCATCTACGGCGCCGCCGCCGTCGGCCTCGGCGCGTTCGGCGCCCACGGCCTCAAGAACCGCATCACCGACCCCAAGAAGCTGGCCAGCTGGGGCACTGCCGCGCAGTACCAGGTTTGTTCTTTTCTTTTCTTTTTTCTCCACCACCAAAACGATGATTGCAGAGGTAGCGAGGACAGGGTTAACAGTCGTTTGCGTAGCTGGTGCACTCGGTGGTCCTGCTCATCGCGCGCGACCACCCCCTCGCGGGCGTGTGCTTCACCCTCGGCATCACCATGTTCAGCGGCAGCATCTACGGGCTGACGCTGCTGCCCGAGGGCGACGGGCTGCGCAAATGGCTGGGGCCCACGACCCCGCTGGGCGGCCTGTGTTTGATTGCCGGCTGGTTGGCCTTGGCGTTTGGGGCGCGCCCGCACGTGCCCAGACTTTGAGCGGGGAGAGGTGTCCTGTGGCGGGATAGGGAGGGGAATATGCATAGAGGCACGCATGCGTGAAGCGCATTGAGGGAACGGATTGTGTTGCATGTTTGTGAGTGGGTGGTGGTTGTTTTCATAGAGGCAGTGGGCTGGTTGTTGTACATTGTAATCTGAATATATTGGATCCCTGTGAGCTTGCCACGCCTTTGTCGGTTTCGCGAGATTTGCGCGAGTGTTTTGGTCTGTCGTGTATGATGGGGTCATTGAAAGAAATGATGTCAACGCGAAGCAAAATGGAACCATCGCAAAAATGAGTTTCAGTGATGACGAAATACTCCCCGTTTCCATTCACAACGGTTTCTGTCCAGACCTGTGAGGGTAGTGTTTGTTTCGCCGTTTTGTGGGAGTTGTGGGGTTTATGGTAGTTTCAGTTCAGTTTGCTTTGCGGATTTCCTCGCTGTTGATTCCGGGCGTCAATGATTGCAACATGCATCGGGAATTTCAGTCTGTCAAACAATTTCATCAGAATTCCCCTATCGTAAACTTTCTGGATTGGTAACGTGGATCACTTTCTGTGCCTTGCTTGCTGCTGTGCGATTGGTTGTGTTGAAAATTTCTTTCTACATTTGTGCGTTGCACGACATCATGTTTGACGTTATACTCGTAAGCATTTCCAACCGTCAAAGCTCATAACGTTAGTATCTCAAGCAATTATCTTTTTCTTGTGTAGTGATTAAGAGCTGGACAGCTTCTTCTCAATCCATTACCCAGAAAAGTTGGTCTTTTAGTTTATGCCTTCTTTAATACCATAACCATAGCGATTGGCCCTGCCCATCTGCAATTGTGGTGACCGTAACCCCCAGGGAGCAAGCAAGATAAGACAAAATTACATGAATGATCTGGTCAAACACAACACTGGTAATTGGAAGAATCCTTACCATTTCAAAACGGTGAACACAATCAATCCCTAAGCAACTAAACACAGTCCCATGGTCCAATCACCTCTCCGCATCCCCCAAGTCACAGCCTCACCACTATCAAGCAAGTCCAATCTCCCGCAACACCCTCCACACAACCTCATCCAAATCCTCATTCTCCAACCCCAACAACCCCATCGCGAAATCCTCCTTGTCTTCCCAATTCCCCTCGATGACCCCCAAAGCAAAAACCAGCTCCTCCACGCTCCCCTTATCCCCCTGCTCCGCCAACCTCTTATGCTTGTCAATAAACCCCTCGACATCCACAGTCTCAACCTCCCACTCCTCCTTCCCGCCCGCCGCCCTCTCCAGCGCGGCAAGCACATCCCGCTGACTCACACAGAAGCTCTGCACCATGAGCACACGATCCCGCGTCTCCTCCAACCTCTCCAAAACCCTCACCACCGCTTCCGCCACGCGGCCCAGCGTACTCGCCGAGCTCCTCTGCGAGCCATCCCCCAGGATAACTGCCCTCCTCTCCTCGACCCAGAAGTTTAAAAACCCACTCCCCAGCCCCCAGTCGAAGAAGTGGCCCGTGACCAGACTCGTCCAGCTGAACCCGGTCTGACTCTCCGCCGCCAGGGCCTCCAGCCGCTCGCGGACGATAACCTTGCGCTCGAAGAGCGGGACCAAAGCACGGGCGCGCGGGCTGCGCGCGTCGACGCTGCCATAGTCGGCGGGGATGAAGCGCCTGACGGAGCCGGCTGCGGCCGCGGCGTCGGCGAGGCGGAGATGCTCGTCGACGTTGCGGAGCGGGAACGCGGCGATGACGGCGTGCTGACCGGCCAGGGCGGCGGTCAGCTCGGCGGTGGTCCAGACGTCGGAGACGAGGATCGTCTTTACTGGGTGCGGCGGGGGCGGGCGGCTGGAGGAGGCGCGCTGGAGGACCGTGATGGTATAGGCCGGCGAGTGTTGGAGGAGGGTGTGCAGGATGACGGAGCCGAGGTTGCCGTTTGCGCCGACGAGGGCGATGTTTTGGATTGGCGAGGCCATGGTTGGTGTCTTGGCAGGGTTGGCGATGTTGGTTGGTGTTCTTGTTCTCGGCTGGTGAGAACGAGGGGAATATAGCGGGGTTGGCTGATTAGTTGAAATCGTGAGTCTGGATGCGCCGCAGGGGGAGAAAAAAGAGTCGGCGTTAGGGGGGTTTATCAGTGTAACTTTCTTCCAGCACGTGTCCTCACTTGGGCGAAATAAGAGACGTCGCAATCTTGTCAGATAAAAGGTAGGTACAGGTAAGGTACCCAACTCCTGCTGTGGATGGTTCAGGTGACGTCGGTAAAAGCTTTTAGCTGAGTCACAACAGTCCAACACAGCGGACCCACAACGAACTCACAACGACCCTAACCCTTTGTGGCTATTGTTTGCTGGCCTGAGACAAAGACGCACCATGGCGGTACGATTAGACAATCTGACGAACAACTACCAGCTAAATACGCAAACATTCATCGCTAACGAGGGTATCTTTGCCTACGCGGACCAACCGTCCAAATATCCAAACCACCCAAGACCCATCCTCCGTATAATTATCCGAAAGAAATAAAAACCACCTTGCTCGTCCATCAACGACAGATCCGCTTAAACGGGGGATGTCTCAACCTCGGACCCCTTCTTCTCGTCGACCGGAGTGTCGGAGTCCTTGTCCTCAGCCTCGACAATTTCCTCGTCGTCGTAGATTGTGGTTGGGATCTTGGTGTCAGGGTTCGGGAAGAAGTAGTTCAGCACGCTGTAGATGACAAAGGCACTGGTGTAGCCCCAGAAGTAGAACATGAAGTAGAGCTTGTTGGCGTCGCCGATGCTGGCTGCGAGGTCCGGGTTGACCGTGGCGGCCCTATCAATTTCGTCAGTAACTCAACTCTCCTACATGAGGCCACGACAGGTAACGACTCACATTCCAGGCAAACTTGGTACCACACTGACGAGGAAGGCGACGGCAGCGCGCCAGTTGATGCCGTACTTATTGTATCTGTACCTTCCGTGTGCCCGATAGAGGCCAGGGACATCGTAGTGCTGCTTGTTCACGACCCAGTAGTCGGCACTGAGCAGCGCGGCAATCGGGGCAAGGAAGATGCCCAGACCTGCCATGAAGGCAAGCAGCGACTGGGCGGAGTAGATGATCTTCCACGGCTGCATGATCCAGGCGGCCGTGATTGTCGCGATGATGACGCCGCGCTTGATGTTGATGTACTTGGGGAAGAGACAGCAGATGTCGTTGGCGCAGCTGATGACGTTGGCCGACAGGTTGGTACCGATCTGTGCGACAACCCAGCTGAGACCGACGAAGAAGGCACCGCAACGACCGGCAGGTCCGTCCCACTGGGCTGCGATCTCAAGAGGGTCCCAGATGTACCTGCCGTATACGACCTTAGAGGCGGAGCAGCAGATGATGCCGAAGAATCCCAGCATCAGCTGAATGCCGGGCAGGAAGGCGACCTGCCAGTAGACGCCCTTGTCGCTACGGAGATATCGCGTGAAATCGGGGATGTTGGTTGCCATGGTTGCCCTGGATCATGTTAGAGGCGAGATGCATGAAACGAGCCCGGGCAAAGGGAGACGAACCAGCCACCAGTGATACTGGACAGAGACGAGAGGATGAGCCAAGACCGAGCGCTGCCGTCAACGCCATACGGCAAGTTCCAAATGTCGCCAGTACCGCCGGCCTTTGTGGTCATGGTGATCACCACGGCCACTGAGGTGGTGATGACAAGAACTGAATCATGAATGTCAGTAACCACGAAACTAGCTCGACCAACCACTCTTGAATCCGTGAACATACCGCACTTGGCAACAAAGAACCACTGGAGCTTATGGGGAGGGATAAGCAGGATCGGGAACTGAATTGACCAGAAGATCAGGTGGCTGACCATGCCCTGTGTGGTGATGCCCACACTCTCGGGGATGTGGTTGGGGATGTCGAGGTAGGAGGGCCAGATGGAGCGGATGATCTGCGTCATGGCCGTCGAACCAGTGTAGGTCTGAATGGCGTGCCAGAAGAGAGCGGTAATGGCGCGTGTCACAACGGCGAAACGGGAGAAGTACCAGCCGAACGAGGCGCGAGCGGCGACGGGGTACGGAATGTGCAGCTTGGCGCCGATAACTCCGTTGAGCACGAGGGGGACCGTGCAGACCAGACTGCCGAAGATGATGCAGACCACCGCCTCGCGCCTTTGTGGTGTTACTTAGTCGATGTTTGATGCCGGCGTGGTGTATGGAGCTATCTATGCTTACCAGGTCAAGCCAATGGCAATGATGGATGCGGGAGCCATCCAGCTTTGGGCGTTGAGGGCATCCGAGAACCAGTAGCCAAACATGGTCAGGGCGGTCCATGTTCTGCGTTCGACAGGCGTCACATCGCAATCAATGTTGGTCCTGCAGGCACAGACACGCTCCAGTCAGCCCCGAGCTCGGCTCGACACAAAACACACCTTTGGAATGCACAATCAGGAGGCAACGTACCATGCACCAGGATCAGCAAAGGATGAAGACTGGCGAGGAAGAACCCATCCAGCCTTGGTCGTCTTGGACCTGAGGTCGGCCTTAACGGCAGTCACCCTCTCGCGGATGGCCATGGTTGCCGGTTAGACAGTCAATGCGACGTCGGCAGCGGAGGTGCAGGGGTCGAGGCGGGTGGTTGTCTGCTCAGCTCGGGCGTGCTAAGCTCAGCTCAGATCAGACTCTGAGGAACGAGGCACTGTCTCGAGGTGGCAGGAGGGATTGAGGACGCGACGGCTGTTATAATTATATGCTTTCATCTCATGCTCGTGGATGTGGATGGGGTGCGTGTCGGGCGCGATGGGGATGGATGCAGTGCAGAGCTTCAGCTGCACAGACGTGACGGCGTGAGCTAGCTGGCTTGACCTATCGCGAGACGCGGTTGGGACGCCTCAAAGCTGGAGCTGCCAATGGAGGCGAGCCATGAGCGCCTCGTCCAGAAGCTGCCGATTTCCATGATCAGGAAGGGAGGGATGGATGCAACGAGATAAGATAGTCCGAGGCGTGCACAGGATACGACGGCTGCCGACGGCCGGGAGCTGGGACAGCCCTGTGGTATCATGGGCCGAACTAGATGAGGAAGATAAGGTAACAATCTCCATGGGTGGCGGCGTCTTCTCTCGTTGTCGATGCGGAAAGGCGTACGGGGATGGAAAAAGTCGTACAGGCCATTGGAGGATGAATGTGCATGCATGGAGCCACTGGTCAAAGGTTCTCGAGCCACTGTGACAACGGGCACTTGCCAGTTGCGCCTACCGGGTGCCACAAAGCGAGCGACGGGATAGCTAGCCCCTTCAGTGCGGGTTAGCGCGAGGAAAGTGCCGACGGGGGACGCGGGGTGCAACACGGCAACCTGGAATTGCAACCAGGAAGGTACACTAGTACCTATCCCGTCTGCCACGTGAGACGCCTTCCAGGTTCCCAGCCGTGCTTTCCTGGGCGAGAGCTGGGGTCGGGGAGATAAGACTCATATCAGGGAAAGGGCTTATCGACTGCTCTCCTTCGCTCAATCGATAACCCTCTTGCCTCACCGACTTCAACCGCACATTTCGCCGACGGCGGGGAGCTGAGAATCGTGCCAACAATTCTGGAAGACAAGGTATCTCCAACGACATCTCTCTTAATTATCAATTGGTCATGCTCGGATAACTTTTTAGCAGCCTTGAAATTTCAGAAGTCATCCAGTGCCCTCATCACCTTCATCCAGTCTCTGTCCCATGCATGCCCTTTTCATATCCCATCCAATTTGGTTAGGCAGTCAACCTGACTGAGGCCTTCTCGAAGGAGAGGCCTTGAGCGACCCTGTCCCAAGTCCCTGGCTGCCGTCGCGCCGCCGGCGAAATGAGCAGCCATCCGCCCCCCACCACACCATTGAACGAACCAGAACTTACCCCGCATTTTCAACAGCGTTCTCAAACAGCAACCTGGGCTGGAGATACACGTGTGGTGCTGCACGCAAGGCGTGAGGTTGGATTGGAGGACGCAATCATCTCACCAACCGGGGGGATGGCATTTCCGGCGGGCTCACGACAATGAGGGCGATATAATGATAAGGACATGCCCATGGTCACAAGCAGCCACCAGTAGCCAGTGCTGAGCCATCCATCCGCTGATAGCTACCCGCGATTGATTTTGCTTCGCCTGGAAACAGCCAAAACTTCCGTCGCTGCATCATCATCACCATCAGCATCGCCATCATCATCGCTATCCAAGCTCCAGATCGAAAGAGGCTTCTTCTTGTTTTGTTTTCCACGATGCTGTCCCTGCCCAATGCCCGGCCCTATGCATTCCAGTTCCCGCTCGCGACAACAGCGCTGATCGTCATCGACATCCAGCGGGACTTTGTCGACCCCGGCGGCTTTGGGTCCGTACAATGCGGCAATGACGAGGTCTTTTCCAAGGCTCGTGCCATTGTTCCCACAGTCAAGAGAGTTCTTGACGTCTTCCGTGCGTTCGGCGGCCATGTCATCCACACGCGTGAGGGCCACCAGCCTGACCTTGCCGATCTGCCCGCGGCAAAAAGACTTCGTCAAATCTCCTCTCCGCATGGTCACCACACCATGGGTATCGGCGATCAAGGGCCTATGGGCCGTCTCCTTGTCAGGGGCGAGTATGGCCATGACATCGTTGATGAGCTGGCCCCCTGGCCCAGTGAAACCGTGATTGACAAGCCGGGCAAGGGAGCCTTTTGGGGCACCAACATCCATCGTGTTCTGCTTACCAGGGGCATCACCCACATTGTCTTCACCGGAGTTACCACTGAGTGAGTCGTTTGTCTTGACCTCAACGGTTCCAGTTCAAAATCTGACTCGTCCTTTCAAGGTGCTGTGTCACCACCATCTTGCGTGAAGCAAACGACCGCGGCTACCAATGCTGTGTTCTTGACGACTGCACCCAGGGGTTTGACGCCCAGCAGGTGACAACCTCGTTGGACATTATCGCTGGCCAAGACGGGCTGTTTGGCTTTGTTGGCACCAGCAGCGACTTCTTGGCAGCAATCCATGAGTCCCAGACACAACTGACACCACCTTCTACGCCTCCATTATTGTCGGACAACGGTCTCCCTTCAATCCCCGAGCTTATCTCGCGATACAAAAAAGGCAGCACCTCCCCAGCCGAAGTCGTCAATTACATCTATGATCGGATCGAAAAGTATCAGCTCGTCGACCCGGCAGTTTGGATTCAGCTCGAAACCAGAGAAAACGTTCTCAAAGCCGCAGAAAGCCTTGTCTCCAAGTACGCCAACAAACCGCTCCCGCCACTCTATGGCATCACCTTCTCTGTGAAGGACACCATCGACGTCGCCAATATTCCCACAACAGCCGCCTGCCCTCAGTACGCCTACACACCCACGTCCAACGCGCCAGCGGTTCAGCATGTTCTTGACGCAGGCGGCATCTTCATCGGCAAGGTCAACCTCGACCAGCTCGCCACCGGTCTCTCGGGTACGCGCTCGCCCTACGGCGTACCCCACAGCGTCTTCAGCGACAAGCACATCTCTGGCGGCTCCTCATCGGGATCGTCTGTCTCTGTCGGCGCGCGCCTCGTTTCGTTCGGCCTGGCCACTGACACCGCCGGGTCCGGCCGCGTGCCCGCCGCCTTCAACGGCGTGGTCGGCTTCAAACCCACCAAGGGTACCGTCTCCGCCATCGGCCTCGTCCCGGCCTGCCGCACCCTCGACACCATAACCGTTATCGCGCCCTCCGTCGCCGACGCCCGCCTCGCCTGGCGCATCATCGCGCACCACGACGCCTCCGACCCATTCTCCAAGCTCCCGCGCTCGCTTCCAACGTGGCACGTCAACTACCTCGGCCACCGGCTCGGCGGCTTTACCTTCGCGATCCCCCCTCCAGTTGCCCTGGGGATCCTCACACCAGCATACCACACTCTCTTCTCCGCGGCAGTCCAAACGCTCCGCGCCAGTGGCGGCAGGTTAGTTGGGATTGACTACTCCATCTTCGAGGTTGCCGGGGCGCTCCTCTACGACGGCGCGCTGCTGCACGAGCGCATGACGTGCTTGGGGCTCGACTTCCTGCGGTCCAACCTCGACACTCTGCACCCCGTCATCTCCTCCCTCTTCTCCAAAGCGCTCGCCTCCCCTCCCACGGCCTACGATGTATTCAGCGACCAGGCGCTGCAGATCCAGCTCACGCGCAAGGCCCAGCAGGTGTTTGACACGCTGGCCGACGGCATCGACGTGCTGGTCGTGCCGACGACGACACAGCACCCGACCATCGAGGCCATGCAGGCCAACCCGCTCGCGCTCAACTCGGAGCTGGGCACGTTCACGCACTATGCCAATGTGGTGGACCTGTGCGGGCTCAATGTCCCGGCCGGGACGTACGTGGATGTCGACGGGGTCGAGCTGCCGTTTGGCATTACGGTGCTGGGTGGGAGCGGATTCGACGCCAAGGTGTTTGACATCGCTGCCGTGGCGGAGGATGCGCTGGCGAGGAGGGGGGACGGGGAGAAGGGGCTGTTAAGTACATAGTGCGGGGAGGGGTTGTCGCCTGAGGTGCGCGAGAATCGTAATAATGCTGCGGCTTTAGTGGTTGTTACCCGTTGCGTTGCCTTGTTGTTTATATGCTCGAAGCCTTTTGTGGTAGCATGTGGAGGAATGGAGTTTATGCTGCGGTACACTGGACTGAACTGCATCTTGGAACTGCCTTGTGGGTATAAGATATGTCCGAACATGAGACATATCATTTGACATGAATTGGATGGAAGCTCCAGAGCGCCGAATATTACCAGGTATATAAGGAATCCATCTACTTTGCTGCATATTCAACATCTGTAATAAGAGTAAATTTCAGGTTGACCTCCGATCTTTCGCAGACCATCTAGGATCTCAAAGTCTGGCGTCGGATGCAATACGTAGCAGGCCGATGTTTTTTTTGGAATGACAGGCACCAAGGTAGAACGGCCGCTGCCTATTGGGATTTTTGTCACGGAGCCAAACTTGGACTGAATAACGTTAGACTTGTTCTATGAAGAATGGAGAGATGAAGTCTCTGCCCTTAGACTAACGTTAGAGTCTATATATATAAGATACATAGTGGATCGCCCCGACTCGCCGACAACGCGGGTCTCCATGCCTTATGGTACCGTGGCAGTTTTTGACCTTCCAAACTCCAGAACTAAAGATGAAGGCAGAGGAGGGATACCGGTATGGACGGATGTTTACGCTAGATTTGTTGCTGTAATCACCGCCTAACTTGGTGTGGTTGTGGAAAGGAACGGGTGTTTCAAATGTCGAGAGGCGAGTACCTCGGTGCGTTTTGAGTTCTGTAAAGCACATCATGTCACGTGGAAGTGTATTTGGTTGGTTTCTTACATGGAAAAGACGGGGCCAATTCATGAGGTAATTATGGGGAAAGTCGGATCTGAGTTTGCGGGCTAAGTCAAGGAACCGGTGCGGATGAATGAATGTGAGTTAGCTTGAACAAGCACAGGACAGCAGAGCAACTGATTGTTGCTGTATCACGGGGAACCGGCGTCTGCTTCATTGTTGCCAGGCAAGCACGCTAATCACCAGGCACTCATTCATATCTGAGTTGTGGGGTGTCAAAGTTGTTGCCAGAGTACCCGTCGCTCCACCTCAACTATCACGGTGCCAAGCAAGGTATGACGGGGTAAGAAGAGCTGTCATCTCACACAGAAGGGAGCGATACTCTCTCTGCTCTTGCGGCGTCGATATATCCAGGTAAATGGTGGACCGGCCATGACTCGCAGGCAAGGCAAGTCTTCTTCCCTTGCGGTAGTGTGACATCAACTTTGTTCAGTTGGAACTTGTGTACCAAGTCTTAGCTCTGAACGGACATGGTATCAGACTCAATCTTCAATGGATCGTCCGTCCGCGCAAAACCATCTGATGCCAGTCTCCCTCCCTCCAGGCTTTCTTCGCCAGCGATCCCAAAGCTTTGCCGTACAGTCCGGCAGACCGATTTTATGAATCCCCACCCCGCCCTGGTTCAAGCGCCACCAAGTTCCGGAGGATGTCCCGAAATTCTGCGGCTCGCGCGAGTCTTCGGCATCGGTGCCTTGCGTAGTCGGGTGGGGTGTTTTGTATCAGAGGCTGGCTGTCGAGACGGGCGGCCAGGTTGTCGCTTCTTTGCTACGCCAGCGTGCCTCGTTAGCAGCGTCTGAGGCGAAAAAGGTGGCGTGGTCTGGCGTGGAAGTGGTGGAGGCGCGGGTGGCTGCGGCGCCGTTGGGGCCGTGTCTGGCAGTGAGGGCTTGGTGCGGTGTGCCTCGTTGGGCGGCGAGCCCGGGAGATGTAGATCCTGTATCTGGGGGTTCGCCGCCGTAGGGGACGGGAGCAGCAAGTGAAAAAAGTGGACCATGGAGTCCGAGGAGCGATCCGAGTTGAACTGCCTGAAACGCAATCCAGCGGGTAAGATCGCCGCCAAACACCTTAAAAGGGGAGCAGACGATCTTAACGGCGACGTGGTCCTAGGCCCTGCGCAGTTTCTATAGGCGCTCGTCGCGGCGGAGCGCCAGCCGCGCGTAGAAGTCTTCGACGTTCTTGGCCTCGTACGCGGCGTCGCTGACGTCGTAGTAGAATGCTTCGTCGCTCTAGATTCTATAAGGCACCGTATTATACTTGGCCTCGATCGTTATAAACAGGTCCTCGGCCTCCAGGCCAACCTTCCACCACTCCCAGCGCCATGGTGAATCTTCGGAGAAGTCGGGGATCCAGGGCTCGTTTGCGCCCGCGTCCATTGCAGTTTTTGGTAGGTTGGGTTTAGGTTGGTGGAAAAATCACTGCAGTGAACAAAGCAGCTAACAGCAGGCGTTGAGCACGCCGGAAAGCCATCACGGACCACGCATCAAGCATGGAAGGATACGAGAGCTCGAGAGGGCAGGAACAACCACTACTTGGTACTTGAATGGCCAGGTGACCAGACTCCTTTGTGAGATCTGAAATCTGAATTTAACGCCACTTGGTCGCTGCCCTGAATCACGGCTCTTTCCTCCACACGATCACCCATACAAGACGAGGTGGAATACCACCACCAGTTCCACCCTGCTCTGCCTGCATCCCGCCACAGCATCTAAACCCGCACCCAACCTGCATGAGAAAAAGAAAACGATTTTCTAAACCAACTCTTAGGTTTTTCTCAGAAGCAACTAATTACCTGATCTAATTAAAGCTTGGTGTCCCGCATGCTAATGACATTGACAGGCAAGATTGAATGAGTCGACTCGGAGCGCCAGCTAATTGCCGGTTCACTTCTACTATTCTTCCATGAGCGACGGGTTCAATGGACATTGGGGAAAGTCAGATCTGAGTTTGCGGTCTAAGCCATGGTACCTAGGCGGATGAACGAATGTGGGTGATTGTGAACAAGAAGAACAGAAAAAGAAGAAGAGAAAGAAGAAGACAAGAAGAAGAAGAGAGAACATTGCCACGCTGTGGTGAACAGCTTGCTTCAACGTTGTGGCCTCGAGCAAGCAGGCCACCACCCTCGCCCTTTCAACTCCATCAGGTCAGAAGGTGACCTCCCTCAAACCCCGCCGCCGCTTCAGCAGTTGTAGTACAGGTAGTAGCTGTTGGCGGTCGAGGGCATGTCGCTGCAGCCGCTGTGCTCGCCGCTGAAGATGCCGGCGTGGAGAACGCGGGATCCGGTGCAGTCGCTGGAGGCGAAGAAATCCGCCGTTGGCTTGGGGTTGCCCGTGGTGGCCTGCACCAGGAGGACGCTCTGGATGTTGCTGACCTCTGCGTGTTGGGGATGAAGATTAGTCGTCTTGTTGAGAAGAATCCTGTGCGGAGAACTCAACATACGATGGCAGGTTCCTCCGCATCCAAAGTTGATCTGGGTGTCCAGGGTGTCGCCGGAGCATCCATCGCCGTCGTAGACAACTGAGTGGTGGTCGCCGCCACGGCGCTCAACGTGGACGAGCTCGGTTGGCACTGTTTATCAGGTGTTAGAGGCCGTAGACTGATATTGTGCCGGGCTGCAGCTGACATACCTCCATAGACGGCGGTGGCCACGGCTGGCAGGAGGGCAAAGATGTATTGAAAAAGCATTTTGAGATGTTTGTTCTCGGGAATGTTTTGAGCTGATGTTAAGAAGGTTGTGCTGTTGCTGTTGCTGAGTTTGAGAATTGGGGAAGTTGACCTAGGATCTCGAGCACCCTTTATACGTGCATTGCCTTTACCCAACCCGTCGCATGGGTTTATGAGATGCGGGCCATCATTCCGTCTCGTTACTAACTTTACGTGCCCCTTCGTGCTCATCGTCAGGTGGCTCCAGTCAGCACAGAGACAAGGACACAAAATTGGGTTTCTTCGGCCGACTCGAATACCTTATGGATGGCAATCATTTCTCCACTTCACCCGTGCAGTGCAAGTCACTATTGGGCCTGTCCATTTGCGGTAATCAAATCGAGGTAATCGACCATATCCTGCAGCGTAAGCTCGAAACACCCCGTATCTCCATAACAGGAACCAAGGAAAGGAAGGTACATGTAGCTTGTCTCCCCACTAGCTGGTATTGTAACAATACGGCCTCACGAGCATGGGTTATCAGTTCGTGACCCCACGATTTCCAAAACAGTTGCGAACTCAAACGCAACTAGCAACAGTCTACGCACACATTGGGAGCTAGGGAAACAAAATTTGCGGTGTGTAAAGTGAGATTCGGGAGTGAAATTTACTTTGGGGGCGGTTTTCTTTGGGTGAACCGAGACACAACGAAGGTTACAGTAATAAATTCTTACTTTCTTGGCCACTTGGAAGGTTACTGAGATATCAGTAACATGTAATTATCTCGCGTCACTACATGTTCCTTACGTAGCGGGTGGAGCTGGGAATGAAAGCATCGGTATCGCTGCTGCATTCACTGGATAATGTCGGAATTGTCCATGGTAGACAGTCAATTCTACGTGGTCCAGCCATTAATTGTCCTGGTGCAATGCCCTGTCACTCAAACCCAGTGTCGCCCCTACATGGTCACATGAATATCTACCTACCTGGTAAAGTAATACCCGCATAGGATTAAATGCGCACAAGGACACTTATAGCTGTTGTATAGTGACTGTTGTGACCGTTGCCTTGATGTGCAGTTCTTCCTTGTCCATTTTATGAGTTCACATACGTGATGTAAGATCGAGTAGCTCGAGAAGAAATCGCGGCGCAATTGTGAATTGTGATTATTCAGAGCCCATCTAGTTACAGGTAGGATGATCACCTGGCAGGTAGACTATGTGATTACACATCGAGATTTCGACGTTGATCAGGCATGTCGTAAATTATGCAAGTTTCATGTCAGTTTGCTGAGTCGCTAACCTGGTGGCAGTTTCTTCCTCTACGTTGGATCGAGTAAACTTGCCGAATAAATATAGCCTTGGCATCAGTCTAATGCAGCCAAACAACCACCTGCTCGCTGAGAGGACCGCTATGGGGATTGTTACAGCAAATCCTCGCGTACTGGTGGACGGAAAGGCTTGGTGGGTATTTCTCACCTGAGCTCTTAAGGTCCAGAAAACCAGTCGCAGACGTGCATTTTGCGATTCTGAATCAACATGAGCAGTAATGGCTCGGCGAGATGTCTTGAAATTGATATGGAGTAACGAAGGATGTATTGTCAGCATCGGCGACATGCCCAAAATGGAGTGCCATTTTCATGTCAGCCATGAAACTAATGACACCTCCCTAAGACGGACGATAAATACGCCGTTCGTGTTACTAACGCCTCTTACATTCACTGATTTTGAAGCCGGAATCGGAGAAAGGCTTACTGTGCGGTCGCTAGGAAGGTTTGACCGGTTGCAACTGAACCTGGTTGATGTTCATTATTATTTTAGCAGCATGTAAGGGCGTTCAAACAACATAGTTAAAGGCTCAATTCCCAGACGTAAAATCTCTGCTTCAGCTCTCACAACATTCTCCGCCATTGCATACTCCAACAACATAGCTCCTTTTCAACGAAAGCCATATCCGCCAAATCACCTAGCACCTTTGCCAAACTTTCGACGAAATGTTCTTCTCCAACTCCATCGTCATCGTGGTCGCCGCCATGGCTGGGCTGGCTTTTGCTGCTCAAGCTGACTACGTAAGGGCAATCCTTTAATGTGCTACATACATGGTGGCCAAGATTACCTAGACCCCGCTGACCGCCTCAAACCAGTCCAACATGTCGATCACCGACGTCCAGTACGCCCTCAAGGACCTAGTTGACCCCGCCGACGTTGTGCATTTCGGCCACGACGGCGTCCTCCGCGTCTTCAACGCCGACACCCTCGCCGTCCAGCACGCGGTCCCCCTGACGCCCGCCCAGGTCGTCGAGTATCTCGCCACGGTTCAGCAGAATGACCCTGCCTCCTTCGACGGCGTAAATGGATACAACGTCCCCGAGTCTGCCCTCCTCAAGCCCGCCGACGACCTCGTTGCCCAGGTGCGGCTCGCCCTGAAAAACACTGATGCAGCCATGTTCGAGGCGGCTTCCCAAGAGGCCCAGGATTCGGCTGGGCTGGGCAAGAGACCCACGCTTCCGTGCAGCAGCTACCTCTGTTCGCGCTCCGGGATTTGCATTGCGGCTTGCTGCTTGTACTGCAGTGTCGTCAGTTCAAGTCTGGGCCAATGCGCAGTAGCCTACTGTTGAGATGGGGGGGCTACTTCAAGAAGACTGACGCAGTCAAATGGCACAGCCTTCAGAGGCACAGCTCATGATTTCTCCTTGGGGTCGGCTTGGGGAGCAAGCGGCGGTGGGGGTTTGAATGATTATGGGGTCGGGTTCAAGGCTCTCCGGGTGGATGCGGAACCACATATTCCCAAATGCAACAAGAAAACTTGATAGTGAGCTGAACCAGAACTATGCCGCGCAATTCGCTATTGAAGATACATTCCGCCCCCATTCAGTTTCCTTCGCTTGACCACGTCAAATGTGTATTAGACAGTGCAGCTTTGTCTGTCTATATCACGCGCTGGGGATTACCCAAGAATGTTGTCTTACAAAACTGCAAGCGTTGTTGCTTTGATAAGGAGAGCAATAACTAACAATCAGACCCCACAGTGTAAAAAGTTCCAAACAGACGCATACGGGTAGCGAAATGGAGTGAAAGGTTATACAGACCCCAAAAATACTACCATAAAGGTGTAGGGCTAACTCTGACCGTGCTGATTGGGTCAAGCCAAACCCATCTGCCGGGCAGGCATCAGACGGCACGGCTCTTCAGCCTGTCAGCATGATTTCTTGGCTGGAAATGTTGTTAAGAATATCTACCTAGCTGAGGCTGAAAGCACAATAGGGCTGCGCCGCACAGCTGGTAACACGGGTGCGTTTCCCGGGGACTTGGTGTCCCTAAACTTAAAGGTAGCTTACTCACCTCACATGGGCCGGGGGTTGCAAAATGCAGCTCACCGGGAAAAGGAGAGAAATCTCTATGGTTTAACGCCTCTGTTGCCATGAACCTGCATGTCTCTTCTTCGTTGCCAAATGTGGCCAGGAGGTGGAAACCTGTGAACTTGATCTCAGTAAGCTCCAGGCCCAACATGCAACTTGGCCTCAGAGCGATCGAAGTGTGCATACATCGCGCGGCAACCGGAATACTGGTAGACTAGGAGGTGAAGTGACGCCACCGCAGAGCATATACGCTGCCCACTGTGCAAGATGAGGCGGATCGTTGGAAGATGTGCTTCTTCATTTTACCATAAAACCCAAGAACCAGATGCAACGCCCTTGATCTAAAGCCAAGTAACTCGACTCGGTCGTGTCAATTCTCCTCCAGAATACTTGTATGCCTTCAACTCCCAACATGGCGACTCACTCTGAAGCCGAGATGGATGCCGAGATTCAAGTTCAAGCAATGTTCACGCAACACGCCCTGGATAGCAGACAGGATAGTCTTGCATCCAATCTTGACACTACCTTGACTCTAGTCGACGGCACTAGCATCACGCCTACACCTAGCGATAGCAGCACCAAAGCAGCTCCGGGAAGGTTGACAACCTGGTATTACCTCCGGCAATGGTCCTTCGAGTTTCAGTGCATTGTTACCAGCTTCGCTTGTCTCATCGGTAAGGATTTCCTTGACTGCAATTACCTACGGAAGATAGCTTAGCTAATCACTGCGTTCGTATATCCACAGCAACCATCGTGATCCTCAAAGTCTTTGATGACCACCCTTTGCCCAACATGCCCACCTACTTCAGCCTCAACTCGATCGTCGCACTGTTGACCACGATTGGCAAAGCGGCATTTGCCATCTCCATCGCAGAAGCCATGAGCCAGTGCAAATGGAACTGGCTTCGCGGAGCTGAGCAGCCCCTTTCTGACTTCGCAGCTTTCGACGACGGCAGTCGAGGGTGGTGGGGCTCGTTGGCCTTGATGAAGGTGACTCGTTGGAAGTACGATTTCCTCCAATCACCTTTTCTTTTATCATGCAAACTGACATGGATATCAGGAATTACGCGACTCTCGGAGCCCTGGTCACTGTGCTGAGCATCGCCACATCCCCCATCACCCAGCAGGTTGTAGGATACACAGTCAAGTATCCCGCAAGCAGCACCCTAAACGCAACCGCTCTCGCCATACGAAAATGTTCTCACGCCCCAAGCACATCTGAAGAAGACACCCGGTGGCAGGACGAGTCAGGCTGCGCCGTCTATCAGGGGATGATCGGGTCCATCACACAGCCACTATCACCAATCGCCCCCAACTGCCCAACCGGCAACTGCACATACCCACAGTTCAACTCCCTAGGCCTCTGTGTCAAAACCGCCAACATCACCTCCCACCTCCAAGCCACACGCAGGTCTCCCCAAAACCCAGACGACTGGGACCTCACTTCGCCCGACTACGCACCTCCCAACGAGACCAGCGACTACCACGTCTACCTCAACGGCAACTGCTACATGTTCACACCGCTAGTCATCGTCTGGCGCAACTGCTTTCTCAACACGAGCCTCACCTACGCCTTCAACGGCACCAACGCCATGGCCAGCCGCGTGCTATCCATGCCCATCCTCTACGCACTGCCAGATGACCCCAACCTAGACACCGCATCCCTCGCAACGCCAAAATCCCTCCAATTCCGCGCGATCGAAGTCATCTTCTACTTCTGCGTCAACACGTACGAAATATCCTTCCGCCAAGGCGTAGCCCGCACCGAGACCGTCGCCTCTTCAGCAAAGCAGCATCCCCTGTCGCGCGCGAAACCAGTCGAAATGGACTGCGAGATCGACCACATCCACACGGGCCGGTCGACGACCTCATGCTACTACGGCAGCAGGGATCCCCAAGCCGACTGGGCCAAGGAGCCGCCGCTGATCTTCACCGACCCGGATGCACCCCCCGGCGCCAGCGACCCCGACCACATCTTCCAGGTCGGCGCGATGACACAGACTGCCTTTGCGTTTGCCATCCAGCGGTCGCTGGGCTCGTGGGGCTCCAAAGCCTCGGAGAAACGCGTCATTTACGAGAACTACGGCGGGTTCCAGCTTGTCCAGGCGCTGTATGGGACGCGGCCGTATGAAGACGGGACCATCTATGCCGCGGTGCAGACTTATGTGCAGAACATTGCCATCAGTCTCAATAACCTGTGAGTTGGTTTCCTCTGCTTGTTCATCACCCAAGTTAACAAGACATGATGATCAGAATGCGCGCTCAGCCACCCACAAACAAATCCGCCCTCCAAAACACCATTACTTACCCCATCGCCGGCGACGCCCTCGAGAATGTGACCTACATCCAGATCCACTGGGGCTGGCTGTCCTTCATCGCCGTCGAGCTCGTGTTATCCACGCTCTTCCTTGCCATCACCGTCATCTCGACGCGGCGGCACAAGGTCGGCGTGCTCAAGGGCTCGACGCTGGCCACCCTCCTCGCCCCCGGCGCCGAGTGGAGGACGAGGCTGGGCGGCGTGGAGATGATGGCGAGCAAGAGCGAGCAGAAGAGGATGCTTGCGCACCGCGTGCATTTCACGGGGGATGAGATTGTTTTGGTCAAGTCTGGGGAGGAGGAGAGCGGGAGAGGACAGGAGGATGTTGGCGAGAGAGGGGAAGAGTGGGATGGAGGGATGTCACGGGATAGGGGGAAGCTAGGGGACTCGCCTGATGAAACTGGAAGAGGGAGTGGCAACAATACACACCACGTGTGAGCTAGGGATTTGGGCACCAGTACTAAGGACTGCGGCTGCTATTCAAGTACAGATAATTCTATGGCGCTGACGAGATGCAATAGATGCTTCCAGGTTAGACCTGGTACATGCGTTGACCCGAGAATGTCAATGTGTCCAATAACCACACTCGATCCGCTCTACCGCTCCATGATGAACGCCGTCGCCTCATCTGGCAATCTCCCGCGAGGTGCAAAACAACACCACCCAGTCAGAGACAACTGACTTGTCAGCACAGACTGTAAACCCCAGTCGACAACACCCCGCTGAACAAGGGAGAAACTTAGCCGGGAACACTTGGAGGGATGTTTTTCATAACATCAGTGAAACAAGACGAGCTTAGGAAGTAGGAGGCGTGAAAAGCTTGGCATAATCATCCAGCATCTGCCAATGTCTCAGGCGGAACTCTGCAGCAAACCCTTTGTGTTTGCTAATTTTGTTCTGGACTGAGCGGTGGCCCTCGAAGTCTGGATCCAGGGCCTGAAAGAATACCTCCCTTGGATTGTTGAAAAACAAGTCCAGGTCGCGCGCGTTGTCCGCCCACTTCTGATATCTACCCCTGATTTTATTGACCCTGTTATCCATTATCGTTTCATACCTGTCGGGACCAGGGATCGGTGCAGGTGGATTATCAGATGGAACACGAGAGGATAGAGCCTTTTGGTACGTGGCCCACTTGTCGACCCGGTCTTTATTAATCTCCTCGATCTTGTCTCGGCGCTTGTGCAAGTGATAGACCTCATATATGGCATTGTCTAAAATCTGGCGAACGACCTGGGCCTCCTCGAACAGGTTTGCGGGACAGGGGGTGCGCGGGTCGGGTTGGCTCCACCGCTCGGCCAAGCGTTGCGCGCACTCGGTAAGCAACCCGTCGAGGACCTCCCCAGAGTCGCCGACATGGTTGAATCTTCCTTTGAGGCGGTTTTTGATGTCATCTTCTGTGATAAGGTTCGTCTCCGATAGCCCCAGATCGCAAGGGTGAAGGGTGGCGAAAAAAGTCTTTGTTCCTGGGCATGGTGTTTTGCTTGGACTCGGGGCCTAGCTTGGGTCTGTTTGGGGCGTCTGCTGTGTCGTCGTTCGATCGGTGGAATGTCTGGCAATGTGCTTCGATGAGGTAGTGCGTGTGGGATAGGAAGTATTGATAGGCGTATGCTGTGCTTGCAGTAGGGCGATGAATGATGATGGATGATGGATGATGGATGCTTGATGGATGTTTGATGGAAGAAAGTTGGAGAAAATGGAATTTCAGGGACAATCTGGCCCAGCGCTGGAAGTTTGCAGAAATAGAATCTACACTGGAGGAAGCGACACAGCCACGAACGAGTTGGTGCCTACCTACCTTACCTTACCTGATACCTGATTGCTGCAGTCTCCACCTCACTTCTTATGGCAGGCGCTCGAAACAAGTCTGACCCCGGCAGGCGCGTAGCCACCATGCTCTCCACTGACGAGCATGACAGCAAGTACGCTCCTTCCCTCCCAGGGAATGACCCGTCTAGCGCAATGGTCTGTCAGGTTCATGGGTGGTAGGTGATGTAGTCCTTGAGGTACTCCGCACCCAGTACTGGGTGAGGTCGTCCAAGTCGTCGGGGATGGTGGCCATTTCCCCTGGCTGGGGCTTTTGAGATGTGGTGTTTGGGCTTGGAAGACGTTGGTTTGTTTTGGGCGCACTGGTGGAATCGAGTTGTGCAGTTGCAAGGCAATCAGTTTCCGGTCACCGCAGGAAGGAAATCATGTGAGTGAAGGGTTGATTCCTCACTGATGCTTGCGAGTCTTTAGACTTTCCACGAGAAAACATCACGGGTTTTAGATAGCCCCGTCAGGCAATGGCAGCCATCTTCGTACGTAAAGGCATCATTCACATTGCCTGACGTGGTACGAGTTTGTCGCTGGCTGACCTTGGGACAGAATTTCAGTGCAAGATATATGATGCCGGTTGACAACGCCGTGGGTCGTCTGCAACGAGATCTCAAAATGTTAATAATTGCAGTTCGAATGCATATCGACGTGATTTCATTATCAATCCATGTTCCTAATGGAGTACATGTACGTAAAGTTGGCTTCACCATAATTTTACAGCTCATCATCTGATACTTGATGGACAGGGTTGTCCCATTTTCTACACATCCAGGCAGTGCAGGATTGCAATTAGGCATTTTAAATGCTAAACCGATCCGCTATGGCAAATTCAGCCATCTCATAAAGGAAGCACCAGAGAGTACTACTGAATCTACCACGTATTGGTTCTGCACAACGCTGAAGGGGTAGCTACAGTTATCGTCGCTGAGACTCGACACTGGCCATGAATTACCTTGCAACGGTTACCAGACAAGAGAAACGCACCCAAGCATGCAGAATCTAGACCAGCCATCAGTTGTGGTCAAGGACGTCATCATCGGGCAACTCCTTCCAGGTCGCTGCGCAGACCAACCAATACTGAAGTCTGAACTGGTTGTACGAGTCCAAGCACCTCTCCCACTGACTGCCGAGAAAACCGTCCAGAGTCGTTGGCAGAAGCCAAGGGTTGAAGACGCAATCGTGAATTTGAAACTTGGATGCCCAGGTTGCATGTAGCTCCTCTGCCCTCTGCTTGTTCGTCTGCGACAGCTTTTCGATCAGAGAATGCAGATGTGTCCTTTTCTTGCGCATGTCCATCACTGCGAAGGAGCACTTTTGCGCGCGTTCTAGGATTGTTTTGAGATCATCCGCCTTCCTCTTCGCGACTAGCCGGATGTTGGTGGCGAACTTATCGATCATCTTCGTTCTGAGGGCCTCGTAACGATCTTTGAAGTCATAGTCGGGTCTGTTCGGTTCCTCGACGTCGGCCGTGGCGGCGTACAGTGTGTCGTCGGGAAGCTGTGGTAGCTCTTAGTTGAACTTTTCGGTTACCCACTCCTGTACCGTGGACAGGGTGGCCTGGGACCCTCCAGAGGAAGACATCTTGCCGCCACCTGATTACACCGTGATCAGTACACCTGTGTGCGTAAATGGAGGGAAAAGTGAACAGAACTCAGAGATATACGCACGTGGGATATATTCCGTGTTTGCGTAGGATGTAACGGATTGTTCCTGCGAAAGGGCGTGTTTGTAGAACTGCAGCTAAGTTAATGTAGTAATTGCTGCAAAGTACGAATTGTGGCGAAGGAGTGATTGTTGGCAGAAGACAATTCTGTTTGCCTGCAAAGGTGGAAATCTTCTGGTGAGTTTTCGACGTAGTATTGCTGTTGGCAACAGCAAAACGACGTAAACGGAGCGTTCGTCGGACTTGGAAGCATCGATTGTAATCTAAGGCATTGGGAAAGGATAACCATGAAGGAAATTGCGGGAGTCGATCGGAGGGTCCTCGGTAGCGGCCGTCGATGGAATTAAAAATTGTATCACGGGGCAACTTTAACGGCGGAAGGCAGGAGGTACCAAGTCACTCCTATGTGTCCATAGTTTCAAGAGCAGCAACCATAATGGGATCTCATGGTGTATTGGAAAAGGGGCTGAGTGGGTGGGTCACTTGGATCTGTGTTGTTGCATATCCCGTAAGCCGAGACCCGTTAGGCGCATAACAGCTTCTGAAATTCAGTCTGCAACGCGCCTTCCACTCAGAATCCGATTTTAACCCCACCTAACACGTCATCGCAATCGACACATGTTCTGCAAACCGTCGCACTCCCTCCGCAATCGCCATTTCCGCCAACAAAAATCACAATGCAGCAAGTGCCCACCATCCGGGACGTCATCCCCGGCGCACTGGTCAATATCGTGCTGAAGCAAGACCAGCCGACGGGCCGCACTGTTTCAGGCACCGTGCAGAATGTCTTGACGCGCGGCAATCACCCGCGGGGCATCAAGGTGCGCCTGGCCGACGGGCGAGTCGGCCGCGTCCAGACCATGGCGACAGGCACCGAGAATTCCGCTGTCCCCACCCAACAAGGCAGCGACGGACGACGCCCAAGACCAGACCAGTACGACCGGGACCTGCCGCCCCTGCCGCAAATCGGCCTCGACGCCTACCTCAAGCCCGCCAAACATCAACGGGCACCACCCTCCAGAGCAGGAGCAGGTGCGAGCAGTTCTACTACCGCGACGGCATCACCAAGGAGCGATACGATGGTCCAGGGATGGCAGGACTACGGGGCCGCCGAGAACGAAGCTCCTGCCATCGATGAGACGGCCACATGCCCGGTCTGTGGCGACTTCACGGGCGACGAGGCAGCTGTCGCGCACCACGTAGCCAGCCATTTCGATGAATGATATTCTCCTCGCACAATGACTACCTGGTATTATTCTGCAACCACGATCTCATTCTCAACTGCCCATTTGCGCGATTTCCTGCGTTCGACTTCAATGCCGTCATCCCTTCCATCTCTCCACCAGACCCTCGCACATCCCGCCAAGGGACAGCCGACGTGGTCGCTGCTCTCGGCACGCCTGCTTGGTGGATTCCCTGATGTCGAAACCTGGAACATTTTGTTTCGCCCGCCCCTCTCAAGCACTGGGCCCAGTTGAGTGCATCGCGTCCTGTGCACATGCAATCCTCAGGCCCAGCCACAATTTCTGGCTTGGTTTCGGGTCCTCTACCCTGGATTTCTCCTCCATGGGCTGGTCTTGGTGCTCTATCCTCTCTTCCGGGAGGTTTCTCGGTCGATTTTCTCTTCGGATTTCCGCCGTCTTATTGCACCCTGATACATCTCGTCAGCCCGGAAGATGCGACGTGCATGGATGGCGGCGGGGAAGACACGGACTTACAACAGATAGATCCAGCAGACCCCCGACGCCAACAAACGGCATGGCCAGTCGTCTCACAGAATGGTCGTCCGCCGCCGGCCCAAATCCCGAAGTACTCCCGTCCCGACGCGAGCCTAAGAAGCTGATGATGCGCCCTCCCGTGTCGTGGATAGGTCGAGCGCGTGGTAATCATCCACGGTCAGAGCCTACTTTCTGACTTTGCACATCAACGGGCAGCGACATTGCGGCCCCTTTCAATTTGGATTCCGCTTCATAGTCTGGTCCGCACCTTCAAACCATGCCGCGACGCGTGAAATCCGTAGGGGTCTGCGGACGCGTCTGGTAGTTGGTCATCTCGATGCTGGCTTCATCGCTCCAGTCGTCAAGGCCATCAAGGCCTGGGCTTTTGTTGCCGGTCAGCTCCGGCGTTCCGTCTGTGAGAGTCTTGTCTAGCTCTTCACTACTTGCTGGGAGTTGGTGTCGTTGGATTATCGGTGGCAGCGATGGTGCTGGTTGCGAGAAGCGTTGGACCGGGTTGGCGATGCTTCTCCCGAGTCCCGACTCTGCCATCATTGTGGTGTCGCCTGTCTCGTAGCCCATCGGTGCTGCTTGTGGGCCAAAGCCTCCTCGGACCAGTGCCCGGAGGATGGGGATTGAGGCCGCCATGATGCAGATGGCTGCTTCTGCATTGCCCCATACCACGAGCTGGACGCTTGACGCTAGTTTTGTGTCAACATTATGATCCATATAGCAGCTGGCTCTGCTGAAGCTTTCACGTACTCGGATCGGTGGACTCGTGGACCAGATGTATCGTCGTTGTCTTGATCACCGCAGCAACCCCCGCGCTTGGATCCGGTCATCAGCATATAGGCCTGATATGATGGTGACGGCAACATGATCGAATCTCTCAAACTCACAAGACTCCCATACTCATAGCTACCACGACACCAAACTTCTCCTTCTTGCTCATCTGCAGTCCCCAGATATACTTCCACGGAAGAAAAGCGAGCGCGACGTCCATTGCTGACGAGTATGCTTCACGAGTAGACGAGACATCAGCAATCCACCAGACTTCGGCGCACGTACGAAGGGTGTTGAAGCTCTTACCGCAGGAAAAGGTGTTGTAATCCACCGCCACATCCAGACTGACACAATTCCCTCCCTTCTCCCACGGAAAACACTCGACCCAAACGAACACCGCACTCGTCCCTAGCGTGCCCACGAGCGAGACCACCACGCACCAACAAACAACCCTCATCCAGACCGCGGGTATTCTCAACAAGGTCATGGCAAAGCTCGTCTTCCCCAGCAAGTTGGCCACGATCAACAGCGTCGACAGCAGATTAATCGGCACGGGGAAGAGCGCGAGGTTCTCCACGGGGATCACCTGCTTGCCATATCCGAGGCTGATGACGTATGAGGCCAGGCCGGCTTGGCCTGTCAAAGCGATCCACGAGGCCAAGAGAGTGTAGTCGTCCCACCAGAGGCCGCGGTTCTGGCAGTTCTTGAGGTACAGGCGCGTAAAGAGGAAGAGGGACGAGAGCGAGACGAGGAGCCAGATGACCATGTTGAGCTGGGGGCCGTAGTCGATCTTGGGGTCCGTGAACATTGTGGCGGCGAGAGGCAAATGGTGAACGGCAGCTGCTTGAAGGGTCTTGAAGCGCGCGAGATGTCGGGCAATCTCATGAAGGTAAGTCTCCAGCAGCAAGTGTAAGCGGAGGGCGATATCAAGTGTTTTGGCTGAATGAGAAGGATCGCAAAAATTAGCGGACGTCAAGCCTCGACGAAACAGGATCGGATGATGAGTTGGGAGCAAAGAGGATCACTTCTTGGCCAGAAAGAAAAGAGAACGGTGCAAAGAGAAGGGAGAAAAGAAGTAAGCGATTCTAGAACCGTGTTCAAAAAAAAGCTTAATCCCAAAGCCAGAGACGATAATCTGCCGAACCCACCCCATGCAAAACCGGGACCATGCGCTGTGTCAGAAATGCTGTGCATTGCGGGCGACCACGTTTCGAGACGGTCGATCATCTTTTGGTGGGGGGAAGATCGCAAAACTCTTGGCCCCCTTTTGTCGCCTTGAGGGGCTCGTGCGAAAAAAGGGAGAGCTGTGTAGCTGTGCCCGCGCACAAAAAGCAGCCCCACCCAAACACCAGCAAAACAGGAGATCGTCTTCCGGGAAACTCGCTGCTGTGTACCTGCATGCGCGATTGTCGGGGACCGGACCGGGGATCTGGGGTGCAGCTTGCTTCGGTTCACCGGGTAGCGGTCTGTGTGGCTGATACAACATTACCGATCAGCGATACTGTTGAAGGAGAGTTTTCGGTCTGATAATAAGTGCGATGGGTGCATATAGTGGGAGATCGGTGCTAGGCTGCGATAACACCGCTACATTGAATACCAGGTACTGCATTAGCATTAGTGAGTAAAGTAATTTATGTATTTCCGGGTGCACGGGGCCAGAATGCACCGTGATAGTGATAAAGGGGACATAGAGTTAATATTAATACTGTGTACATGTAAGCGGACGATTGCAGTGACCGTTTCCGGAGGTAGAAGAGTTTGCACATACCGGCAAGGGGTGTACTAATTACCAGGCAGACAATAGCCATGCGATAGTTTGTGTAGAGGTAGGGGAAGGTGTGTGCTAGTCCAGGCAAACGAATGTCAATAAGATAGACTTATGGGATGTGAGATTACAACATAATTTATTGTTCACTTCCAGTTTCATTCACCTGGCTCGTAATTAGTACAGATACATAGGTAACGTTAGGTAATCATGCTTCACTGTTGAGTGATTAGAGCCTAGACAGCATCCGCCAGTGATACGCGTATGTCACGGAACCTCGTCAACTCCAAACCATTCTGAGGATTAAAGAACAAGAGCGGGGCTACGGGATAAACTGTCGCAAAATATCTTGCCAGAACTTGAAAACAGGAAAACACGCTAATTCGTGCTTTTGACGCTAGAAACGCGCATTTCAGTTAATTGCTTTTTCCATCCATCACGACGCGTCTCCGCTGGCAGTCATTTAGGTTCCTTCGGTGCTTTTCCCAACCGCAAACGTGAATGCAAATTTGTGCGCATGTCCCGATTCTTTCAACTTCCCAGAAAATGATGCCATAGCAAACATCAGCTGGTCAAGAAAAGAAAACCAACAATCCACAGCGGCACATCGTCTTCACCATAGTCGGCCTCTTGTCTCTCCCCACCGAGATTCTCCTGCAGGCCGTAAGGCGCAACGTCTCCCAGCTCCATCGTAGCGAGCTAGAATCGCATCGACAACCTGAACCTCCTACACGACCTGAGTCTCGTGTGCCGTCGCTTTTACAACATCTTCAACCCGCTGATCTATGACCACGTCATCCTGCGCCGATACCCCGACCACGAGCACAACACGGCATACAGGCGCAAGCATAACGGCGACTACGACCCCGACTACTTCTTCTCCGCTGACAAGCTTGTCTTGCTTCTGCAGACTCCGGTCGAGAGCCCACGACACCGCGAGATGATCCGCGAGATCGACTGCCGCATCTACCTGCGCGAGCTGCCCCCTCATCACCGCCTGAAGGAAGGGTGGCCCTGCCAAGGCGACGACGAAGACGACGAGGCGGCGAAGTCCACCTACGTGAAGTACATCATCAACGACGCAAAGGCCATCTCATAGAGCTGGGCCCGTAACGCGCGGAATATCCATGTCGGACGGCCCGGGTCGCCGGAGAATTACGGCAGGGCCGTGCTCGAGCACGTCGGTCTCGCATCCCTGGCGGTGCGTTGCGTGCGGGAGGGGTTCTGTGAGGGAAGTCTTCCCGAGGATCTCGGCGACCGGATCTTTGTCGCGATCCGCTGCCTGGCGACTAGTCTCCAGTCGCTGATTATCCAATGCCCGATATGTTGTCACGATGGCGAAACCCAGCTTGAGGAGGCCAGGGTTCGCTATACGACACTTGACAGTTTGATAACCTCGGCCTTGGACTTGCCAGTTCTTCGAGACGCCACGCCTCCCGTGGTTGTGCGGCTCCCATTTGCGACCGATATGCGCAGATACGGAAGCTGGAAGGTGGCACAACCAAGGGATGCCCAATACACCATCATCGAAGACCTGATCGCCTCGGCCCTGAGCGACCCCCGGTTCCGGAACAGTCTACTGCCCGCCCTCACGAAGCTGACCATGGCGGACGAGCCCTACGTCATCCCGCGCAAGCTTAGGCGGACGCAGCAGCGCATGATCCCCATCGCCCCGGACATCTGTCGCGGCCTTCTTCTCGCGCCAAAGGTGGACACGGTGGAGGTCGCCTTGGACACGTATTCGCTCGCGGGGTGGGGAAGCCTGACGTCTGCTTCCAACAGAATCATCCGCGCGGTTATTGGCATGGTAGGCTCTGGAGCCGGGTACCCCCGGACCGGTTGGGGCCAGAACAGCCGTCAGGACTGGGATGCGCTGGCCGTCATCTGCGGCGGCTGGCCGGCGCTGAAGGAGCTGGTCATGGACGTCTCGTGCTTCAGCACGACCGAAGCAGGCGACATAGACAGGTGCGTTAAACACCACCGTCTCGACGAGGCGTTCGTGTACCTGGTGGACAACGACACCCTCGAGCGGCTCGACATGGCCGTCGGTATCTTCCCTACCTGGGATTGTGATTACAACCCGCTGGACGACATGGAGGAGGACACACCGCGGCCGCCGTGGATCCGCAGCTTGCCCATGATGGGGAACCTCAAGCACCTACGTGTCACGCTCGAGATGCTGCTCGGCAACGACATCCAGCGCACGCCACAGCTCGGCCTGGCCCTGCCGCCGAACCTGGTGACTCTTTGCCTCGTCGACTGCCCCACCAAGACGCGGTTCGGCAACGCCATCGTGGGCGGGGAAATCGACCCAGCATTCCAAGATGCCACACATCGGCGTTCACTGGCAACATCAAATACCACCTCACTGGAAAATTCGTCGTTTTCGTGGCCCCCAGACATGACAGAACTCCCACTGCCGGTTGAAGCCTTTGCAAGCTTCGCGATGACCTGCGGCGTCACCCATCCCCAGCTCCGCGAGATCGTGTACGAGGACTCCGGCCGGATGGCCTTCACGGCCTATCTCGGGGGCGTGCCGTTCCTGCACCGGTGCATGTACCAGCCGCACAACATGCTGGTCCGGGTAGAGTGGGCACCCCGCCTGCGCGATCTGTTTGCCGAGTCCGGGGTCAAGTTCGACTGGGTGCGCGTTGGCAGTGACCCGCGGGTCTTGCCGCCTAAGTCGGTGCGGGTGGTGAATCCGATTCATTACTCGTAGGCGTGGGAGGGGTGGTTTTCCATGATGGGAGACTTATGTACCTGGTATATATCCTTGTAGGGTTCGGGGGATGTTGGCGGGGGTCTTGGTTTGGTATATCTGGCGAGGGAGGCGCGTTGGGGATCAAAGGTTGTGGCTTCATGTCTGGGAAGTGCATATGTTCAAGCGCTTACGCCTACTTCGGCTGTGCGGTGGTAATTACGGCGGCGAGGTGCGGAACGTCTTGCACTTTTCCTTTCTTTTCGCTCTTTTTTGATTTTCTTCTCATTCTTTTCGATTTTCTTTTCGATTTTCTTTTCGTTTCTTTTTGACAGTGGCTCGGTGGACTGCCTTTTTGTAACGGCGCGGGGGGGTTTGGGGACTGACGGTCAACGACAAACAACAAGCGCATCTCAGGGACAATTGTCGGTCTAGGTCGATAGAATACCCTAACCCGTGCCGTGCCGGTGTGCACTGTAGTCAAAAGTGAGTGCCCGCCGAGAAATCGTCTTTCTTTCTTCTTTTCCCTCCATAAAAACAGCCCCGTTGTTTTGATCCGATCACGCACATTCACCATCCGATGGGAGACTATGACGTGCCCTTTGACCCGTGGTTGCCGCCTGAAACGAGCCCCAACATTCATAGTCCATGTCCTGAACTCAAGCTGACGCGGCATGAGGAAACGCGCGGAGAAAAGAAGGTGAATTTTCCAATCTCGATTCACCCCACCTGCAACCTTGAAAAATATCTTTTCTTTTTCTTACTCTCTTATTTTCCTTCCCGCTACTCAAACTACGGCATCAGACACCACCACAGTCCCGAATCACTCTTGCCGGGAGCGCAAACCGCCGCTTCGGTTTAAGTCCTGAGTGAACTTGGCATTCTCTCAATTCCCTTTGCTTTCAATTCCCTTTACTCTCACATTCCCGTTACTCTCAAATCCCACTGGCCTAGCCGAAACCCAAAATGCCGGGCATCAACGCCCTGCCAGCAGAAATGCTGCTCAAGATCGTCGGCTCAACCGTCACAGCCACGCCCCGCTGGCCAGCCGACCGCCTCGAATCGCAGTCCGTTCAATACAACCTCTGCCTCGTGTCCCGCCGGTTCCGCGAGCTGGCCACGCCGCTGCTGTACCGCCACGTCGTTCTGTCCCGCTACCTGGACAGGCAGAAGAATGAGGCCATCGCGACTCGTCTGGGCGTGTACGACCCCGAGCACGACTTCTCCACCGACAGACTGGTCCTGTTTCTGCGCACCCTGCTCGCGAGCCCCCGACACCGCGAATTGGTCTGGAACCTCGACTTGCGCATCTACCTCACCCAGCTCGTCGGCGAGTCCGGCCAGCTCGAGATGTGGCGGTCCAAGGAGGATATTCTTGATGCTGATGTCTCCAGCCCGCAGGCGCTTATTAATGATTACAAGGGGATCTTGCGAAGCTGGGCGTCGCACGCGTTGAAGATGTTCTCTTACTTTCCTTCCTGTGACAAGCGAGCAAAGGCCATAATTGCACACGTCGGTCTCGACTTGACTCTTTCGTCGCCCGAGGCGAGTACAGACAACGACCAGATACTGTCGTACTTGCAACCAACCGGGGACGGGAAGAAAGCCAAGGATTTTCTTCGTCGCGCGTACGGCGCGTCGCTTGTCGGCCGGCTCAGCGAGCACGAGCAGCAGCTTCGTGTGTCGGCCGCACCTGGTTATTCTGTCCAGAGCGGCTCCGCATGCTGGCCCTTCCCAAGGACATTGGCCAGCGCATCTTTGCCGCGATCCTCTGCCTGGCATCCAACCTGCGCACCCTGACGATTCGATCGCCGCCCAGCTGCAACACGGTTAATATCGACCCAGCAACCGCGTTCCGGCAATCCTACGCGAGCACGAGCTTCCTTGTATCGTCGGCGCTGACAGACCCGCTGCTTGGCCCGACTGTTCTTCCCAGACTGGAGACGTACAGAGTTGCGCTCGGGATGGGCGAGGTGTTCCGCCGGGATCCGCTTCTGGGCTTGGCATTCACGGGGAACCCCTTTGAGCCGTACTTCAGGGTTCTTCCTCACGTCCGCCCGGGGATCCTCGAGGCCCCAAATGTGTCGGCTGTTGATATTGCATACGAACCGGGCACGGGCGGCGCTTGGGCGTGGCGTCCGCTGACCAAAGTGCGCGACAAACATCACGCGATTTGCCTTCATTGATATATTGGCCGAGGATATCCAGGAGATTGTGCCGCGCGTGTGCAAGGCCTGGAGGCTCAAGGAGCTTGTCTACGACGTCCCGCCGCCGTATTTCCCACCGCAAGTTGATCCCCGGGTACTAGACGACGGATTGCTACCAGTCAAAGATACCCTCGAGATTCTGGAGCTGGTCGTCGATATGCAGTACAACCACCGGGGCGACTACACGCTGAGGAAGGTGGAAATGCTCTGCCCCGGATGACGCGGCTCAAGCACTTGCACGACAGCGAGGTGACGCTCTTTGGGCGCCATCGCCATCGGTCTCCAGCCCCGCTGCTGCCGGCGGGGGTTCTCCCGCCCGGTCTGGTGTCGCTGCGGTTGGCCGAGAGGCCGTTTGTCAAGAGCCACGAGCACCAGTACCATGTCGGAGGAGAAGTCGACATGGCCTTTACGGAAGATGAGATGGATGAAGCGAAGCTTGCTCGCCCCGGTGTGCCGGAAGTCGGCATGGGGCTTTGCGGATATCACCGAGACGATGCCGCGCGGCGTCGAGATGCTGGCCATGTTTGCCGGCGTGTGCGCCATCACGCACCCGGAGCTGCGGATGCTTGTCTACGAGGACAGCGGGCTTGTGGAGCCGGGCATGTATGGGAGCAGCGAGGAGAGCAGGGTGTACAAGGAGGAGTGGTTCTTGGTTCTGCGGGCGCTCTTTGCTCGGGCCGGCGTCAGATTCAGCTGGGTGCCCACGAATGGGGTCGCGTTTCTTTGCAACTTTGCACACGAGTAGCAACTGAACCTAGCGAGATGATGCTCTAGGTCGGCGTCATTGCTCGCGTATTCGCGAATTGAACTGAAAATTGGGCGAGTTGGCGACATGTTGAAAGACTGGACATACTGTATTGGTTTCAGATGCATGGTAAACAATGGCAAGGAAAGGAGGGTTATTTCCCACAGCTATTGTCTGTCAAAAGACCAAAAGTTTAGGTATCGACGGCATGGAAGCGAACGACGGGATGGATTTCTAACTGTGGTCAACTTTGATCTCTAGGGTGAGTAGCAAGATGGGATAACGTTACTATCATGTTGACAGACAGTGGACATTGCAGTCAATCCATCTACGCGCAAAGATTGTCACTGCGCCAACCTAGGACTGCACATATATGAGTGCTGAGGAAATAGTAACTCATATGAAAAGAAAAATCCTTTTCAATCTGCAAGTTAAAGATAACTAAGTGTTCTTCGAAAATGCGGCAAGGTTGAATTGATAGCAGCAATTGAACCGGAGTGGAGTTCTGAATGGCGTGCCTCCCCACTTGTGGAACCGAACCAGCTTGTCGCGGCTTCAGCCTATTCGGAAGCCAATTCTGATGTGGATTTACATCAACAACTGCGAGCTTAGCTCAGCTGGGAGAGCGTCAGACTGAAGTCAAACTTCATCATCTATCTGAAGGTCATGTGTTCGATCCACATAGGTCGCAAAGCAGTTTCTTTTTGCAAATTCCCGTCTTCTTTTATTTTTTCATACTAGTTCCTCCACTTTGCTCCCTACCTACCTTATCGAACGTTTCTCAATTGACACCAGTACGTCGATCACGGAACGTTGGTAAATGTATTTCCTTTTTAATCATTCCTCCACGCTCATTTATTAATTATGACCTAAGTGTTTATTTATTTATTCGATGCGACACAACATAGGTACTTGAGGCAATTGAACATCACCTTATTTATCCCGTCTATTTTTGGGATGTTGTCATTGTCTTGCTCAATTGCAACTTCAATTACCACACATGGTTCGCTTTGCGCCTGTAAAGTCTAACATCAACCCAGCTTTGCACCGGGCCGACTGACCTGTTTTCATTGATCCAGACAAGTGCCACCTACCTACCTTACAGTATTCAACCAAGCGCAGGTTCCGCCCAAACATGTGCCACGCGCCAAACACATGCCAGTAGTGGTCCGATATTCTTCGACCTGAAAAACAAACGATAATGGGCAGGCAGCCGTCACATTCCTGTCACAGTTTCCCTCTGTCCCGTTCAGGCATGCTGCCCGCCGGCAGCGCCGGAGCGTCCCTTTTCGGCACGTGCCCAGACCCGCCCGTTCCATTTTTTGTTTCCTTCCCTGGTGACGTGCAAGATAGGTAGGGCTGCAGACGTGGGAAGGCAAAAGAGAAAAGAAAGAAAAAAACCGGGCTGGGTCGATTTATTGCGTCTTGGCATGCAGGTCCTCTTCAGCCTCACCCCGATCCCCCGCATTTAGGCGTTTCTGGGCGAGCGAGCTAAGGGGGCAGTGCAGGACAACACACACTGCGCCCCTGTGCGTCGGATTGGCCTGGATTAGTCGATGGCGCAGGGCCAGGGGCCAGGAACGATCTAAGAAACCAATAGCTCGGAAATGACGGGGCTGTTTGGGCTGTTTTTCTTTTTCATTCCTGCTCGTTGCCGGCGCCCAGCCGCACAGGTTCCCGAAGTCAGGAGACGCTGGCGACGATCTGGACTCGCGGGCTGGGGGATGGGAAGCCTTGGCGGGCTAGATGCGGTCAAGCTGCGTGGTCCGCATTGGGTTGAGGTGTGATCATTCTTTTCGTTTTTCAGAGTCCTTGGCTGGATGGACAACGGGAGTGGACGGCTGGACGGATATGCTCTGGCACACCTGAACTGTGTGGGAGTTATATATAGGAACCTGTCGGACTCGTTCTTCATCGAGCTGTCTCTGCAACTTCCTGGATTCACCAACGTCAATCCTCGTGGGAGCCCAGAACCAGCTTCATCCACAACAATGAAGTCCTTCACATCGAGAATTCTCGTCTCGCTCTCCCTTTTGGGGGCCAGCGCTGTCCAGGCAACCACCACGCCGGGCAAGTGCAACGCCAACGACTGCGCTCGCGCTGTCACTGGCACCCGCCAGGGCCCTGCTTTCACGGCCAAGGCCAAGGAGGACTGCTCATCCTTTGTGGTTAGCACCGCGTACGGCGCTACGGTGTAAGTCTTGATGTTCTCGACGGGCCCCTGAGTGACATCAGCGGTCTAATAATCCATGGGAAACTTCAGTACTGTAACCGCCGCGACGACACCGACTGCCGTCAACAAGGTCATTCCGCCCTATGCCACCGCCTGCGATGGTGCATCGGCATACGCCAGCGCGTGCTCCTGCTATGGTATTCCCAGCGGGACTGTCACGAGACACGACCTGGTATGTCCATCTTCACCTGAGTCGCTGATGTGTCTTGATACGTCAGATAGCTAACACCCTCCACCCCCTTAGACCACCTCAGTCACCGTCATCGCCGTTTCTGTCTCCGTCCCCGCCTCAACCACATCCACTGTCTCCCCTCCGCCCGCTGGACCGACATATGAGCCGTCCATCCCGACAGGCGGCTACGCGTCATGCGACTTTGACCCGGCCAGTGGAGGCGGCTTCGAGCTGCTCAGTCCCAACGCCCTTGCGATCGTCAACCAGGGCCCGCCCGGCAGCAAGGCGGTCGAGTCGACGGACCCCGAGGCAGCCATCCCGCAGTACACATTCGTCCACCCCAGTGGAGCGCCGGCGAATGTCTTTGATGTTGTAATTCCCGCCAACGGGGGCGTCCCTGCCCAGATCCTTGCCATCTACAAGTCTGGCGAGGTCAGCTTTGTCTCTGCCAGGTCAGTCTCATCCTCCCAAACTCCGGCACGGTCATATCTAACATATCACTAGCTCCAACGGGCAGGCCTACGTCCCGTCGCCCAGCGGCGGCGAGTACGTGACGACGGTATGGTCGGTGCAGTGCAACGGCCTCGCAACCGCCGGCATCATCGGCGGCGCGCGGTTCTACTTCACGGTGCAGAGCAGCGGGGTCATCGTGGCCTCGACCACGCCCCCGCTGCGCCGCAAGCGCGACATCCCCGTGCCAGAGGGCTTCTACGTCATGCCCGCCGTGGTGCCCACGCCCGCCGGCTCCAAGTGCCCGTCGCCCGTGCAGCACGCGACGACCAAGAACCCGCCCGTGCCGGTCACGTCCAACGGGTGCGGGCCCGCCGACTGGCGCCAGTACTTTATCCCCAACCTCGAGTTTGTCGACGCCTGCAACTACCACGACGTGTGCTGGTGTATGTTTCCCGCCGCCTCTCTTTCTTGTTAATAGCAGAGTAGAACTGACCTCGCCGTGCCACTGCAGCAACCTGCTCCGAAACCATGGCCAGCTGCAACGCAGGCTTCCTCTCCCGCATGCTCGCCATCTGCGCGGCCAAGCACACCAACGGCGTGGCCCTGGCGGCCTGCAACAACCTGGCCCACTTCTACCACGGCAAAGTGTCCGGTCCGTCCGGCGCGGCCGTCTACACGGCCGCGATCCAGACCTTCTGCGACTGCGCGTGCGACGACCCGGCCCTGACGGCCTGCCAGGACCAGTGCGTCGACACCAAGACCAGCCCCGACAACTGCGGCAAGTGCAACATCAAGTGCCCGACGGGGCTCTGCACCAACGGCGCCTGCTCCTTCAAGGACTGCGGCGGCAAGACCTGCCAGACCTTTGGCCCCTGCGGGCCCGGCGGCTCGTGCGTGTGCGCGTCCACGTCGGGCGGGACGGGCTTCTGCGTGGATGGGAATACGCCCTGCAGCGGCCTGGCCGACTGCGGCACCAGCGCCGACTGCCCGCTCGGCTCCGTGTGCGCGCTCCAGACTTGCTGCGAGCGGAATGTGTGCATCACGACGGATTCCTGCGGCGGGTATAATAGCCCTGCGCGCATGTTTATGATGGCGCGGGACTGGAACAATGCCACGGTTGGGCACCTGGCGCTCGTTTAGGGAATAGGGGCAATGGGGATTATGGGTGTGTTATGCAGTGACATGATGGGATGAGCTGGATTTAATTACCAGATGGAGCGCTTATATGTCGAATGGATATTAACGTTATGACTTGTTTTGGCCTCTAATCATACGTCGCATATCCACACATGTATTGCAGTCAGTATGGATTAATTACGGCAGAGAGTTGAATGTAGATGTGAAAAGACAAATTCGGCAAAATTAGTCGATACTGTCTAGTGAAATACGGCAGAACGAGTAAAAGACAAAGTTAAATATATACTGTATATAACACGCGGTGCCATCCATCCCTTGTTGATTCCCCTGGGTATCCGTCGATTCGAGAGTGTCGCGTCTCCACCATGTTCGCCATTCAGGTTCCAAACGCAGGTTCCATGCCGCCCATTCCCTGATCTCCTTGCCTGCACCCCGCTGATCCAGCTCGAATTTTTCCCGCTCCATAATAATTCCTCACCCCGATATCCGCCCTTTCACATGTCATCGCTTCGCGCTCCGTTTCCCCTCCGCAGCCTCCTGCTCCAGTTCCAGCTTCTGCATCCACAACGGGCGCAGACAGCTCCACGCCGTTAGCACAACCTCATCAGCATGCTCCTTACACGACCGAGCATAGTGGAACTGCGCATAGCTCTCGCTATACCGCGGCTCCGACTCGTGCAGCCCGCAGAAGATGGCAAACTCAGGCCGTAAGCCCTCCGCCAGTCCCCCCTTGATATACCCCTCTGCATATGATCCAGCCTGCGTGTCAGCCCCACATGTGCAATGCAACGTGCGCAAAGCAGACGCCGAAGACGGAAACATACGTGAACTGCGGAAGCGCCCCTTACCATATGATCTCTCGTAGTCGGCAGCGAGGGCCGTGCGCTCGGCAAAGATCTCGCGCAGCCGGTCGGCGACGGGGAACCGGTACAGCTGGGCGACGCGGCCGCGGATCTTGGTCAGGCGCACCTCGGCCGGTTTCAAGTTGGCGTCGCGGCGGTACTCGTCCAGCACCGACGCGGCGGCGGCGTCGTCGAGGCCAAAGAAGCGCAGGATCCCCTCCTTGTCGTCCATGGCCGGGACCAGGCCGGCCACCGCGGGGCCGTACAACGGCCGGCCGTCGCGGTCGACGGGCACGTCGGCGGGCAGCATTGGGTGGTGGCTGCTGTCCAGCCCCCGTGCCCGGATGTCCTCCAGCCAGGGAGTCATGACAAAAGGGGGCCCAGAGGCCATGGCGGGCGGCGTGCGGGCTGGGCCGGTGTTTGTGGGTTTAGGAGTTGCAGGCAGCGGCGCGGTATTGTATGTTTTGCGTGCACGATGATAAATCAAATCGTGGTTTTTGCGAAACTGTAAAGGTGGAGGGGAGGGGGTTGGAGGGAAGCAGCGGCGGCGGTAAGCCACTAGATGGCCCGGAGCAGAGCAGATCATCAGTTGCTTCATCATGCCACCAGTTAAAAGCCGGTAGATCCGAGTCGTCTCCCAGTCGGGCAGATCGCTCCGGCGGGCGGGGATTGGACAGGAGGGTAGCACGCTGGGATTACTAAGAGCTCGCCACTGCGGGTTAAACCTTTTTATCATTGGATTCTTACACCCGTCGAGGTTCTCATTCGACGAAGGGGTGGAGGTACTTACTGATAAGGTGTTAGTGATGAAACCGCACACCGGGGCGTATCAGCCGGGTGCCGTTTCCGCCATCGCCGCCGGAACACTCGGGCCATGGCTAGAAAAGAGAATTTCGTGCGGTTCTAGGTACACTAATTAATAGCAACCAACCACTCACGTTGGGGGTTTTACAAAAAGCGGGACGTTGATCGTGCTGATCAAGCAAGGGTCATGCCTGGCTGCGGGCGACTACTGGCAATGGGGATATAAGGGGCTGTCGTACTGGTATAAGAAGCTTAAACTTGTGGCAATAAATGAGTAGGTAATTAGGAATGGCCAAGTATTTGATTTGTAATTCGGGGGTCACTTTTATCGACATCGTCAACGGCTTGTTTCATTCTTGTCGTGCAGTGGACGTTCATGATGAAAGTCAGCCATCTATCTCAGTCAAAGATATGTACCCCAAGCTCCATCAGGTATCCACAGTTACGCCGCCCTAATCACATCCCGCCAACGCCTTCACTCTTTCCTCTAAATAGGGGCAAGCTTGCACACGACCCGACGTCCACCGCACCCCAGAAGCCCTTCAGACCCGTGAACTCATCGGGCGGGTAGTAGGACTTGATCATCTCGCAGCCTTCATTCGGTACCTTCCCGACACGGATGCATTTCCCATCGGTGGTGGAGGCCTCGAAGAACACCACCCCGCCCGCACTCAGATGCTCGTTGCACTTGCCAATTTGGACCACGTTGATCCTCTCGCCGGGCGCAAGCTCCATTGCGATTCGGACTCGGCTACGGAACCTCGAATGCCTTCCGTGGTGCAGGAAGAGCCCGGGGTCGTGATATGATAGTTCAACGGTTTGGATTTCTTGTCTGTGATGAGGCTTCCCCGCCGCCGAACTTGGGTCCATATAAATTTCGAGGCGCCGAGGCCACCACGACGCTGGAGAACGAGAAGACCACCGTTCCAGCGTGATAGCGTCGTTGAATGCATCGCCCGCGGAATCATTGGGGCCATTGACCGCGTACTCGAAGCGATAGTTTTGGTACTTCAACCTGTTTCTTCTCGAGTTGACAAAGGCCTGTTCGGTTTGGTTTTAGACCCAACAGGGTCCGCGGCCCGCATAGGACTGGAAGTGACGGTGGTGTTGGCGACAATCCAGACCCGCTGGCGAGGGTCAGGGATTCCTGCTCCGACTCGGTTGTCGACTTCTGCGGCGGCTCCTCGGCATCTTCTGCATCCATGTCCACGTCCATTGCGGATTCTCCCTCTCGGCTCGTCTCGAAGGCATGTCGTCACTTGCGGAGGCACCGATCGATTCCAAGGTGTCGTCGCCTTCGGAACTCGAAGATGAGCTGTCATGCTCCCAGCTCCGGTCATAAAATTTGTTTTCATTCGACATTGTGGTTAGTCCGCGCTCAGGCTTGGAGATTTGTCGTCAGGTAGTGAACTTACTGGCAGCCTAGCTGTCCATAGCTCAGGCGGCTTGAGTTCTGTGTCTGGTGCGTGGGTTGGGTGGAGGTTCCTGTGAGCGCCAGCATGTAGATTAGCTTATGTGGATTGGCATAATGAATGAATGGGATTGAAGGATATAAATAGGCCTGTGCTTACAGTGCAGTGACTACCGACGAAATCTTGGACATTTGTTCCTTGATCAGACTTTGCTGCTCCAGCAGGGATTTGAGATTGACATCGAAGGGATCCTTGCCCGGACCACGTTCGTAATCATTTGGATTCGCTATGGTAGCTTGCAGTCTCCTGAGGTTGGCCTTGTGGTGCATGTAATCGTCGAGAAGGTCATATGTGTACTGCATGACAGGAAACGGCTGCAACGCATCAAACCGTGGCACCTTGATATTCGCCTTCGCCGCCTACTTGGCAAAGCTCTTGTTGCTGTCGTCTCTGGTGAGGATGGCCCACGTTCACTGGGGACACTCAGCCACCCGTGTCGGAAACGCCGCGGCGACGCGCAGTAGCTTCTTCAGCGACCATTTCTCCGTGTCCAGCTTGATCTTGCCACCGCCGGACCAGTGTACTGCAATGCCTGTCTCCGAACCTCTGGCTAGGAAGGAATATTCAGCATGTTCCGCCTCTGGATCAAAGACTGACAACCCATTTGGTTGAGGGTTCAACATAGCGACGATCCTATCCCTTCGTGAGGGATCGAGAGCCTTGATGGAGACAAGACCGTGCAGATCGCCACCTGTGACGAAGCCAGAGACATAACAGTCCCCATACGTCTCAAGGAACTTCTTGCTGTCCATCTCATCTGCCTGCGGGGGTATGAACTTGGCATCGCTGCTGGAAGTCGACATGTGATTGGTGACGCGCACGGAAACGCCAATATTCACGTCACCGGTGGCGAACTTTGCCTCATCCACGACCAGAGAGTTACCGAGGGACTCAACAGTGCCTGACTTGATGCAGGACACAGGGCTGATGTTCATACTGCGGACCACGTCCGAGATCTTGTCGACGATGCGTGTGCTGTATGTCACGACCTGGGACAAGTTTCCGGGCCCCGCTGTCGTTGCCGGGGCTACCTTTTTCAGACGCGACGATGTGATGTCCATAGCTCAGTCCATGCAGGGGACTTGCAGATACGAGTTTAACACTTGGGCCTAGGTGTATCGTGAGGCTGTAGGGCGCCAGGAGAACGGCCATGGTGATTGAGAGCGGAAGTGTGACCCAATTTGCGCGGAACTAAATGATGTAGAAAAAATGGCCGTGTAGGAGACTTGAAGTTCTAAGGCAGTACTAAGTGCATATGTCTTCAAGTCAGGCTGTGAAAGGTCATAGTTCTAAGTTAACGATTAGTTGCCTGGCAAAGTTATCAGGGTAATCTTCTTCCGCGTGGAAGTACCGCCGTATCCAGCGGTTTCCTCCTTTGGAAATCGCGGCGTCTTTTCATATCTCAGGCCACAACTTCACACCCCAACCTCGGCGGATCCTGCCTCAAGCTCTCACATTACGTATCTTTTTCTGCCGGCAGTGCTGTCCAGCGAGCTGGGATTGATGAGCGCGACCTGTCTCATCCCAACATCCGATCCATTGCCCCCGCCTCAGTTCACGCGACCGCTCCGTTATCATGCAGTGCGCGAGGCTGCTAGCCGGAGGAATCGAGTTGAGTACTGAACAATCCCTTGGTCGCCATAGTAGCCAAGCTTTGGGGATAGAAATGATAACTAGATGGCCACGACGGGTCTAGCAGCCTCGGCAGCAACCTCTTGCCTCTCTTTTACGGTGATATCGAACCCCTTTACTTACCGCTCTCTGTCGCAACGTCGGTGGCCATTGCGGTACGCGCTTCATGCTAGAGGCGAAGTCGTCTGACTCGCTAGGGCCGATGCAGCGCCTGATTCGTGATTTGCTTGCGTGGAAAGGTCAGCGGTTGGCCCTTGCGGGCGGCGCTTCGGGAAGAGGATTGAAGCTTGGAAGATGCTAGGATATCCATAATATCTATAAAACAACTCATCCTCTTGGAACCTTTTGGTGTCAAGCTAGAAAAAAGAAATATAGAGGATGAAGTGGAAGAGATTTGAAACGTATTAAATAGTTCGCGAGAAGCCAATAGTGAAAACTCGTCCAGATGGACAGCCGATCGATATCATCTGCCCTCGGACGGCGGAACAGCTCGGGCGGTATTCCGGTGGGACCCATAGTACATTCTTGCCATTACAGGTGATCCACGACTGGTCTAGTCCTAAGCTGTATCCTTGCTTTGCTAGATCGTTCGGCTGGATTGCCTTTTCCATAGTGAGCCGCTGGCTATCCTGCAAGAAGGCGACTGACTGAACCGAGCGGCCATGGCCCTCTAATGTCTGCAGGCATTGCCCCGAGGTGGGATCCCAGATCTTGATTGTGCCGTCGTCCGAGCCTGACGCGAGCCGCTGGCTATCCGGCGAGAAGGCGACTGACCAAACCCTGCCGCCGTGGCCCTCTAATGTCTGCAGGCATTGCCCTGAGGTGGGATCCCAGATCTTGATTGTGTTGTCGTGCGAGCCTGACGCGAGCCGCTGGCTATCCGGCGAGAAGGCGACTGACTGAACCCAGCCGCCGTGGCCCGCTAATGTCTGCAGGCATTGCCCCGAGGTGGGATCCCAGATCTTGATTGTGCCGTCGTCCGAGCCTGACGCGAGCCGCTGGCTATCCGGCGAGAAGGCGACTGACTGAACCATGTAGTCGTGGCCCTCTAATGTCTGCAGGCATTGCCCCGAGGTGGGATCCCAGATCTTGATTGTCTTATCGCCCGAGCCTGACGCGAGCCGCTGGCTATCCGGCGAGAAGGCGACTGACTGAACCAAGTCGTCGTGGCCCGCTAATGTCTGCAGGCATTGCCCCGAGGTGGGATCCCAGATCTTGATTGTGCCGTCGTCCGAGCCTGACGCGAGCCGCTGGCTATCCGGCGAGAAGGCGACTGACTGAACCATGTAGTCGTGGCCCTCTAATGTCTGCAGGCATTGCCCCGAGGTGGGATCCCAGATCTTGATTGTCTTATCGCCCGAGCCTGACGCGAGCCGCTGGCTATCCGGCGAGAAGGCGACTGACTGAACCAAGTCGTCGTGGCCCTCTAATGTCTGCAGGCATGCATTCCAATCTGCTTCTACAACCGGCTTCGTACTAATCCAGTCAGGTTCATCTGCACTGAAACTTTTCTTTACTAAGCTTCTGGTTGGTGCAAATATAAGGGCTGAAGTGTATGCTTGAAGAGGGGCTTGCTCTACTATCCATCTGTAAGACAGAGCAAACCGGTGTGCATCGCGTATAAGGGTTGATAACTGCCTTTGATCTGTGTGGCCCTGTGTCTCTGTTAGTCTAGCTTTCTAAAGTTTGGTGATTCAGACTCACCAGTAGGCCCTCAAGCTGTCTTATGGCGATGATACCCTCCGTCGTAGCTCGGAGTAGACTGAGAGCTTCGAGCCAATAAAGATACTTCTGCTCAAGGAAGGTACAAACTGCATTGTGTATGTTGGGCTGTCCTGTGTTTTTATCGGAGATCGAATCACGGAGATGGTCAACCCAGAAGACGCATGAGTACTGCACTGTGGCCAGTGGGTCTGAAGGTGGCGTTTGAACCTCGTCGATTGGGAATCCTGGTGCCTCTAAGCCGTACATGTCGCGGCGTAAGACCGTAGACATGGCATTGAGCGAGTTTGAGAAGATGATGTGGTTTACATCTTCCATCCCCCGAGGGAAGACCCAGTTGAAAGCGCCTCTAGAAGTTTGGGGCGTGGCTCTGCCAAGTAGAAAGTCCTGGGCGGATTGGTGGACAAAATAAACGATTTTTTCCCGAACGGTCAAGAACGAACCGCAGACCTTGATAATCTCTTCTAAAGACTCCAGATCATCTGAAATGGCGTCTTTGATCTCGACGAAAGTAGTTAGTTCCCGAAGGCTGATGGGTCGGCGAACAATCGTGGTGACGGCGAGTATTTGCTTGCAGACATCTGCATCTTCGGAGTGACGAATCTGTTCCACCATTTGCGCATACAATGAATCCAACCCGGGCGGAAATGTGCGTAACTTTGCCAGGGTGTGCCGCTTCCGAACCTTAGGGTCCGCAAGTGCTTGGCAGACCAAGGCCACCCAGAGAAATGTGCCACTCGCGTTGGAGGAAAGATAGTCTCGCACAACGGTCTCCATTTTACCGTCATAGTGTTTCATGAGCGACAAGCGATCGACTTGGTGGTGGATGTATGTGTCGACGGCAGTGGCGACGGATTCGGCATTTAGCTCGAGGCTTAGCCTGGCGTTTTGTGCCGTCATTGCCAACTGTCCTTCGATCTCCAGCCAGTTGCGGCTTGAGACGATCCACTTGACACGAGAAGATGCACATGACATCTGGGCAACCAGGTTGAGAAGCTGCGTTAATTCTGTCACGCATTCGTCAAGCGCGTCGATGATCAAATAAGTCGTCCTCAATCCCGGATCTTGCAGGATAGCAGTGAAGATCTCCCACAAGACAACCCACGCGTTCGTGTCTTCAAATGCTGTTCTACCGGCGAGATCATACTGCTGCCGTACGTGTGAGATGAGTGCTGGTTGTTGGCTGACAAGGAGGTAGATTAAGCTGCGTAGCACTGCGGTAGCGTTGTTGATGCGTGAGTCAGTAGCCTGGCAGAAGAAGAAGGATAGAAGGCAGGATGGGGCAGATATCCTTAATTCGTCTATGATGCCGCAGAGCAACATGGTCTTGCCCTTACCGGGGTCGCCTTTGATCCAGAGGAGTCGATTGTCTTCGCCATCGCGCCATTGTTGGAATTGGACGTTGTTGAGCACCCAACGGTATGAGTCTTTCAAGAGGCCACCCTTTGCCGTTTCGATACGCTTCTTGTCGTGGCGTGGATCGGTGACACGCAAGTAGGCTAGACAGCCGTCATCTTTCCCAATCTCCTCTCGCAACCGCTTAAGGGCCTTCTCTTTTCCTTCGCCATAGATAAGAGGCAGGTGGACGTCGAAGATGCCGAAGAGCGAGTATGCCATGTCTTCTTCGTGTGTTGTGTTGCGTTTCTCAATCCATGCCATCCGGTCAGCGACACTGAAATCAGACAGAAGGCTACCTCGGAGAGCCTCAAGGGGAATCCCTGTCACGTTGTGAATAGTTCGCTCTAGAGATTCCCTGTCGCCAAGGCGGACTTTCTCCCTTGAGAAAAATTCGACTGATTTCGGAGCAAGGAGCTCTTGGAGAGTCCACCCGCGGGTGAACCATCTGCTTGCTCGAAAGGCCGGTTCCCAGATGAACTTGTTGTCAAGGCCAGGGGAAGGAGTCGAGACGTCCGCGAGATAGGCGTAGCATTTGGTTGCATTATGGTACCAACGAAACATGGAGTTGATCGCCTCCTGAAGCTCAGTACTGTTTGACTTATCGATGCAGCATGTATCGACCCAGAAGAATTTCAACTCATCGCACCTGGCTTGATCTCCGCAAAATCGAACTTTGGCGTAGCCTGCTTTATTCTTGCCTGTACCGTCCATCAAGTCCCTGAAGAGTACCTCTTCATCACCCCATGTGTGTGAAAGTATCGCATACGGCGGAATCTTGTCTTTGGGAAAGTCATCTGTCAGACGGAACCCGCCGGTATCGTCGTGTTCCAGGAGGCGCATCGTCCAAAGGGTGCCGAATGTTTGGTGGTGGGAAAAGGCGAGCGGGTGCGCGGTCAGAAGGCTCTGGCGTTCGCGGGATCTGCGGGCACAACAATTAGTATTCGAAGGTAAGAGAGCCACCTGATACCAGACAAGAAGTACCTACCGCAAGTAACTGTCGAGGGGCGTAGCGCAAATTTCGGCGGATGCGGTAAAGGGTGTTGACTTTCAATGTCGTTGTCGTCGCTGTCTTTGAGGGTTGAGGGTTGAGGTGTTTCGCTGCCGGATCACCAACCCCGCACGTTGGGCATTTATGGCATTGGCGGCGTCCAGGCGGCTGGTGCCAACCGCCCGTATTCGAAGCATCGTCATTGGTGGTGTTTCGCTGGCGTGCATGAACACGTCCCTCTGGAGCGCCGTCGCGGCAACGCAATTCAGTGTGAATGCGTGGGAAGTACGTGATGCTGCCATAGATGAACGAGAAATACTAACTTTTCGCTGGAACAGGTTACGTAACGTATTTGATAAGCGAGCCGGACAGATAAGCGAGCCGGACACTTTTACCTACTCAACAACAACTTTTCTCAATTGCAATACAACAACATTAAGAACCAACTATAATAACATCAGAAACAGCTGAATCAGATGCTTCTACAGCCTCCTGGCAAGTGCGGGCATTATGGCCAGGCTTGCCGCATACACCACAGCACCGAACCCTCGAACGACCCCCCCCTGCACTACTACTATCTAGCTGCGTTCCTTGCACTCCCTCCCTATCTATAGCCCTCTGGCCCAATACATCCTGTGCATCTTGTACAATAAGTGACCCTCCAAGCTGTATACGTGTTCTTTTCGCTCTCCGGCGCTTGCTTAGTGCCTCGTTGGCCTTGCGGAGCGAAGCGTTCTCCGCCCGAAGGAGGGCCACCTGGTGCATCACGGCCATCGTACCTTTGGTAAGCTGGTCCACAGCAGCCAACATCGAAGTCGGGGAGCTGTTTTGATGGCTGGCAATGCGAGTCTTGATGAGCGTTGACTGCGAATTGGCTTCTTGGGGGTTGTGGGGTGTTTGGAAGACCCAAGGTTGTGCAGTACCAGGCCGTGAGGTTGGGGGTGTTGGTGTATGAAGCTTGATATCTAGCTTGGAAAGCACCCTCTCTGGATCGTATGGTATAAGGCCAGCCGAGGGCATTGACTCCCTGGATGACCGTTGCCCACTCGCGGTTGCCAGGCTGGGCTAGCTTTGCCTTGCCACGGCCATCCGAGGTCGTAACAACCATGCCAGCGAAGATGATGCCCATCATAAACCCAGTCTCGTCGAAGTTGTAGATATCATCATCTACAATACCATACTTGGCCTTAACGTTCCGTACGAGCGCAAACCACTCGCCAATAACCTTTGGATCTTCGCACTTGGCCCTCTGGTAGTCGTATCTACGCGTATAACGCGTACGGAGCTCTGGCTGGCGTTTGACGAAATTGTGTGCCCAGCGTTTGCCGACAGGGGCCGCGTCGCGCACACGTAGCAGCTGGTTGGCCATATCTTCCACACCACCCAATCTGGGAGGAAATGCGCGAGCATATAGTTCAATCACATACTGAACTATCGTCTTCTCTTCTAAATCCGTAAGCTTGCGTAAGTTGGCTGGAGTATCGCGTCGTGCAGGCCGGCCAGCGCGTCGGTCGCCAAGGGTGGAAAGTTGATACATTATAGAGCTTAGCCGCAGCTCGGAGGCTTAGTTTCTCATCCCTTTGAAGAGCTTCAAGGGCCAAGATCACCCTGGCTTCATGTAAAGGACGAGGCATTTTGGGTTGTTGAGAAAATTGGTGTTCGGTGGAGAGAGGACGCGTTACGCTAAAAAGTGTCCGGCTCGCTTATCTGTCCGGCTCGCTTATCAAATACGTTATTTGAGCAGGGCTGTATGAAAACACTGGCACTCCTTGTCTCGGATTTGCGTCTGCTTTTTTTGTGATCAAATTGGCAGTCTAGAAGTAGGAGATGCTGCGAAGTCCAGTGTAACAGGTTGACATATACGCGCTTGCGGCTGCGTGCCCGCAGGGTGCTATTGATTGAGAATGGCTCAGGTGGTCAGAAAGCAGACGTTGCCCACAATCGCGCCGAAAGATTGGTCGTGGATGGCCGACGCTGAGACGCGGGACTTGGAGGATCTTTAGTTGGTCTCTTCAATGCGAAGTTTGGCGGTTGGGTTGAACGACTTATTGGCGATTGTCGTGGAGCGGGCACCACCATCTTCGAAGCTATCCCCTAAGAGAGTATTGTCGATATTCCGCGCACGAGCCAGCCGGTGATTGGGCGCGCTACTACACACATATTGATGCAGGAATCCCATGGGGAGCCATAGGGTTGCTGCATCCTTAAGGTACATGGTTGCCTAGCTCTGGGGCTACGCCCAATCGGGTCTAGCCCAGTCAGGTGACCACGCGCATTCTGGAAGGGGATCATAAATCCCCTGCCAGTCACATAGCTCAATCAATGCCATCCTTCTTTCTACTTTTAACTCATACCCTACTAGTACGCCATCACATATGCATGGTCACTCAAGGTTGGGACCACTGCCTATCCTGTCCTGGGACCAAACAGGAAGGGTGGTGGTCCCAAGACAGGAAGGTCCCAGGACAGGATAGGCAGTGGTCCCAGGAAGGGAAGTGGTCCCAGGTCAGAATAGGCAATGGTCCCAGGACAGGATGGGAGGTGGTGATCATAGGACAGGATAGTCAGTGGTCCCAGGACAAAATAGATAGGTCCCAGGACAAGATAGGTGGTCCCAAGAAGCTGTACTGGGAAAGGCGGTAAGAAGTTGATGCCTCAGGAGATTTCTTGCGGGGCATGCGAAACGAGGGACGTGCGCCTGCCAAAAACGGCGGCATTTCCACGCGGAGGCAGATACTTGTAGTAATATTCTCAACAAAGTTTCTTCCGTCGTGGTCTAGCAGATGAAAGATAAGTCAAGAATCGCATACCACAAGCTACGAAACCTCGTCTGAAGGGTGTTTAGACCCGGTTTATATCAAAGTTCTTTATCAAACCTACCTGGCTGACGAAACAGAGATCCAGTAGCAAATATTTTACTGCTTTGATCGCAATCTTCCGTCGTCAGAGTGGCACAAAGCCAAATGTCATCTGCAGTTGTGGCAGTCCTCGTTTACGGACCTGTCAAGCCCTTGCCTCTAGCCAGCGTTTTGACAAACGACAACGGCTAGATCTGAATAGAACCCCGACCAAAGTTGAATTTCCAGTGAATGGCCTGGACCGTTCTCGTTCGACCTTCTTTAGCCCGCTTGAGTCTGATTGGCCACAACACAGAACCCCCTGGAACCGTGTGCCTCGCTACCTGTTTAGCTTCTTCTGATCTAACTTGCGCGGGTGAAAGCGGCGAACTGCTGGCTAACAAGGGGAACACGACGTGCTTAGCTGCAGATCTAGTTGCCTGCATCTACAGTGTAGGTTGAGATGATGTGAACCGCGTGACTGGGACATGAATGCGACAGTAGTGCAAAATAGGATCCATGAATGAGTGACATACACGTGTACGGCCTCGACCCCCTTCAATGCCGCCATACCGCAAAGAAACGACAATCATACCACCCTCATACCATTATTATCCCCCTCAAATCCGCATCGAATCGGGGTTCAGACAGGAAATTTAGCTCTCAACTTCACGTCGTCCACTTCCTCGTGCACACAACCTCATTGACCCAACAAGCATCACATTTAATCAATGCCCCTGAGTCAAGCCAGCCAGTACAATGACCACCACCGCCGCCAAAACCCAATACAACCTCATCGCCCCCGCCTACGCGACCATAAGCGACCTCCCCATCTCCCAAATCGAGTCCCAGCCCGTCGCCGCGGCGCTAGGCGACTGCACGGGTCTCACGATCCTCGACCTGGGCGACGGCAGCGGCGTGCACGCGCGGCGCGGCCCGCGTAGACGTCGTCGACACCTCGTCGGAGATGCTCCGCATCGGCGAGGAGATCGAAACCAAGCTCGCCAGAGAGGGTTGTATCCGTTGGTTCGCGGCCGACGTGGCCAAGCCGCTTGATCTGCATGTACAGCGTGAAACCTACGACGTCGTCATGGCGAACTGGGTGTTTGACCACGCGACCTCCGTCCAGGATCTACAAGGGATGTGGACCAACGTCGTCACGCACCTGAAACCCGGCGGCCGGTTCCTCGGGGTGCGCGTCAAGAACCCAAAGGCGGGGTATCTCGCGGCGGGGGCCGGCAAGTACGGGGTCACGTTCACGGACCTGGAGGAGATCGAGGGCGGTGTGAAGTATACCGTGGCTTGTTTGACGGAGCCGCCGTTTGCGTTCCAGGCGACGTCGATGGAGGAGACGATTTCGATGAGCGATGAGATCCCGCGGCGGATGGGGCTGGGCGAGTTTGCGGTTGTGGATCCCAGGGGGATGGCCGTGGTCAAGGCGGATGAGGGGTTTTGGGCGGAGTGGCTGGCGGATCCGAGTTGTGCTGTTGTTGTTGTTGCGAGGAAGGTGGAGGTGCTGGGGTGATGTGGAAGTGTGAATTACCTGGTAGGATTCGGAGGAGTGGGAGGGGGGTTTAAAGGGGAGCCTTGGGGAGTTTGTGATGCACGGTTCTTGTTTACTATCCCTGAAATAGATGCTTACGATTCGTGGCTGCTCGTCATGATTCAATGATGGGTCACGTTCGGTACACGGCCCATACTACCTAGTATTTATTCGGGATCGTTGCCTAATTGTCTCCATCATTCGAACGAGTAAATTGCAAGTCTGTTACTTGTGCAGGGTAACGATATCAATCCATTGCAGATCCGACAAAGGCAAGATGAAAAATAATTGTGCCAAGAAAGTAATTAATCGACTCAACCGCCCATGGGAAAGAGATCTCAGTAACAGCCGGTCCAATCCATCCGATCAACAATTGAACCCTACCTCAATGCCCGAGCCATATCATGTCCCGCAAACTCACTGCGCGGTCCCATCGCCCGCACCCACAGCCGGCTGAGGCTGCTGCTGCGGCTGCACTAGCCCCGCTTGGGGGGCCTGGGGAGGGTATCCTTGAAACACGGGTTGAAGGGGATTCGAGAAGGGGCTCGGTTGGCCCTGGCCATGGCCTTGCTGGACCTGGCCCTGTGGGATGCTATGCTGCATGGTGCCGGCCGGGTTCCCAAAAGATCCCGAAAACTGGCTGAAAGGCTGCTGCTGCTGTGGTTGTTGCTGTGGTTGTTGCTGTGGTTGTTGGACTGGGGTGTTTTGGGTCTGGAATGGGTGCTGGGAGGCTGGATATTGGAACTGCCCTAGGCCCTGCACCGGTGCGCTTTGCTGGGCAGACGCACCGTATAGGCTTGCAGGTGGCGCTCCGGTCGGTTGGCCCATTGGCGCATGCGGCATGCCTGCTGCAGAGAAAAAGTTGGAATAAGTCTGATGTTGCTGTGGTGCCTGTGCCTGTGCCTGTGGTTGCTGCTGGTACGGTTGCTGGAAACTGGGCTGGTGTGTCTGGGGGATGGTCGTTGGCCCCGGGTGAGGCTGGCCGAAGATTGATGCCGGCTGCTGGCCGCCGTCGTCTTGGGTCATGCCGCCTGGCATTGTGCCAAATATGGAGGAAGTTCGCTGCGGTTTGTGGATCTGGTGCTGGTGTTGCTGCGGAAAGCCTCCCATGCCCATGCCCGCGAATGAAGGCCCGGGCCCTACTGGGCTACCTCCCGTGTTCATCATATTCACATTGGACATGCCGTAGGTCTCGGTTGTCCGGCTCGAATTGTCGGCCCTCATGGAGATGATTCTTGCGTACTGGTCGTTGGACAAGCCGATGGCCCTCTCGAGATACGTTTCAAAGTCGGACGAGGCTGCCTCCACTAGGTCAACCCATCTGGTGTCCAGCCGCGGCTGGACCGGCGTGTTGTGCTTCTCCCGGGTCAGCATGCTGTCGTACTCGGCGAGCGCCACGGCCGTCTTCATGGCGTTTCGGATCTGCCGGCCGTTCCACCCGACGTTCCGCTCGCCCATCTGTTTGCGGTACAGCTCCCTCACGTGGGCCAAGATGTCGGCTTTGTCCATTTTGAGGTGCGGGTGGGACACTTCGGCCCGGTTGAGCTGGCCCTCCCAGATCTTGATGGTCTGCTGCTCGCTCAGGGGCGGGTAGAGCAGGCTCATGTGGATCCGGGAGCGGAAGGCTTCGTCAATGCTGCCCACGCGGTTGGTGGTGAGGAACAGGATGCCCGAGTAGTACTCCAGGGCACGGAGAAAGACTGGAAGAGTCTGATTAGAATCCATGCGGGCGTGTCCTTCATGCCACTGGATCGGGATTCTGAAACCTACTAGATACCAGAGCATTACGCTCAATGTCGTTCGGGGTTCGCTGAGCGAGAAACACGTCGGCCTCGTCGAGTAGGAGGACACACCCCCACGACTCGGCCAGCTGGAAATTGAAATCAAGATTGCTCTCGACCTCAGCAGGTCTAAGACCAAGGTCGCCTATAAAGAGGGGTTGAGAGGTTGCATGTCAGCTGTCAATGCTTTTGCGGTGGATGTTGAAAGCACAGGGTTGTGTGCTTTTCATCTTACCACAGGTAATGGGGAACAGTGGCCTCCCATTGGACTCGGCGACGCATTCTATAATCATGAACCAGGTATGGTTAGAATCCATCAGCTAGATGGCGAGAAGATGCATGCGGCGGGGTTGTCTTTTACCAGCGGTGGATGTTTTACCCACTCCGGGAGCGCCGTGAAGGAGAATGATGAGTCCCTTGCCTGGCAGGGGCACAGGTTAGTGCCTGGTGTTTTCAATGTCTTCAAGCTTTGCATGAGGTGTGAGCTCCTGACGTACCCTTTGCCCGGACAAGGTCGAAGCCGCGATCCTCCCAGCCGTCTTCTCCGTTGCTCTCAGCCTCCTTGTCCTTGAAGTGCGTGTCGACAAGCCCCACCACAATCTCCTTGTTGTGTCCCGACAGCTCGAGCGAGTCGAAACTGGATCGGTTCTTGTCTATGTCTTTGAGGCAGTTCAAAGGGAAACAGCCTGGTAATTACCGACGGGTCAGCCGTCACTGCACAGCTGAGCTCCACTCACGCGGGTGCCTGCAACTTCAAGGGACAGACACGCAGGCACTTACCCCATTTGCGGTTGCGAAGGACAAACCCAAACACCCGGTTGGGAAACAGCTTGAAGTCGTTGGGAGACACCGTGTAGTTCTGTTCAAACACAGTCGTCGCCAGGATGGTCTCCTTGGAGACAAAGTCCTCCATTCGTTGGCTATCCCACTCAAAGTCGGGCAGGATCTTGTTGTTTTCACAGCAATCGCTGGAGAAGCAATGGGAGCCAAACCCGTAGCTTGCGACCGTCATCTCTCGGGTCTCCTCGTAACTCCTCCCGGCCAGCTCCCCCAGACCAAAAGTGGGCGTCCAGCCGGGGTTGAACTGCAGGGCCCGGTCAAAGTCGACGATGACGGCGCTTTCGATCTCCTCTGGATGGAGTGGCTTGTCGGTGTCGACGGCCATGACTCTCTGGCCTGATGGCGTCCACACCGACGTCCGCCCCTTGAAGAACTTGTGCGACATCTTGGTCGCCTTGACAAACTCCTGGCCTCGCTCGTTCAGGCGGGCGACAAAGTCCAGGTGGCCGGGCTTGTAATCGATGGGGAACACTTCCAGGGTCGTGATGTCTTTGCTTTCCTCGAAGGGAGTTATCTGAAACTGACGGTGGACTGGGCCGAACGCCTTGCCGTCGAAGTCGATGTAATAGCAGTCCAGGATCAGAGGCCGCATCTTCTGCACACTGGCACCGGTGGTAGGGCTCGAGTCGGATGGTATCGAAAGATATGATCTTCCTCCAGTAACCTGGATGACCCTCCAGACCTCCTGGGAGCCCAACTTGGCCCGGCTCAGGACATCTTGGCCGGGATGAAAGAGATACCACAAGTCTGTGAAACGAACCTTGACGATTTCAGGCTTGGCGGCGTTGCTGGCTTGCGACGGGATTGTCCGGATAGAGGCCATCAAGGGCGCGATGGCATCCATAAACCGAATAAGGCAGCGCAGCTCCTCCATTGCCTCCCGGGTTTCGTCTGGCTCAAGTGAGGCGTCATCCCCGTCCTCGACTGCTTCGACCGACTCCCTGGCATCCACCTCCTCCTCGGCTGCGGCGGGGCTTGCAGGCTGAGCCGTGTTGGTCGACTCGTTGACTGCATTAGCAGCAATAATTGCACTCGATGTGCCCGAGTCTGTGCCATCAAAGCCGCCCGACATCTCAGCGGGATCGAGGGAATGTGCTTGCTTGTCAGAGTGAGAGGCTGCCCATCTTGCTTCCAGGGCAGCCAGTTTCTCTCGCAGCTCGCTGTCGTGATAGAGCAATGGCTTGTAGGGCCGGAGAATGACCAAGGGCTGGCTTTCGCCACCTAACCCCCTACTAATGACTTTCTTGAGCACTGCCATGAGCGGAGCAGAATTGATCCTGATGCGCTCGGGAATGGTCTCTAGCGGCAGGTTGTCCCGCTCGGCCTCGGAGGCGTGGTCTGATTTGACATCTTCTGGCGCGGCTAGGTGGGCTTTTTTGCGTTCCTGGTTGTAGAAGAGCACGGGGTCGCCGTGGAGAACGTCAATGGCGAACAGGGCCGGAGCCGGCACGGTCACGGGCATGTCGGTGCCAAAGAACATTTGTTTTTTCCTCTTGAACGAGGGCCACGAAAGAAAATGCAGCTCGGGAATTGCAACAACTCTGGGGGCCGGAGGCGGTTCCTCTACCGCTGGCTCGGGCGGTGGTGGAGGTGGCTCCTCTGGCGGGATCTTCATCAAGATATTTACCTGTTCTTGCAAAGTTCGAATTCGCTCTTCCGTCATTAGAATGTGCTGGGCGTGTTGTCTGACTCGCCTCCGCGAGATTGCCGTCTGTCGATGGGGGAAATAATGAATTTGGGAAGCGGCAATGGACGATCCCGAGGAGTCGGAACTGTAGCCATCATCAATGTCCTGGTCGCCGCCATTGCCCTCAGGCTTCGTCTCGGCGGCGACTTCATCCTGCACATCGGTCGAACCAGCCGCCCCTGTTACCTCGGCCTGTATTGGCTCATCTACCTGCGAGCCATTGTCGACAACTGGCAGTGCCTCGGCGATGATGACGTTTTCTGGCTCCGTCTGTATCTTTGCGGGCCCGCCAGATGGACCAGGACTGCTCGCCAGGGAAAGGTTGAGTTTGCTCGTCTCTGGAGACGTATCGCACGACGTGGCTTCCGTATCGTTCCGACTAGGATCATTCCCATCGACTGATTGTGACTGGCTGGTGCTAGCACTTGGACTGGCGCTGGAGATGGACAACATGGCTCCCAAAACTCGCGCTCCGAGTCTGGGGCTTGAACAAAATGTCGAGGTCTTGAATTGGTCTCTGAACCGCCGCGCTGAGGTGTAAACGCCAAAAACAAAATACCAAAATGTTCGAAGAGAGCTGCGGGACCTAATAATCAGGGGGCTGGGGCCAGGCTGTCTAGTGTTGGGCGGAATTCCACGGCATGCACTCAGGCATCAAGCCCCCACGGGAAGAAGAACCCCTTTTCACGCCCAGGCGCCGCAGCCGCCCTTGGGTTACATGTATCCAAGCACGGTTGGGCTGTCACAAATGCATGTGGCCAATGGGTACCTTACCTAGACCTAGCTCTTCGGTGCATCCAAACGTGAAATAACCAACACCGGACAGGGGGTAGTTCAGCTCTAGTGCGGCGCAGATCTCTGTCCCACCCGCAGCCTCGTCAAGATAAGGGTCAGCTCTAGCTGTTTCAGGCTGCCAGCCCACCCACACATGCAGGACCTTGCATAATATTCCTGCCAATGTCGATTTGGGGGGGGGAGGGGGCGATATTACCCCTCTCGACGTGCAATATTCCCAAACGAAGAGCGCAATGCCCCTGTGCCATCAGCCACTAGATTTGAAATACGATTTCAGTCGGCGACAATTGTGTCCTAGCAGTCGACGACCGCGGTTAATCCGGAAAATCGCCGTTGTGTCTTGCGTTTCAAGTTGTCACTGCTCACTGGCACTGCATTGCAAAGCCGTCCCGCTCCGGCAATCATGGCGTTCCAGCTGGGCCCGAGTCGGGAAGAGTTGGAGCTGGCGGGCAAGCTGCCAGTTCGGTACATGGAGCATGAAGCAATCAAGCTCGATGCCGCATACAGAGACCCGGGCTCTTGTCATGATGGCGCGAGCAAGAGCTATGTCCTCACTCAGAGCCTTACCTCAACAACCGTTGTGCCACAGATCAGGTAAGTATGTCCGGATACCGTCATTCGAGTTCTTTCCGTGAGTTCATTACTCACCTGGATATCGATCAGCATCAATGATCAAGGTGACGAGGCAGATAGCCTTCAGGCCATGGCCAAACAACAGGGAGAGACGTTCAAAGACGTCTTGGACGGGTTTCTCAAGGACCGCCCACTCCCCAAACGCCTCCAGTCATTCAACATCCGCGCCGTCCACTCGTGGTCCGAGGTGATGGAACAGGTAGCTTCCGCCAGGGAGGCCTATGACCAAAAAGCGCAGGGCAAACGAGGGGTGGTGATCAAATTCGGGCGGTATTTCTCTGACCGCGCCAAGAGCATTGATCCTTGGCTTGCGCTCGTTCCAGACACGGACTACTCATCGGTAGTTTGTGGTGGCTTGAAGTTTGTCTTTGCCGTAGGTACCTACCTGAATTACCTGGTGATTAGTGGCACGAGCACATACCTAAAGACCAAGGAGATACCCGAATCAGGCATGATGGCTAACATGCAGTGTGATTACTTGACAACGCAGGCCGCAGCAGAATACTCAACCGTGCGGTCCAAGATCATGGACGCGATCGAGACTCTGCCAGATACCATCGAGGAAATCAACGAACGGCTTGAAAACTTTCGCGACGCCGTGGATGGCAGTCTGCGGGAAAAGCTGAAGGATCAGGCACTGAAGCTTTACGTGAGCATTCTCAATACCGTCGAGGGCATGCTCCAGTGGTTGAATGCCAATGCGTTCAGTAAGTCAACTTGTAGGAGCTGTGGATGACTCGGGGAGGAGGCTGACACCACATGTCTGGCAATAAACAGAAAAGCTCTTGAAGTCTACTTTCCGAGGCTCGTACTCCGAGGACCTCAAATCCAGCATCGAACAAGTCAAGACCGGGTCAGAACAGCTGCGGATGCTCGCAAACATGTGTGCCCATTCGGTCGGGGTCAAGAGCTTGCATCTGATCCGGGAGACAAAAGAGACCGCCAACCAGAATCTCACGATGGGTGCCATGAACTATGCCTTGGGCGAGGACATATATGGCCGGACGGGCGTCACCCTCGACGGGGTCAAAGACCTCCAACTCCAGGTCAACCAGGGCAATAAGGCCCTGGCAGCCTTGAACGCAAAGGCTGGTACCCTGGCGGTGTTGGAGGATGGGTATGGCGAGATGAGGTCCATGCTCGCCGCATCGGATTGTAAGTTTCGGGCTGCATCCAACGTCATTCCTCGTTCAACCTTTTGTTCTTGTTCACCACGACTGACCATCCAAGGGCGGATCATGCACATGCAGACCGAGATCAAAGACCTGGGGGAAACCATGAAGGCAATCCAGGAGTCTCAGAGTAAGACGCGGCGCCATACACCCCACCCCTACCGTCTTATTCCTTTCACTGCAAGTATCCAGCATGCATGCTAACACCAAGCAGGAAGCCAACAAATCCTCCTCCAAATCCAACTCCAGCGCGAATACGACGCCCTCTCCCTCCACCAAACCCGCCCAACCTCTCCCTTCCTCATGGCCACCCCCCCACCCCCGCGGTACAGCCGCCAACAACTCCAAGCCCTCCTGGGTATCGACACGAGCCAGCTCCCCACGGTCCTGGACGTGGTCACTTCGACCAGCATGCGCCACGGCTTCAGCGCCAGCGGGGTGACGAGCAAGCTCCTCCAGATCCGCCGCTTCCGCGCCTGGCTGCAGTCCGACAGCTCCGACACGGTGCTGCTCCGCTCGCTGCACGACCACTACGGGCCCGTGACGGCGCTGTCCAACTTCTGCGCCGGTCTGCTGGCCAGCCTGCACGGTCTCGGCGGCCCCGCCGTCACGCTGCATTACTTCTGCGGCGTCATGATGCGGCCTGGCGAGACGGCGGCGAGGAATCATCTTCTTCGGTGCCTGACGGCGCAGCTGCTGGACGCCTGGCCGGCCGCGCAGACCTTCCCGCTCGAGATCGACGTGTCGCGGATGACGAACTGCGAGTTCCCGGCTGTCTGGCAGCTGTTCATGGCGGGGATGCTGGCGCTGGCGGGCGTGACGGTGTTTGTCGTCATTGACGGCTCGGTGCGGTATCCGGAGGAGGACGAGGTGAAGATCGTGACCGAGGGCTTCATGTGGCTACAGCAGAGGCTGCCGGCGACGACCAAATTGAAGGTGTTGCTGACGTCGCCGAATCCGTTCAGGCTGAACAAGATGCTGGGCGAGGACGCGCAGGTCATCTTGCCGACGGGGGTGCATGGGCGGTTGGGGCTGAATGATGGGCTTGGACAGCAGGCTATGGTCCGGAGGGAGTATACGAGGGGGAGGTCGAGGAGTCCCGTAGGGTTTCCTTTGAATGCGGGTGCGGGCGCGTGGGACTGACGAGGTAGGATGGGTTGGGCCGGGTGCTGGGAGGTAATTAAATAGGTAGGTAGGTGGTGCAAGATCATTAGGGGTTTCATCTGTGTGTTGTACAAGGTAGGTCGAGAGGATACAGATCGTGTACAAACTGGGGTGAAAGTTTGTTTGTTCACAGCCATCCCTGGAATCCTGAATTCAAAGAATCCCGGTCTGGTCCACAGTTATCCATACACCCGATCGGCCTTGGGTTTCTCCCCAAGCACTTCCTTGAGAGCATCCGAGTCTGAAGTGTCGACCAACACCAACTCGACCTTGCCGTCAGACTCTACTTCTCTTACAAACACCTTCAGCCTCCAGGTATGCCAACTCCCTGTGCCCGCTCCTGTGTTCTTGAGCAGTTGTGTCGGCGACGAGTTCATCGACAATGACATCAACTCCCCAAGCTGAGACCATGCACCGCTACTCCACTCCTCGTTTATCAAGATTGTGAACCAGTGGACTACGACAAGGAGCACGTGTGCAAGTAGGACGACCCAGACAAGGATCAATGTCGTTTCTCCAAACGTGTAGGCGTATGTATTGTGGTAGTGCCAAACCTCCACCCTCGCATGGTCATACTCATAACCGCGATTGCTGGTGTATGCGGAATAGTTCTCGTCATTGCTTGTCAAACGCCATGGCCCGTGTGGCTGCGTGGACTCTAAACTCCACGCGTGGTATCTAAATGGGACCAAGGAGAGTGCGTCCGTCAGATATACGGCCAGGGCGCCGGCCAGCTGGCCCTGGAAGTCTCTGTTGGCCTGGTCGGATCTGTTCTCCAAGTCGCCGTCGGCATGGAAGTGCCCAGCCAGAAAATCAAACACATGAGTGGCATTGCTTGCGTTGTAGTTGTAATAGTTGTAAGCGCCAGCGTTGTTCGATTGCTGCAGGCTGGCGTTGAGGATGCCCAGCCAGCTGAGATCCAACGTGATAAGCTCGTCGAAGTCATGCTGGTATTGACCCCCTATGGCATCATCGACTGGAACTGTGTGTTGTGGAACGTTGGCAGTTTCCGATGGGTTAATCCAGACGTTGGATTCCACCCAGCGCGCGTCGATGAGGCATATTCCGACGCGGTAGGGATTAACCCAAAAAGCTGTGGAGGCTTTAATGCTCTCAGGGAGTTGGTCTTGGACGTCGATGAAACCAAAGCGCTTGCCACTGGCGGCTGCGTCGTCGATGAAACTCTTCTTCATTGATAGGATGAACTTGGGGTAAACCCCTGGATCAAAAGACCAGCTATAAAGGTCTGGGAACGACGAATTCTGGTTGTCTCCCTTAATATCGGCGCATTGTATCGCGACGCGGGGTTGTTTTAGGGGAGCCCTAGCACCCCCCTGGTCAGAAACCGTGGCGAACAGCCTGCCTGGATTGTACGACTGTGGAAAACGGGCCCAGTCGGCGGCCTGCTCGGAGAGCATCCCAGTGATTCTCGCGCTGGGGCAAGTTGCAACCGCCACCGGAGCGATCTTGCCCGGGTCCAAGCGAGGGTTGGTGGTGCCCAGGTATGCGATGGACTTGAGCTCCGGATACGATATCGCCAGGTTTGTGGTCCGTGGCAGTGTTTTGATATCTTTCAACCAGGCATACGCTGTGCTTTCGGGGTTCTGGTAGTGGATGAAGGGACACCCGTCCTTGGAGGCATTATCCAAGGCCAATCTCGGCGTACAGGCATCAGGAACGGTTGAGAGATCGACAAAAGAGGGGTAAAGATCTCTTGCAGGAGACACCACAAAGGCCTGAAATGAACCTGAGTTCAGTCCCATGTCGGCAGCCACTGACAACGGCCGCCAAGTCTGCCGAGGGAGGATTGCCACACCGGAGCTGGCTCCCGCGAGTGCCGCCAGCACAAATGTCACGACCAAGAGTATTCCCAAGCCCGCCGAGGACCACGAGGCAGGTCGAGACTTGATCAGCGGGGCCAGGAAGCTCGAGCTCAGCAGATAAAACGGGGAGTTCAGCTGGAATGACGAGGTCAAGTATCCAAAAGGGACGCCGTCTGCGCTGAGGAGGCCCCGTCGAATGTGATAGTGGAGGATGTTGAAAAGCGAGGCGATGATCAAAGACTCGTGAACCTTTGCCGCGAATAGCAGCGCGTTGAGCTGCCCAGTGCTGGGGTTCCAGGTAAACTCCATGAAATAGAGGCCGAACAAAACCACAGTGGCTGCAATTGACGGAAGCTGGAATACCGCGAACTGGACCATGGCCGGGGCAATCCGTTTGCTAAAGACTCGCTTTTGCTTTTCTTGCAAAGTGCCGCTCTCGTCAACAGCCATGTTGATTTGCTCGTGTGCCGGTGATGCTGATCCGCTAGGCCCGTTCGCTCGAGTCCGATCCGTGCTCTGGCGAAAAGACTCCTCGCCTGAGTCGTTGCCAGAATAGGGCCAGTCTGTCTGCTCGGCTGCAAGGTTGGAAGATAGAACGCTGCTTATCTCGGTCATCTTTGCTTGCCGACCCTGGTCTGAAAGAACAGGTGTGGTTGACTCTCGTTGTTGCTAGTGTCGAGAGTAGGTGAGTTTAGAACGCAACTGGGGAGAATAGCTTGCATAAGGTGGTGAGATCTATCAATGAAAATCGCAGGAGGCGGTGCCGAAATTGTCTTGCGTGCCTTGGGCGGCGAGGTCGATTTGACTGTAGCGAAGGTCAAATGGCAGCCGAGGCTGTGTCTCGCCAGCTCCGGTCTTCTGGATGTGGTGTTGGCGTCTAGTTGTTATGTAGGTAAATTGATTCATAATATCTGGACTGGCCCACGCCCCTGGGCTGCGTATTACTCGGGGTTTGGGCATACTGGATAAACAGAGTTGTATTAGCGAGTCTCTTTATTGATATAACAAATGTTAGGCATCTTCCCCGCAAAACCGGACTTAACAGCGCCGTTTGTCGAAGAGTTTGCAGTGACTTCAAGGGACACCTGCAGACACTGCATGTGTTCAAGGCCGGTCTGAGGCGCGGTACGAGACCGAAAGTGTTTCCCAAAGTTGTTCTTACCGGCAAATGATGAAAAGACGAAAAGCGTGAGCCACTTCAAGTGGCATCCCGAACAGGAATGAGGCACAAGGCAGCTGTGCCAAGTCCATTTCTTGGCTCAAAACTAGATGCTCAGCCCTGAACTTGGCGTTGCTCCAAGACCCAGTTTAGGAATACCACGACCCTGATGGCTTCAGTGACACCCCGACACAGAACTCGCTGAACTTAAACTTCGAAAGTGCTTCCGAGAAGCTCCATAAGCCTCCAGTGAGACCTGGCATTTGGATCAAGAGCACTTCCTTCTCCAAACCCACTCTCCTTCCCTCGGCCCTCCGTGTTTTCCTTCATCGTCGACCATCGAAACGCCGGTCAAGAGGCATCCTTCGCGTCCCATATCCGTCGGAGAAATAATATCCAACAGTTGCCCTCGATGCACGACCTCAGACTCATGCATTTAGAGTAGAGTGATGTTCGTTTGTATCAAGACGCCCGCCGCCGCTCGTTCACGGTTTCGGTGGCCCTGGGGGAAGCTTGGTCGACGAGGTGCCAGCCTGGCTGCGGAGTTCGTCGAGAAAATGCTTGAAGAAGGTGTCGGCGCGTACTTTCTGGAGGTTCGGGTCCTCTGGGGGATTTGTCAGTCATGTCATCGGCCGTCGCAAATTGCAGATAGTCGAGGTTTTAGTACCTGTCGCTTCGCCGGGGCGCAGAGGTTCATTGGGGCTTCGGCCGTAGCGCAAGTCTTCGACGGTTCGGTGGATCTTGCGGACACCGTGGTGGAAGCGCGGGCTTTGAAGGATCTGTCGCGACGAGTGGTCAGTCATGGATTAGGGCGGGTGTAGACGTGGTGGTGGAACACGTACTCGGCCGACGATGGCGTCCTGCAGCGTTTGAGAGTTTGTCAGTCAGCAGCTCAGTTCGGAACCGAAGGGGACGGACGGAGTATCGCGGCATACCTCCAGCTTCAGGAACACCATGGTGAAAATCTTGAGTATGGGAGACATCGTTGGCGAATGATTTTACATCGATGCGATGGCAGTTGATTGAGAGTTTCAGCTGGCGGCCAAATGGCGGAAGAGATGGACGTTTGCCACAGAAGTGATCTCCAAAAGTTCCGGGCCGGGGAGAAATCGACAGGACTGGAATGGATGGAAGCCACGATGCAGCGCTGCTGACAACTACCGGTACGTGTTGCTGAATCGCCCACTGGACAGACGCGACACTCCCCGCTATCGTTATCGCATTCTGGGGCAATTAGTCATCATTTTGCCGCTTCTGTCGCGTCGGGGACACTCAGGTACACTACCACGTGACTACCTAAAATCGCTGCTTCACCTTGGGGAGACTTCCCCGCATTCCTTCCCCATTCCTCACCTTGAGTTTCCGGCCGGTGCTCTCTGACGTGAGTGGTGCATCCATCTCAACTGTCCGACTCGAGCAATTTCGCGCCGCCCCGCCCTGCGTCCTTCCATTCTGCAAATTGCTTCAACACCCTCGCACTCGGATTGCCCATAGCAAAGCAACTGCGCGACAGAGAGTCGCGGATATGCCGGTAGACGTTTTCAATTGCAAGATTGCATCTGAAATTCCGAGTGGCTGATCTCGCCTTTTGTCTGTCCCCGCGCGAAGTGACCGGCACGCTGCTCTCTTTTGGCCCTTTGGTCTTCTTCTCCTTTGACCCATATAACAACACACTTTTGGCTTTGGTTGCATTAGCAAGTGATATGCCCGCCAACCTCGTTTTTCTTTCGGCCGTGACGGCTCGACGCGTCAGTTTGACGCGATCCGCCCAACCCTTCGACTTTGAGCACATGGGCTCCCCGCACCACTTCTAATTCTGTCCCGTTCCCCAGGTCGTCGCTGCGGGTCGGATGACAGTGAGATTCCGTCACCATGCCTCAACCCAACCCCCCATCGTCCCATTGCAACTGATAATCTGTTCAATGGCGCATGTCCCATAATCGAGAGAAAGATGCTTCAAGAGTGACTCTCCACCGGACGGCGAAACAGCCGCTTCGGCTATATCAGACGGCTTTGAAAGAGGCTCGAACTTGGAAGGCCAGATGCGTAGGAGACGGCACGGTTGAAGCTCGCCGTCCCGTGTGTTGAGACGAAGCCCCAATGGGAACCACGGAGACCCATACAGTGCCGGCAAAAGGACAGAATCACGAAGCAAGCTCAGTTTCAACAAGGCTGGCTTTTATGCGGCCTCTCCTATGTGTTTGTCCGTGTCCACATTGTGGCCGCCAGCAACCGCCCGACAGCCTGATGTCCCACTCGAGGACCGAGTCCTGGGAATAATGGCCCAGGCCATGGATACTGCTGGCCTGTGGACATGTTGCTGCTTTGATGTGATGTGCTCTGACATGTATGTATCCCAGCACACACCCAAACCCGTGCGCCTGTCCTGCCCCCCCCGTGTCTGTGTCTCGGCGACCCTTCCACCTGCAGTCCCGACGCACATCATCCTTGCCCGACCATGTCGCGTCCTTCACTCCAATATGAAGGTGAACGAGGAAACCATAAAGTCAGTCGGCCTTTCGCTTCTCTACGAGCCAGATGACCCAGCGAGCCCCGTCGTCGAGTGAGTGCGCCTTCTGTTGGAATCCGCACAAAAGAGCAGCTTGCCTAACAGCCGACGATCACAGCATCGTGCTGGTCCATGGGATCGGAGGCCATCCGGTGCGATCATGGAAGTGTCAGGGCACCGGCCAAAGAACTTCACGAAAACCAACGACACCCAACTCGACAATCAATGGCTCTTCTACAAGGAAGAGGCTGCGGAAGAACCCCCCGATCTCCCAGCTGAGGCGGTCGAATTCCGAACCGCTTCTGGTCCTCGATCAGAATTCCACCGGGAAGAGTAGACATCCCCTTAGGAAGACCTCGTCCAAGTCATCGTCGAGGTTCAAGCTCGCTGAGTTTCTTGCGGCCTCTGACAAGGACCACAGCGAGACTGTCGATGTCTTTTGGCCACTGGACTTTCTCCCGACATCATGCCCAAATGCCAGGGTTTTCGCATGGGGCTTTCACACTCTGGTTGTCGACCAGAAACCGCTCCGCCTTCAGAACGATATATTTGCCCACGCAAGAGAACTTTTACACGAGCTTGCGGGTTCCCGGACGGCAAGAGGCGCGGATGCTAGGCCCATCATCTTCGTCGCACACTCCACAGGTGGCCTGATAGTGAAAGAGGTCTTACGATTGGCCGAGGCAGAGCGTGACGGCCCATCAAGGGAGGTCTTGCTCTCGACTTCGGGCGTCGTGTTTCTCGCATGCCCGCATCGTTCGACCGATCGCTCTACTCTTGCGGATGCGATTCGGAGCATGGCCAGTGTCACCTTAAATGTGGACGCCAATGACACAGTCCTGCAAGAGCTGAGCGGGGCAAATAATGTGGACGTCGAGTTAGGTCAGCAGGCGTTTGTCAGGATCTGGAACGACTACAACTTTAGGGTGAAGACGTTTCAGGAGTCTGTCATTCTCAGCTACAGGATACTCGAAATCAGGGTAGAAGCTGTAAGTTGTCCCTGGCCTAGCCCGTGTTCTGCGTGGCTGACACAGTCAGACAACACGACGGCTAGCAAGCATCATCGGTGATGCCCGTGAAAATGCCGAGACCATTAGCGCCATCCACAGCGATGTCTCCAAGTTCAGCTCTCACGATGACCCCGGCTACCGGTCTCTTGCGAACTGTCTTGCTGACTTGGTCGGCCGCGAGGAAGATCGAGTAAGGGTTCCTCCCCTTCACCAAGACCATCGTGCTAACAAAGCTTGTCTTGAAGCGACACATTCTCAACCATAAAGAGACCGGTATGTTTCTCCGTCGAATCTTACCTCTTGACTCGAACTTACACTTGTGTAGACTGTCTCGCGGCACTTGTGCGGCCTCATGTCACCTTCTCCGAAACACACCCAGCCACATCATATCCAGGCACGTGTCTATGGCTTTACGAGCTGCCCGATTTCCACGCTTGGCACCACCGCAGCGATGAAAACAAAAACAAGATTCTGTGGATAAGGGGTGAGCCGGGATGTGGCAAGACCATCCTCCTTAGGTCACTTCGGGGGCGTCTTGAAAGGCAGTGGTCCGCGGCCGGCAGCGCCTTCATATGGAGCACTGCCGAGGGGCACGACACCAACACCGTCTTCTTCCCGGGGACACGCCGGCAGCAACACGAGATAAACCCGGCCAATGTCTACCGGAGCTTGTTAGCCCAGCTCTTCCTCCACGACCCCCATCTCCGCAGGTCACTCTTAGCCCTGCACAGCCAGCCGCACCACGAGGCGCAAACACTGGATGATGCACTGGTGGTTTCCTTTTTCGCTGACGAGTACATCAACAAGAGAGTTGATACACCCTCGAGGAGAACGTTCGTATTTGTCGATATATCAGATGACGCTGGTCCTGCATACGTCGAAGAGCTGATCTTCCGTCTTTCCCAGCTGGCGCGCAACTCGGATTTCAGCATCTGCGTCGCGAGCGCCCACCACCCTGAACTCGAGGAGGACAACGCCATCAGCATCGGCATGCACCTCCGCAACACCGACGACATCCTCCGCTACGTGAATCTCAACCTCGTCGCCGAATGGGAGGAACGCAACCAAACCGTCATGATGATCGGCCAAAAGGCCGGGGGCGTCTTCCTGTGGGCCGAGATCGTCGTCAACATCCTTAACGCCGCCATCACCGAGGGCGCATCCCAATACCTTATCGAGTACACCCTCGACGAAGTGCCCAGCGACCTCCACGGCCTATACGAGTGGATGCTCGCCACGCTCAACGACCGCGAAAAAGCCGAGTCGCTCGTCCTGTTCCAATGGGTGATCCTCGCATCGTCGCCAATGCGTCTAAACGACCTCTTCGTCGCCGTGCGCCTGACCGAGCCCGCGCCATTCGCGTCATTCAACGAGTTCGGTCCCCTCATGGCGTTCCGCGTCGGCCTCCCCTTTTCCATGCGCGAGCTCCGCCAGCTTCGCAACTCGGAAATCACCTCCGACACACCCCACCAATTCCACCAATGGCTCCGCGCGCGCTCCATCGGCCTCCTCGAGCTGAAATCCGACAACACCCAAGGCGTCGCCAACGAACCATGGGGCCTCCAGAAAGTGCAGCCCATTCACAGCTCCGTGCGCTCATTCTTCCTCTCCGGCCGCGGTTTCGCCTGTCTCGCCCGCCCCTCCTCCTCCCCGAGTGTCTACAACCCGCCATCCTCGCCCTCGCTCTCGACCGAAGACTACATCGACATCTCGCACTACTCCCTCCTCCGCGCGTGCCTCACTTACCTCAACATGCGCGACTTTGAAAACCTCGGCCACCACAGCACCACCGCCATCACCACCGCCCACAACGCCCCCCTGGCCACGACCACGACACAACGAGACGCCTCGTCCCCCTCGCGCAAGAAAAACATCGTCGATCAGCGCAACCTCGTCATGTCCAGCTACCCATTCCTGCAGTACGCCGTCGACAACCTGCTGTTCCACCTGCTCAGCCCGCGGCACTTCCGCTACTTCCTCCCGCAGCGCGAGATCATGCACACGCTGGCGGTGAACCGGTTCCGTCTGTGGCGGCGCTGGACATCGCTGCTCGGCGGCGGCGCCGTGGACCCGGCGGGGATTTTTGCGCAACACAAGGACGGTGCGGCCGCGGCGCTGCTGAGTCCGGTGTTTGGAGCAAGGTTTCGGCTTGAGCGGGTCTTTCGGAAGCTGGGGAAGTTATCTGCGGCTTCCGCCGCGTCAGTGGGTGCGGCCGGTATGGGCGTGTCGCCTGTCACGCCCATCACGCCCGTGACGTGGAGTCCCAAGACGCCGCGGTCCGCGGAGGAGGAGAATTCTGCCAATGGGAATGGGAATGGGAATGGGAATGCTAACGCGGGCGCGTATTGGTCGCCGAGGGCGCCCGTGTTTAGACTGCCCAAGGTGCTACCCGCGCAGTTTCGCATGCCGCCGACTATTAGCTTACCAGTGCCGCCTGTGGGGAGGGGCAAGGCACGGAAAGCGAGCCCGGCGCGGAAGGAGGTGGTTGGCGTGGTGGTGCCGGATATGGAGCCGGGGGGGCTGCCGGTGTTGGATCTGGATTTGGAGCTGGGGTTTGGAGTTGAGGGGAATGGCGGGCTGGGGTTTGGGATGGGTTTGGCTATTTGATAGGTGGATGCACGGGGAGAGGGCTGGATGTGCGGGATATGTGGTTGTAGTGGACTGTCGGGGAGGAGAGGATCATTGTTCGGGTTTCTGTCTGTATTTGGGTTTGGATTGGAATATGGTATATCATGTAAACATAGGGAAAAGGGGTGATAAGAGGGGCTAAGTTAAGGGTAACTTAAGGGTTGGTGCGGGGTGGGGTTTGTGACTTTTGGGCTATGGATTTCCACTTTTCTAGTAACAATACATGTATGCTTCCGCTTAATGGTTTTGGAAAGGGATATTCTAGCTGCTCATTGATAAAATCGTGAATGGGGTTAAATTGATCAGTGTTACACAAATAACCCAATGCAAAGTTTTGTGAGGTGATTGGACGTGTCTGGTATTGAAGTCACTTGCTGCACATAAGCAAAGGGACATAATTATCGTAACGTTACACGAAAGTACAATTGACAAATACGCGCGCATCAGGTATTTGCACTGAAAGCAACACGTCCCTGATTGGAGCGCATGGAACCCCCATCCGAAGAAAAACAAAGCATTCCGACTGGAGGCTACCAACATGGATGTTACGTCGGGTCTCTTCCCCAACATACAACATGGTTCCCTTTGGAGAACGGAAGGAGCTTCCCCGCGTACCATACCCCCAACTTTGTTAGTCGCGGAGCTACCCACGGCGGAATGTGTTCAAGGGTTTGGCCTGTTGGATGTGTTGTTTCTTGTGTGCAAAAAGTACAACTTGAAAGTCTGACATGCCGGAAATAATTACCAATAATTATTGTGCCTAGTACCTGTTACCAAGAAAGGCTGTGGATTGGCAACAACTCTTCAAAATCATCATGCTCAAATGGCGCTCTCAATCAAGGACCAGCGTCCCGCTTCCCGCCTCTGCAAAAACCACCGACCTGGTATTAGCCGTCAGCGGTACCTGCAGAGCCCGCACAGCCGAATGCAGAGGGGGGGTTTCCACGAATGGCACTGGCGCGCTTCTAGAGACACGTGTGTGTATGGTGACTGAATGCAGCACATCGTTTGCCGATGCACATGCCGTCCAGTCTTGCTACAGGGTTTTAGTCGACCATTCTACGGGATCTACGCTCATATATCCGAGATCTTCCAACCGACCCTTGCAGATCTAGGTGGATGGTTCCGGGATGCTGGTCGCGGCCCGTATACTCAAAATCATTATGTGATACTATGGCCCTGCATCGTGGGATCGATCTTGTTGGCGGGATTTTCTCTGCTGTAATTGCCAGTCCAGGTAGGGCTGGGAGTGCATGGTGGGGATGAGATACATTCCCTGTACGACGCCCAGAGCAAATCTGGGATACCTCAACGGCCAGGTCTTCCCTTGAAACTATATATCGGCGCCCATGCCTGCGAAGTAAAGCTGCTCTTCTCCCCAAGTCTGGGCTCCAAGCAGACCCCCACCAGGAACCAACTGACTTTCAAGATGGTGTCCACAACGACCGCCGTCCTGGCCCTGGTCCTCGGCATCGCCTCTCAATGCAGAGCAGGCGGGCCAGCCGACCTGGTCATCCACTCCCGCGGCGGGAACGTCACCACGTCCATAATGTACGGGCTCATGCACGAGGACATCAACAACTCAGGCGACGGCGGCATCTACGCGGAACTCATCAGCAACCGCGCCTTCCAAGGAAGCGCCGAGTTCCCATCCAGCCTCGAGAGCTGGTCGGCAGTCAACAACGCGACGCTCACTCTCAAAAAGCTCAACACCCCTCTGTCCGCCGCCCTGCCCAACTCGCTCAACGTCGCGGCCGGCACGGGGACGAAAAAGGGGGCCAAGGTTGGCTTCGCCAACGCCGGGTACTGGGGCATGGATGTGCGGGTGCAGAACTACACGGGCTCCTTCTTCGTGCGCGGGGGGTTCGAGGGCGCCTTTACCGCGTCGCTGCAGTCGGCTATTACGGGCGAGGTGTTTGGGAGCGTCGAGGTGCCCGGCACGCAGAGTGTCAAGGACGGGTGGGTGCAGCGGAACTTCACCCTCGTGCCGAGGCGGGCGGCGGGGAGTAGTAATAATACGTTCGCGGTTACGTTTGATGCTGCGGTATGTTTGTTTTTGCGTTGGTTGCATGCGCGATCATGTTGATGCTGTGCTGACTTTGTGTAGGGCATCCGCGAGGGATCGTCGCTGGACTTCAACTTGATCAGCCTGTTCCCGCCAACATACAAGAACCGGCCGAACGGGATGAGGATTGACATCATGGAGGCGTTGGCCAAGCTGAACCCGGTATGAACTCGTTACTTCACAGCCCTTGGCTTTTCCATTCTCGCATATTGTCGAATCGACCACTGATGTAAATAACCCCTGCCAGAAATTCCTCCGCCTCCCCGGCGGCAACATGCTCGAGGGCAACACGATCGATACCTACTGGAAATGGAACGAGACCATCGGCCCGCTCAAGAACCGCCCTGGCATGGCCGGCGTCTGGAAATACCAACTCACCACGGGCATGGGTCTCGTCGAGTACATGCACTGGTGCGACGACCTAAACCTCGAACCAAGTCCGTCTCCTCCCTCCCCTCCCCTCCAACCGTGCTCCCAAACTAACTAATCCCGCTCCACCAAAAGTCGTCGCAGTCTGGGCCGGCCTCTCCCTCGACGGGGCCTACACCCCGCAATCCGAGATCCACACCGTCGTGCAATACGCCCTCGACGAACTCGAGTTCCTCACCGGCGCCGCCACGACAAAATGGGGCGGCGTGCGCGCGTCCATCTTGGGCCACGACCGGCCCTGGCGCGTAAAGTACGTCGAGATCGGCAACGAGGACTGGCTCGCCGGCCGCCCGACAGCTTTCGACTCGTACAAGCAGTACCGCTTCCAGGCCTTCCAGTCGGCGTTTGCCAACAAGTATCCCGACATCCAGATCATTGCCTCGCCGTCTGTGTTTGACAACATGGTCATCCCTGCGCCCGCGGCGGGGGATTACCACCCGTATCTGACGCCCGATGAGTTCGTGGCGCAGTTTAGCAGGTTCGATCGCTTGGGGGCGGGGAATTTGACGTTTATCGGTGTGTTGGACTCTCTACAATCTGTCTGGGTCGGTTTACTGCCCGTAGAGATGCCGCACGTGCTAACAGGGCGGTATGAATAGGCGAAGCGGCAACCGTTCACGCCAACGGCGGCAAGGGCTGGGACGGGAACCTGATGCCGAATCCCTGGTGGGCAGGCAGCGTCGCCGAGGCCATTTTCCTGCTGGGGGCGGAGAGGAACTCCGATAGAATCATCGGTGCGACATATGTACGTCTCGTTCCCCGACATTCCTCTCGAATCTTGCTCGGGTTAATATTATACTAACTCGTGCATCTGGCAGGCTCCCGGTCTCCGCAACCTCAACAGATGGCAATGGGGCATGACCCTCATGCAACACGCCGCCGACCCAGCCCTCACCACTCTCTCGACGAGCTGGTATGTCTGGAGAGTAAGTTTCCACTTTCCCCCTTTCCCCCATCCCCCTTTTTCCTCTCCCACTAATACCGTGACAAACACAGCTCCTCGGCAACCACGTAATCACAAAGACCCTCCCCGTCTCTCACAGCTCCAAGGCCTTCTCCATCGGACCCCTCTACTACGTGGCCGGCACCGGCGAAAAGGGAACCAGCATCGTCAAGCTGGCAGTCTACAACGCAACGGAGCCCGTGCAAGTTTCGCTCCAGTTCGAGGCCGGGTACAGACACGACGCCAAGGCAAAGGGCGCCAGGGGGACATTGACTGTCCTCACCGGCCCGAAGGATCCTTATGCGGTCAATGATCCGTTCACTAGGGTTAATGTTGTGAATGAGACTATCTCGAAGCTGACGGCCGACGAAAAGGGACTGTTCAAGTTTAGTTTGCCGCCGTTGAGCGTTGCCGTTTTTGAGACTGGCGGGGAGCGGGAAGGGGGGAGGTAACAGATCAAGGTTACTTAGTAACTACCTGTAGGTAGCTAGGCAGAAAACCGGGTGTGTAGTATCGCCATTATCTGTTTATAAACTACCAGAGATAAAAGTGTTCACTCCGTTCCTACTAGGTTTTATATGGGGCATTAACTTCGATGCTGGTCATAACTTATATAGTTTGGGCGAGTGTTTGTAGCTATTTACAGGTTTTCATGTTGAATGACTATGCACAATGGATCAAACGTCCCATTTTATCCTCAGCGATTATCTAGGTACCAGGTACGGGATAAGCAGGTAGCCATGTCCATCCTCAGTTCTAATTACTGGTACGTCGTATCAGGGACATTGGTTTCGGCTTCACAAAATACAGAAAGATAAAGCTAACAAGTACAATTAAAGGATTCCTCCACAAGCTACCAAGCACAATGTGGTCGGCGGGGAAAGATAATATCGAGGATCCTCAAGGTAGCTACGTTCCCTGGGGGACTGGAATCACCCAAGGACAAAACGTACCAAGCACGCACCACTCCTTTTCTCTGTCTCGCCTTCACGAACGGGGTGGGTGTTCGTACATGCATTTGGTCTTGAGGCAGTTTGCGCCGTCCCGGCACACGATGGCTTGCTTGGGGTGCCGATCCGGGCACTCGTCCTTGGTGGTGCAGCGTGCGCCTTGGGGGCAGAACGGGACGGGGTGGCTGTAGACGCAGTCTGTATTGGTGCACCTGGCGCCGTACTTGCAGTCGGGTGCCGGCGAGTCGGAACCTGAGCGCGCATGGTGGCCGCCGGGATGCCGATACACGCATGCGAGGCTCAGGCACTTCTCCTTGTAACGGCAGTCCTTCATGGGATGTCGGTGGGTGCAGGCAGCATGCTCGCAGTTTTTGCCATCAGGGCAGGCCGGGGTCGGATGCAGGTAGCGGCAATCCATTTTGGTGCAGTCATCGCGGAATTTGCAGATGTTTGTTGCGTCCGGGACAGGGATGCTGCGAGTGGACACGCCGGAGGCCGACGCATCGTCGCCACGGCTCACGCTGTGCTTGGGGCAAACGCGAGGCAGGACCTGACCCTGAGACTCGTAAAAGAAACGAGAGCGCTTGAATTGGTGCAGCGGCTGGCCGCCGGCTGCGGTACAGACCACATCTTCCGTGGTCGACTTCAGCTCCTCCCAGCATTTGCGGCACCAACGGTAACCGGGGAAGTCGTCCGAGGTCCTGGCCCGAGACATGCGCACAATTCGGCTGCACAGCTTGTTGGAACATCAGACGATCATATTGGCAACCTCACGTCGGGTTGGCCACTTCTCCCTGAACTGATATCGGCCATTGGCGATCATGGCTCGCGTAGTCACGAGGCCGAGCCGCTTACAGACGTCGTTGCACTCGTGGGTGGAAAAGAACCAGTAAAAGCCTTCGATGGAAAGGTTGCCGGCGCAGCGCGGCAGATACCCACGGTCGAGCGTCTGGAGGGCCGGGTCGGTGAGCACACGGCCCACCCCCTGCAGGTCTGTGACCATGAAGTTGCCCTTGGAGCGCTCGAAGGTGAAGTGGGAGAAGGCTTGGGCGGCTTGGGAGATGGGGTTGTCTGGATTGTCTTCGTTGACCCAGCCGGTGTTTGAGTTGTACTTGACGTACTCGCCCTTGATCCATGGCTCCAGCGACATGCACTGGCCACTGTTAGCGTCCGTGTCCATCTCGGACGCCTTTTCGAGGCAGGTGACGACGATGAAGTCGAGCGAGTATTGCTCGGGAAGCATCGCGTTAAACTCGAGAGCGAAGGCCTTGCAGAGCGCCTGGGCGCACATGTCGTCGACTAGGTGTAGGAGGGTCTTGCCCTCTTCTATGTACGTCTTGATTACCAGCTCGGCCCGCGATACGCCCGAACGGGCGTACGAGGCGAGTCGCATTGCTCCCTTGGAGAACGGCCTGTCTCTCTTTGATACGGTGAGATCGGTGCTTTGGATGTGAATGTTCACGGAGCTGTCCATCATGTGGTCGAGCATGCTCTTGTCGTGTGCCAGTACCTCGGTCGAAAACGCCGCAAATCTGATCTCCTCGTTGAGCCAGCCAGGGCTGTCCCATTGGGGAGGCTCATTCTCAAGTTCAACGGACAAAGTCGAAGCCGGAACGCGCCGGGCCGTAAACGGCGAGGACATAGAGTGTATGGGCGAGAGCTCTCTACGAAGGCCGCTCCCTCCGATGGCGCCACCGCGGCGTGCCAGTGCGGGGTTGATCCTAAAGATACTCCAGGGATTGAAAGTGGCGGAATTTGTGACAGAGCTGGTGACAGACTGGACAACAAGTTTGCGCAGCGCGTGGTACGAGACGCCGAGTTCAAGCTCGGAAAACTTCACGTTTCGACGTGTCCCCTGTGAGTCCAAATCCCAGCCCTCAAAACCGGGCTTAGAGAAGGGGAAGTTGCGGGTGCGGGCTCCGGCATACGGGTTGGATGCGAGCAAGGAACAGTCCAGCGAGCAGGTGGCGTAAGCCTGGTAAAAGGCATAAGCCATTCGGTCGGTGCTATGGTTGATGCGAAGAAGGGTGTAGTCGATGCTGTTTTCAATCATTTGCTTGAGAATCGGAGGATGAGTGAGGCGATGCGGCTCGCTGCCTGGCTCAGCATAGTCATCTTCATAGTCATCGAGGTCGTGGAGCGTACGACCGTGAGCCGGGGCGTCGGTGATGTGGATGATGCAGCGAGTTTGGTTCTTCCAGGAGGTGCTGAGAGCGCACTGGAGAGCTCCCAACACATCCTCAGGCTCATCCCCACCGCCCCGGGCGGAAAGAGAGCCGAGGAAAGTAACAACTTTGCCGATGTTGGGGGTGAAGTCGAGGCATTGGATGTGAGGGCTGTCGTAATGATCCTTGTAGCCCACGACCCCCACGCGAAGGGTAGCTTTGTGGAAAAGGCGGCGCTGAGATCTTGCAAGATGCTGGTGACTTGGTTCTTGGCAGCCTGGATGTAGGGCGCCATCGAGTGCGTGGTGTCAATGACAAAGAGCAAGTCGGTCGAGCAGGCGTTTTTGAAGTGGCCCGCAACGGAGGGCGCCTGTGCGACCGCCAGCTTGTGAGTCCGAGTAGCTTCGCGCCGTAGCATGGCCAGCCGGTGCTCGGCTTCGGCTGCGGTGGGCGAGAGGTTGCCCTCTCGCTCCATGCGCTGATCAATCCGGTTCAGGTTCCGATTCTCGATCAGTTTTAGACGGCGCTGCTCAGCCGGATGGATGACAAGCTCGGCCGAGGCGGTTGAAGCCGACGAGGCCAACGAGGAGCGAAGGGGAGGAGGGATGATTGCAAGAGCTGTCGGAGAGTTGATAGCGGACGCGGCGGTCGAGATCGACGAGGGGCGAAGGGGAGGAGGGATGATGGCCACGGCCCTCGAGGGCTTGGATGCAGACGCGGCGGTTGAGTCAGCCATCACACGAGGAGGAGGACCTCGGAGAGGGATCAAAGCGCGGGCGGCGGCCGAGAAGTTGCCATCTGCAGGAGAGTGAGAGCTGACACTGAGAGAAGCGCTGTCCTGAGGCTGTCCCAGCTGAGCCCGCCGCCTTGCCTCGGCCATCCGGAGTGCCATCGCAAACTGCACGGCGCGGGTCGGAGTGAAGGAATCATTCGACTGGTTGGAGGTCATATTCGGGTGACATGAGAGGGTGCGAGTGAGGAGTGAATGGTTTTCGGAAGAGGGAACGAGCGCAGACAGCTGCCTGGTAGAGGTGGAGGAAGGACGGGTTTGTCAATAAACTGAAAGACCTCGTTCAAAGTGCCACTTGATGTGGCCGGTACCTGGCACTGAAGAAGAAAAACGGCAGGTGTTCCGGGTTCTGATTGTGTTTGCAGAGAGAAGGAAACAAATAAATGCAGGTCTGAGGGCTCCAAAAACGCGGTCACTAGGGCAGCTAATGCCGCTCCTGCCTCTCATAACAAACCGTGGAAGGTGCGTCCGTGTTTGTGCGAGGCTGCCGCGCAAGTTTCCTGCAAATCTGTTTCCAAGCACCTGCCTCCACTCCGCCAAACGTACCTGCCCAATCTCCCAGATCAGCAAGAGGGCCCAGGCATCCCGACAGAACGCCAGGGCATCATCCATGGATGGCACCTCGACACACCGCCCACCGCGACCACCAGCTGCCCAGAGTAAACACACACCACACCTCTTCCTGCCCTTCACCGCCTTGACCAAGCACTCTGCACCATCAAGAAAGCCCGCCTATGAACTCGTTCCGATAAACACAACCAGCACAGCGGCATAGGCCGCAGTCGCCGTGACCACGTCCTTCTTCTGCATCTCCTCCAGATACGCCAAAACAGCACCCAGCACCAAAACAGCCACCGACGCCGTGGTCAGCTGTGCCACCAGGTTATCGTACAACTTCATGAACAGCATGGGCGCGATGAGCGACAGACCAGTCAAGATCGCCACGCGCAGCCGCCCTAGGAACTCCTGCGAGAGCTGGCCCTCGGTGTCGCGCGTGTGACTGAATCCGCCGTATCCGGCATACTCGGGCACCGGGACATCGTACCCGCCCTTGGGGAAGTGGTAGTCCGGGTGCACGAGGCCTTCGCACTCGAGGATGGCCGAGTCGTTCTGCATGTTGATGTAGAACTGCTGCCGGAGGAAGCTGCCCGTGCGCGAGAAGCGGCTGGTCGGCTCGAGCATGTACTGCAGGTCGCGGAGTGCGTCGACTGCCCGTCTCGGTATCAGCATCGTGACAGGGCATGGACATTGGGCAATGGAACGAGGAATCAGCCATACCATAGCCCTTCATCAGCTTCCTAACTCTGGCCATCTGGTTAGTCGTGACATAGCCGCGCTCCGACATGGTGGACACTTCGCGTGCGAGCAGCTTCTTCATGTGGATGATGTTCATGTACTGCAAGATGCGCAACCGAACAAGCGGCTCGATGCGCCGGCGGCGGCTATCGCGGCGGTTCCCGTTCTCAAAGAGGACCGACACACGTCCGTCCAGCATCGCCCCGTCAAAGAGCCGATCTTCAAACGGCCGTTGCCTTTCTCGCCGCGATGCCGCCGAGTTCCGGGATGGCGTCCGTGGCTGTACGGGATCCGGTTTACGACTGGATCTCCGACGGGCTCGTTCCCTCCTCACTCCAGCTTTAGGTAGCAATGTTAGCAAGCCTATGAGCTCTGGAGGACAAGGGGGATTCGTTGCTTGGTATATACCTTCCTCGTCACCATCGGGCTGCTCTCGGGATCGTTGATTCCACATTGCGACATGGATTGGTGCACTCGATAATCTAGCCCGGTACCTAAGGTAAGGTAGCTTACTATAGGAGAGGGAGTGCGTACCTGGTAGAATTCCGTAGAGCTGATAAACGGGTATGAGTTCGACAGGTCGCGGTATGACGGCACGTCTTCCTGCCAGCCCTCCGACGACTGAGTTGAGCGGGGGAGCTTCGGGACAGTTGAAGAGCCTCATACATGCCTGTCACCCCGCACCGGGCTGAACTCCGGTCAAGTGCCCGCCGCTGGGGCTGATCTGTGTCACCAAAGCTGCATAAGACATGTAGATATGCAATTAGATCAGCTATGTCCAGCATTATCGTTTTCCAATCGACCTCTTGTTATTTGCGAATGTAAGCACTTTGCCTGGTAGATGTAAAACGATACCCGATTGTCTTCTTATCAACTTCTTTTTGTACTTGACGTGATAATGCGCACCAAAGTTTACTTGTCAAAAATAGGTGTAAGAGAGCTTAGATTACTAGAACCCGAGAGCTGGAGAGAGGGCCGGAGACGCTCCTTGTATTATACACAGAATCGGCTTTGTGCCCCTGGCTCAATGACCTCCCTGCTCCTGACCATGAACCTCCCTGGCAGACCTTGTGCCCTCTGTATACTCACCATTGCTAGACGCCCAATCTCATCTCTTTCCTCCAAGGCCGTCCCCGGACATCAGTATTATTGCCCGTTGGCTTGTCGCCAGCTCCCTTCACGGACATAAGGATGATGTTGTGTTTTGTCAGTCACATGTCTAGTTGGCGCGAGTGCTGGTCTTGATCGTGCCATACCGCGTGTTCGGTGCATCCGTTCTCGTCACAAATTGGATTGTTGTTGGCCATGTTGTAAGCCCCTACTCGCCGGCCTCATGATCGTTGCCAAGCCCAGACGAGGCTCCTTCTTTCTCCTCCTGGACTCTCGGGGCCATCGCCACCTTTCGCCGCTTTGCCATTGCTGCTTGAACGCCCCACGGGTCGTTAATGGCACCGAGTTTCCGTTTCCCGCCTGTGGATGGGGTAGTGACCGTCTCGTTGGCCGTATTAATAGCGGGGAGTGTACGGGGCTGTTTGTGTTCTTTCGGCTCCTCATTATTGTGATTCCATCGCCACGTTTCGAGCCCCGTCTTGTAGATAACCTCTTCAATGAGGCTAGGTGTAAGGTTGTCCACGAGACTCGAGACCTCGGCATCCACTCGCGCTTTATCCCATCCAATGACGATATAGACTACCCAAAGACCAGGTCTCGCGTCGTGTCTCTCGCGTCGTGTCTCTCGCGCCAGTTCATTGCGCAAATGTCATCTGAGTGGCGAGATGTTTTACGATGTATTGCATGTGAAGCCCAGGGACCTGGATCAAACCCTTCTCCATTGTAATAACGTCGCTGAAGTACACCGGGAGCAACACGGGCTCGAACATCCTGTCTGTCTCCTTCGGCAGAGAGCGGGGACCGTCTTCGGAAAGCACGACTCGAAAGTGCTTCTTCAGAAACAGCCCAATGTCGAGGCGAGCCTCGGAGATGAGGAGGAAATCCGATAAAATGTAAGTTCGTAGTCTGTTGAAAGCCAGCTGCACCGCTCTGTCTACTGCCGCGGTCCCCCAGCCAATGATCAAAATGGTGGGGGGGGGACGCGGAACAGTGGTAGTGTAATCCCGGCACTTGCTTGATTCTGGCTATTAGATGGGCTCTGGGGTCAGGATTGATGGACACCGAGCCCGGGCTGTATCGTATTATCATCGGGTCGCGAGTCTTGGCTGGGTCTGGGCGGCCGTATCTGCCATCCAGAAAGTAGTTGGCCAGAAAGCGGCCCGCGTCGAGGTGAATCTCCTGGTGAATGTGGCCCTTCAGTCCCGCAAACTGCTCGTCCTTCCAGTGCTCAACGTCTTCGCAGTACTTCTTCGAGGCGAGCGCGAACTGCTTACGGAGTGAGTCGTGTAACTCCTTGATGTCGGGTGCTCAGTCATTCAATTTCCCTGCCCGGAACGCGCCCACCAGCTCCTGAATAAGCTCCAGCTTGGACGACGACGGCTTGTAGACGATGCCGTGACACTCCAGCTGTGTGGTCGTCCACGATTTTTTCACCTCTTTTGGACAGTCATCAACTCCGCTGTTCAACAGCGCAAGAATCAGCTGCTCTCGATACGCCGGTTCCTCGTCGTCGATCCAAAAGCCATACTCATTGTAGCTGAACCGACCCTGGTGTACCCTACCAGGGGGCTTAGGGCGTCCAGAGAAGGCTTGATAACGGTCCTGCTCCGTCGCTGACATTTTTTGCTCGCTGCACCGGGAGATTTTGCTAAACTGAGGTGGTGCTTGGTGTGGATCGTGGTCGCCAGGCAAAGTTGAATAGCGACAAGGCTGAACTTTTGGCAAAGGACCGGAGACGGAGCGAGCAAACTCAGGTGCCTCAAGGTATCACTTATCAGGCCAAGCTGAATTCGTTCAAGTTCATCAAAGGAAAACATACACACACAAATAATGAAGCCCGGGGGCATCCTCGTCAATTTGTTTACATGTACACATGTAAGTAAATACCAGGTACATAGGTAGATAACTTGTCCCGGCATCAAATCCAACTTCACGACTGATCAAACAAAGCGTTGAGATTTCTCCACCAGCTTTTGCCCCATAGGACGCCTATCCTCCGTTTGAAAGACGAAACGACCATTTTCTCCATGTGCTCTAAGATATCCCCGAATAAAAAGCCGATGGCCGAAACCTAGACACTCCTCGGATGTGCAAAAACACATCGTATTTCCAAATCTCTACCGGTCTCTCTATTTCCTCCAATGCTCCCGCAAGGCAAACTGACCCTTTGACGCCTCATCATCGGCTGGACATTTCTCCGCGTACGGCAGCTTCATGGTTGATCAGTAACGACCCAAGGGCCCCCATGATCTTGCCCGGCGTTATCTTCGCTACACCCCACCCGCCCGTACGACCTTGCGTCAGCCGGCTCCGCACCACTCGGCTCGCCCACCGAATAGGGCAAAGTTGGCAACGGCATCGATGAATGATTTGAACGATATCCGCTCATAAAGGTGACAGGTTCACCTCCATCAAAGCTTGGCAAGCAAAAGCCCATTCAGTTTAAACATGACCACAAACACAGCCAACCATGGAACAGAACAAGCAACAGAAACGGCCTTTTGAGAAGGCAAGTCCAAACGACGAACGTCCAATTTGAGTTACACATCCCTAATAACATGCCAATCCAGGTCATCATCGCCGGCGCCGGCCCCGCAGGCCTCCCCCTATCCTTCCTACTCGCCAAACACGGCATCTCGTCGCTCATCCTCGAAGCCTGGCCGGCCCTCGACACCCGCCTGCGCGCGACCCAGTACGGTGTGCCCGCGACGCGCATCTTCCGCCAAGCAGGGATCCTGGACGCCATCCGCGCCGTCTCGATCCCCGCCTCCGCGTTCGGCGAGATCTCGTGGCGGCGCATCGCGAATAACCACGAGAAGCTCGTCAAGCTCGACATGTCGTGTGTGGCCGGGCATGAGGACCGCATGACGGTTATTCCGCTGGGGGATCTGGTCAAGATCATGTACCAGAAGGCTGTAGACGAGTTTGAAGGGCTGGTGGAGGTCAGGGTTGGGTGCAGGGTTGTGGGGGTCGGGCAAGTGGAGGGAGCGTGGGTTGACGTTGATGTTGATCAGGGACCGGAGGGAGTGAGGAGGGAGAGGTTGGAGGCTGGGTTTGTGATTGGGTGCGATGGGGCTGGGTCGACTGCTCGGAAAACTTTTTTTGGGCATGACTGGCCTGGGACGAGTACCTTGCCCGGCGCCCGGACCGGTTGGAGAAGATTCTGCCTGGCTACCCCAAGGCTGATGAGTACCGAATCGGAGAGACCAACATTTACAAGATGCACAGCCGTTGCGTCGAGAGGATGCGCGTGGGAAGGATCCTGCTTGCCGGCGACGCTGCTCATGTGTGCAACCCATGGGGCGGGTACGGGTGCATGTCGGCCGTGCTTGACGCTGGCGGTCTGGCCGAATGTCTTGTCGGGTACTACGAGGGCAAGGCCGACGAGGACATCCTGGACAAGTACGCCGAGATCCGCCGCGAGAAGTGGATCAAGTACGTCGATGTCCGAAGCAGGAAGAATTTGGACCGGGTGTCAAAGTCGGATCCGTGGACCGTGGTCGAGTCGGATAAGTTCATGGGGATTCTCAGAGAATTGGAGGGCAATGAGGAGAAGAGATGGGCATTTTTTGCTGGTGAGTGATTTGGTCATCAACATTTGCAGACTACCTAGTAAGTGGGAGCTGCCGAGTGGGCAGAAATGGTCGAGCATCGAGTATGACTTCACCCAGCTTACAAGACAGCGGATGCGGCGACAGGGCAACAGGTAGTGAAAAAATAGATATGGGAGAATTATTGGTTGGAGGTGTTTGTTATAGTTGGGGGCAGAAGAGATGTCTTGGGTGAGTCGAGCAGTGCTGGGGCCCGACGGTAAGCAGAAGCGGTGGCAGAGGGAGAAATTGGTGTTGTGATGATGTTCCTTCGCATCGTCGTTCTTCAAAGTACCCGCAAATGCCTGCATTCTCGACAGGCCAGATCTTGACCCAAACGGCCAGAACGTGGTCATCGTCCCCCACTGCTCAACGTCGCCTCAGGTAGCTGCAAACTGGGAAAGAACCCTTCTAGCCGATGTCGGCCGCATTCGACGCCAAGTACTGGGTAGCTTTTGTGGCCGTCCTAGTCGCTTCTCCAGATGCACCAATGTGATGAATGGCATTGCGACAGGTCGTGGCCAGCTGCCGTTGCTTGATCGGCGAGAACAGAAAATGTTGCGATTGTTGGGATGAAGTTGATATCACTGCCAGCCGACTTCGGCGCGCCCAATGGTGGCTTTGAGAGGCTCCAAGACCGAAAAGCTTTTCTCCAACGACATGGCATTGTGCAAGAGCAGCCATTCATCTGCCTGCACATGGGGCCCAATGAGGTGCAGCGGCCGCTCAGCTTGAGGGGCACGAGGCAGGAAGGAGCAAACAACGGAAATTTCATCCGGACTTTGGCAGGAATGCAGGAGAAATGGCGCCATCAAGGACAAAACCACTATTGAATAGGCAGCAACAATGCTGCGCATCCGCCAAAGTGTCGAAGAAGGAGCGAGAATGCGCACTGCCAAGAAAAAAAGTAGTGCCAGGCCGGGCCATCTTGTGCCTTCCATCGTCATCGGATTCAATACGCCGTAGTCGTTCACTGTCCAAGAAACGCCTCTCTTTTTTGGACATAAGTTTCGACTGGGGTCGAATAAGCTGTGCAGTTCGTTTCGTAGATGTCCTCGGCCCTTCTCGTATCACCTCGCCAGCATTTCGTTTCTTATCTGCAGGCAGATCAGCGTTGAGAAAGGCAAATGCACCAGACGCGGATGTGTGGATCGGTTCGTCTGAACATTGACAATACGTCATGAGCAAGGGTGTTTTTTCTTTTAGCGGCATGGCTGACAATAGTCTCACGAAGGCGAGGGCGTTTGCAAATGTTCAGACAATGCGTCCCGACCTCGTCGCGTTTCTCTATTGTGATCTGGGCATGTGCAGTTCTATCGTGAATCTACCACGCCGTTTTTAAAGGTATTTAATTCACAGCCGGTGCCTCTTTCTCGCACTTCCTTTGCCCTCCACATCTCACACATCTTCGCTCTTCATTCCGCCGACATCACACGACATCAATCAGCACCTCTCAGCTCTGCGCTGCAGCCTTGATAGTAAGTCGTTAGCTTATCTTTTCTTTTCTCTTTTCGTCTTGATATCACTGCATTTGATCACGCTGTCCTGGTGGAATTCATCCCTGTTCTCATCTTTCCGTGGGAGAAGACCGGGGCGCCATCATCCCAACTCACATCCACCACCGTTCTCTTCTCACCTCATCAGATTGTCATCTCAACTCCACTGAAAAACAGCAATCTTTTCGGCACGGACTCCCTAGGCACCCCACCATCTTGTTTCCCGGCCCTCTTTATTTCCAAACCACACACCACCCCTCCTTCCAACAAAACCTGCACATCCTCCCACTCCTCGTCTTCATCGCCTCCAGATCTGGTCATTCCACCATTTCGTCCACTGACCAGGCCTCAGCCCAGCAATCTAGCACCAACACGCTCTACACTCATCCCACGACCAGCATTACCAACAGCAGTCAAAATGGCCATCACGAACAAGGCTGTCAAGAGAGGCTACAACTACCAGGTCAACAATGATGCCGCAAATGGCCCCGACCGACTCTTCACCCCCCGCGAGCAGGAGCTCATTGTGTACAGTCTCATTTGCATGAGCGACGTCCCCGCTGTAAGTCTATTCATCCGCAAAACCCCACGCTTCATCGTCTCCCTTCTCGTGTGCGAAAATGCGTTCCCACACGCAGCACTCACCTCACCCTCATCTCACCCCGACCCACCTAGTGTCAAAGTTGCTGACCCCTCCCAGCCGGACTACACCAAGCTCGCCGGGTACATGCGCATGTCCAACGTGCGCTCCGCCAGCAACGCCTGGAACGCGCTGCGCAAGAAGATCAACGAGATCGGCAAAGCCAACCAGCCCGGCGGTGACAATGCCGAAGTCAAGTCCGAGAAGAGCACCAGCCCTGCCCCCGCCCTCGCCACGCCCGCCAAGGCCAAGCCCGGTCGCAAGCGCAAGGCACCCTCGGTTCAAGAGACCCCCGAGGGCAGCGCCGACGACGCTGACGCCAGCGCCGCCGCCGCCACGCCTGGCCCCGCCAAGCGCCCGCGCGGCCGTCCTCGCAAGACCAACCCCGCCATCTCGTCTCCCCACGCTGCTGCCCCCGCTACCAAGGCCAAGAACATCAAGAAGGAAGCCACCGAGGAGGATGCCGGCTCGGATCTGGAGGACATGAAGCCCAAGGTCACGGCTGGTCGGAAGAAGCTTGTCGGCTCTGCCCCTGCTCGCGGCGCTGCTGCTGCTGCCAAGAAGGCCGAGCAGGAGAAGAAGGCCGCCCAGGAGGCTGAGGGAAGTTCTGAGGTTGAGGTCAAGGAAGAGGATGATGACGATGCCGAGGCGCAGCTCCAGAGTGAGGAAGCTGAGGCTGAGGCTGGAGTGGAGGCGGATGACGGTGCGCAGAAGGCGGATGTCGAGTGAGCTGTTCTTTGAATCGGATGGCTCGACTCACAACATGACATTGCACATTGCACATGGGGAGGAGAATAGCGGGGATTTGTTGATCACGGCCCGGCGGTCATGGTTCTGCCTGGGACGCCGCACAGCGCTGGTTTCATTGTCATTGACGTGCTTGCGTCTTGGAATAGTTCCTGCCCTGCCGATCTTGGCTCGTGCAACAGAACTTGATCGACTTTGTGGTCTGCGGTGGCTCTGGGATGGTTCGTTTTCCGCATTTCATTTCTCTACATCATTGAGATCTTGCTGTGGCTTTGGCGGAGAACTTGGGTGGACTTTCAGGTTCTTGTTGCAGAGATGATGGGACTGGTTGCCATTGCTGCAATTGGGGGGTTCATGGCTTGCGCGCGATGGGGACTGTGGGCCAGGGAGTGACACTGCTGGCATACATATCACAGGAGTGCAACGAAGTTGATGCACTGCACTGAGGTTAGGAGGTGGATGGATATCATCGATTGCCAACGACATTTGATGTCGACATAGACAGATTACCTAGCTTAGCTCTAGCCATATGATGAGAAAACCTTTCTTTACAGTTGTCCGTCTTGTTGTTGTGATTCTCGGTGCTGTAATTGCTGCGAGTGTGATCAGTTGTGCAATGTGTGATTGTGCAGTGAGGGGATCCTCTTGGAGTTTGGGTTACTTGGCAGAAGCCGTCATGCATTCATGTGTCATGTCAACGGCGAACTTGGCGGACGTTCATATTGAGGCACTGCAGGACCAACACCCACATCACCAATAATTCCATATCATCACCCCATCCAATTCCTGATGCATCCGCACGTAAAATCGTCGATAATTTTGTCCATGTGAGTTTTTTCGGGCTCATTCTTTTGTGGACAATATTTTGTAAAACAACTCTTGCAGAATTTTGGACAGCCCTTCACATTCCATTCACTCTATGATGGCAAGCACCGTGCTCGTTAAAAACCCTCCAATACCCCGTCATCTGCTGCACAACAAAACCCTTCGATATCTTTGTGCTGCATCTACCCGCAATGTCGTTCAAAAACGTCCTTCTGCATCATCACGTCCCCGTTTGACCAGATGGTGCGAATGACATGAAACTACAAGGCCCACGCTCACATTGAAAGAATGTCTCTTCTGATTAACGTTACATGAAGTCCTTTCTCGACTGGCAGTCTGAGGGGGTGAATTAACGAAAAATGCTCCACACTCCCCGGCACTGGCATTTTCATCATTGTTTCTGTCATATTCCAGTCCCAACTCATACATGCAAACGGCCACCCGCACGGTTCAGGGAAGCAATGCAGTGCCTTTGCCCACCTCTTGCAAAAGTGGGATCGCGCCGGGTAATTGCATGGTGTTTCAAACACCACGCAAACACCGAGCAGCGCAACCTCATCGCTAAATATCATGACGCCCAACCCATCTTCAATCCCCAGCTACGCCACGAATCTCAGGCACAAGCATTCACCTAATTACACCCATACAGATATCCGCACAAAGCCCCACCACCGCAAGCCTTCAGAACCAACGTGCACCCACCACGATCGCAAGAACCATGTGCCACAGCATCACCCGCACCCTCTGCAAGCTCTGTAACCAGCAAATCGGCGACGAGCAGATCAAACCAATCCCGTGCCTGCAGCCCGTGCGGCGCGTGGCGTGGGGCTCTGGCGCCGCGAACATCGAGCAGCACCGCGCGAAGCGGTACAAGCGGACCTCGGGGCTGTGCGGCCACTGCAGTGATCCGATCAGCCTTGTCGACGAGGAGGACGAGGATGGTTGGTGTGTGGTTGTCATGACCAAGCCTGTGAAGCGTGCTGAGATGAAACGTGGGATGGTTGAAAAAGATTTGGCTTGAGGCCGAAGCAGGGTCTTGATGATAAGGATAGTGTGGGTTAGTGGTGCTCCTTCTTGGTGAACGGAATGGTATGGGCATTGCATGACTGACACTGCGGCGACAGACTCGCGACGCTCATCCAGCAATAGCTCGACTAATAGCTTCTAATTACAACGGAAACGTGCATGACGAGTGGGCAGTCGTTCAGTCTTTTCGGAGGTTGCGCTATGGTTAGAGAGCAGGGGAAGAGGTGTGGGAGAGTGTGACCCTGGATATGACTGAAGAGTGCATGTGGACGAATGCCGGAAATGCTTTTACGGAATTTGATGTGTGTGCTGGGTGTGTCGGGAGGGATGAAAAACTATGGTAGTGGCAGTTGATCAAAACTAGGACATGGGAGACCCGGCTATGTTCAAGTTGTCAGCTGCTCTCGGCACGGTAATTTTCATGGTATTGATGATACATTAGTTTCGACGTCCTGAGTGTGCATGTGAATTTAAACGACAGTTAACGTATTTGATAAGCGAGCGGCGCAGACAAGCGAGTGGCGCACTTCTACCCACCCTACGAAAGTTATCCATGAATACAACAACACAACCCTAAGAACCAACTATAATTACATTAGAAACAGCTGAATCAGATGATTCTGCGGCCTCCTGACAAGTGCGGGCATTATGGCCAGGCTTGCCGCACACACCACAGCACCGAACCTTCGTACGACCCCCCCCTGTACCACTACCATCGGGCTGTATTTCTTGCACTCCCTCCCCAACTACAGCCCCCTGACCCAGTGCCTCCTGTGCACCCTGTATAGTAAATGATCCTCCAAGCTGCATACGTGTTCTTTTAGCTCTCCGGCGCTTGCTTAGTGCCTCGTTGGCCTTGCGAAGCGAAGAGACCTCTGACTGAAGGAGAGTCACCTGGTGCATTACAGCCATCGTACCCTTAGCAAGCTGGTCCACAGCAGCTAACATCGAAGTTGGGGAGCTGTTTTGATGGTTGGCAATGCGAGTCTTGATGAGCGTGGACTGCGAGTCGGCTTCTTGGGGGTTGTGTGGTGTCTGGAAGACCCAAGGCTGTGGAGTACCGGCGCGTGAGTTCAGGGGTGTTGGCGTACGAAGCTTGACATCCAGCTTGGAAAGCACCCTCTCTGGATCGTAAGGAACAAGGCCAGCCCCAGCGAAGCCACCCTGGCTGACGTTTGACGAAGTTATGGGCCCAGCGGACGCCAACAGGGGGCGCGTCGCGTATGTGTAGCAGATGGTTGGCCATATCTTCCACACCACCCAGTCTTGGTGGAAAAGCTCGTGCATCTAGCTCAAGGATATATTGAATTATTGCCTCCTCTTCTAAATCCGTGAGTTTGCGTGAGTTGGGCGTAGTGTCGCGTCGTGCGGGTTGGCCAGCAAGTCGACGGCGGAGGGTAGTTGCTGGAACATTATAGATCTTGGCTGCAGATCGGATGCTAAGATCTTCGTTGTTTTTAATAGCCTCAAGGGCCAAGATTACCCTGGCCTCGTTTGAAATGGAAGCCATGTTAAGTGATGGAGAAAATGGGTGTTGAGGATAGAAGTGGCGCGTCGCGTGAGAAGTGCGCCACTCGCTTGTCTGCGCCGCTCGCTTATCAAATACGTTAGATGGCTTATTGCTTGTGCTTGCTCTTCACCCTGCCCCAATGTTGAGATTGTGGGTTCGCCCCTTTTCGGAAGTGGGTCCAGGAGATAAAAAATAGTGGCAGCGGTCCTGCGGTGAATGAAAAGCGTGACCGTATCGAACTGCGGCCCAAAGACAGTGAACCGGCCATTTGAACATATCGTCGTTCATGGCAAACAAGGAACAGACGGAGCCTGTGGCAAGCTCCAGCGGACTACCCCAGGCACTGATCAATTCCAAGAGGTTCGGATCAGTTCGAAGAAGAAATCTGGTAATCTCTGGAAGACACAATGCGGCGGCAAGATGCAAGGATGAAAAAGATACATCCGTCACGTTGGCTACAACGAGGCCAATGACTTCGACTTTGACAAGATCGCAACTGACCATTAACCTCCAGTCTTCGAATTGAACAACCGCCATAGAGTCCATGTCTAGAGAGCTTTCCACAGGGGGGTAAGGGGAACGGCGAAGGAACTCCACGCTCCATGAAACAAAATGTGATGTTTTGGGCCAGTGAAGTAGCGAGGACGTGAGGTCGAAATTTCATCGTCCTGGAACTGGTGCCTAGCATATTTTGACCAGAACACTGCCGCGTATTCGTAGAATGGATAGTCACGAATTCGATTTAAGATATGAGCCGTTTCCATCACTGGCAGCCCGGGGGGTTTGTCGAAGTTGCTGAGCTGAAGGAACCTCAAGGATTGAGCCGCGATGACTTTGCCGCTACTTTCTTTTGACACATGATACTTCGACAACTTCGGCGAACAGCAGGTAATTGGACCTGAGATATTCCTGTACCGAGAAATGGGAGAACTCAAAATATTCCTTCTTTTCTGAGTCCTCTTCCGAGCCGTTTTTCACCTCGTCGCCATTTTTCGAGGCCCTTGACCTTCGGATCAGGCTGCTTCATCGTCTGGCAATCTCCTCCGCGGAAATGAGGTCCGAGTCGACGTCCAGAAATGCGCCAAGAGTTTGCGGGGTGGAAACAGCCTGTCGTAATTGAAGTATCGTCAACTTGGGCTCTGCCATGGCGATGAAATGCAGGCACATTTGCACCAGGGACTGCACTTTCGGATGTGACCGGTTGACTCGCTTAAGAAGCCGGTGGTAACTCTCTGGAATATCTGGGGGTAGCTCTCTCAAAGCTTAGCGTCAGTCCACATCGTTGATGTAGTCGCAGAGGTAGTCTATTTGACACGACACTCATCGAAACCTAGAGGTTTGGCGTGTTAGAAAGGCAATACTCAGGGTTTTATATGAACAAGTCGACGACAAAACACAAGACACTTACATCCCCTTGGCGCCATCCACGAGCTTTTCGATGATCTCATCCTTCAAGTCCATACTCGACAGCCGGAGACTCCGGTTATCCATGCGCTTTTGGATCTCGGCCGCAGCATACAGCCTCACACATCGTTGTTTGCGGCGATGGAAATGTGACTAAAGTCGGAGAGCCAGTGCTCAATGTTGACTTCATGCCGACTAAACAGCGCCGTCGACATGTTTGACGTGTATTCAGCAAGCTCCTCGAGAGTTCGCACAACCTCGTCAGTGCTTTCGGCACATTCATCCAGCCCATCTACAACGAAAATGACCTGTTTGAAACCAGTTCTCAGATAACTAGGAGATCTTGGCTCTCAGGTCATCCGTGTCCGGACTTCGTGCGAGGCGGCTAGGAGGGTGCAAGGTATCGTAGTATGACTTCAACAAGCCAAAGGCACTATCGCTCTGTTAGCCGAGCTGAGAGGCAATTGCTCCGAGGATGGTGTTAATTTTCCATGTAATCGGATCCTTGTAGTCACAAAAGAAGAATGCAACTGCACTCTCCTCTTGAGCATAGCTGCGTTTGATTGCTTCCTCGACGACAACACCGGCAAGCACAGTCTTGCCAGCTCCCGGAATACCGCTCGACCACAGCCTCAAATTGTACCAAGCGCATCCAGCCGAGTCGTGAAGCTGGGCGAACCAGTGAGCCAAAGCCCTGTCATGGGTTGCCTGAGTCGGATGCTCGTCTCCAGGCGTTGCTGTGGGCTGACCTGGAGGAAGTAATCCAGCACTTGTCGTTTTTCATTGCTGATTGCGATCTTGGTGTGGACCTCGATCCTCCTGAGGATGCTCGTGACATCTGTCAAGGTCTGGCTCATCTCACCCTGCTTGTCAAACAGATCTGGAGATTTCGAGCGAATCGGCAGCCAGGGCGATTGAGATGGAGCTTGTTTGCCGGTGCAGGTCCTCCAAAAGGATCTTTGTCTCCTCAGCCGAGAAGGGCCACTTCAGTTGCTGAAACACTTGCTGGGTTTTTGACGCGCCTTGAAACTTCTTGAGAGCCTTACTCGTTCTCTGCTCCAGACGGTGGAGGGTGTTGTTCATCATTCCGAGGTGGTCCGGTCGAAGCGCTGGGTCAAATGCCTGGCCTTCGGCCTCGAGTCCGCTTGCGACAAGACGAAGACCCTGTAAGACGGCGGCGGAGGCCCGGATCTCGTCTGCAAGCAGCTTGACCTCATCCTTGGCGTTGGCTGCAGATCTTGAGTACTTGAAGACAAGTCTGTACACCGTGTCGGCCAAGGAAAGGATGCCAGCGATACTTGCGGCGATAGAAAGCGGATCAGCCATTGCGCATGTGATCGGCGTTCTGGAGGGCGGTGGCGAGTGTTGGATGGTGGAAGATGGAATTGACGTTTATCTTCTTGGCCCGAGGCCGGTGGAAAAGCTATATCGCGGGAATAACCTAAGGTATGTAGATTTCTCGAGTGAAGCGAGGAGGGCACTTGAAAGCGTCGCACACTGACTGACTGACGACTCAGCCTAACCAGACCACTGAATTTAGCGCCCACTCCACGGCTCAACCGGCCTCGTCAGTCAGCCCCGAATTGGCCCTCCAGGCAGAATCTCACCTCGGGAATCTCTCATTGGAACAACAGTGGACGCTAAGCACCGAAGCTCCCAAGCGTGGCAAGTTCGCTATTCGCCTTGTATTGGGCTGCAGGAGGGCCGCAGGAGGGCGGTTTGGTACGCGCACCAGCAGAACATGCGCGGTTCGTCAGGTGCGAAGTGTCGAGTCCATCTGGATGTGACGTGAACTTTAAGAATTAGTGGATGATTTGAAGATGCTGGACGTACATAAGAGAAAAGGGTTGAGGAAGCGATTGGTACAGAGAGGATACTGGATTTGGTGGAAGAATCCAAGTGAAGAAAAGGTTTGTCTGCCTTCGCTGGTGAAATATCTACGGGTTCGAAGACCCACAAAAGCCACCAATTGCGCGGTGGGTGGGTTGGTGGGTGGTCGCTCGCTCCTGCTCTCAATCCCAAGGCATCCACCACTGAACCAAGAGGTACCTACTGAGAGCAGGAGCGAGGAATCACGGGTCAAGTGGGCAAATAAGCGGGGTTACCATGTACAAGGATGAAGTCAATTGCATTCCTGGCTCCTCTTTTCGGAAACAAACCAAGCATCTTTAGCAATAAATCTGCCTAGCAACCACTTCTCTTTCGACACCCAAGTACAAATTCATGAAGCCTCCTGAAATCCAGATAACTCAGAAGATGCGACACAATGACCACCGGCTCCTGTCAAAATTTTAGATCACTCTCAGTCCGGTTCCTCAGACATTTGGGAAGGTTGACCTGTTCTGGTCACACCCTGCCCGTGATTCCTTCAGGGGTCGTCAGCTTGCTGGCAAGCGCAATGAAACCACCGGTCAAGCACATGACGCCGCTGAAAATCGTCATCTGGAGGTAACCACCATATTTGGCAACCAGTGCACCGTTGATCGGTGGGCCAATGAGCACGGCAATTGCCCCGACAGCCATCCCCATTCCAATGTACGTTCCGATCTCGCGGGGATCCCTGGAACACCCTGTAAACGCCGCCGAGCACCCGGATATGATGGTGCCAGACGAAAAGCCAATGAAGATGCAATAGACAATCAACCCCGCGGTAGACTCTGCGTTGGTCATGCAGAGGGTGATGAGCCCCGTCAGAAGCCCAGCAAGTGCAAAGATGTTCATGCGCCCATACTTGTCCGCCAAAATCCCCGGAATCACGCGGCCGAACGTGGAAGCCCCGTTGACAATCGCGAGGAGATAGGAGGCCAATGTCGCGTCCATGCCCCTGCTCACGGCGTACGTCGGGACGAAGAACAGGGGTGTAAACATGCCGAGGAACATGCAAAACGTCGAGGCGACAAGGAAGGTGAATCTCGGCTCTTTCCACGCCCGGCCGATGAAGAAGGTGGTTGTTCTCGCCGGCAGTCGAGCCCTGATAGTCGCGCACGCAAAGAGCATGAAGGGCACGATGATAAATCCAGTAAGCCGAACCGACCATCCGAACCCAAGAGAGGAGCCGTGAAGCATCTTGGCCAGCAAGATGGGGAAGACGATGCCGCCGATTGACGATCCTGATACGGCGATGCCTAGGGCAGCCGCGCGTTTCTTGTCAAAGAACTGCGACACGGAAGCCATGGCTGGGAGGGTCAAGAGGCCCATGGACACGCCCATCAAGAGCCCTTGGGTGAGCATCAGCTGCCAGTATTTGCTGCACAGGCTCATCATCATGATGCCGGAGACGTAGGCGATTGCAGCTGGTCGGATCACCTGTTGGTTTGAATCAATACAGCCGACAAACTCCACAGCTATAGCAGAGAAGAAGAAGAAGAAGAAGAAGAGGAAGAAGAAACATACCCGAGCCCCGTACCGATCAAAGAGCGGTCCCGCAACGGCCCCAGTTCCAAACTGCAGAAATGCAGAGACGGAACCAATCCAGGCAATCTTGTCTGCTGATTCGTCCTGGAGCTGATGGGTCATGTAGTACTCCTGAAACACGCCGAAGGAGTTGGAGAAGCCGAGAGCCGCAAAGAAGAGGCAGCCTGCGCCGGCGGCAACTAGCCAGGCAACGATGCCGCCGTCTGGGGCTTTGCCAAAGTCGGGCATGCCATCATCCTCGGTTGGGGAATCACCGATGTCCTTTTCTGGTGTAACGTAATCACTTGCTGTCGACGTGTTTCCGCCACTTTTGAAGTTTTCCGAGTTTGGGTCTTTGATGGACATGATGCTCTAGGTGGTTGCGGTGAAGTAGGTGTTTGCGGTGAAGCACTAGTTAATTATTTGGCCGTCCGTTAATGTGGAAGCTAAGGTAGTAGTAATTGATGAGAAAAGGCCCGAAAACAAGGCAACGCTGCTAAAAAAATAAGAAGAATACAACGAAAGAACATTTTTTAACGTGCGAAGACAGGACTTACTTTTAACCCTTTTCCAAGCATCCGCATCAGCTCAACATGATGCCCGTCGGACACAAAAGAGCCGGCTCTCGGACTCGGTGAATTCCAAAAGGGGGCGTATTGGCCAATCAACACAGCCCCTGACACGCATCGACCCCGCAATTTCCCGAGTTTCTTCAGCATCGGTCGGAGATGAATGATTAACAGCATTCTTGCCTTTCCACAGCTCCGAGTAACACAGTAGCGGACGCTTTTCCAACCACAGCACTCCGAACCTGGGCGATATGAACGCCGAAGCCGAGCCCGGACGTAGGCGCAGGAGGCCAGCGGTGTAAGCGGGACACGATCCTCCTGAGAGATTGCAAGCTAACGGCGACAAACAAAGCTCCTGCGCTCTCTGCAGACGACGCAAACTCCGCTGCAACCGGGAATTCCCTTGCAGCAACTGCACGAAATCGAAAACTGGAAACGCAGCCGAGACGTGTGTTTACGACGAGTACTATGCTCCAAACCGTCGTCACGCATCCAAACCAGCACATGGATCTACCCGTGGAGCCGCAATTGGACCCTCTGAAGATGCGCGCCGCCTTCAGATTTCCGCCCCCGCACAAGCAAACATCCCGGACCCGAAGATATCAGAAGTGCCAACCGCAGCACCGGCACCGAGCGCATCCAATCCGTCAGTATCACCATCTCAAGAAGTCGAGATGATCAAGAATCGAGTTCTCGATTTCAACAAGGAGCTTTTCAAGTCGACGGAGGTCCACTCTTCCAGAGCAACCGTTGAGAAAATAACGTCAGATATCTCTGGAACGTTCTATATACAGTCTGAAAGCCGTGGCATGTCCAGTGATCATCAAGCAATCACATGCAGCGTGGTGCACAAAGGACGCGTTTTTGGCCAGAGCCACTGGTTCAGCAGTGGGATGTTGTTGGTAATTACTGGCATCCTTTGCCACTTGATCCCCAAACACACAAACAATTGCTAACTCACTTCCCAGTTCCGCGATATCCTAGACCTCATCGAGCCGCACGTAACCCAAATCCCTCACGTGATCTCCACCATCCAGCGCTGCAAAGCCCTTGCAAAAGTCATCAAAACCTGCCGAACACCCTCCTGGCCTACACCGCCAACCTCAACCTTGCCCCCCAAACCCATCGCAGACGAGCTGATCAACAACTACCTCCGTACCAGCGAGTCCATCCACCGCGTGCTGCACATCCCCACCTTCCTCCACCACTCCGAATCCCTCTGGACCTCCCCTCCCGACCCGGCCTTCCTCATTCAGCTCAAACTCGTCCTCGCGATCGGCGCGGCAACCTACGACGAGACCTTCTCCCTCCGTCCGTCGGCCGTGCAATGGGTCTACGAAGCACAGACCTACCTGTCCCACCCGGATTCCAAATCCCTCCTGACCATCCACGCGCTCAAGACGCACCTCCTGCTCCTCCTCGCTCGTGAGGCTGCGGGCGTAAACGAGGGCATGAACTGGGTATCCGCGGGGACCCTGCTCCGCACCGCGGTCTATATGGGCCTGCACCGTGACCCGGCCAATCTGATGAATACCGGCACCCTTCTCACAACGGAAATGCACCGCAGACTGTGGAACTCGATCCTCGAGCTCTGCCTGCAATCTAGCCTGACCTCCGGCGGGCCTCCCTTATTCTCCCTCTCCGACTTTGACACCCAGCCACCAAGCAATTTTGACGACAACCAGCTCACCTCAACAACCACCAACCAGCCTCAACCGTTCACAGTCCCAACCCAATCCTCAACAGCAATTGCCCTACGCCGCACCCTCACCGCCCGTCTCGCGATAGTCAAGTTCCTGAACGACCTGTCCTCACCCACCAGCTACGCCGAAGCCCTCCGGCTCGACTCGGCCCTCCGCGCAGCATATACTTTGCTTCCCGCCCTCCCCACAACCACCTCTATACATATAGAGCTGATAATGCACACCTACCTCTCGGCCCTGCATGTCCCCTTCTTCCCGTTATCCCTACAAGCGCGCGACCAGACCTACGCCTTCACTCGCACGGTAGTAATCGACACCTCTTTGCAGATTTGGTACGCAGTCAACCCCCCTCCCTCCACTTCATCACCTCCGTCCCGCCCAACCCCCTCCCCCTCCTCCTCACCGCCCGCCTCTTCATCACCACCACCCTCCCTGCCCCTCCTCACAAAAAACACATCCACCCCCCTCCGAACAGCAGCAATGCAATCCCTCCTCCTGATTGCCCTATCCCTCCACTCCCAACTTCTCTCCCTCTCCCGCTCCCCCTCCCCCACCCCTTCCACCCTCGGCACGCCCCCGCTCCGTCGCGACCTCCTCGCAGCTCTCGACGCCGCGCAGCCCTGGCAACTCTCATGTCTCGAGGCAGGCGAGACAAACATGAAGGGGTACCTCCTGCTGGGTATGCTTTGTGCACACATTGGTGGGCTACGAAGCGGTTTGGATAAGGCGGAGAGGACGCGGAGGATATTAACGGCCGTGGAGAATGCCGGGGTTGTTTGTTTGGAAGTTTTTGAAAGAATTGTTGCTGGGTTGGATGGAGGCGTGGGTGAAGCGGGTGGTCCTGGAATGCAAGGGGCAGAGGAGGATTGGGATTCTTTCGTGAGTGCTTGGTTTGACTTGCTGGTCTTGGTGTGTTTGTGGACTTGATGCTGATCAGTCGATGCATTAATTAGACTCCCGATTCCTTGTTTGACTTTGGCTTTGGCGACCCCATGATCTGGGGGTTTGAAGGTCCGGGGTATGACGGTGGATTGCAGGAGCCCGTGTTCTATTGACCCTTGGAGCCGAATCTTCAAATGAGACGGCGCTGGATTTCGCTTGACACTTTCCACCCACCAGACCTCTTGTGGGCCCAAACTGCGCTTCATCCTCATAATCACATTGACTGTCACGGGCCGTTTCACGCAAACAACAAAAGTGAACCTCAGTGTCATCATAACCATACTCATTACCTCTATTCATTACGTCTCTCCAGAAACTAACATTTACTAGCCAAGACCACCACCCTCAACGGCTAAGCATCCCCCTTTTTGTTTCTAGTTAAACAGACGGGAACTTGGACTCGATTCCCTTCTGCGCCACCGTCGCCCACGACTGCGACTTGTGGTGCAGCTTGCTGCGGCCGCGAAGGGCCGGGGCAGGCGGGTTGCGAGCGGGCACGCCGTCGAGCGACAGGGCAAGTGTACCGAGGGCGTTGGCCGCCGCCTTGGTGTTGATGGTGATCGCATCCCAGTTGATGTTGTCCAGGTTGTCGCACGCTTGGTGGTAGCAGGGGTCGTTCTCGCCCTCGCCCGTGAACAGAGTGGCGATCGGGATGCCGAGCTCCGAGAAGCCGACGTAGTCTGAGCGACCGTCGAACTCGCTGTTGGGACCATGTCAGTTACTGTCATCATAGCCATGAAACACGTCCAGAAAACTTACCCGTATGTGACGTTCTTGCCCGCGGCAGTGAGGAACTTGTCAAGGAGCTCCGAGCCGACACCGCTATTGTCCGACTTGGAGATCTCAAAGATGGGGTAGGGCGAGCCGATCATGTCGTAGTTGAAGTAAAACTTGATCTTGTCTGCTTCGGCCTCGCTAAGGTGCTCGGCATAGTAGGTGGAGCCAATCAGGCCCGCCTCCTCGGCCGCCCACCAGGCGAAGCGGATCTTGTGCGGGAAGCCCCTGTACTTCTTGACCGAGCCCATGAGCTCGAGCAGGGCCGCCGTGCCCGAGCCGTCATCGTTGATGCCCGGGCCGGCCAGCACGCTGTCCAGATGCGCGCCCAGCATGATCACCTTGTTCGGGTCGCCGGCCTTGGTCTCCGAGATGACGTTCCACGTCTCGCGCTCCTCGGCAATGGCGTCCACGAGCAGTTTGACCGTCAGCGTCTCGCCGGCGGCCAGGCGCGGAATCCAGGCGCTCGCAACATCCAGCGGGATGATACCTGTTGGGACGAGGAGGCCAATGTTCTCGGCGCCGAGCGTGGGCGTGGAGATGACCTCGCCGGGGGTCTGGTTGTAGAGAATGACGCCTGCAGGGACAGGCCTGTTAGCGTCGGGTAAATGCAGAGAGGAGAGGAGAGGTGGTTGTACGAACCCAGAGCGCCGTGGGCCTTGGCGAGCTTCAGCTTGGCCGAGACAGCGCAGATGCCACGCTTGACCAGCGCGAGCTTGCCCGTGGCATCGATGCCCTCCCACTGCTCGGGGAGACACATAGAGCCAGTCACGTCGTTGACGGGGGTGTTGATCAGGGGAGCGACGATGCCGCCCGGCAGCGGGGTGGCGGGGTTGTACTGCGGTGACACGACAAAGACGTTCTCGCCGGCGGGGCCGGTGACCTTGATCTCGCGCGTCTCATCGTACGTAAAGGTGAGATTCTGCACGTGCGTGTCCATCTCGGTGGCGAAGCGAGTCTGGGCCCGCTCCAGCACGTAGTCGACCGACGCCTTGTAGCCCGGGGTGCCGAAGGCGCGAGTGCCGCCATTCTTCTTGGCAATGCTGTTGAGCGAACGGAGGACGCGGTAGAGCCTGAGAGTGGAGAGGTTAGCCATTGCGGGTAATTGGAGCTAGCGGAGTGGTCGTACTCGTCCGTGGTGATGTCGGCCACGATCTTGGCAGGGGTCAGGGGATTAGTGGCAGACGCGAGCCATCCTGACGTGAACAGGAGGATCGATGCCGCCTTCCAAGCGTTGAGCTGCATTCTGGCAACGGTGACTGGTGACGGGGAATGCTGGTCACAAGAGGGTTGAACAGAAGACGGGAGACTGGCGGTGCTGGAGGAGGGTGCCAGGAGACAGAGCAAAGGGCCGGATTCGATCAATAGGAGCTGCAGGTACGGGCTCTTTTATGGTTCGAGATGGACAGCTTCTCAGGCACCAAAGCGTGGGTGGCCGAGGTTGACAAGGATGGGAATGCAATACTACTGCAGATATGAGGTTGTTGATGGCGATAAGATGCTGGTCGCCAAGCAAAGGCGTTGCCAAGCAGTAGCACCGCAGGCCTTGGCAGTTCGCAATCAAGTCGCCTGCCCACCCTCCCGCTGTCGCTTCATGGGGAAGGTGGGTTGCCCGCCAAGGCGCGCCCCGGCGAGTCGCCAAGTGGGTAATGCCTTCCTCGCTCTCTGCGCTCTCCGCTCGGGGCAGCTGAAAGGAAGGAGCGCGCGACCGAGTGCAAAGCTCGACCGATTACGACCGATCTTGCCTTGTCAGGCCGGCGCGACGGGCTTGGCCCTGCTTTGGCCTGCCTGCCTAGGTCATGGCCCGCTCCTGGCACCTGCCGACATGAGTTAGCAAGAAGCACGCGACCAATAAATGACGGGATGTGTCCAGGTTATTTTCAGCGCAGCGTTGTCAACGTTGTTCTTCGCTGCCATCGCCTCATTACCTGCCTTGTCGATCTGTCTTTCTTTTCCCGCCAGCCTCGGTTTGTTCCTTGCTATTAGTGATGACGTGAATTGGAGCCCGACACGAACACTGCAGAAACGGGAGAACTTCATCGTGCGTCAATCACCTAGGTGCCCGCCTACTTAACTACTAGGGTATTTATTTTGATCGCCATCAAATTCCACCAGAGCTCATTCACAAAGGAAGTCGACTTGCTCAATTCGCCATTATCTGCGACCACTCATCACCAAAGATGCAGCTTGTTTGCTCAATCTGATCATGCTTGCCGTCCCAGTCGGTGGTGAGGGTGATCGCCATGACGAAAAAGCTCGAATCCCAGGCTCAGCGGTAATACACGGCATCGGCAGCAACCCACGAGAAGCTGACGCCAGACTGGGCGAACAAATCTCGCAGCCGCGGCCGCCACTTGTCTCTAAACTCCTTATGCGTGTCATAATCCTCCCACCTGCCCCACAAGATAGGGGGTGGCTCAACATCTCCAAGGCAGCCACGGTTAGCCCGAGGGCGGATTATCTTGACCTCCGCCAGGCCAGTGTCTCCAAAATACACCCTGCGCAGCTTGGGGTGCGTGATCGAGCACGTTCGGGCAAAGACGACGAGACGCTTGATCCTGCCAGAGAGTTGCTCGTCCGAGTTAGCCCACTCCCACGGGGAGTCGGTCGTTGGTCCTGCGATTGGGTCCTTGTGTTCATTCGCGATGATGTTTTCCTGATGCACCGTGTCAATCTCCCCCCCCCCCCCCCCGATCTCATGGAATGCGTAGTGCCTTGAGACAGAATATCCGTCGGTCCGAACAGACACCAGATTCGGCGGGAGAACCTCGCTCAGAGTCGGCCAAGATACCTTGGGCCCGCAGGGTTCGCCGACGAGCATCTGTATGGTGACGCGCAGGTGCTTCAACTTTGTCATCCTGGGCCAGCAGACTTGTCGCGTCCACTCGTCTTCGTCTTCTGAATCATACATGGGGGCCGGGGTAAGGGAGGCCGCAAAGTCCAACGTCTCCAACGTATCCCGGAGGTGAAGGAACGCGGCATCCAGGTCCTTGGGATCAAAGTACGTGTAAGCGGCAGAGGCTGGGCCACTATCGAGCACAATTTCCGTTATACCCCGTGGCTTCCACGCAATCATCCTCACCAACCCAAAACCGCTGGCGAATATGCGCGTGATCTTATTGTCCATCATGGACGTGACGTCCGCCCAGCCTTTATCCCCGCTGCGGGCATAAGTCTCGCCGATGATTTCCAGATCAGCGAGGTTCGGAGCCCGGAGGATTCCGAGGCAAATATCCACGAAGATTTCGTAAAAGGATGGAGTATAGATGTGCCGTCTACGTTCAATGTGGTCGTGGCGTAGCTCTGCGCAGGGCTCCAGCGCAACGGTGAAGCTCGTCAGCTTGGGCTGCGTGAACGGTCGCAGCTGGGGCATGTCTAGAGCTGAGGAGATCAAGTCGCTGTTGAGATCGTAGCACATGGTATTTTTGAGGTTCGGCTTTGCCGGCTGGAACAGCGGGACTGGAGCGCTTCGGATGATCAGCGTTTGAAGCCCGTGAGCAAGGCAGAGAACGGCGGCAGGCCTATGTCAGATGAGGTTTTGGATTGTGATAAAGACTAGCTGTCTGAGCTTCTTGGTCCGGATTCCAGGTCTCGCGGCGAGCTGCGAGTGTGCGCGGTGAAGATCAACATGTCGAAAAACTGCTGTTACATACTCGTCATAGCGACCCGACACAAAGCTTCGCAGGATTTCCACGCCGTTTTGTGCCCAGCTCTTCAGAATCGCTGCGTAGTCGTTGATTTAGGCCTTGGTTGGGTACAAGTACTCGTCTTCTCTTGCTACAATCAGTCTGTAGAGAGGCGGAATATCCTTGAGATAGAGGTGGCAGTCGAGTTTCCAAACCATGGCTCGGTGTCGCGGGCTCTCGAGCAGCGTGCGCATGAACAAGACGAGACGGTCGGCGGCACAGTCGTAGTCCGAGTTGTAGGACGCAACGGTGATACTGGCGCTATAGGTCGAGTCCAGGTATCGAGATAGGACCACATGTCGATACAACTGGGGAGTCAGGGCTTGACAGAACCAGCGCGACGTGAGGCAAAGGCGGTAGAGCGTGTCCTGTGACTCGAGTTGGTCGGCCGGGCGGTAGGCTGTGGCTAATACCGTTGCGCTGGCGACCTTTTCGAGGATTTCGGCTGGAAGGGAGAGGACGCCTGCCATGATGAGTGGTTGGGGTCGAGGTGGTGAGGTGGTAAGGTCGACGAAAGGAGTGTGAAGCGAAAAGAGTTGGGGTTTCTTAGATCTTTTTGGTCGCAGGGCTGCGCGAAGGGCGGCGGCTGCCTGAGTAGTGCCGACTTTGACTGTGAGCTGAATAGGAAATACAGGCACTCGGAGATTTGTGGGACTTATATAAAGCAAAACGTGGGACCTCGAGTTTCAGTCGGTCATGGCGTAAAGGTTTTTGGAGCGGCGTGTGACTCAGCGGCTGTAAAATTGATCATTCACCCATTAAGTGTGTTCAAAGAGGAGCGTATTGTTGCGGGGCAGGCACGTGGGCTGGGAAACGTTTTGATATTTTCGTCCGATGTCCTTCTGGTATTATTGAGGGGAAAGTGGGTCACGGAAGGAACACAATAACATCAATGGTCCCATGTTGGCCAGTGCACCGATCAATACGGGCATGGCCGAAACCTGGAACTACGGTTTGCGCTTTGGAACTTAGAACAAGGTCGCTGGCCTTCAGGCAAACAGGTCCAACAGAAAACTGCTTGTCGTTGCATCGAGGCTGTTCTGTCCAGAAAATGAAAAACTTACTGGACTTCTGGAGGTGTGCTCGAAGGTGCCTTGTCTCGGCTCACGCTCGTGAAGATATATTGAAAGGACAGTGTTGAGCGGCAGAAGTTAACAGGAAGGAGTAACGTTAAAAGGCTTTCATGTAAAACTGTTCTGAAGGCTCGAGTATATGAAGAATGAACGAGGAGTACTACCGTGACTGATCCTGTACTTTGGATAAAGAGCGGCTCTACAAGATCTCTCTCATGGTGACACAAGACATCAAAACAACGGTTTTTACCTGTATATATGAAAGCAAAAGCGCAGAGAAGTTATCTTCCTCTTCTTCGTGGAACAGCAAATCCATGTATACCTGGTAGGTACCTAGCGACTTGTTGCAAGACCGCTGGCTACCTGAGGGAGTGAGCATCAGCAATCATCAAACAGAGTCGTTGCGAATACGTGGAGGAGCCAAGGCCAAGACAGTACTTGGGTAAGGTGCGCGGAGCTCTCCACTTTGTCCGCAAACGAGATATTCCAACACCGTTGTACGCTATCATTTTCTAGAGTCGTGTTGGAAGAACGGGATCCAATCTCAAACCGTAGTCCGTCGTCAAAATAAGGAAGAAGGTAGGTAGCTTAACAGAAGCATACTGTCGTTGTATGAATATGAACGTGAAACCTCGAGAAGTGACATTAGGTAGGTGTTGACAACTCTTTCAGTGCACCGCGCCTTTGTTCCCGCAGTAGCGTTGAGTCAGCCAAAACAATGTGGATAAGGGACAAAGAGAAAGCAGAAAAGGAACTATAAACCCAGGTCAACAAAGACTAGAATCTGACCGTCACGTCGTAGATTGATATCGTAGGTACGCGGGCTGGCATGTCAAAACTTCAAGAACATGCATGGACCAAGTGATTTTCTCGTGTCAAGCAACCCATGGAAATTGGTCTCAAATACTTAGACCAGAGCGGTCTTTGAGAGCTGCGGTGACTCTTAACGACCACCATGAGACAAAATAGTTCTCTTGGTCGTCTAAAGAACCAAGACAATGGCTGGGTGAATATATAAATCCTGGGAAGCGCGCATGAACACCTCCCACGAAAACGACGAACTTGTCACTTGCACGCCAAATTGACGCTAGCCACTTGCATCATCGCTGCGGTCTTCCTCCCGAGTAAACCTACCATCCTGCGCACTAACATAAGCAACCATGGACTCGGAAACTCAGTCTATAATACATGTATACCCCGTAAGTGGATCGAAACGACTCCCCATAACACCGTTGCTAACTAAAGTACCTGGTACCTGGTGACGTGACAGTCTCGATCCAACAGACCGCGCATCGCGACCGTGACAGTACCCGGGGACGGCACAATTTTCTACCCACCGGACCGGTCGGTGTACTGGCGCGCCAAGCGGGCCACCATCTTTTCCCGCCTCAACGTGCTCCGCTCCGGAGAGGAAGTGGCATACATCCTCCGCCACGCCCCGTCCATGACGCAAATGTTTTGCTTCGCCGTCGAGAATGCCATCCTCGTATTTGACGACGACATGGAGGAGCACACGTTCCACCTGGACATCATTCGGCTGGTGCTCGGGGACAGCCAGCGGGATCTTGGTCTTATCCAGGTTACGTCGCGCCTGGTTTGCGAGACGGCGGAGGATGCTGGGTTCTGGATGACGCTGTTTACGGACTACGGGATCCAGGTTGTTGATGTTGTTGGGGAGGCGGAAGCATGCGAGTCGAGCTTGGGGTGGGCTGGGTCTTCTTGACAGGGGAGGATTGAAAACAATTGGAGTCTGAGGCTCGTCGAGCTTGATCCGTTCGCGGTTGACATAGAGTCGGGGTGAGGCAGGGGGCGGGAATCTGGACGGCAAACCGGCTTTTCTCCTAGGTAGCCCGATGACGAAGCCATCGCGAAATGACAAATTCGTTCCGCGAAGCACCGCGCTTGGTCCAGCTAAGACGCGCGATCGGTAACAGCAGCAATAGGGGCTACATATTATGAGACAGAGAATTATTCTATTTCACCAATAACACCCTTCATTAAATTCCATTATCTCCATGCGCGCAACTGTCAGAGAGAGCTGCATCTTCTCAGCATAACATCCTCACCACTTACCTACTTAATTGCCGAAACAAACTGAAAAAAAGATCTCCAAAGATATACAAGAGAAGGTAAAACAACAGGCGAGAGAAATGAAATGTAAACAAAGGAAACATGTCGGCAGTGATCATCGCCGTAGTCTTGACATCCCCCCCCCGTGACATCGTTTCAAACCACACACAGACACCAAACAATCCAGTCCAACACAAAGACAAAGGAAAAACAAAAACAAGAAGATTGTGGAAACAAAACAAGCACGCGCAAACAAACGTCCATGGCGGTCTGCAAGCGAGCGAGCGAGCAGTCAAAGACTGGAACTCTCTCTGTCAACCCCTGACGCCGTTTCTTCCCGTCCATCACCTACATGTAACACCCCGCCCGCCACCCAACACGCCCAGCATCACCCCACACCATCCTCGACGACCGTGACCTCGTTACACCCGGTCCACCAAGCGACCTGCGCGCCCGGATATTCCGCCCGTCGACCCACGAGGGCACAAGCGGGCCCAGCTTAAGCGGCAAACGAAACCTGGCGGCGCGTCAAGGGCACCGTGTCAGTGGTTGCTCAGCTGCGGACGGCGGCGGCGTGACGGAGAGAGTGTCTCACCTGGGTCTGGGTCGTGGTTCGCTCGGCGCTGCTTTTCTTGGTCCCGTTCGTGGTGCCAGTGGCGGCGGTGGTGGTGTATTTCTTGTAGCCGTTGATGCCGATGGTGCCGATGGGCGCGTTTGAGCCGCGGGTTGTGGTTGTGGTCGCCGTCGTGGTGGTGTTGTTGTTGTAAGGTCTGGCTAGGGTTTTGGCGGTTGTGATGGTGCTGGTGGATGAGGTAATGGTGCGGGAGGTTTTGGACACAACCGGGCTGGTGGTGGGTTTGGTTCCGTTGGGTCGGCGGGTTTGGGTAGGGGTTTGGCCATTGCTGTTGGTTCCGAGGGAGCCGTTGGTTTTTGTGATTGTGCCGTTGACTCCGTTCGAGCCGTTGTATGTGGCTGTGCCGTTGGCTCCATTCGTGCTCTGGTAAGTGCTTGTGACGCTGACTCCGTTCGCGCTCTGGTAGGTCCCGTTGAGGCCGTTCGCAGAGCCGGAGCTGTCGACGGCGGTGAAGCCATTTGAGTTGAACCCCCCGTTGACGGTTCCAGACGCGCCATTGCGCTCATTGGAGCCATTGACGGGGTTGGAGGGGTAGAACCCGTTCGCATCGTCTGAGCTGGTGACACCGTTGGACGGGTAGAACCCGTTCACCTCGCTTGATCCGGTGACACCATTAGAGCTAGTGAACCCCGTCTGGCCGTCCGCGGCGTCAAAGCCGTTGGAGCCGTAGTAGTCGTTGTCGCCCTCAACGCCAAACTCCTGCTCGCTCCGCACGCCCTCGTCGTAATCCACGTCCACGCCATCCGCATCTCCCGAGCTGATCTCTCCCGTGAGCGGATCAACACTCTCGAATCCGTTGCCACCATTCTCAGCATACTCGCCATTCAAGTCCTCGAGGGTATCCAAGTCATAGGCTCCGTTGGACTGATCATTCACAGCCTCAAATCCACCGACGCCATCGCCCCCACTTGTGCCGTCAGGGCCGTTCTCCCAGTTATTCGCAACAACTTGAACGGCACCAGACTGGACACCTTCGCCCGCTGCACCCGCCCCAATAACGGCAGAAGTGCCAGCAAGTGCCAGCGGGCCAAGCTGAACCAAAGACAGCCCACAAGTGGCACAGGCCAGCCCCTTCAGCACAAGCGGCACGGCCGTCTCGAGCACCTCGGGCGCAGCCTTGAGCACCGCGGGGCCAATCTTCTGCACCGTCTTGAACAGGTTATCCAAGAACCTCTCGAGCTCGACGCCGCCTGCGTCGCCGAGGACAAAGCTCTCCCTGAGCGCATAGCCGTCCGTCTCGAGGACAACCTGCAGCGCATACTCGGCCATCACGGCGCGGGTGAGCAGAAGCGCAGCGGCGGCGCTATCTTTATCAAAGAAACTTTTAGCCGGCGTCTCCCCGTCTTCAAGTTGCTCATGTTCAGTGCCAGCAGCAGGGAAGTAAGCATCCACCACCGCCCGCGGCTCCTCCCTCTCAACCAGCAGCCCAGCGGCAATAAACCCACCAAGCTCGTCGAAGAACTCCTGCGCCGCATCCCGCTCCTGCACATCACCGTCACCCTGGGCATTCAAGTTGACGCTCCGCAGGACCTTGACCTCGGCACCCCCCACCGCAGCAAGGAACTCCTCCGCAGCCTGCGACCCGGCCTCGGAAACCTGAACCGGCACGATGGCAGCAGAGGGGCCAGAAAACTCCCTCTGGTTGGATGGCAGGTTCTCGCCCACGGCGATGCGCAGGCCTGTCTGCGCGAGCAGCGGCACGAACGTGGGACCCAGCGCCTGCGCGTGCGCGGGTGTCAGCACGGTCTGCGCCCACTTCGCGCGGAGGGCCTCGAGCACGGCTTGGCTGGTTGGGCTGCGCTCCATGCGCAGGATGGTTTGCAGCGCGGCTTCGGCGAGGACGGCGCGCTCGGCTGTGCCGGGCTGGAGGGCGATGCGGGAAGGAGGTGGGGTGGCGGGAGTGTTGGTGGTGATGGTGTTGAGCGCGATGGCGGCGACGGCGGAGAGGTGGGCGCCGTAGTTGCCTAGCAGCGGGGAGGTCGTGGTGATGGAGGTCTGGGTGAGCGGGGTGACTACCCGGCCGATGTCCTTGAGCACGTCCCAGAAGTCGCTGGTGTCGAGGGTGACCACGAGGGCGGGCTGCTCGGAGACGACCTCGGTGAGGCCGGGGGCGGTGATGGTGACCCCGTCGGCCTCGTTAGTGATGGGGATCGACTTGCTGGTGATGTCCCGCACAGCTGGGGTGGGCGCGTCGAGGGCCGCGATGAAGAAGGCGTAGTCGATGCCGTGGGCGCCGTCGATGGTGCTGGCCGCGTTCTTGGTCTCGCCGTGGTAGCAGTGTGTGCCGAGGACGATCTGGCGGCCGTGCTCGGGGACCTTGCCGCCTCTTCGCAGGACGGGCGCGCCGGATTGGCCCCTGAAGGCGGAAATCCCGTACTCGAGCATGTTCTCGTTGCTGGTGGACAGGTCGTAGCTGACTGTCTGGAACAGCTCAAACATCTCGGCACCCGGCTCGTCGCCTGAACCGTCGAGGCTCTTATCAGCCGGGTAGCCGACCACGCCAAGCAGGGTGTTGGTCTCGCTGGCGAGAGTCTCCTGGGGCAGGAACGGTCGGACGCTGCCCTCGAACGGGCTGTCCAGTCTGACGAAGGCGGCGTCCTTGGAGATATGGCCGTCCTTGACCCACTCCGAGGTGGTGATCAGCTTGGTGGCATAGCGAGCCTGCACAATCGAGTCGGGTGCGGTGACGGACTCCCGGCCGCGGTAGCCGATGAAGGCCTTGATCAGCGTGGCGCGACCGAGGCCGGAGCGGTCGAAGACCAGGTGGCCAGCCGTGACGAGGGTGTCGGGGGACACGAGGTATCCCGTGCCAATGGCCCAGTGCTCATCATCCGCGGCCTGGCCCTCAAACTTGATGAAGAGCTTGACGATCGACCGGTACTTGCCGCCGTCATGGTAGTCGGTGAGATCGACGGGGACGCGGTAGTCGGGCTGGAGGGCCTGGGCCGCGGCGTCGGCGGAATTGCCCACAGTGAAAGTGGACTCTGCCGGACTTAGGTCGTCGGGCTGTGTCAGAGTCCAGGTCGCGCCGAGGGCGGCATCGAGCGTGGTGTGAAGGCTGGCCATTGTGTTTTGTGGGTGTTGGGGCAGAGAGTGCGAGGTAAAAGTGGGCAGATGTCTCGGAGGAGATTGTGTTGACAATTGCTGGAGGTAAAGACTGAGGGGATTGAAGCTGTTGCTGTGTTAGTGAGATGAAGTGATTTCTGCTGGTCAAAGATGCGTTGGGGGGAGGATGTTGACGCAATTTTATGTGATTTGATCATCGCCGTCAAGAGCCAAGATCTCAATAGTTGGTCACATTCTTGTCGATGCCGAATCCGTCTCATCTGCATGGTCCGCGTGGACTGAGCTGAAGAACTCTCGTCGACTATTAGCCGCCCCTCGTAAAACCACCAACGAGACAGCTTGAATCGAGGAAATAGAAGCGCCTAGCACCCGAAACAGAGCTGATGAATTGATACTCCGTTGCTCGATATGGGGCTAGACTAGACTTCTCCGATGATCGCCGATGAACCTCAACCGCGGCGTCTGCCTCTGAGGACACGAGTCCACCTTCTGCATCGAGGACGATGTCGAATGGCGTGCAAGCTTCGCGCTGAATGCTCATTGCCACTGCATGTTGCGGAATTTAATTTTCCTTCAAGTTTTCCATGTGGAGGTTAAGGCTAGCCTCGACAATCCAGTGGTGGCCATGGTGGCTGGCTGCGCGGCGGTCGATGTTGCAGTGCCTGAGATTGCGATGGAAAGGGCGAGAAGCAGCGATGTGCCCGAACACGTGTGACGGTTGCCTGAAGGTCGCGATATGTCACAAAGGGCTGGCAGAGGTTCGGCTGTTGCGGCACTTTCTAGCACCGGAAGCTATCCCGACCCGCAGCTGCAGCCGTTCATCGGAAAGGGGTCGTTGTCGTGCCACGGCCGGTCCTGTTGGTTTCAGCTGCGATCCCGCTGCACTAGGTACGTTGGGTGACGCCTTGTTTCTTCGGTAGGTCTAGCACGGCACATAGTCGATGCAGGTACAGGCGTCCCGACACGGGGGCTAAGCTGATTTTACAACGCTAGGTCAGAGTGGCCCCTGCTTGCAATTACAATCCCCTGGATGTGGGTCAATATCGCCACCAGTTCTGCACCTTCCAAGACAAGTCTATCGCTTCTTGCTGTGTACTCACCAAATACTGTGGCTTGCGTAATGCCGGGCTGAAGGCGAGGAGTTGATAGTACATATTTTCCAATGTGGATTCCGGTTGAGCGGAAGACGAGTAGGAGAGGAATACGCCAGGTCTAGAACGGAAATCTGTCAGGCTAATGCACTCCGATGACATATTACGTACCAAGGTAATTACCAGGTAGTGAGCCCGGAACTTGCAACGAGGGAATTGATTGATTTTTTATGGTGGGATTATTCTGGTGTACTTGAGAGTGGTGGGGAAAATGCAGGCGAGGTGCTACGGTGTCAACTCGAACACCGGCGGGCAGAGAGAATGCACTAATATACCACGGAGAAATGGTCGACGACAGGTTTGTTCAACTAATCCAGCATAAGTAGCTGTAGCCATGTAAACCGACCGCAACGGGGGATTCAAAATGCTGTAATACAATCTAGTCATCCTTGTCTCCGCTACCGGGAAGTCAAGGGCGAGGTGTGCGGGATGATGCTCCTCATGATCCGCATGTTGGTCCACGAGCCTGCCGAGCCAGTGTTGGTCTCGGATTCTGGGGGCCTGGGGCCTTGGCTGGTAGGGCGGTAGTGTTTGAAAACGTGGTCCATGGGCTGATCGGCTGCTGCGGCTGCAAAGGATGAGTGTCGGAGACAAAGCTTTACCTAAAGAGATTCTCTCAGTTTCGGTACATGTACATGTAATTACTTGCCAAGGATGCTGTACATTTCCCCACCTGACAGAGACATTTCCTCAGCAGCGCTGAATAAAACCACCTTGGATGAGCAGAAGTGGTTAGTAGCCTACCTCTAGATACGTTCAGACAAGCTGAACGAGATGCCGCCCTATCCGCAATCACCGATGATGTGCATGCACCCGAGAAAACGAGGCATCCTTGCGAGAGTGGCCGACCATCCATCAGGCGTGATTTCAGAATTGGTGGATCTCGCGTGAGAAATATACACCCTGACGCTCTGGATCGATGCCATGCCTTCAAGATCACAATGATCTGCGCATTACAAACGGGTCGATCCGAGTTTCTCGCGAGACCAGGCCCCTTGTCTCGGTGCGGTTTCCACTCTAGCATCCGTGGAGTGTACCAGAAACAACGGCCCACAAGAAGAATGCCATCTTCCAACAAAATCATGGGGAGCAGGCGGGCCCCAGCCAGAGCATTGATTAGGAACCTGATTATTCCCTTGGACGTTGATCGGAGCTTGGCCAAATTGACGAGAGACACGTGGGCTCTCAGGTGAATAACAGTTACTCTCCCTGAGAGAGGGGTATGTCAGCTGTCAAAGGCCAAGTGCTGGAAACTTCACACATCGGATCTCTTTCGTACTCTACATGCATTACTTCCCGTGATGATGGTTGTCAAGTGTGGTTTGCCGGGGGATGTGGAGGACAAGAGGACATGTTGAATTCGTGGATTATGATGTCAGGGCTTGCCCACGACGTGGGAACTTTCTTCACACTGACCCTCTCGAGCCACTGCGAGAGGCTGACGGCATGGAACCGGTATTCAGGTACTTGATGCCCTTTGATACCGACCAGATGCGTCCGCACAGCTTTATGTTTTGTTGGTTCGTGGGGACAGGCCCCTGGCCCGTCACGGTTCGGCACCAAGGTTGTATCCGAGTAAACGATCGGCCGAATTCCACACTTATCAGCACTACACTGCAACGTGCAACACTCATCCAATCGTGAAATCAATCTCCTCCACCGCCGTCTCCTCCCACACCCGTTTATCCACCCTGCCCACCGCAAGACGAGACGCAACCCCATCGCGCCACTCCACCCACATGACATTATAAAACTCGTACAGCCCGCCCTTCTTCGTCCACCCCGGGAGCGACCACTCATCAAAGACATCCGCAAGCGGATGATCCAGCAGCTCCTCATCCGCATTTCCAAGACCCACGCTCCCCGATGACAGCTCAATCAAGTGGTATCTCTCCTCCGCGCCAATACTACCTCGAACATCCTGCTCCAAGTCGTTCAACCGGAGACAGCCCGCAAAGCATCCATCTTCCCCCTCCAATACCACGACCGCGCACCTGCCTGCAAACGAGCGGAACGGCTTCGAAGTGACCCGGAAGTGCGCATGTCGTGTCCTGCAATGCAGATACCGTGACCGAAATGCGTGGCCCAGCCTAGCACCGAGGGGGATGGGATGCCGAAACTCACATCCCGGAAGGCTATCATGGACAAAATACCCCCCATCCCCGTTCTCATCTAGCACCTTCCTCCACCCCTCCGGAAGCACCTCCCCCCAATCCCTCCTCCGAAACTCATCCACCGCAACCCTCACCGGTGCCCTATCACCCCCCACCGTCCTCGAATGCGACCACTCCACCGTCGAAGCCGTAACCCACCTGCCTCCATCCTCCTCCTCCCCAAACCGACCAAGATAATCCCACCCGCTGGCCCAGGTCTCCGAGTGCACCTCCCCCTGCCACGACACCCACGACCAGCTGGGCAGCACCGCCTCCGCCTCCTCCACCAACACCGCCTTCCGCCGTCGCAGCGGGTGATACGGCTGCCAGAGCAGCGCGGCATCAAACACCATAGCCGGTAGGCCCGTGACCAACCCACCTTCAAAAACGCGCGCAAACGCGGCCGCGGCGCCGGCAAACGCGTCGAGCACGTCCTCGGGGAAGGAGAGGTGGCGCGGCGTAAAGAGGGCCGCGAGGCGCGCGTACCGGTGGAAGTTGGGGTAGGCTTCGATGTCGGTGCCGGGGGGGCGTGTACATGATGGTGTGGTCACGTTGGCAGGGAGGGGTAGTAGGTGTTGGGTCTCGTGGAAGGAGGCGCAGTGGCATTCCCAGTTGAGCGTGTTGTTGTGGAAGACCACCTTGCGCGGGGAGAAGAGGAATTCCTGAAAGGTCCACCCGCGCGAGAACCAGGCTGTGCGGAGCAGGTCGATGGACATGATGTGCATTACCTCGCGGTCTGTCTTCGGGCCGCGCCATGGGCTGTCGAGGGTGTGGGAAGGGGGATTAGGGATGGGAAGTTTGGAGAGGGTCCATCTGGCCATGGCGGTGAAAAGCCTGCGAGTCGGGGTGGAGGGTATGATCTGCACCGGGCGGGAGGCGAGCGGGCCGGACGCGTCGTGGCTCTGCGCGGCGACGAGGGTGAAGTAGGCGTGCGCGTAGATGGAGCCCATGGCCTTGATCTGTGCGTGCTTCTCGGCCTGGTCGTCTTGCACGATGCAGAGCCTGTCGATCCAGAGGAAAGGCAGGCCGAGGGCGGAGACCAGGTCCATGGCGTCGCGGAGGGTGCGGGGGAGCGTTGTGGTGTCGCTGAGGGCGTTTGTGACGAGTAAGTGTGGTGTGGTGGCCGTGGTGAGCGAGATGCATTCGGCCTTGCCCCAGACGTAGCTCAGCGCGACGTAGATCTGGGGAGAGGATGTGACGCGGACAATGCATCGCCTGCGCACGTCGACGAGCCAGGTTGGAAAGTGGTCATTGGGGTTGTCGGTGGTTGTTAGTAGGGGGTTCGAGTTGGCGCGGCAGTGGTCGCCGTGGGCTGCGTCGCAGGTGCGCAGCCAGGCATGGAGGGTCGAGAGGTCGATTGGCCGCGACAGTTTGTCGGGCATGCGCCATGCCCTGCGCAGGTCAGACGAATTGGCCTTTTCGACGTAGGGGAGGAAAGGCGCGAGGTGGGGTGTCAAGCCGTGGTACGGCATGTTGAATTGACGCTCATCACTGGGACCGTAGAGCCATTGTTCCAGATGTTCATGTTCACCGGTGTCGTCATATCCCGATTCAGAAATCGAGATGCGGTTTCAGCTGAGGCGGGGAGCTAATTAGGTACCTGACAGTGTACGCGGTAATCATTTCCGACACGAAGTCAGCTGACGTGGTTTGAAAGACATCACGTGACGCTGGTGGCCGCTTGTTGATGCCCCTGATTCTGGTGTGAAGCTATTCGCATTGGTTGATCCACCAAAATTCAGGAGGGTCATTTGGGTCCATAGAGCAGCCCGGGAGGAGATGGCAGATGTCACGTGTTCCGTATCATTCCTCTGGAACGCGGCGTGTTTGTTAATTATGATGGGCTTCACTAAGCTAACTTGGAACGTCGCATTGTCGACAGGAACTTGAACTTGAAAGGCACGGACATTCAAACAACTTCTTCATGAACTGTTTACGGTGTGTGTTTTCGAGCCAACAAAAGAAGGAAGTATCTTCATAGCAGCGTCACTCATGTTCATTTCTTTCCGTCCTACACATGTATGCAATCATGCAAAATTCCAGTCAGCCATGACTCCCCTGCCCTTCACCGAGTCCAAATCGCGGAACGGTTAAAGAAGCAAAATTCTCACCCGTAGAACATGAGTGAAGAGATAACCTGTTTATGCCTTGCGAACCCCCGGACGTAGAATCACAAGACTCCAGCACAAGAGGCTCGTCCGTTCGAAAAGAAGCAACACCCCGATCGGCTGCCACATTACCCGTCGTGGATAAAGTCGAGGTCGCAGCAAGATCGGGAGCGACACACGTACACTAATCCCGATCAAAATATCGGAACGCGATCCGTGGCCGAAACGCGTGCGCGATGGCAGCCCAGCGTGTGGAGGTCCCCAGTCAGGGGCCATTGAGCCTAACGGCTAAAGTCCACCCTCGGATCGCCTCCCCTGCTCGCCTGCATGAGATCGCCATTTCCCTGCCCTTCCCCGCAATTTGCTCGTCCGTCCCGAAACGCGCAAACCGGGTACCGGGATCCAGCAGGAGTTGCTCGAGATAGAATACTTGCGAGGGAAGTACCTGGGAAATTGTGCAGATGTTCGGTATTGAGGAGTCGTCATATGCAACCACATCCTTGACTCCAACTTTTTTGTCCCAAATGCCGATGCAACCCCATGCTCATCGGGCAGGAAAAGGGCTTACGTCAAGGCTGATGGCCGTGTTACGGGGAGAATGAGACTCCACCAGCGAGCCTCCGTGACTGTTTGGCTAGTCTTGTTCCAGTAGCATCCCCGTTAACCCCGTCCTGGTGGTAGTCGACGCATTCTGCGGCGAGTTCTGACCCCATCGACCGCGAACGTCGGGGAAACATGTCGGACGACGAGACACTAGACCAGATGTGAACTTTGTTGCCCATCTTTGAGCTACTCCTAGTGGCTAGACTCGCCCGAAACGGAACATGGGAGATTGGAGGGCTATTCATGGACGGGAGCAGGTCGTTGCGGCGCCCGGGTTGCAGTCATGGCGGTGGAGCGGAATGCAACCAAGGTTAGCTCTCAGACGTGGTGTCGAATGGAGTCCGGGCCCGATGACCGATGTGTCATTCGTGGTGGTGAGGGTTTCTTGGTACGGTCTCCTGACCATTGAAGGCAACCCTGGCTCTGTCAACTTGTCCAAGCGTGATACCAAGTATAATACGTCCAGATTCCCAAGACAGAAACACGGCTCTTCCTTGGCCATCCTCACCACCAAGACAGCTCGAAGATTTTCTGGAATTATTTTGCCTCTCATCAGACAGCCAACTTCAGTCTACAAAGCAACACCCAGTCAGCAGATCAAGATGTGGCCATCACCCAAGACCGCCTTTCTCCTCCTGTGGGCACACTCCCTGGCCGTCAGCGGATCCCCTATCGAGTCCACCGAGGAGCTTCAAGCCCGCCAATCCTGCCCATCCATCCACGTGTTCGGCGCTAGAGAAACCACCGTCTCTCCCGGTTTCGGCACGGCCGGCGTAGTGGTGAACCTGATTCTCAATGCCTACCCCGGCGCCACCTCCGAGGCCATCGTCTACCCGGCCTGCGGCGGCCAGTCGTCGTGCGGTGGCATCGCCTACGGGACCTCGGCGAACCAGGGCACCGCCAACGTCGCGTCGCAAGTCAACAGCTTCAACGCACGGTGCCCTTCTGCACAGATTGTGATGGTTGGGTATTCGCAGGTTAGTGCCGGATTCTTCGGGGAGCGTTTCAGCAATGACTTAGAGCTAACATGACGGTGAAAAGGGTGGTCAAATCATGGAGGACGCCTTCTGCGGCGGCCCCGACACCAACTCGGGCATCACCACGTCGACGGTGCCCCTGACAGCCGCCTCGGTCAACATGATCAAGGCGACCATCCTGATGGGGTCCCCGCGCTACGTCGCCGGGCTCTCGTACAACGTCGGGACCTGCACGGCTCAAGGGGTGAGTTCCGCCCGACCGCTCAAGCCCCTTTCTCGTTCAAGTATCTGTACTAACAGCAAACAGTTCGCCGCCCGTCCCAAGGGCTACGTCTGCCCCAACGCCGCCAAGATTCAGCAGTACTGCGACGCAGCCGACCCGTACTGCTGCACGGGCAGCGACCAGGCCACGCACCAGGGCTACGGCACCAAGTACGGCCAGGCCGCGCTCACGTTTGTCAAGAGCAAGCTGAATGCCAGCGGTGGCGGCACCACCACGCCCACCACCACCACGGCTGCCCCACCTGCCGCAACTACTACGGCCGCGGCGGGCAACGGCGGCGCGTGCTCGGCGCTGTGGGGCCAGTGCGGTGGCCAGGGCTGGACCGGTGCGACGTGCTGCTCGGCGGGCACCTGCAAGGCGTCTAATGCGTATTACTCGCAGTGTTTGAACTAGGTGGCGGGTCTCGAGGAGGGGGGGCTCTGTGCTAGAAGTCCGGTGAGGTCGTTCTTCAACGTATATACTTTAGTTTTTGTCCGAAACACAATGCACATATTTGCTCGTTATTCTTTCGGGATGGAAACCCGTGACGGTGTCTTGAGAACTCCATGCTTCTGCAGCAAGAGTCAAATGAAGTTGAGAAACAGGGACAGGACAATACCATGACAAGGTCGGGCATGAGATTGCTACAGGATTCATGTTGTTGAAGGAGTCATTTAATAACACTGCCGAGGTATAAATCAGGTAAGGACTAATCATCCAAAATCGCAAGTATTTCCAGCACGCAACTGTTGAAAGTTGTCTTGAAGCTAAATCTCGAATTGCTACATGTTTGCCATACAAAGCTCCCGTCCCTTCCTCGCTCAACTGCAGTGACCTCAACAAACCCAGCCAAATATATACCGCCAGCAAAGCCCAACACTCAACCCAACACACGACCAAACCGACCACTACCCCTCAACCTTCAACCTCCCCCCCAACCACCACCCTCTCCCCGGTAAACACCGCAGCAGGCCATCCCTGCATGGTAACTCCCTCCTCGACAACCTCACCGCCCATAACCAGCGTATGCTCCAGCAAACAACTATCCGCCCTCATGACCGCACCAGACAGCAACCGACTCCCACTCCTCAACACACACCGATCCCCGACCTCCAACCTATTCAAATCAAACTTCCCCCGTGTATTCACATGCCCGACCAGACTCGCATCGTCCACGGCCACCCGATCCCCAAGCGTCAGCAGATCCGGCTCGGTAAACAACAGTCCGGGCCGTCCGTTCGCGAACAGCGCGCAATCCTTCCCGATACTGGCGCCCAGCGCCCGGAAATACAGCACGCACCAATGCGTGCCCGTAAGCATGCCGATGATCCCGTGCCCGCGGAAGCAGTGCCGTCGTAGCCCCTCGATGGCTAAAAAGGCCTGCCACCGCTGGCAGTACGAGCTCGTGTCCCAGCTATATGTGCCCGGGCTGCGCCGGCCGAGGAGAGCCCATTTCGCTGCGATGACGACGAGGATGGCGAGGAGGGCTTGCGCGGTGATGAGGATGGCAAAGGAGCAGGTGAAGAGGCCGAAGAGGAGCAGCGGGGAGAGCAGCGGGGAGGTCGAGGCCGATTCGAGAGGGATTAGGCCGTGGCGGATTAGGTGGTCGAAGAGTTGGACTGAGGCGATGAAGGGTATGTTCCAGTAGACCGAGGTCAGCACGTGCATGGTGGAGGAGTAGAGGGTTATGGAGAGTGGGGAGAGGACGTGGTAGGGGGCTTGGTGGTGATAGAAGGCGCGGCCGAACGGGGTGGAGAGCGGTTGTGGTTGTGGTTGTTGGGGAGGGGGAGGGGGTTTTTCAGAGGTGGATGGGGATGGGGATGGGGAGCCCACGATGGTTTCTGACAGGGAGTGTGGGAACGAGGTTGGTGTTGATGGGGGGGATTCAAGTGGTTGTTTCTCCGGGGATGCTTCTGGCAACGAGAGACACATGGCCTTTCCACCTCTAGACCCAACAAACACCCCACGCGCAGAGTACCTCGCGCCCCGTTCCGCAAGCGCGCCCGATCCGAGAATCGCCCCCTCGCCCACAACCACCCCAGGCAGACACGTGACTCTATCCGCAATCATGGCTCCGTTCTTGATCACAATCCGCTCCGAACCCGTCCCATCCGACGTGACCAGATGCGCGCGCGACCCAAACACGACATCGTCACCAACATCGATGAGATGGTAATCCCCGATCCCCGGCCCGGTGCCAGGCCAGTACACGCGCTGGCCGACGCGCGCGCCGAGCAGCCGCAGCACGGCCGAGGTCATGCCGTAGTGCTGCCCGAACAGGCCCGTGAGATCGTGCAGCGCCGACCCCGGGAAGAGCGTCTTGACCAGCGCCAGGCGCCACCGCTCGACCTGCCCGCGGGTGCTCGCCTTGCTCGGACCGAGCTTGCCAAACATTAAATCCAGCCCGTGCATGACCAGCAGCGCAAAGACGAACAGGAATCCTGGGCCGAACAGCGTGCCGAAGCCCAGCGCCAGGAAGTGGAACAGCACCCGCTGTTTGCCCGCCCACCAGTGGATGATGCTGACCAGCGGCGTGGAGAGCTGCGCCGGCTCCGTGACGACGAGACCCAGCAGGCCGAGCATCCAGGGCGCAGAGCGGACGGCCTGGGCGAGGGCAGCGATGGGGAGGGTGAGCAACAGGGAAAGCACCCAGTGCGGCTTTGGCGCGCGGTGCGGAGCCAAGTCGCGGTTGGCCTCGGTCGCGTCGCGGAGTTCCCAGCTGGACGAGTTGGGCCCGATGCAGGCGTCGTCGGGCACGCGGGTGCCCGGCGCGACGGGGGAGGCGAGCCCGACGGAGGCGTTGCGCCCGATGGTGATGCGGCCCAGGTACATGGACGTGTTGTGCTCGACGGCGAACGGGCGGCAGAGGCACTTGCCCAGCTCCGCGCCGTCGCCGATGGTGAGCAGGTCCCACTCGCCTAGCTGCGTGCCGTGGAACTTGACGCCCGTGCCAATTTTGGCGCCCATCAGGCGGTAGTACCACGTGCGTGTCATGTCGGTTGATCTGTTTTGTGCACGGGTTGTTAGCCGGGGTTCAGTTTGTCAGGGGTTCAGGGGTAAGTAAACAGTGGGAAACGCCCGGCTGGAAGGGTGCCACACCGCAACAAGCGCTCCGCGATGAAGAACAAAGCAAAAGAAAACATGCCAGCAAGATTGACAGCCTGTAGAGAAGTAAGGTAAGGCAACGTACCCCCAAAACCCCAACCCGCACACATCAACCGTCTTCTGCACAATCCACCACCGGGTATGATACACCCCCCACATGGGATACACGCCCTCCCGGTACCGCCCAATGACAGCCCACTTGACCACGATCCCGACAAACGGCACCGTCGCGCGGATCACCACGCGCGCAAACAGCAGACACACGACAATGTTGAGCAGCCGGCCGATCGCGAACTGGCTGGTCGGCCACGTCTTGGTGTACGCCAGCGCGAGCAGGAAGAGCGTCCACTGCGCGCCGCGCCGCGCCGGGTAGAGCAGCACGAGCGGGACCAGCTGGAGGAGGAGGAGGGTGGGCCGGGTGGAGCTGTGGGTTTTTTCTTGTTTGAACTGGTGGCTGTGTGGGGAAGGGGGGGGTTTGTCGGGGAGGTCGGTGTCTGTGTCGGAGCTAGAGGATAGGTTTGGCGAGGCGGCGGCGGCGAGTTGCGCGTCGATGTATGTGGTCAGGATGGCGACGGAGCCGCCGCGGAAGACCAGTTCGATGGGTATCGAGACGGCGAACGCGGCGCGGAGGGCCGAGAGCAGCCGGCCTGCGCGCAGGGAGTCGCCGCCGAGGGAGAAGAAGTCGACGGTGTGGGATATCTCGTCGGGTGTGGTGTTGAGTGTCGAGGCAAAGATGCGCGCTACGCGGGTGGTGGTGGTGGTGGTGGTGGTGTGAATGGGCCATGCCGTCTTGACGCTGCTGTGTCTTTGCGCTTGGAGCTGTCGCTGGATGGTGTCTCTGTCTAGCACGGTGCTGTTCCCGTGGTCGTTATGATGGAATGGCTGTTTGAGGACCGCGTAGCTGTGCGGGACGGTGTAGCCTGGCAGGCGCAATGACAGCTCGGCTTTGAGCTTTTGGACGAGTGCTTGGTCGGGTTGCGTCTGTGTGCTTTTTTCGTCGGAGTTTGCTGCGGATGCGAGGTACACTTCCAGCAATCCCGAGTCTGGATGCTGAAACGCCATGGCTTCTACACCAGCCGGTAGGAGTTCAATCAGCGCGGGATACAGCTCGGACAGATTGGCCTGGCAGACTGTGGAGGGGATATTGACGGCAAGGTCTGTGTCTGGCGCAGGACAGGTTGCCTGGAAGTGGTGGTTGATGTACAGCGTGTCGTTTGTGATCTCGGGGAGGCCCAGGCGCTCGCCCAGCTTGATGCGCAGCACCTTGTTATTTCGCCTGGGGATGTCGTCCATGTAGACGATTACCGCCGGCCACTTTGCCTGCTGCAGCGACGACTTGAGCGCTTGGTGAAGCTGCCGGACATCGACGCGCCGAGCCGATGCGGGCGTCACCAGCACGACCCCGACTACTTCCTGGAGAACGTCATGACTGACAGAAAATGCAAGCGCCTGGCTGACGCGGTTGTGCATGGGAGACTCGGGGTTGTGGCTGGCAGCGATGATGGCGTTTTCGACCTCGAAAGGGGAAATGATCTCGCCACCGCGGTTGATAACTTCCTTGCTGCGGCCGGTGATGAACAAGAACCCGTCTGGCGCCATGTAGCCGAGGTCACCCGTGTCAAACCAGCCGTCATTGTTGAGGGCGCTCTTGTCGAGGCCGCCATCTGGTTTGAGATACCCAGGGAATACGGGCTCGCCACGCACGCAGATGCGACCTATGGATCCAGGTGCGGCGATAGCATCGTTCCGGTCCAGGATCGTCAACTCTGGGCCGACAGCCACGCCTGACGTCCCTGGCCGGTCAAGCTTGTAGTCGATGGGTGGAGTTGATATTGGCATGCACCTATTTTCAGTCTCATTAGCCGCGGTTGTCATGATATGGACGAACTACGACTGGCAATTCATGATCCATAAGAGGGGGTGACGGCGACATACTCTGTCATGCCGTAGCTGGGCAGAACCGTGCAGCGGAACGTGTCTCTGAGCCGATGGGCAAGCGCCGGCAGCAGGCCGCCGGCAGCGTTGCACACCAAGCGCATCTTGCTCCCGGCAAGCGCCCCGTGCCGGAGTCCAGCTTGTTCGAGAATCATCTGGTGCATCGACGGCGATGCATAGTACCAGGTTGGCCCGAGGTGCACGTCTTCGACCACGTCCCAGAACAGAGTCGGGTCAAAGGCCGGGCAGCAGATCACGGACCCTCCCGAGAAAAGGGGGGCAAAGATGTTCCTTACTAGTCCGCCGCTGAGAAAATGCAAGGAGTGTCAGCTTCGGTTTGGGGTGATGTGTGTAATGGTTGGTATGCGTGGGAAGGCTCACATGTGGAATAGGGGCATCATGTTCAGGCAGACATCATCGGCGGTCAGGTCCCACGAGTCAACAACAAATCTTACCCCTGAGACGATGTTTTGCACTGTGATTGGGACAAGCTTCTTTGTGCCCGAGGTGCCGCTGGTAAAGAGAACGATGGCGATGTCGTCCGCTGTGTTTGGTTCGGGTTGCTGATGGACTGGGAGGGGTGTCCCATCAAGTCGTCTCAATCTCAGACGATCGAGGTTGTGTCCCAAGCTGGCTTCGCTGTCGTTGTCATCGCCGCTGTCAACTATCAAGACACGCACATGTCGGTCCGTGATCCAACACGACGACGGGGTGAGTCCAAGCCTGTCTGCGTCCGCCCTGGTTGTCAAGATACAGGTCGCCCCTGATTGGCGCACATCTGCTTTGAACTGCTCGGGGCCAATCGACGCATCACAGTTGAGGGGGGCTGCAATGTACCGGTTGGCCACCGCCAGGCAGAGCGCTGCCAGTAGTGGACCATTTGGCAGAGCAATGCCAACGATTTCCTTCCTGTTGGTGTTTGCAGATTGGCCAGGGGGAAGGGGTGGGATCGAAAACGTTTCAACAAATGTGCATAGGGACAAGTGGGTGATGTATTTGCTGTGGTCGGGACAGCGGAGGGCCGGCTTATCGGTGCGTCTGAGGAAGCTTTCGATCCCGGGCCCGCCGTCCGAGTTCTTGGCCAGGCTTTGGGTGCCAGTGTCTTTGGGTGGTCTCTTGTCTCCTTGGAGGCCGTCGTGATAAGGGATCGGATGCGTGAGGACACCGATCCTGTCGATGTCAAGGCCTGCCTCGGGCACAGGGCCAGGTACATCCTGTTCCATCCTGCAGCCACAGTCTTTGAATTCTATGCCGATAGTGATAGTAGTGCATAGGCCGAGGTATCCTGCCGATTGCAATGATATCGACAGCAAGATAAGGCAACAGTAAATTGTCAAGAATGATAAGGTGCAAGATTGGGGACACAACGTGGAAATGGCGTGGCTGTCGCCGGCTATTTGTCTTTGTCTCCCGAGGATCTAAAAAGTCTATTACGGGTCCATGTTTGGTTGAAAATCCGGGCTTCTATGGAGTCTCCTCCCATGTCATTTTCGTCCTAGAACGGTTTCCAGATCGCCAACAACAAAACTTACGTCCGTACATTCTCCGTATGTTCCTGGCATCTCGGCTTGATCACGGCGCGATTTGAGGCGTCAGAATTCAGGGTCAGTCGACCAAACACTAGCATTGGTTGCAATGGCCTGTTCGATGGGGGACTCGGAGCGGGATCCAAAGCTTGGCGTGGAACGTTGCGGCCGTGACATACACACTGCAGCCGGCTGCCATGATGCTCCCGACTCATGGCGATCAAGGAACCTACCGTCCTAGGAAGGTAGATGGCACTTGGCTCATGATAACGCATCGCCGAACGTGGTCGGTGTAGAGAATTGGGCACGCATCCGTAGGGCATGCCCAGTCTCGCTGTATTCCGTCGTTTTGCGTTGCATCCATCTAGCTACCTGGGGCAGCTCGTTGGCGATTCTACAACCCACACGTGGGCCCTGGCATCTTGTCAGTTGGACGACGCGGGAAACTGAAGATCCATGGCAGTGGGGGGGGTTATCTCGAGATCCGAGACATCTTGGTTGCATTTGGGACGCGGGTTTAAGTACGTGCGAAATCCACTGGCAGCTGTCAGGTACCCTGTACCTTTTCCCCCTTTGCCCAGTCGGCATCATGACATGGGTGGGGGTTGTGCGATTGGACGGCAAGGGCCGAGGAAGAAATATAGTTTGTTGATTGCCGTTCGAGGAAGGTTCGGTGATGTCTGCAGTGCCTGCTATCAGGACGATGCTTGTGACGAACCCCAAAAAGCTTCAAGCACGTGTGAGGAGATGACATGCAGATGGCAAGGATATTAATTGGCACCCACATCGCGGCCCGGATTTGTGCCGGACCAGGCAGGTTCATATGCAGTGTCCGAGCCAGCTCCAGTTCTTATCTTCCGTGCCAGTCACTGATAGTGCCAACTTCTCGCTTGCTCGACTTTTGGTAAGTCGGAATGTTACCTTGTTCTGGCGACTGCCTGCCACTGGCGCTTCTCAGCCAGGTCATCATAGCCTGACCGAGCGACTCCTCATCCATGGACCAGCCGCGCAGTGTGTCAACGGGGAAAAATCAAGCTTTTGTCAAGCTTTGTCAAGCTTTTGTTTGTATGCATTCACGGACAATGATCCCTTTTTTGTCGTCGTGATGCTACGCCGACTAGTCCAGAATAGTATTTCGCAATAGAAGGGACTGCGAGGTCTTCCGTCGTTGTCGCCCATACTCGGTCTTTGAACACCGCGGCACCGCAGACACCCCAGCGGAAAGCTCTCCTACTATCTCTATCATCAGAAATCACGATAGATTCACTTGCTGTTGCTTGTCTCTGATGCTCTTTGCGCGCCGAATTTATGTGGAAGGTAAGTTTAATGAACCTTCAGCACTCGACGAGTCTGTGGTCCCACTGCATGGTATGGCCCGAATCGACATCATCTCCGACCTTTTCTTTCTTTTGACGGATTCAGTAATTAACTCGCTTTTATCCTGGAGTCCGCTGTCATCCGATCCCACCCGGTTAGCTTAGTGAGCCGTTGTTCCCATATCATACCTTCTCCAGGCCGTGACTATGAAGTTACTGATGCACGCACCTTCCTTACCTGGTATCTATTGCCAGCAGATCGCGCATCACTCGACTTTGCACCGGAGGATCAAGATACCGGTCTTATATGATCTCCAGCTCTTCTCCTCGAGGCTGCATTCTGTTACCCCGTCAGCTTCCCTGGCTCTTTGATTTCACAATACCATGTGATTTCCATTCAGGTAATTCTTGTCGCCCAGGAATTGCAAAGACTGTTGTCCCTCATCGTGAAATATCATCACCAATATTTATTTACCTGCCGTGTTCATGCCAATAGAACTGTGTCTAATTATCGTCAAGAGATTAGCTCTACCTCTGCATTGATCCTCAACAGCTTGCAACACCCGTGCAGCAAACACGTTCCAAGTTCATTGATACCAACTCCATACAACCCGTCCTAACGATGTCCTGCACCGAACGGACACATGCATCTAATCATACCCCGGGCCCCCCTGCGTGCTTACCCACTCCATCGCCTTGCCCGCCAAACGGGCCCGTACAGCATCAAACGCCTTCCAGCGCTTGACCTGGTACTCGGCCGTGGGGCCCATGTAGATGGCCAGCGGATGGGAACACGCAATGGGCCACAGCGCCTTGAGGGGATTGACGTGCAGGAACAGCTGGGGCCACAGATCCTCAAACAGCACCGAGCCCAGCACGCGCACCGTCCCATCAAACAAGGGCGACTCGATATCGCGGGCTGCCTGCGCCGGGTCAAACTTCGCATCCGCGACGAGCACGAACCCGCCCAGGTCGGCGGGGTCGATGAGGTTCTGCCCCGGTAGGTCTGCCTTGGTCAGGTACGAGTCGATGGCGGCTTTGTCTGCCACGAGAAAGGCGTCGATGGTCTTGAGGCCCTGCAGGTTGCGGCCGCTGCCTTCGGTCAGGGTCTGGAAGTGTCTTTGCAGTCCCGCCAGTCCATGTCAGCAACCATCTCATTCCGTTCAAACCCGAGTCAAAGGAGACAACTTGAACATACCGTCGTGCCCCCTCGACGTCCCCCTCGGCAATCCCACACTCCCGCCCATCAATCCACTTGACCTTCCCCATCCCCTTGATCTCCCCGGCCCCCGCAACCCCCTCGCCCCACCCGCCCACATCGACCCGGAACGCCTCCAGGAACCGGTCCCACGCCCCCTCATCACGGCCATACGAGACCCGATACCCGACAAACCCCCACTTGGTAAACACGGGCATATCAGGATTCGCCACGGGCTCCAGCGCCCTCTTCACCGCAGACACCCACAGCTCCTCTTTAATCTCGACCGGCTCGCCGCGCATCTCCCTCCTCGCGCGCGTATGCGCCCCCAGCGCGGCAACATAGACTCGGATCAGCGGCTCGGGGCCGAGCGGGTCTGTATCCGCGGCGGCCGAGTTGGCGACCATGGCCGGCGTCCTGGCGGCCTCGCGCACGAGAAACCGCTGCCGCGTGTCGTAGTGCTGCAGGCGCTGGCGGATATCCGCGGGGCCCCAGCCGGGGAGGGCGAAGCTGCCGTCGTAGGTCAGCGGGTGCAGCCGCGCCGGGTCGCTCAGGAGCGCCCAGCGCGGGAGCGTGTTCTTGAACCCGGCGAGGGGGATCACGATGGACGCGTCGGCGGTGGTCACGACTTCGAGCAGGTGCATGAATTTGTTGAACGCCGCCCGCTGCGCGGGGCTCTGCTCTCTTGCGCCGGCCGGGGGCCGCGGGGCATCGCGTAGCGCCTGTAGCAGCGCGGCTTGCAGCTCGTCGACGCGGGCCGCGTACCAGGCGTAGCACCGCGCCGCGATGAAGTCGACGTGGCTGAAGAAGAAGTCGTTCCAAAGGTCCGCGGCCTTGGGGAGGTTCCCGTTGGGGTCGCCACGGTGCGCGGCGAGGGCGAGGTCCCAGCTGGCGAGGGCGGCGTAGGCGCGGTTGTAGGCGGCGCGGGTCTTGTCCGCGATGGAGTCGATGCTGAAGGACATGAAGGTGTTTGCCTTTTCGAGGACCGCGAGCGCCTGGTCAAAGTTGGCCGGGTCGGCGAGGTTTTTCTGGCGCCAGCGCCGGACGGAGAGCGGGACGATGCCGGCCCAGAGGCTGGCGCGCATGTAGGCCATCTCGTGGCCCATGACGTTGACGCCCGGGAGCCCACCGGCGAGGATGACGTCCATGTCCATCAGCTGGTCCATGCCGCTGAGGGTCATGGCGAACCGGTTGAGCGCCGAGTCGGACCGGATCGTCTCGTTGTAGGGCGCCGGCGCCCAGCGGGGGTAGGGCGTGCCGAGGAGGGCGAAGTCGTCGCCCGCGAGCGCCGGGAGTGTGGACTGCTGGCCGTTGGGCAGCCGGCGCTGCGGGTCGCTGAGGAAGCCTATGAACTGCGCCATGAGCGCCAACGGCAACGGGGTCGTCTCTAGGTGCTCATTTCAGTTCGTCATTCGGTTGGCAAGTTGTGAGCATGATTTGTGTAATTCATCTCGAGATGGCCTGGACCGACGTACTGACGAGGAGCTCGTCGCCCTTGAACGGCTGCCCGAGCTCGTTGACCATGCCGGGGATGCGAATGTTCCGCGCCATGATGAATGCGTTGTAAGAGGTCTGGTTGTGGCGGGAACGGCTAATAAAGTCTTCAATTCGTTTTGAAATCACATTCACCTGTCCGCTGGAACTGTAGAAGAGTAAGAAACGCGCCACGAGCAGCTGAGTATCAGGCACCTGACAAACGCTTGCAATCATCCAGGTACTTGGATTAAATACCTACCTACTAGGTATCTACTTCGCGCGGTTTCTACCCACAGCAGGTGGATGAATGTCGTTGGGAATGGCGTCGTCGCTGCCTGGCGTTGCGAAATGGCTCCACTGCTGATAGGGCAGAGACAAAAAAAATCCAGGCTGCCCAGGCACCAGTGCCGCTACTGTAAGTACCTGGTAATTATGAAGTGTGGATCCAGATTCCGTGCCGCTGCCGCCGATTGGACCAACAGCATCGGCGCGCTCCGCTCTCGACGACGCTCAGAGGGCAATTTGGGCCAGTCAGGACCAACGAAACCAAGTCGTTATCACGCTATCGTGGGGCCTGCTGGTGATAAGCTCCAACGCGTGGTTGCACTTTCAGGGGCTGCCTTGCTGGTTCTGGACGCGTTGGTCGGCACGGTTTACGACCAAGGCGGGACAACGATGCAGTGCAAGTAATTAATTGAATTCTTTTACTTTCCAACTACCTGACGTACACTAACTCACATGGACTTTCAAAGTGGTTGGCATTAGGACACAACTCTTGATTTCATGTATGCTACATTGCGGCTTTGTGTCCAGTCTCACAAACATGAATGCAAGGAGGACATCTTGAATTGCAAAAGTATGTATTAATTACTTGTATCCCATCTCGTTGAACCTGGACATTCATTCCATAGTACCCCAGACAAAGTCCCCTACGTCGCACACTGAGCCCCATAAAAGACGGCGACCTCGTAGCTCCAGTAATTCGCACTGGAATAGCCGTCCACCCAGAGAGCAACCGTCCCACCGCCCGCCGTGATAGCCAAGTTGGACGACAGGAACGTCGAGTACGTGCGCGGGCCGGTGCTCCACTGCGCCGTGAAGGAGCACCGGAGGACCGAGCCTTCGTCGTACCGGCCCTCGGGGTTGGCGCACACGAGGGGCACCGCCGTGTCGGCGACGGGCGGCGCCAGCACGCGCGGGGACTGCAGGAACTGGTTGTCGAACGGCCCGACGGCGTAGACGCCCAGGCCGGCCAGGGCCGTGTCGTTGCACGTCAGGCGGCCGGTCGTGGTGTCGAGGTTGAAGCGCGCTACGTTGCCGTTGTTGGGTACGTAGAACTGGATGCCGGTGTTGACGCGCACGATGCCCAGGTGGTCGCCCGTGTTCTTCCGGTTGGGCGTGACCACTTTGAGACAGAAGCCCGTGACGGTCGTAATCGCGGCGGGAGCGGCTGACGTCGTGGTCGAGGGGATCGAGGAGATGGTGGAGACCGAGCTGGACTCGGACGATGTGGTCGCTGCGCTGGTGCTGGTGCTGGACGACGGCTCGACGCTCGAGGTCGTGGAGACGAACAGCGACGACGAGCTTGTTGTCGAGCTCGAAGACGACACGCTGGACATTACCTCCACCGGCACGATGGACGAGGTTGAGGCAAGCGACGAGCTCGACTTCGGGCGGCACTTCTTGCCGGCCACAGCGGCCGCGAGGGCAGACACGAGAAAAAGTGCCACACGCATGACGGGCTTGGCTCGGGTAGTTGGCGTAGGAACGGGGACGGGGACGGTGGCCGGACGTCACGGTGTACTTCGGTTCGATGAAGGATCTCGACGGCAAAAGTCAGCCCTAGCGACAACTTGAAAACCGAATGCAAGCGGGAAAAGGAAAAGAAAAGGATTTAGACAGCACTCGATATTTCTACCGAAAGCCAGTACCGGGCCCCTGGAGTTGTCGAAATAATAGTTGGACCAATAGTGGAACAGGGCGGTCTCTCATTGGCCCCCTTTTGCCTTTTCGATCTACTGTCATGGGCATTTGGCATTAACATGCCTGTTTGGAGTTAGACGAATGAAAATATTGGCAGCTGAGGGCCGCAAATTCTCAGGCGTTGGGAACGCACATAGGCTAACCAAGCTCAGCTGGAGTCATAGGGGCGGCGGCTTGGCATGTGGCGGGGCAAAACATGACTCGGAAGAAAAGGAGATGCAAATCATGTTCAGGAGGATTTGAATTGAGTGCAAACGCTCAGATTGGCGCCTGCAACCTGTAGAATCAAGTATTTGCAATTGATAGAACCGGCCTCGGCCATTAATGTAGAATGAAGATTGTTTGTATCGACGCCGTGCCTACCCGTCAGGTAATTAAGGTAGATCAGCCTTTTTAACTTCGCCCTCAAACCAAGGCGAATGAATGTGCTTGTCCTCTAGTAACATGTAACCCGCATCACCTAAAAGGAAGAAAAAAAGGATAATCTAAATGATTAATAAGTACTCCTGCAATAAATGCCCTCACCCACCAGTGCAGTCCCCTAATTAACTCAAAACTGCCCGCCGGCCACTCTATACCTTCTTGTTGACCACAAACCCAACCTGGACCCACCGCGCAACGATGAAAACAAGCACGGCCCCGACCATGGTCATGCCGCAGAAAAGCTGCAGGCCCAGATAGTCGCCATCCCGGCTCTTGACGATGGCGCCGGCGATGGGCGACCCCGTCAGCGCGCCCAGACTCGTGACCGCAAACGCGGCACCCGTCCGCACGCCAATCTGCCGGATGTCCGAGATCTGGGCAATCAGCGCCGGGCCGAGCGAGATGAAGCCGCCCGACGCAAAGCCAAAGATGATGGCATAGACGATGATGGCCGCGTTGCTCTTGCCGGGGATCCACAGCGCCAGCGTGATGACGGCCGACAGGCTGGTCACGAGGATCATGACGTTGAAGCGGCCGAGCTTGTCGGCGGCGATGCCGGGCGCGATGCGGCCGATGATGCTGCCATGGTGTTAGTGCATGGTTGCAAAGAAAAAAGAAAGAAAAAAGAAAGGGGAGAAGTAAACAAAAGGCCCTTCAGTTCTTACCTAACAGCGTTGATAATAGGCAGGATATACGGCACCAGCGTGGGATCCATACCCTGCCTCTCAGCCTGCAGGATGATGTAGTTGAACGGCAGAAACACGCCCCAGAAGAAGAGGAACTCGGCCACGACAGTGAGCGCGTACGCCGGCTCGAGGAATCCCGAAAAGTAGTCGGCCAGCACAAACGGCTTGGGGCTCGGCGGCAGGCGCGACTTGACGGTCAAACAGGCGATGGTCAGCAGGAACAGGAACAAGAAGGCGACGGTGCGCAGGGTCCAGCCGAAGCCGACCGACTCGATCATCTTGTGCATCATGATGGGCAACACGGTGCCGCCCAGGCTGGACCCGCTGACCATGATGCCAAAGGCCGCTCCACGCCGCCGGTGGAACCAGCTAACCACCGACGACATGCACGCGTTGAAGACGGCGGCTGACCCCATGGACGAGAGGATCGACTGAGCGAGGAAGAACTGGTAGTACTGCGATGCGAGGGACGTCATCATCAGCCCGAAGACGTAGATGAGCGTGCCGCCGATCAAGAGCCACCGCGGGCCGTACGAGTCGTAGAGGCGGCCGGCCTGGTTGGAGAGATTGGGGGTTAGTCAGGTTCGTTGCTTTGGAGAAAGGCGGGCGGGGGAGGAAACCTGGAGGTAAACCCGAACAGGTTAAGGTGAAGAGGGGTGAGGAGGGGGGGTTAAGGACAAGACAGGACGGGACAGGACGTACAAACAACCCGGTGAAAAACATGAAAAACACCTGCGAGCTGGTGATCCACGAGATGGCCGACACGTCGTAGCTAGCCAGCGGGCCCTTGGAGTAGTACTCGACAAAGACGCCGACGCAGTTGATCAGCCCAAACGTGCAGAAGAGCCCGCACCAGCCGCCGGCCACGACCAGCCACGCCTCCAGCCCGCCATCGGGGTAGTCGGCTGGCGCATGCCCCGGCGGCGGCTGCGGCTTCCCGGCGTCGGCCGCTGCCTTCTCGGGATCGGCGTCAACGACGGTTTTGCTGGGCGGGAGGGAGATGCGCGAGTTGTCGGTCACGGTCTCGTCGCCGTAGTCGTTGGCTTGTTGCGTGAAGATTTGGTTCTGCTGCGCCGCCTTCTTTTCGTCGGTTTGCCGGCTTGTGTTGTTGTTTTCCATTGTTGCCGTGGACTGTGATGATCTGCTGGTCGGTCTTGACGGTGACATAGTTGTCGTGTGTGCGGTGGGTTGCCCTGGCTCAGCTCTGTGTGTGAGGCGCGATGCCGACAGAGTCCAAGGGAACGACGGATGAAATTGGATGACCGATTGAGGTCAAGTGTAATTTCGTCGAAGTTGCTGGCAGAGGGACAGGAAGACTTGGGTCGTGGTGCGTTGGTGACTGGGACAATGATGCTGAAGCAACACTTGGAGTGATTTCAAGTCGGAGAGGTGAGAACTGGATTGGAGAACTTCTGATCTAGCTCGACAACCCGAGACTTGGTCGAGCTAATGTAGTTAAACCGACTGACGCGCCTGGTTGCAATCGAAGGCCAGGGGTCGGCCGTGGGAGCCTAACCCCGTCCTCGCCCGGCCTCCTCCGTCCTCTCCCGCCCTCCCCCGGCTTGTCCTTCCCACACCTCAGACTCGGAGAAGCTCGGCCGACCAAACACAGCTGCGAATGAAAGCTCGCCAAACCTACGAGTCGCTCGTTTTGTAGGAGCTAATATCGTCAGACGAGAATGCACATCCCACTCACGGAAACATTTCGTTATGCCGCTCCGTTCGCTACAGGACTCCAGACAACAAATCCATGTCGACTACCTTCAATGGCAATCAAATGATTTAACGTGACTCGCAGACCATGGATTGTGATTGTCTTTCCAGGATACGCTGAGGTCAAAGCAGCCGCTTCTATTGATACTAGTGTTTTTCCTTTACTGATTCAACATCATGGCGCTGTGCGTGGCTCACGTCGCATATCTCCTGAACAAAGAACCTGCCGCTTGCCTCAACAGAGGGCGGCCACGTTCTTACAAATCCACCTGTGCCGCCCCACGTTCTCAGCCTAACCCAGCCCAGACAACTCCTGATCGATTTGGCATGGATATCAGGCCGGCTCTTGAAACTGGAGCGAAAGGCCGAAGCCTGATCCTTGCGGTCCACGAAGAGCTTGATTGGCAACACAACACTGAGCCCTACCCCTGTCTGGGCTAGCTGCGGCGCAAGCTCGGAAACCCGAGACCGCGCAAACAGCGCGGCACTGCACACGTAGCTCGGAGCTTGTAAACGCCGTTCAAGCTTTTCTTTTCTCTTGGCCAAGTCTGACAGCTGTCCAAACGTGGACTAGCGAGATGACAAACGCCCGCAGGATCGCGTCGGCTGATCGCTGGGTGACTCACGGAGATCCAACACATTGGATTTTAGCTTGTGCATCTCCGTTATCTCATTCTCGGCCGGGAGATGGATCGAGAGCCAATCGTTGCCAACGTCAAAGGCCGGTCGCTTGATGCCGGGTCGCCGATCAACATTGATACCTCTTTTCTTAGGATTGAATTTGCCCTCTGTTAGAACAGTGATCTATAACGTTAGTACTAAACAAAGTAAAACATTGTGGATTACTACGGGAAGGTGTGTTGCTTACGTTTATCTTCCTCTTTCCCTTCTTCAAGGTGTTACATCCGAATAGAATAAGAAATGCGTGAAAATGAGGGGGACACGGTGATACCAAAGATGGAAAAATGAACAATCCAATCAAACAACAAGAATGAGATATCGACCGTTTTGTCACCAAATGGATGATTAACAAAAGAATGGCAATGATAAGCAAGAATTATGGTCAGCAAGAGCTAAGTATGGTCCATCGATCGACATAATTTCAGTTGATCAACGAGTTGACAGAGACGCTCACGCAGACAACTCTAAGTAAGGTACCTAAGCACTATGTTATTCTTCGCAAACCCAACACAAGTTCACTTCAGTTTTGGTCTGATAGGTTTGACAACATGAAGTGTGTTTAGTCAGGCTGAAACCTCAGATTAGACACTTTACATTAAGGATGCTAACACGCCCCGGGTTTGAAACCGGGCTTAGTTAAAACCCTGGATAACAATACGACTTGACTACATTCTCTTACACTAATAGCTAACCAAATGCATAACGTTAACGTTATGGTAAATTTCTCCGTTAATACTGATAATATGAAATTAAAGTAAATAACTCCACTTCCATTACATGGTTAATTTTCCGTGCTTGAAAGCTAGCAACATCCGAAGGTGGGAGGTCAAATATCTCGGGATGATGGCCAACCCGTTTGCAGCGACCGCCAGGGCAATATTGTGCTCTAATGCTTCACCGGTGCTGACCGCTCACGTGCACCACATGCACTTTGTTCTTCTTCGCGCGAATCATATCCAGACCAGTGAGTAGCTGTCCGCTTCAGTTGCTTTGTCACCGGCTCCACTAGTTCTCGGTTATTATCCTGTATCTTAATTCAAACGATTGATCTTGTTTGACCAACTATCCAAATTCGTTGTCACATGATACATGGTCCAAGTAAATCATACATAGGTAACAATGTATCCCCGTGGATTTAGCTGTAATCATGAGCTTGAGTTTAAAACAGGATACTCTGAGTACTCTGTTGGATTAAGGTTAACGTACGAAAAGCTCCACGTTTCAGTCCGCGCGAGTCAGGAATCACGAAAGTGTGGTCCTCCGCTTCCAGACTTATTCCTCAAAGAAACTCCATAATTCATCAAAAAACGGCGAGCTTAGCTCAGCTGGGAGAGCGTCAGACTGAAGTCAAACTTCATCATCTATCTGAAGGTCATGTGTTCGATCCACATAGGTCGCAAGTCATTTACTTTTGCCATTGTTTTGTCGTTCTACTTGTGCTAATTACTTTTACTTGGATCTGGGAATGAAGCATTTATTTACCTTGTATGAATTTCAACTTGGCTATATAGAAAACAAAATGTCCGAAGCAGTGCAATTTTGTTGGTCGCAGTTAAATACATTTGAACTTGATGCACATGGATCGTCCATAAACTTGGGATGGCAAGAGTTAGAAGAACCTAGAAGTTAAGCATAACGTTAGAACATTGACAAGCTAAAACCTCGGGCGCACAGAGCTAGAGGTACACTGGCCGGGCATTTATATATTTATACCCCTCATGTAAGCTAGGTGCTTCGCTAAGGTATTTGGTAGGGGAAGGGGTTTCTTACTGTTAATTCGCGGTTGTCTTGTCCTGGATGCGTTGGCGACCCCGCACATGTTCTTCAGCCCAGTCGGGCGTTCAGTTTATCGCCTCAAAATTCAATCGTGTCGGATCGTCCGCTGTTCTTACCACACAACATCTGTGTTCAAGACCGGCAAGTCAGGAAAATAGCACACTCCGGTCTTATGTTGACAAACAAGCTGTGTCCACTCGTCTGGTAATCTTGTTGATCCGGCATATTAAATCAACCTTTGCGAAAGCATCGGCGGCCCAGATTAAAACAACTTCCAATCTAACCTATCAATTCACCTGATGTCTCTCCCGCTTGTGAGCCACAGCGTGATTCCTGAGGAGATACCGGATACTCTGTCCGAAGCAAATCGGCCTCTCAACCCCGGAGGTCAGTTCGTGGGTCGAATTCAGCACCTGAACTTTCTTGAAACTGATGCCTCTGTGGAAAGTCAACTTATGCACCCGGTGCAGGAACATTGTTCTACCAAGTCCAGCTAGGACCGATGCTTGGTCTTTGAGGTTCGCCAATGTCGAAGGGGCTGTGGCGGGGTACAGAGATGGATGCTGTCTCTGCGACATCATTGTCCGGAAACTCAACCTGCAAATGGGATACATCAGAGACCCGCATGAGACAGAGATTGAATTGACTCTCGTTCCTTTGGGGCCAAGCAAGGAATGGCATTGCCAGGTGGTTTGTTACCGAAAGGGATCTCGGGACGTCATTGGATCCGGCACCATGTCGATGAGATACCCCTTGACCCTCGTGGCCGGTTCGTGGCGTCCATTCCTTCCATGCCTGACTTAACTGACTTCGACCCATTTTGTCCTTTGCTAACACTAAACCAACCTAATAGGACCCGTTCTTAACCTGTCGTGGGACCTTGAGCCTGTAAAGGCCGAGCTCAACAAGTGTAGCAACAGCCACAGCTGCCACAAGCCATCTCACGACCTCCCCACAAGACTTCTCGATCTGCGCAGCCCGCATATCACAGACTCCAAGTACATCAAGCTGATCATCACCAAAAACGAAAAGATGCCCCCCTCGCCTCAATATGCCGCGTTATCGTACTGCTGGGGCACAAGCACCCCCTTCATCACTACAAGCTCCACCCTCGCCGAGCGGTGCAACCGCATCTCCATCCTCGACATGCCGCCAACGCTCCGTGAAGCCGTGCAAGTCGCCCGGGATCTCGACATCCGCTACCTGTGGATCGACGCGCTGTGCATCATCCAAGGCCGCGACGCAGCCGCCCAGGCCGACTGGGCATACGAGTCAGGACGCATGAACGGCGCCTACACCAACGCCAACCTGACCATCGTAGCCGCCGCGTCTACGGACTGCATCGGCGGCCTAATCGACGGCGAACGCACCTGCACCGTCCCGTACCGAGGCCAGAACGGATCCTCCACCGCCGTCCTCGGGATGAACGGCCCCGACGACATTACCCCGCCCAGCTTCTCCGACGCAGCAGGCCGAGTCTCGTTCAACAACCAGCCGATCTGCAACCGCGCGTGGACGTACCAGGAGTGGATCCTCTCCAGCCGGCTCCTCGTCTTCACCACCGTTGGCATCTACCTCGTCTGCGGCGAGCGCGAGCTGCCCACCTTCCACATCGCGCAGCAGCTGCGCCTGCCGCGGCCCGACGAGCTGAGCTCCGGGCCGTTCTACTGGAGCCTGGTGGTGCACGACTTCTGCGCCAAGCGGATGACCAACCCCACCGACAAGCTGCCTGCCATTGCTGGCTTGGCGCAGCGGTTCCATGAGATCTCGGGCGGGGCGCTCGGGAGATATTACGCGGGCTTGTGGGAGGTAGATCTTGCTGTGTCGCTTCTCTGGAGGGTTATCGATCCCGTTGCTCAGGCCGCTGGGATGTTGTCGTATGATGCTGTTGTGAATCCTGAGCGCGGGAGGAGGTTTGGTCGCGGTGGCAAGGCGAGGGCGCCGTCTTGGTCGTGGGCTGCGGTCGATGGGCCGCTTATGACCTTTTGTATGACTTGGGAGAAGAAGAAGCCGGCGACGATCGAAGCTCGGGTCGTGGCGTGCGAGACAAATCCTGCCCCGGGCCATGACAGCTTTGGTCAGATCGAATTTGGGAGGTTGGTTTTGGAATGTTCGTATTATACCATGGTGTCTGTTACTAAGGAGCAGTTCGGGGTTTGTTCGCTTTCACTGCATGCTGTTGATGGCGCGGACATGATGTTTGGCTTTTATGCGGATGATCCGGGGGAGGCGAGCCAGCTTGTTGCCATGGATGAGGGTGTTGAACTGTTCTGTCTCTTTATTGCGGGGGAGGGGGGAGCTGATCATGATGCTTGGGATGGGATCGTGGTAAGGCCAACTGAGGACGGCAGTGGGCGGTTTAATCGTGTTGGTGGGTTCGTGACGAGAGGCTTTTTTGACATTGGGGGGTTCGATTGGAAGGAATTCGTGATTGTCTAGATACCTTACCTGAGGTAGGTACCTCAGGCTGTACTAGGGAGAGATGTCCTGCTCAGATGCCAGCCTTACCCCACGTAGGTACCTGACTTTGTTACTAATGATTGGAGGGCAATTTAGTGACACTGGGCGATGCTCGTGGAAGGGTTACTACCCAAAGCGCGTCCAGTCAAGAACGGGATGAATACCAGGTAGGTGGGCATGAGACATGAGACAGTAGAAGTACCTGTTGAACTATTTTTATCGCTGGCGAGCCATACACAAGCCGAAATCCTCCGCATGCAATCCTAGCTTCCCAGGCCGGGTCAAAGGTACCTGCTTGTACCTTCAGGATGTAATCAGTCCGTTACTGCAGTGGACTCTGGACCTGGAGCTTCGACGCTCGGTGAATCACTATACGCAGCAGGGTCAAAATGTAAAGTGGCTTCGTAGCTGTCGAAGAGCTCACCCCTCACGTTCTTGAGTGACAAGGTCAATGCCAATGTCGCTTGTTCCAACAGCTGCCTTTGGGGGTTTCCCGCAGCGTCGGGTGGGCCAAGCTGATATGGTGTTAATCGAATGGTGGTCGGACACGGTGAGTAGTAGTCCTCCGCGTCTGTGTAATAATAATCCTCCCCGAGCAAGCGTTCTCGCATGCTCGCCAGGGCCGACCCGTAAGACGCACCTGAGTCGATCAGGAGATCAAGGTCGTGGACGAGCAGAGTTATGTCACGACGCCGGAATGGCGTCCCGTCGACCTTGATACATGCATCCTTTTCGCTGGCTATCGCAATAACATACGCCCACGGTCGCCTCTCCTCGCTGGTGACGCTGACACGCTTTGCGACATCGACATGGCCCTCCTTGCGGAATCCGCACAGTATTCCCAGGCTCAGTGGCCAATGTATATTCTTGGAAACATCGCTCCGGATATCCGCATGTAAAAGCCCGATGAACAGCTCCTCGCCATTGGTCAGGAACGTTTGTGTGCGTTGATCCCAGGTGTACAGGACAGGTTTGTCCTTTTCCCAAGCTCGCCGATCAGAGCCGCTAGGGAGACCAAGTGTGCAATTCAAGACCACGGAAGCCCTCGGGGGTTGGCTGATGCGGAACCGGATTGAGTCTTTGAAACGCGTCTCGATTATGGCCGATTCCAGTGTGGTTAGGGATGCAGGAATGTAGACCTTTTCCGGAGTCGCGTCTCCACGCCTGAAGCCGGATCTGTTCTTCATTCGCATACCATCGATGAAGCACAGCCCGTCAGGATGACAACGCGCAAATCCATTGTACGTTCTTACTACCCGCACACCCAGGCTCCTTTGTTTGGCTGAGGAGCCTTCAGCGTCTGTCATGAAGCAGTTCAGGTGCACGACGTATCGATCAGCTGACAAAATGTCCGACCTTAAGTAGGTCAGCAGCTCGAGGCCCCGGTTCGTCATCATGAGAGACTGGTTTTCGGCGTAAACGGCATCTTGGATGGCCACAAGACCATGACAGTTGGCGAACTGCTTCGGCGACGTGGCAAACATGCCATGGAATGCCTGGTAAGTGGTCGTGTCGGTGCCGGGCGCATCCCAAGCAAACAGACTGAGATCCACGGACTGGCGAACAAGAGCTTCCTGAAGCCTGGCAAAGGCTTTGTCGCCCTCGCCGTAGATGAGCGGGATGTTGATATTGAAGATACCGAGAAGGCAGTAGGCCATGTCCTCCACCCGCTTGGTGCTTCTGCCCGAGGCCCACGACATTCTGCGGCCAAGAGGCACCTGAAACATGAACCTTTGATCTGTGAGGACTTGCTCGTCAATCCTTGTGATCCTGCTGATCTCACTCATCATGGATCCCTTGGCGCCTCTCCTGATCCAGGCACTATCGTAGAAATAAAGTGTCTTGGGGGCAAGGAGCTCCTGCAGGGTCCAGCCGCGCGTGAACCAGCGACAGCCTGAGAGTGCAGCGTGGAACTGGTCGCTGACGCTCGGCGCCTTGCCGGGTCTTGGTGACATCGGACTCGCAGGCGGCATGTCACTCAACAGGGCAAAACAGACGGTGGATTGCTGGTACCAGCGGAACATGGAGTTGATGGCTTCCGTGAGCTCGGCGCTGCTGCTCTTGTCGATGCAGCAGGTGTCGATCCACGCCCACCGCAAGGGGGGATCATACGCCCTGGCAAGTTCGCATGTCTTCTCAATCTTGGCCCAGCCCGTGAGCAGTCGCGTCCGTTCTGGCGCTTGGATGTCTTGGAAGGTAACCTCGCGGTGTCGTGGGTCGTCAAGAGACTCGTCCCATGTGTGGGAGAGAATGGCGTATTGGTAATCAGGTCCAGGTTCATACACCTCCCTGAGACTGAAGTCCGTGGTGTTGATCAGGCGCATCGTGAATGACTCGGACTTGCGGCTTGTCTAAGTGTGTGTGGGTGGGGACTGGATCACAACGGAAACTGAAATGAGGGGTTTGTTTCACTGCGCTAATTAGAGCCTTAGGAAATACGATGTGTCCATAATACAAGTCACGTGGAATTGATTCTTGTGTGCATTGGGATTGGCGGTTGCCGTCGTGTGCCAAAGACTCCTTCCCAACCGGACTCCAATATTCATTCGGCTTCCATCGATGAACTTTCTGGATCCCTCCGGACGCCATTCCCCAACTTTTGGCTTGAAAACCGACCTCTTTGGGAGATTCAAAACCAGCGATGCACGCATCTTCAAGTTTAAAGTCCAATTGTTAGGATCCGGTAACTGGCACGTATCGACCACCATGGTTGACTTCGCATTATCTCTATCATTGCCTGGTATTTGCCGTTCACCTTAATTAGCAATGCTCCGTACAAATCGAATAGCGGGAATGAAGCATACACCCACGGGCTATGGATTATAGGCCCAGACTTAACGTCATTGAATAGGATAATATTTGTGCCGTATGTCGTCACTTTGCAAGTCTCAATATTGCTCCCGCCAAATACTATAGTACTTCCAGGGCCAGATAGGTGGGACGAGGAGTAGTTGGGGGCTGGGGAGAGCGGGAACGCACCAGTTCTGGGCGATGATGTCGTTGCCCATGGGGTTAAGGGCCTTCTTCCGGCGATGCGGCATCGTAACCGTCGCGTGCGAGGAGCGCCTCTTGCGCTTTTGTAGCTCACGACCCATTGTGTGTATGTGGTTGTGGGTGTGAATAGCAGAGTTGAGCGTTTGGTCGAGCGGGGAATATGAATAGACTCTGCGAGCGATACTTCAATCAATTATGAGGCATTGTGGCAGAGTGGTCTAATGCGTTTGACTCGAAATCAAATCTCCTCGGAGGCGCATGTTCGAATCATGCCAATGTCGTTTGGTTAATCTTTTGCTCCAGCCCACTTTACGGCGGGATCATTTTTTTATACTTTGTCATTTTAGAACTTGACTCTTATTTCAAGATACCGTTAAACCTCATTGTTCCTTTTTTTCCTTTCTGCAAAAAAAAAAAGAATCAGGGAATTGTAACGAACACCAGCAAAATCTTCTTTTTCGTAAGTTCATTGAATGTACATGTACTTAACTTCAAAGTCCTCTCTCGAACGTCACGGTGATCCAGCTGCCTCAACCCGTTACACTTCATCACCCCTCATTGCCTCCGGACCTTATCAAGACCTCCGATATAGAGGTGGGAGTGCCCTGATCAGACCTTCGTTCCACATGAAGTCGCATGTGATGGCCATGCCGATCGTCCCGCCTTCCAGTTCCCCAATTTCCAGATCAGCATTGCCTGTCAGGACACAAGCGGGAACGTGTGCCGAGGGTACAAGAGACCCGGTTGAGGCAAACTGCTGGGTAAATGGCGTCGCGGGTAACCTGTAGAACTGTTTCCCCGTTTTCGTGTGGGCACTTGGGAAGAGCAAAGGCCATATGGATGGTGCGCTCGCAGCTATGATGATGACGCTGGCCTCCACACTTGGTACACTGTTAATAACTACTTTGCATATTGGTCAGTGTGATAAGATCATGCACGTACATGGCCCATATGGTGAGGTCGACGGTGTCGTAAGTGTAGTCCTGGACGTCGGCCATCTCGTTGAACTTGCTCGTTTTGACAACGGAGCATACCGCCGCCACCAAGCTGCCGCCCATCAGGATACAGACACGGATTCTAGTCTTTATCGGAAGCTTCAGGCGTAATAGCGGCGATATCGGAGCCATGGTGAGGACTATATCCGTGAAGGCTGTGGTACGTGATCAGTTACCAGGTACCGAGGTAGTCATCACACACCGTTCTTTGATGGTTGCGGTAATTACTTGACATGGGTGTATAAAGGGCTTTTGCACGATTTCTTGACGGGGCCCCTTACCTCCCACAAAGTAGCAATAGCTTGCCAGAACCCCGGTCGGGAGACATGTCGCGGGAGTAGATGAGTTCCAGAGATGCTCGGTCGGCAAGCACTGGGTGAAGAGAAGAATGCAAGAGACAGCCGCCACTAAACAGTGGCCCATAGCCAGTATGCGGATAGCAATGGAACGCAGGTGATTTGGGGCGAGGACGCGATCCATCTGCAGAGCAATGGCGATATTGGGAAAGGAATAGGCCATGACGCCAAAGGGACAAGCGATGAGGTTGAGCATCAAGGCCTTGCTCAGCTCGTTAGCTGGCAGGTCAGCTGAATGACGGCCCATACCGAGTCGAACGTCGTATGTGAAGATAGATGTGCAAGTAATAAGAATTGTCTGTTGGCGTTTCTGTTATTGGATCTGATCGTTGCCAACTCGAGCTTCCAAGAGAGACATACGAGAGCAAGGAATATGAAGGTATCCTCCCAGCCGAGAGAGCGCGCGCGAACACGCGCCAGAAGCCTCGTGATCACCGCAACGAGCGCAGCGAAAGTGGAGCACCATACGATAAGAACGAGCTCCGCCCCTCGGGTTTTGGCAGCCATTATATACCTCCCTTAGGATTGCAAAGTGCGATATATGTGCTAGGGAGATATTTGAACGGGAAATTTGTTTGTGGCGGGGATGCCTTTGGGGTGCAATGGCTGAGGTGACGAGTTCACGTTGGGTATTCCTCCACGCTGGGCCCATTCGACGCGGCTTCGACGTCCAAACGGGTGTGTGTCATTCTTCATCTGATCTGCACTAAATCCCCGAGAATCAGTTCATTATGTGTCAAATGCCTGATATCGTGACTCCAGCTTTCTCCGCTAGTCCCGCCAAGAACCTACGATTGGATGGAAAATGTCCTCACTTTCTGTCCATGAAGATGAGATATTGCCCCCAGAACATCCCAACGGCCCATCTTGCATAAGTGAAGCGTTTATCAGGGTCCGGAGTCTGAATATCAAACCGTCTGAGAAGCTCAACGCACAGCTTTTGCATTTCCATCTCGGCGTAATACTTGCCAGCGCACTCACGATCACCGTAGCCCCACCACATGCCGTACTTTTCCATTCTCTTGATATAGGCTTCGTGTGTCCTTGTATCCATGCCGGACTCTTTTTGAATCCAACGCTCGGGTTTCCAGCTGTCCGGATCGGCACCAAGATGACCTCGTCTCGGTGGATGATGTATGGGCTTGCTCCCATCTGCGTGCCTGCAGGCACGTAGACCTTGCCACCGAATAAATGGTAGCCTGGCGGGCTTATTAGACGGGGGAGAATTGTTTGCGCCGGTGCATCTCTTCGCAGGGTCTCGTTGATGTAAGCCATGAAAAACGGTAGACGCGTGGTTTCATCGTACGCAACAACTGGTTTTGAGAGGTGACCTGATCCTTCAAGTCACTCTCCGAGCTCAGGAGGTCCATGAGACGGTCAAAGGTCTAATGATACATCCACTGATCAGCAACAATTCCACTGACTGTCACACGGCCAACCCTTGGGAGTGGTCTGGACCACTAGATAAGGTAGGGCATCAAGGCAACTGTATTAGCCCGGCGGCAATGGCCGCAGGCAGGTAATGGTTGGATACAACAAACTGACAGAAGGTCATGAGGACTCAGCCGTCGGAAAAAAACAGACAGAAGCAATTGGCATATTGACCTAAGGCAGTAACTACCCCTGTAGACTAGAGCTGGGCCTGTGCACCCAGCTGTGGCTATAAGAAAGAGGCCTGGATCCAAGTCAGATTGAGGGATCAAGGACCTTGAGGCCACATAAGTTTATTACTGAATTTGAACCCCTTCCAAGCCCTGTATTACAGCCCTTGTCACACTGACCAAGAATAACTCGATGAAGTGGAAAATGCATACTTCGTTTAAAGTATTCACGTTCTCGAACGTCCTCGTCCAAGGCCAAAGGTATCTTCGGAGAAAAGGATGTCTGAGTAGCGGCATCAGCCAAGGCATCACCGCTGCCGAGGCCGACATGCTGTAGACGCCTTGGATTACTGCCAACAGGCCGTTGACATCACGACCTTGGGCGACGCAGCCGTGTGGCTTTCCATACACGAGATGGCTCCACACGTCACTTAAGAACCATCTATACCCACAACAGCTTAGCTCATGGATCGTATTGAAAAGAATGGGGGAAGACATAATGTGATGGAGAGCTTGTTATGGCTTACCTGAGGTGCTCGGAGAAGTCCACGGCGCTTCCTGTAAAAGCGGACTGTTCGGACAGCTTGACACAGAATTCGTCAATGCGCTCGTCAATTTTGCCTCGTAGTGTGTTTTCATGGCATTCATGGAACACTGTTGGGGAGAGAAACGTCAATCTCGAGTGTCCGTTGAGTGCAAGCGAAGAACTCGATAGTAGTAAAAGAGCACCCACACAAGGAGCAACAAGTCTCTTCTTGGCGTAATGATCTGCATGTTTCAAGGACTGAAACATCGAAGCCGTGTGTCCAAACATTCATGAACCGTAGAAAGCAGGCTTGTCAGTTGAGCGATGATAGACATGTGGTAAAAGCGTCGGATCACTGAAGGACAACAACTTCGGCGCTAGTCTGACTATCGGGTCTAATAGCGCAAATGTCGTCGTTATTACACGTACCATTGGGTTTATTGTGCACGTAATTTCAGGGACCTTACCGTATTTTCTGTGCAGTTCAAGTCCAAAGGTTGGCACAGAGCAAATCACATAGACCAAATACCAATCTGTTAAGCTGCCAAGAAAAGGCCCAGGGAATTTCGCCAGGGGGTGCAAGTAGCGGTTGTAGATAGAGAGATAGAGGATGTATCCCATGAATAAGCCAGCAAAGGCCCGAAGGATTAATCGTGTGGCATCCGATAGGATGATAACAAGATTGAGGGTCATTGTGATGATTTGAGATTTACTGCTTAGGTGTCCGGCAACGGTGGAGAGTGAGCTGAGTGGAAGAGGAACTGGTATTCCGTCTACATGTTCGACACCCGGAGTTTGCTCGAATGATATAATTAACGCCCAGTTCCCCACCACCAAGAAATGTTTGCCATTTCAAGCACGGTCGTACTGATGAATACGTCTGTCGTCATGTAACGGCACACCCGACGGAATGATCCAACTGTACCATCTTAGTAAATTACATGTAGGATCGCTCTGTGTCACTGGCACCGCTAATTATCTGTCTGAAGTCCTCTCCATAAAACATACTGTCTTCATAATGCCAAACAGGTCAGGTTCCAGAGACAAACAAACATGAGGTCACTCTCGCGAGTGCTAGCATGTTCCACGTGCAGAACGAGCATCTAACTACACGCAAGAAAATGACATTTCTTTCCCATCAACCCTCCCTACCGTCAATCCGGAATCCCTCTCGCATCCGAACCGCCCGACGGGGTAGCCGGCCACTTCCCACACGTCGTCAACAGCTCTCGACTCCCGCCATCTTTGATAGCTTGCACACAACTAACCTCCTGTCGCAAATGATACAGCAAGCCCGACCTAAACTTCTTCCCGACGCCCTCAAACGCCTCCCCCAGCCGATCAAAGATCAACAGCATGACTTCCAAATCCGCGCGCAGCGCCGGGTCCCTGGTCCTCGCCGCCCCGCTCTCCCCAGACGGAAGCAGATACTCGACCACCAGGATCCGGCCGCACGTAAAGATCGGCGCGGCAACATGTGGGTTGATCAGCAGCTCCGTCGACACACGGCTCGCTTCTCGAATAACGCGGGCTGTGTTCCGCGCAGCGGCCACACAGAGCTGCCAGCTCCCGCGGTTTTCGTCACCAGAGTCCGCATTAGGCGGGGACGGCCGGTGGAAGAGCAGGACAGTGGTGAGGTTCATAATGATGTTGAGCCAGACGACGTGCTTGAAGGTCGCGTAGCCCGCGGCTGAGAGGTCCGTGGCGGACCGCGGGAGCACGAGCCGGGTGTGCGCAAGGTCGTGCTCGAGGGCTAGGCGCTCTGATTCGTGGGCGGGGTCGTGCAGGTCGTATTCGGGTGAGTACATGTGCTCGACTATGGTGCCGAGGAGGAGGTAGGCGAGGAGGAGGTAGTGCGTTGGTGGGGCGGCCTGGTTGGGCCGGGATTGGAGATGGTTGAGGAGGGTGGACACCGTTGGCGGGTGGCGGACGGGGTCTGCACTGGGGGGCGGCTGTGGTGCGGTTAACTGGAAAAGTTCGGTGTTAATCGGAGAGTGGAGGGTTTACCTGGTCTGCGTTTTGAAAGACATCTTCGCTCAGGGGGAGATGGATCCGGAGCTTGCGGGTGTCAATGGCATGCGCGAGGCCGATGGGGAAGCACATGCTCCGGTCGAGCATGAAAAGCACCCATACGATTCGCCGTCGCTGTTCCAGCTCGCGCCAGTCGGCGGTAGAGGGCGGGGGTTCTGTGAGATTTAACGGGGATGCGGCATCGATGCGATGGAACCCCATGGCGACCGCCTGTCTCCAGGCCATGCCCAGAACCAGCCATGCAGTCGAGTACTCGCTGGTAATGAGGGCATACAGGAGAATGCAGGCGGCGGCCTGGAGAGTCTCTAGTGGTTGTTTGGGTGCGTGGCCGGTCCCTGCGTATAGCACCTTTGCCTTTTCGAACCACTGGTTTCGTTGAGCTTGTATGGCTAAATCTGGGTGTGTGTCGGCTGCGGTGGCCATGATCGAGTAGAGAAGAAGTGGGGAAGCGGTAATGAGGCCCTCGGTAGAGACAGCTTCGGCGAGCGTCCGTCGGTGGAAGAGCGGCAGGTAGTCATGATAGCGGTCGAAGAAGAGGTCGACAAGCTCGAGTATGTGATGTTGGGCAGGAAGCAAGTTGGATGACTGAGTGCCGGCCTTGTTAGATGCCGAGGGCTCTAAGGTACCAACATCTGACCCCTGGCCAAATAACAGATTGGTGGTTGGAGCCTGCAGAGCTTGTACTTCAGGTGCCGATAACAATGGGACAAAGGCGCGAGGCGCAGCCAAAAGAGGTGTCATCCATGAATCGTCGAGGGCAGTTTGCGGCACAGAATCCGGAACATAGTTTGGAAGGAATCCATCATATACAGGCAAGCTGGCGATGGCCGTGGCTTCAGCACCGTCGGGCAACGAGAAAAAGAACGGGTTAGTGGAGAACGATTTGTCCCATCCGAAGAGCGGCAAGGAGCCGGCAGTCGGCGGGAGGCTGGCCGGCAGGCAGTAGCTGCATTGCTCATTTCTCCTGCGACACGACGAGCAGCTGGGTTGTTCCCCATCGCACTTCTTCTTCCTGGCGCGACAGGCCGCGCAGACGACCTTGTTGCGTAGCGTTCCTAGGTTAGCATTAGTCGACATGGAGCAGTCCGAGCTGGTGAGCAGAGCCACAGCGTCGATGACGTTGGTGGAGTTCCAGGTTCGATGTTCCTGACGAGTCAAGAATGGATTACTAAGTCTGGATGCTGCCGCGGGGATACCGGAGCTCAAGAGTGGTATGCTTACAACCCCTGCAAGAAGACGCACGGTGTCGGACTTACCGGCGTGAAGGATGCTGATGCCGTGACGATGGAATTAATGTTATCCCAAATGGGCCCCAACCAACGTTATGGGATGGGGATGTATAAGTCTGTCGAGTTTGAATGAAGTTCAGTATCAACAACAGACGGTCCAAGCCAGAGCAAACGGGAATATTCCAATACCAAACTTCCAACGTCTCGAAAGGGCTTACACGGTCACGGAACTGGAGAAAAAGGGTAAGAGGGATGAAGGGTTAGGGTTGACTATCCTTGTTGTTTATTTCACGACAGGGCAATTATATGTCCATGTATCACACATCAGAATAGTACAAATAGCCCTTCAGTGGTAATCCAGGTAATTGTTTTAAACTATCAAACGACAGATTAGCCACAACCCAGGCCCTACGTTAGCATAATCCCACCGTCCGTCTCCAACACGCTGCCCGTGGCAAACGCATCCTTCATGCAATACACATACGCCTCCGCGACGTCCTCAGGCCTACCAATCCCGCCGACCAGCGCCTGGGCATTGTAATTCTGCACGATGGTCTCCAGCATGTCCTCGGGCAGCGACGTGAAGATCTCCGTCTTGACCGCCCCGAGCGACACGATGTTGACCCGCATCGGCTTCAGCTCCACCGCCAGGCCTCGCATCAGCCCCTCCACGGCACTCCCCAGCCCCGCCAGCACCGCAAACCCTGGCTGCGGGCGCCGCGCCGTCACGCCACCGGTGAGGGTCAGAGAGCTGGCCGCTTGATCCGTGTGTGCGAACCGCGGGAGCAGTTTGGCTAGGATTAGCGGGGCGACGAAGCGGATGGCGAAGGCGTCGGTCACGGCGGACGCGGTGGCGTCGGTGAGCGGGATGACCTTGAGACGGTCGCCGGCCGTGAAGACGACGTGGTCGAGCCTTTGAGCGGCGTCGGACGTGGCGAAGGCCAGGAGGGATGTTAGGTTGGCTTCGAGGCCGGCGGTGTCGGATAGGTCGCACGTCTTGCCGGCGATGCGGGCCGCGTGCGGGTTCGCGGCCTGGCGAAGGCGAGCGAGAGCATCGGCAAGCTTGGGTTCGTTGGAGCCGCTAATTGTTACGTTGGCGCCGTGCTCGATGGCTGCTTCTGCGACGCTGTAGCCTACGCCTGACGTGCCGCCGAGGACGAGGACGTTTTTGTTTTGGAGCTTGGAGGTGTATTTCAGGGGAGACGCCATGGTCGATGGCTATGTGAGGGCTGGATGAAATAGTGATGGAAGCGAGATGGATGAAATTGGATGTTGAAACCGGTTTCTCTTGGCAGATGAAAGTAGGAGCAACGATGGGACGGGAACTTGATGTGTTTTATAGACGGATGAAGGGGAAGGGGTAAGGAAGCTGTTAGCGATGATTCGACGGGAGATAGGCACTGTAGTGCCGAGGGAAAGTTGAATCCTGTGCAAGTGTCACGGTGGTCGCCAGTTGTCCCACTTGATTCCCAGTTCTTGTCAGCAGGGTGTTATCTCCTATCTATCTCCGGACCCCAGCGTCGGCGAGCCCTTGTCGAGGGTCGGCGCCGCTAGGCCGCTTCAAGCTAGCCTGCCGACAGCGCGCCGCCGCCGGGCCGCGATTCACCGCCCGCTTTTATCCACATATTTCCGGGGACAAGATCTTGCCTTCAGATCTCCGAACTTTGGGTTTAGTAGATTTTAGTGCGCGGTCTATGCTTCCCTAAAGATGTTGGTAAAAGCTGATCCTCACATCATCAGTTTTGCAGCTATCATGTTCATTTGGGGGAACTGTTTCACTAACAGGTGCCCTGATTGATCCAGTGGCTGAGTGCACTGGAAATGTGCCACCTTGCCGCTGCCCAATGGATGGGATCCTATATCTGTCCGAAGATATCAGGCCGCCTAGTGATTTATATGCGGGAAACTTACACATTATGTTGTGGTGGTGAGTTAATTAAGAAATGTCCATATGTGCTTGCATCGACAGTCTTAACCAAAGAAGGGGGTTTGAGGTGATGATTGAGCTGGTGGCTTGCATTTAGTTCTCGATGCAGGCACGAGCGCAAAGGAGACACTATCATCGCCCGTTTATGGGGTAGGTATGTTTGTGAGTCGCGACGCTTTGTGTTGTGTCTGGGGTCATCCGCTTTTTTCGGTTTGGGAATCGGGCAGAGAACTTGAGAGCAATTCGACGATGATCAGACTTTGGCCGAAGGAGGAAAATGGGACAAGATTCGGGCAAAGAAAATAGGCAGTGGATAGATAGAGGGCAAACGTGCCAAAAGAAAAAACTTGAAGACAAAAAGGAAAAGTAGTAAAAGCTTAGAGTCGGGATCGAACCGACGGGTTCGACCGGTCGGTAACCATGGAATATCGCCATTATGGTTGGTGGTTGGTCTCGCGTGCTACTATCTGCACCACTAAGCTGAAAATAGGACAGCCTGCTCTCCCACATATACCTGGTAACTGGGTTGCGCATCAGTCCCAGGTTGCAGATCCCAGCCGGACAGTTTGAGGCGACGTTGAGGTGAGAGTGTGATGAGTGCCGGGGGCAGTGCCTTTGTTTGCTCACGTGTATTTAATTGCTTGTATAAGAGGTAAGCAGACTTAGATTCACAACAAACCATTCTGGACAGCAGAGTCTGTTGAGTCATGAACTCGTTGCTCCTTAGTCCCAATGAGTTCCTCGAGAAAGCGGAAGTTACTGTCCCTTGTCATCACCGCAACTTCCCTCGCAACCGTCGGACCAGCTCCAACGAGCACGGACCAATACCTACTGAGAGGTAGATAATTACATCATGGACTGGAAGCAGGCAAGTGCGACCATTATCTGAGCTGGCCCGTGCCTACATTGAAAGTGCCAGGCAATGTTTCGTTTCTCGGTGGAATTGGGGAACCTGGAAACGGCGCGTCCCTACCAGAGGTATTGCCAAGCAAGGTGTTGATGGATGCCGTGCATTCCCCAGACTCCGCCAAAAGCTGGAGAGAACAGCCACCCATTGCCACCCCGCCGATTATTTCTTAGCTGCATGAGGCGTTACACCACCATGCGCCTTTCCTTCCGAGCACGCCCCGTACGGATTTTGGCGACCGCCAGCCTGCGTTCTTGTCTGCCTCCTGACCGGAATTATTCCAGCACATATTGTGCGACACTGACAGATGTGAGAGAAGTGATCCGCCGGATGATGTCGGATGCAACGAGGGACTGCCCTTCACTCGTCAGTTTACTTGTGGTCGGTTCTCAGCGACCCACGATCTCGATGGATGTCATGCGGTTGCGTATGCCACTTGGACGTGAAGACAAAGTCGAAGAATCCCCCGGAGCGCCAGATTCTAGCGGGTATTGGATCAAAGTTACGCGGCTGTCCCAATGATTGGTTCGATGACTGAATTCCCGTTTTCTTCTAACCTTTTTCTGGCTTTTTCCAGCAGCCCAAAACGTCATGGCGATCGCAAACCTTCATCAGTGCATGAGGTGGACCTTGGGGCACAAACTTCCATTGGATGGAAGAAGGCCGTTCCACAGCGGAGGGTGGAGGCCCCCACACCCCACAGCTTCCACCACTGCCCGCTGGTGCAGCTGCCGCAGCAGGGGCCAATAACGTCAGGTACCGGTCGTCCCTCCCCACCTGACTGGGCACTTTACCCTCCTGCTTCCCCTGGCTGGCCCCGAGATCCGACCAGATCCATCCATCCCTTAACTCAATCTGTCGAAGCCAAGGCCAGTCAATCTGTCGATAATCTCCCAGCTTTTGTTCCCCCAAAGCGTCGTCTCGTCCTGCAAAGCAGCGATACAGACCGCTCCCTTTGTTTGGCACCTTGCCATGTTGCACGACGTGTCTTTTTTCTTCGCCTCGTCCCCTTTCTACCGTACCTAGGTGTTTCAATCGAGCCCTCGCGCGCCGCAATCCTCCGTGACAAACTTGTTGCGAGTTCTACCCTTGCCACTTCGACGACCGACACTCCTTTCCCGGCTCGCGACGCCCGTCCACAAAGTCGCCGACCCTCCTTCTTTTTGTGGTCGCCCACCCTCGCATATGCCCTCAACCACTACATCGATATTATTGTTTCGATTCTCGACTCCCGCCAGCAGTCCTCCGTCGAGCGATTTCCCAACCGAACCGCCACCCGCAACGACGAAACCCACCGTGCACACACTGCGACTTGGAGCTTGCACAGACCGACAGGGAACATAGATGGGGGGATACACGGCGCCCCTCTCGCCCTTCGTCAAGATGCGGCCAGGAGCATTCCCGCCCCGACGGCCCTCTCATCTCATACGCTTCCTCATACCGACCGTCATCATACTATACTGGTTCTACTACCACAGTGGTCCAGAGACCCGCCTGTTGGGCGCCAGTACCGAAGGCCATGTCACGGACAACGATGTCAGCCACGGGATCGACTCTAATGCCCACACCGTCGTCACAACCACGGCGAGTTTTCCCCTCGTCTTCAGCACCACATCCATCGCCAGCAGCACGTCCGTCGCAAGCAGCACCACCTCAACCAAGGCCCCGACCCCCGCAACTCCCGCCGCCTCTTTCGCCACCGGCACCCATGTAATCGACGGCCTCATTCGCGACGCCGAGAAGGTCTTTACAGATAAGCTCTCCCGAGAGGCGACCTCGCTCGCCGAAGCCGCAGCCGCCTATCGCAGTCGCCGCGGTCGCCACCCGCCCCCGGGCTTCAAAGAATGGTACGAGTTTGCCAAGACGAAAAACGTCGTGATGGTGGAGGACTTCTGGGACCAGATCTACCACGACCTGGAGCCCTTCTGGGCGCTCAAGCCGGCGCGCATTCGGAAGGACGCCTGGGACTACGAGATGCGTATCACAATCCGCGGCGGCAAGGCATCCAGCGGGAGCGACTGGTTCTGGACCAAGATCTGGCTCGAGCTGATCAACACCATCCAAGACATGCTGCCCGACATGGACATTGCGCTCAACGCCATGGACGAGCCGCGCCTGGTCGTCCCGTGGGAGGAGATGAACGACTACATGGCCGAGGCGGACCGGACGCGCAAGTTCACCAACCCTGCCGACGTCGTGTCCCAATTCCAGACTCTGCCACCAGCTGGCGAAGGCCCCGAAAAGGACGAGGAGACGCCCAAGAAAAATTGGGAGAGGTCACGTACGTCTTCGTCCCCCTTACGCTCACAAATATCACAAACTAACCTCTCGTGCCCGCAGAACCCTACTGGCCTATCGCCCGCCGCGGCTGCCCCCCGACCTCCCCGGCACGCACCGCCGCCACGATCACAAACTTCGACACCACCCCGCTCATGACCTCGCCCTTCACGCTCCCGCACATGTCGCACGGCTACGTGTCCAACTTCACCCTGAGCACCGACTTCTGCCACCAGCCGGACCTGCAAGGCCTCAACGGCATCTTCGTCGAGCCCCTCTCCGTCGCCGCGACCAAGGTCTTATTTCCCATGTTCGGCGGCTCCAAGCTGGCCGTGAACAACGAGATCCTCCTCCCGGCGCCCATGTACTGGAACGAGGAAGAGCGCTTCACGGGCGCGGGCGGCAACGGCATCCCGTGGGACGAAAAGGACGACAAGGTGGTCTGGCGCGGCGTGGCCACGGGCGGGCACAACCGCGCGACCAACTGGAAGGCGTTCCAGCGGCACCGCTTCGTGGCCATGAACAACGCGACCAAGCTCGCGCGCGCCGAATCGCGGACCGAGCTGCCCAACAACTTTGCCATGCCCAGCGCCGCGTACGGCCTACAGGCGCAGGAGGAGGGCAAGCTGGGCGCCTGGGTGGGCGCCTGGGCCAACATCAGCTTCATCGACCTCATGTGCGCCGAGAAGGAGTCCAAGGGCGCCGTCCGCTGCAACTACACGGACCCCTACTTCTCCGTCGCCAAGGGCGTCAAGATGGCCGACCAGTTCAAGCACAAGTACCTCCCCGACATTGACGGCAACAGCTTCAGCGGCCGCTACCTGGGCTTCCTGCGGTCGACCAGCCTGCCGATCAAGGCAACCGTGTGGCGCGAGTGGCACGACTCGAGACTCATTGCGTGGAAGCACTTTGTGCCCATGGACAACCGGTATGCGGACTGGTGGGGGATCATGGAGTACTTTCTGGGATACGAAGGCGCGAAGACGGTCCCAGGCCACGACGAGGTCGCGCGCGCGATCGCGCTGGCGGGGCGGGAGTGGGCGGATAAGGTGCTGAGGAAGGAGGACATGCAGGTGTATGTGCACCGGCTGCTGCTGGAGTATGCGCGGGTGAGCAGCGAGCGCAGGGCGGAGATGGGGTGGGTGGAGGATCTGGTGAATTACTAGGTCGGAAGGGGGAAGGAGAGTGGTGTTGTTTCGTTGTACATATTTATGTTTTGTGGTGGGTTTCGGTTTTTTCTTTTACTACCTGGTACTGTTGGGAGTGGGAGGTAAAAAGGCTCGCGGGGAGATGATGGTTTTTTTTTTCCTTTGTGCTTTGGGTGTTTGGAACTTGAACGCTCGGTCCGCGCTGACGACTGGACGGGCGAATGAGGCATTGCATGTATACCTATGGACACTGGCGTTTGAACTCTCTTTTTTGTCTCTGGCCTTGGCGTTTCTTTGATTGAGGTCAGGTATCTTTTACGGGGTGTGGTGTGTCGTCACGGTTCGTCTGGCTGTACGAGAGGTCTGTTACGATATGGTGATGGCGGCAGGTGCTACAGGTTGCCCAGGTTGCCTTGATAAATTTCGCACTATCGACAGTGATAAACATTGATTTTACGCCCTTTGATGGTAGATGAGTCGTTTGTTGAGAACTTGAGGTGGGAGAAGTCTTCGTTGTTTCTCGGTTGGAATAATTAGACTGCGATTGTTTGGATGAGATGGGTTGATGGCTGGGTCGTCGCCAAGCCCGAGTTTAGGGTGGACCCTTCAAAGCATGCGACTCAAAATCCCCGATGCCCACCGCTCGTAGAGACCGAAAGACCAGCCGGGCGAACTTGGCCGCCGAGCTTAGGACAATGAAGCGGTCGAGAGCGTGGCGTGATCTTTGCTGAAATTGAATGACTGGCGGTGAGCCAAGTAAGTCATGGACATGAACATACAAAATGAAGCCGATGAACATGATGGCATAATTACCTCGAGCCATTACAAGACATGATCCGATGTAGACATGGAAAATGTCGTTGCCTGGACTGCGAGGTTGTTTCCTGCTGCCTGCTTGTGGCACTTGCTGCCTGCGGTGCTATGTGTCGGTTAAGAGTGTCGTTCTTTCGTATTGCTGACTGGGCAGTTGCGGTGGTACGGTGTCACATGTGGTGCAACATACCTGAGGCGAAGTGGTGGTTTTCGCGATGGCCGTTGCTGGGCTGGGCTGGGCTGATGTGTCAGCTTATACGTGCCGTTGACTTCAGGTAGGTAAGGTAGGTACACAGCGGGGGTGCGAGGGCATCGTGTGTTTCCAGTACGTCTGTAAGCGTGCATTCCCTTACGATGTGAACCCGGTATTACCGCCGTAAGGTCACTGGTTGTTTAGGGAGGAAGTGAGAGAGATCAGCTCATTTTGTATGCTGTGGTGATGATTCGTAGCACGATGAGGATATTGAGGCTGGAGTTCACTGTCAACGGTTGTGGAGGATCGTTGAGAAGGGGATGCTGTGAGTGATAAAGTAAGTATAAAAAGGGATGATATCCCCAACTTGTAGTGATTTGAAGGCCACTCATCATCATCACCATCGCAGCTTCAAGATCAACTCCAGCACAAGCTCAAAGCTTCACACAACACTAACCAGCTTATATAAGGTGTTAAACCAACCCCAACCATCCACCACAGTCAAAAATGCCTTCCATCCTCTCCACGCTCCTCACCAGCATCCTGGCTGTGACCACGGCGGCCCCCCTGGCAACCGCCACACCCATCGACACCCGCGCCGCGGCCGGCAAATACGACCCGGCCGTGTCTCTCGCGACCTTCTCGGACACCAACTGCTACCAGGGCCAGCAGGACGTGTCGCAGCCTGACGGCGTGTGCTACGACCTGCCCGGCCAGGGCATGAAGATCTGGTGGCTTGCGCCCGGGTGCCGCGGTATGTTCTCGTGCCTTTTTCTATTAGCGATTCAACACCATGATCCCCTCTTTTGTTCTTTCGAGTTCGACGATCTACCTAGGTACCTACAGGAGAGTATGTGGAAAGCTAACCGGACACGAATATGACACCGACAGTGCTGGTGGGCGACTGCTTCAACTCGGTGGACCCCGAGTGGCGCGAGGTCGATATCAACTACTGCATCCCCGTTGGAGACAAGTACCACTACCAGGTGTATTGCTAGATGGGCTGAGTTGGCCGGGGGGGGGGGGGGGGGGGGAGCATGGATTTGGATTTGGGTTTGAAATTGGGGATAATTATGAGTGTGATGGATGGGGTTCAATGAGGGAGAGTTGGAGACGTCTAGCTCGAGGGCTGTTTTGTGTCCATCTGCTGTATTAGGATTGTCTCCGTCGTTACCGTTAGTATGCCTGCCTGGCGCGGCTATGAATGCTCGTTGGCTTTATTTTCTTCATCATTTAACGTGCATGATAAGCGAGCCGATAATACAAGCGAGCCGATAATTTCGTTCACGACACGTCTTCTCTCCACTCAACATCACTTTTTTCCTATAACTCAAGATGTCTTCTAGTTCAAAGGAAACCAGGGTACTCTTAGCCCTTGAAGCTCTTAAGAAAGACCCAAAACTTAGCCTCTCAGCTGCAGCAAAGCTTTATTCTATACCGTATACTACCCTTTACGACCGACGCGCCGGCCGGCCTGCACGACGCGATCTTCCAGCCAACTCGCGTAGTCTAACGGATCTAGAGGAGCAGACTCTAGTTCGGTATATTTCTGAGCTATCTGAGCGTGCATGCCCTCGGCTGGACCATCCCCCCCTTCATCATCTTAGCCGCGCAATACCACCTCGCCAACTGGTACACCGAGTGCGACCTCCCAGCCGACTGGCGCATCGCAACCACCGATAATGGCTGGACTACCAATGCAGTTGGCCTGGATTGGATCAAGCACTTCGACTACCATACAGCGCCTCGGACAAAAGGCAAATATAGGTTGTTGATCCTCGGCGGCCACGAGAGCCACCACTCGCCCGAATTCGAGCTCCATTGCCAGCAGAACAACATTATCACACTCTGCATGCCCCTGAACTCGCGGGCCGGCACACCACAACCTTGGGTCTTCCAGACACCACACAACCCTCGAGAAGCGACCTCGCAGTCAACGCTTATTAAGGCTCGCATTTCCAACCATCAAGGCAGCTCTCCAACCCCGATGCTAGCTGCTGTGGACCAGCTGACCAAGGGTACGATCGCTGTGATGCACCAGGTGGCCCTCCTTCGGTCCGAGAACGCTGCGCTCCGCAAGGCCAACGAGGCACGAAGCAAGCGCCGGAGAGCCAAAAGAACACGTGTGCAGCTTGGAGGATCACTTGATGTACAGAATGCACACGATGTACTGGGCCAGAGGGCCGTTGATGGGGAGGGAGCGCAAGAAACGCAGCCCGATAGGGTTGGTGCAAGGGGGGGTCTTACGAGGGTTCGGTGTTGTGGTGTGTGCGGCAAGCCTGGCCATAATGCCCGCACTTGCCAGGAGGTTGCAGAAGCATCTGAGTCAGCTGCTTCTGATGTGATTATAGTTGGTTCCTAGTGTTGTTGTTTTGCAATGAAGGATAGTTGTTGTAGGGTAGAAGAGAACTATCGGCTCGCTTGTATTATCGGCTCGCTTATCATGCACGTTACCGTCAGGGATTCTTCATGTTTGTTAACATTTACCGGGATTGGCTAGTTCGTTGGTTGCTAATTAAATGAGTGACGATGTATTGCTCTGCGAGAGACTTGCTCCGGACTTGGAGTACGCACAAGAACAGATCACACGCCAGCCGAGTAATTACCTTCTTTGGTATATTTGAATCGGCTCTGTTGCGATCTATCTACACAGTGCCTAACTATCAACATCCCAGCATATCTCACACCGGTATCATCCTTCCTTGCAAAACGCAGCGCTCCATGCTTAGACCCGGCCCGACTGTTACTACACAACCAATATATACCCCGCTTCACATCATCAAAAAGCGCTCAACACACGCTCGGTGGCCGCCCCCCGTTCGTCTTCCTCACGGTAGGCGGGGCCTTCGTTAACCTTTCCTACGAGCTCGTTAAACGAAGGCTTAAACGGCCACTTCTCCCAAGCCGTTATGATCTCGGTCAGCTGCTTCTCATTCACCGACCGGCACGAAATCTCCCCGAACCCGCCGAGGGGCGTGCCGCCCTGGGCGGGGTCCCGGAGGCTGGGGCAATAGGGGAGGACGCCCTCGGCGGCACCGGTCCAGAGGCGTTCGAAGGCCTTGCTGACGGGCAGCACCGAGGTGGCGAGCATTGAGCGCAGGATCATCTCGAAGGACTCGGCGGCGTGGCTCGACCCGATTCCTGTCTCGCGCAGCAGCGGGAACATGGCCTTGGGCTGGATGTCGAGCAGGAAGGATGGGACGTTGGGGTAGAACTCTGTGGGCTCGACGCGGAGCGGCTCACAGGGGCGGCGGTCCCAGGACAGCACCTGTGGGGACTGGTGAAAGATGTGCAGGTTGTCGCGGTGGAGGAAGTACTCCTTGCGCAGGTTAGCGTTCAAAACTTCGATTTTGCGGTTCCAGGCGGCCTCCCTGGCGGCGACGGCGGTGCGGCTGGCGTCGTCGGTCGCCGCAACCAGGTCTTTGGCGATCTGTTCGGCCTCCTTCATGAGCTCGAAGGCCGAGCCGCTGCGCTTGTCGTTCCACTGGACCTTGTAGCGCAGATAAATGAGCCGGAAGTACTCGGGCGACTTGAGGACGATCTTGCCGTCGGCCTCCAGCTTCTCATGCTCGATGAGGGCGGGGAGGTATTTGCGGTCGAATTCGGGTTGCTGCTCGCCGGCCAAGATGGTCTTCCCTTCCTCGAGCTGTGAAAGGACCTTTGTGAGGAGCCGGGTCTCGCGGCCCGGGGGGGTGACATAGCCGTTGCTGCGCATCCTGGCGACGACCCGGTGGCCGCCCTCGTTCTCGATGCTCTTGTCGCGCTGGAACCAGTGATCCTTGCTGTCGGGGCCGGCCACCTCGTACAGCCAGTCGGTGCTCAGCTCGGCCTCGACCGCCATGCGGCGGCGGCGCTGGACGGAGCGCGGGACCAAGCCGACCTCCTCGGGCTCGGCGACCCACAGCAGCAGGCGCACGAGGCCGTATTTGTGGAACAGGGCCGAGGTCTTGATGGCGCTCATGAACTGGAAGAGCACCAGCTGGGTGACGCTGTCGAAGGAGCGGTACTTGCGCTTGGGGTACGTGGCCAGGTTGGCCATGACCAGGAGGGTGTCGTTGCGCTTGGGCTCGCCGCCGCGGCCGCCCGCGAAGTTGCTGCGCTCGATCTGGTGGGGGAGGAAGGCCGGGGTCATGATCTCGTTGAGATCGGACCAGATGATGCCCGACCTGGTGGTGTAGACGGTGTTGGGGCGCTGCAGCAGCGGCTCGAGCATGGGCTTGTAGATGTCCTCGTCGGGCTCCATCAGGATGTGGGTGCGCGGCTCGAGGAGGTCGTGCATCTTGCTGCTGAAGAGGCCGGGCCCTGGGAAGATGTCGATCAGGTCGCAGCCCTTGTGCCGCAGCAGCGACGGCTTGATGTACTCGATGATGTCGTCGCACAGCCCTTCACTCACCACGTTGACGCGGTGCCAGTCGCCGATCACGCCCTGCTTCCGAACCCTCCCGGACCGCCACAGCCGGGTGTCGTGCAGCTTCTTGGCCAAGTCGGTTTCGGCGACTAAAAGGCTGGCCCTCGGGTTGGCCTTTTTCGGTTCTCTGCATATTTCCAACTCGGGGCTGTGAAGTTTGGATGCCAAATCGGATTCTTCACTGGCGGCGGCGAGGGGATCCACCGGCTTTGTTTTGACGACGCGCCTTTTGCGCACCTTCTTTACGAGCGTATCGGGCTCAGGAGGGGCGCTGGCGCTCTCGGTTGCCGTCGTCGTCGTGTTCCGCCGCCGCTGTTGCTGCTGCCGCTGTTGGAACTGGAATTGCGATTGGAATGGCGCTTGGCACTGGCACTGGCACCGCCTGGCGATCGCTACCGAGGCGCCCGCCAACGGGGAAAGCAAGGCCCGCGCATTGCTGCGCACCGACAACATGAGTGGAACGCCCTTGGCTGTGAGGCGAGGTGACGTCCGCGTGGGGAGGTGGGAAGTTGAAGCTGCCAAAATTTTGAGGTGGTGGGAGACTTACAGCTAGACAGGTCGAGACGAAGCCAGTCAGTGGAAGGAAGGGTCAAAATTACCGACCTTTTGCTTTGCGCCAGAGTACGCCCACCCGGAAATTGGGCTTTCTGCTGCTGCTGACCGCCCAAGTGTCAGGTCCGTCTCGCGTGTCGCGCTAGGTGCTTCAACCACTGTCCCGTGTCGTCACTGTGGGGTCGTCCACTAGTTGTACAGGATAACTGGTAGCTGTCGCGTCGCGTTCGCAAGTGAGGTGCGGGGCACGACCCCATGAAGTGTCCTTCACTGCATCCGTACGGTAATCGTTTATACCTGCAATGGTACCGGTACGTGGTAATGTGGTGTTGTTACAAAGCGCACGCTCAGGGGTTATTGGCGGTAACCCCCTTTCAAAAAAAAAAAAGGAAACACAGAGCAGCGCACGCCCCTTTTTCTTTTTTTGCCAAACTTGCACTGTGCTCTTTTAATCTGACTGGTGAGTTGAACCTGTCGATCTCAATGGTTTTTTTTATCCCCATCGTCTCTTCGTCGGCTTCCTGGTCCAATTTTCGGTGCTGATTTATGAAAAAAGAAGAAAAAAAAAGCCTCGGGAGGAGCCCAGCACGCCCAGCCTGACAGTCTGGGAATGGCAAGGCTCTGGTTGTCTCGTGCGATTGGTGGCAGACCTGCATGCACTGCCCTGGGGCTGAACGGGGAAGGCGACGACGAGGGATATCCCTTCATTTGGTCGCTGCTCGATTCCACACCTGTGTGTCCAACGTGTTCAAGATACAACAGTAGTGATGATGCGATGTGCTTCTTTTTGTGACTGAACTCAACATTCCACTGGTCCCTGCCATCGTTGCCCTCCCCGGTCTACGCCATCTTACGCATGAAAACATGGCTCTTTGTTGCGACGGTCGGGCAATACGAACCCAGAGCTCTTGTTGGCCCAGTCCATCTTCGAGTTCGAGGCCGCTCTCCCGGCGACTCACAAGTCGTCCTTCCGGAATCTCCGTGCCCTGGCACGCAACTCGCCTCCTAGCCCAAGCGACGTCATGTGCATCACCGCCGAAATCAATCTCCAGACGCGCGGCAAAACCTGCTGTCTCGGTCCGCGGTTCACGAATGTTCTTCGGACGATCCGGCAATACGCTGCCCTGGGGGATGTGGTGATCGGGGGCTCTCAGAATATCATCGCCTGTGGCGTCTGGGCGCTGTTCAGAACAACCTTGCAGGTGAGGATGGTTTGCAGATCACATCGTTTTCCTCGTCCTTATGACTTGTTCATTGTTGTTTCTTGATGTGTTTTCTTGGTGACTACCTACCCAGCCAGCCTTTGCCGTGTTTTGTCTCCGATTTGTTCCATATGATGTCGTGCAGTCTAACCCTGCGTAGCTCATCACTGGCTTGACTTCGTACATGGACAAGATCTCCCTGTTCTTCATGGATATCGGGCGGTTCTCTCCTAGATACGAGTCGATGGCGCTGCTGTATCCACGGTCCGGCAACCTCTGCTCATACCTATTCCACTATCACAACATCATCGTTCAGACCTGCCATCTGCTCGCCACGTTCAGCCAAAGGTCTTTCGTCGTGCAATTGACCTCATCGCTGGACGACTCCAGACTGCGCTCTACTCAGACGGAATTGGACAAGTGGGCGGCCTGCATCAAGGATGAAACAGCCTTCTTAAGCAACCAGACAGTCGAGACGGAGGCGCGGGAGAACCGTAATTTCCGGCTGTTCTTGAGAGGTGCCCATGCATCCAACCAGCACCGGCTCATGCACACGCGGCGGTTGAAGATACTGGATTCTTGCTCCACGCTTGACCACAAAACAGTCTGGAAGCAAGCCCGACAACGCGGAGACTCGACTGCCTTTCAGAATGATGTGTACAATCAGTGGAAGGGCAGTGGCAGTTCAGCAACGTTACTGCTGCTGGGAAAACTTGGATCTGGCAAGACGGTGACGATGGCAAATATCGTCGATGATCTTCACTTGACACGGCGGGGATCTTTGGTCGCCTACTTCTTCTTCCGCCATGATATCTCCGAGTCGATGAACGCTCGAGCCATGATCGGGTCGATGGCGAGACAGCTGCTGGAGATCACAGCCCGGGAGTTTTCACTGCCGACCCGGTGGTCGGTCACCAGAACCATGTCGATGTTGACGAGCTCATCCAGCTTGTTCAAAGAGAGCTCGATCCTGCTCGAGATATCTACTTGATGGTCGACGGGATAGACGAATGTCCCAGCAAAGAGATTCAGTTGATGCTGGGATCTCTTCGGTTGATGCAGGGGGAACTGCGTTTGAAGGTCTGCATCTCTTATAGAAGCGCGGCCCAAGACCCAACTCCGACGTTCGAGCCCATGGCCCCCCTGATAACAATGCGAATGCATGACGATAATCCCGACATCTCGACATATATTCAGTCGGAGACTGAGACCCGTATCACATCGGGCAGACTGAGCCTTGGGGCACCTGAACTTGCCGTCGAGATCAGAGAAGCTTTGATTCGAGAAGCAAATGGAATGTAAGACCACCATCTAGGCACTGCCTTTGGTTTGCAGCAAATTGTCATGAGGTCAGCTAACCTGGTCAGGTGTCTTTGGGTTGCACTGCAACTTGACGCCATCTGCGATGAGCCGACTGACCGGGATATCCGGAACGCCATCCGGAACCTCCTCGAGATCTTTCAGCGGCGTTCCAACACATTCTTTCACGGTCCAAGAAGGCTGGACGCTGCTTCCAAAGACCCACGCTTCAGCTCCTCGTTGCGGCACACCGTCCACTGAACACCGCCGAGCTCGCTGAGGCTCTTCAAGTGGATATCGGCGACGCCCAGTGGAATCCGGATAGGAGATTGCACGATATATATACCGCGCTCTCCTGCTGCGGAAGCCTGGTGGTTGTTGATGAAGAGGAGTTCACTGTGCGATTGGTACATCATAGTGTGCGACAATATCTCAATGCGGAGGACGACAGCCTCAATCCTTCTTCTCATCGATTCACCGTTCAGGATGCTGAGAGATTTATGGGAGAGACTTTGGTTACCTATCTCAACTATGATGTCTTCGACAACCAAGTTTCCAAGGACGTTGTGAGACCTCTGCACCTGGACAAACTACCGGCCATGGTGGTGAACCGTGCTGTCCCGACAAGTGGTGCCGTCAAAACACTGGCCTTGAGGCTCCTTCGATCAAACAGACAATCTGCCGACATGACCAGTGATTCATTTCAGTTCACCACGCAAATACCGTCGAGCCCCACGCGAACACAACCCCAGGAGTTCAGTCTATTTCCCTATGCCTCAAAGCACTGGCTTCCTCACACAACCTGGATTGGTGAGGACTTGACAATTTATGGTCTCTGGGTTCAAGCCACGAAGATTCCAAGCTGCAACTCTATACTCCCGGAACCTCACAGCCGGGCAGCCGAAGAAAAGCCCAATCCAGTGATCCTCACTAAACAGGGCTGGTCATGGGAGCTGTCCCGCCACGTCATCTGGGCCATCAGACACGGCCAAGTTGCTTTCCTGCGGCGCCACCTGCGAAATTTCCGCGGGATATTTTAGTTGTGCCGTACCTGAGCTTGTGCATTGCGAATGAACTCGACTTGCACTTGAAGCCTGAAATGGCCACGCAACTTTTCATCATCGCTGCGAGATTTAACGCCACGAAGGTTGTTCGACGGCTAGTCTCGAAGGTAGCAAAATCACGCTCGGGACGATTCCCCCGATTGGCCCTTCACGAAGCCATCAATGAATCTCGGTATTTGTTGTGCACTGTCCTCGCCCCCTTTTTGGATTTCCAAACTTACGACCAGTCTCTGGGAACGAGACTCATGCACAAGGCAACAGCCAACGCAGGCCCTCACATCATCCACTCCCTGATCAATCGAGGCGTACCAGTCGCACATGGCTTCTTGCATATGCATCACTTTCTCTTGGAACTACATAACGGATGCATAGGGAGAGAATCATTGATACTACTTGCTTATGATATATGGGGAGTCGACGGCGTCGTCGGTCTCCTTGCCAGGGATCTGCTTGCTGCAAAGGCTATCATCGAAGGCTCTGAACTGGTAAACCCTGAAGTCTTCGTCACAACAATCGTCACAGACCACTCTCGTGAACTGAGAGACCAGCTTATTTCAGTTATTCTGCGGATACGGGGACCTCCACGCCTGCAAGCTGTTGGCCACCAGATATGACCCGGAGTGGCGGCAGGGGGGTCCGCAAAAGCTCTCTATACACCCAGTACAAAAGGATCAAGCTAGGCAAACAGGCCAGGGAGTCCGGATTGCCCTGGCGATCGTGCAGCTAATTGACCCGCACGGCATTATTGAGCAAGAACATACAATTCTTCGTCAGGGCATATCTCAGTGCTGTGAACTGCGCGACTGGGAGACAGCGCGAGCGCTTTACTCGCTCGCCCCATGTCAGCAGCAGCAAGAGTTAATACGGCGGATCGAGACCAGCAAGGCGATTGAGAGCTGCTGCAGCCACCGTGACTTTGCCGGTTTGGACTTCCTCATGGAAATTGGGGCTCGTCCTGCCCAGCTGGTCGAAAGCTGGTGGCAGGAATATAACTCACAATTTCAACCCATGCCTAGAGATGTGGATTGGGTATTGGACGCTGATTTGTTTCGTGATCAAACCCTGAGGAAGAACACCGTGTGGGATACACACTCAAAGAATGAGCTGCTCGAAATAGCGCAAACATTAGTGACGCTTGCAAAACACGGCGTATATCAGCTCGAGGGCAAAACTGGACTCGAGCCAGAGCCCGAGCCAACTCTTTCGGCGAAAGGAGTGCATTTTATTGTCGAGCTTTCTACGCGATTCGATAGATGGTTTCAGACGCCTACAAACATACCGTCTTTTCGTTCCATGTTCAAAGAGGGAGAGATATGGGGTGCCCTGTGGGTCGGTCCTGACTCGCCGGCAAGGCGGGTCCTTATGCCTTGTGGTGCCGTGACAAGGAATGAGTTGATCGTTGAAACTTGATGTGATTGGCATGATATACCAATCGTTTTGTATGTCGATGTTCATATTTCCTTTCTATTCCCGCCAGCCATTACTCAGATACCTGAATATGGCAAGATACCTGAATTTTGCGTTTGTCGGGCCGCCATGGAAGGTATATCAGGCACGCCCTGTACCGGGTAGGGAACAACAGAGGTAAATACACGTATTTCAGTGTAATTCAATTACCGCTGACCGAGTTTCCCGTTGAACATTTGTCCCTCAAGAGCAAAGGGTGGGGATACTGAACAATTTGATCTATTGATCATGTGTAAAGCCACCCTCCGAGATAGCCGGATCAAACGGCTTCAGCGTTTTTCTGTCACTATGATCAGAGGCGGAAAGCTATAGATCTCTGTATGCTGTCAGAGTGACTTGTTCAATTCGATGGTTGCAGCTTACCTACCTACCTACCTACCCCTCTACCGCCACTCAACGGACCACGGAAAATACGAGACCTACTCGGTAAGCAAGACCCTAGGTTTGTACAAAAGTGTGTGGCATCACGCAAGTTTTCATGGCTGTCATCATTCTCATTGTTTACCGTCACCTCCCAGGGAAACTATACAGCCACCGCCCCCAATCCCCTTTGGGTCGTCACCAATATATCGCTTTGGTGGTATGCCAACGAGGAATATCTCATCCCAATCCCGCAATATACCCTTGACGACTTCATGCCCAGCAATGCGGGCGTTCTCAAGTGCTAGTTCAATCCCGCCATGGGCAAGGTGGAGAGGCATGTCGGGGATGCTCGTGGTTTCCCCAGGAGGAGGCTGGTCAAAGTTGGATCCGCTGCGTAAGAGGACAACCCTAGAAAAGTCCACTGCCCCAGCTTGCGCCGCGCGCATCAGCGCAGCGAGGGTGCCGTTGTCCTCTTGAGCTGCCATGCAGTAGTTCGCCTGGCCATGTGTAATGAGGCGGCAGTAACCCTCAACTCCACGTGTGATATGAGGGCCATGGAAAAACACATCTGACGATGCTACGTCTCCTTGGATGACGCTCGGAGGGAGAGTCGCGGCGTGGAACGCGTGGTTCGGCTCGGCTGCGTAGAGGGCTCCATATGCTGCGGCGGTCTGCGACTCGCGCAACGTCGCCTTCTCAGCAAGGCCCTGGGCAACCTTGCGCAGCTCATCGTTCAAGGCGAAAACCTCGGTCCCGTAGAACTGCGTCGGGTACTGGGAGGGATGCATGGTCCCTAGGGGGACGTAGCCTGTGACCCAGTCGGCAGGCACCTCGCGGGAGTCAAACTCGTACTGCAAGTCGACCTGCACGGCATATCTGGCGAAAGCCACTGTCCCCAAACTTCCCATCTTGGGACTCACGCCGGCAATCCCAGCGATGATGAAGTATGTCCTGCGAAGGTCAAAGAGCGGCGACGAGAGAAGAGCCGAGAGAGCAAGAGAGGCGTTTATGACTGGGAGAAGATGCATTTTAGCGCTATGAACACCAACCGAGATTGTTGGAGACACTTACGTCCCTCGGCGGTGATGATTTGGCAGACAGTTCCGTCCCCGGTGCAGAAGATGTAGGGGTATTTGGGCGAGAGTCCAGGGAGCCGGATCCGTCGTGCAGTGAGGTCCAGGACTCCCCGAGTCATTTCACTCCGCCAGGCTTCTGCTTCAAGACCAAACTAAGCACCGTCAATCAACACATCTTGGTGGTCTGGCAGTAGAGGATGGATGGGGTGCTTACCATATTCACAATGAACACCTTTGGACAGAGTTTCTCGAACGCATCCCCCAAGCCGCGACCCGAGGTGGGGTTTGGTGCCGCCGCATCTGACATTTTGGACCCCATGAATCAGGTAGTTACCGAAGGGACGTGGAATGATTTGCGGCAGATTGATGCCTGAGAATGATGCGTTTTGGAAAACGCCCTGTTTTTTAAAGTATTTTGCCGTTCATGGGGAAGTCGCGATTGCTTTGCACGCCATCGTACCACCATGCCATCGTCAGTTGATGGTCACGACGGGAGACTGGCAGGATCGAAGGGCCGTACCGGTACCGGGGACCCAGTCGGTAGTAGCATCGACGCGTCCTATTGGTCCGATGCCATACTACCTCCCTTGACCAATGAGCTGAATGCAGCAAGGAATGCAGTGATCCACCACTGTCCATGCGGCTGGAAACGACCCACAGGCTTTCCACGCTTCGCGCCTGCCAACGGAGCTCAACAACCACACCACAATCCCATTCTTCGACACAATCGTTGCTTTTGTGGCTTTCTTCACGACCTCGGTCGTTACAGAGTCCCGGAGAGCTTCAATTCATTGGGAAAAAATTCATGCGCCCAAGGATATCGTCCCCCCCCCCCCTCCCCCCACCTTCCCTTTAATCTCGGGCACGACAACCCCCCTTGAAGCTTCGCCACTACCTACCTACCTACCTAAGCGCCCTCCGCCAGACGGGGGGACTGATTAATTATTACGTTACGCTTCACACAGCCTGAATGGCCTAGCAGGATGGAGCTTCTCCCTGAGCCAACAAAACCTCGAAGACTCGCATTCTATCCCTAAGTGTGAGAAAAAAATGGTGGGTAGGCAGATCTATTGGTAAAGATGCTTGCTTCTGGGAAGCAGAATCTGAGCTCGTACGGCAGCTAAATACAGGTTAGACGACCCACAATTATTGTCATTCGGCCACCAGTCCTTCCTGCCTGCTCTCAGGTGCGAATGCTTCACGTCTTAATTTTAGGGAAAGGCTTGATATGGATTAGAAAGTGCTGACCTTGTTTGGTTGAATAAGGTAATTATGGTAATTATACCAGTCCAATGAACGCCAACGCCTCTGGATTGTCCATCCTCTTCAATCCGAAGGGACACGTGTATGTCGCTTGTCAACTCACATATAATACCTCCTCAACACCGTTGCTATTGCGATGAAGCTTTTTAGTGATTATTGACCCGTCTTGGCGCAGTATTTGAGGTCCAAGGTCTTCACATTCATAGCGCCGCCTTCATGTTTTATGTTAAACTCGGCGGTGACCAATCTAACCTTGGCGCCGTCGTGTTCTTATACCGTGGATAAATGCTCTCAAAACAGTCCTTGAAGTTCTCCGCCACTGCACGGCAGCAACCAATCAGTCAGCAAATCCGTGCCAAACAAAACACTTCCGAGCACGTTGCACCGGTCGGAACTTACATGCGCACGCACGCACTCACCTTTCGCAGATTCAAACTTCACCAACACACGCCCCCACGCCGACTCCCCCGCAAACGAGCTCAACTCGACCAGCTCCGACGGCCGACTACTCTTGACCCAGACTCCCAGAACCCTCGTCAAGAAACTCGCCTTGTGCGCAAACCCTCGCAAATCCCACTCCTGGTGCGTCTTCCCGTCGTCTAGCCGCGTAGCAAGAAACGTCATGGTCACCACCGGCAACCGGCCCTCCCCGTTCTCATGTCTACTCCACAGCCTGACAACCTGGCACTTGGTCAGCGTCCCATCCCCACCAATCCCAGACGCGGTCATCTCCAACGCAAGAAACTCGTCGACCAGACTGCGCTCGCGCGCGAGGCTGACGAACCGCCGCCGGGCCTTGGTGCGCTCAAAGTCGTAGCGCGGCTTGGACACGCTGTACAGGTGGTGGTTCTCGCCGGCGTCGACGACGGTGATGTAGTGCGTCGCGAGGAAGGTCACGGAGCGCGGCGTGTGTGTCGAGGACCACGGGACGCAGTCGAGCGGGACGACGTGTTTGACGCGCAGAGTGTGCGCCGCGTTGCGGAAGTGGAGGATGCGCGAGGTGTGGTTGCGGTACATGATTTGGACCTCAGCGAGCTCGAGTTTGCGGTGTGATGCGGTGGTTATGTTTGGGGAGTCTAGGTGGCTGTGGTTGTATGTGTGCCCTGGTTAGATGCATGGCTCGATGGACCTGGGCTCGGTTCGCGGCAGGCGTAAAGGGCAGACAATAAAACGGGCTAATAATACATACAGGGTCGTTTGGATCGGCTCCCACGTCTCTGGCCATTCTAGGGAGATGTCATGCTCTGGCTCGCCAACAGACAGACCAAAGACTGTCCGGAATCCTTCTCGCAACCTCTGCTCAAGGACAAGGGGTGGTTCCGGATCATTGAGCTGGGGGACAGGGATGACAGCACGCGGCGTCTCCACAACTAGCTTTTCCAATTCGGCCGACGAGAACGGAATTAAGGGGATAGGGGCATGCTGGGCTGTGAGCTGGCGTAGCTTTGTACTAATATCGCAAGTCAATGAAACTAGGTCAGTGTTTCTCATCAAGTCAGCGGCGGCGTCCACCCATGTGGGCTTACTATGTCAACTGCGACCACACAGGCGAGAAGAACACCAGCTGCATGTGCTCAATCTCTCTTATATAGTCCTCGACCGGCTTCTCCCGCAGTATAGGCCAGATGACGTTGCCCCACGGCCCCTGCCTCAAGGTAGACTCGCAGTCCTGCAGCAGCTTTTCCCCCTTCTCCAGCGTTTGTTGAATTGTCTGCCGATCGAGCGGGGATTTGATTGGCGGAGAGTCATTGATGGCTTCCTCGAGGTCCTTGAAGTTCTGCTCGAGCTGGTGGACTGATACGTAGAGCTTTCGCAGGACCTTGGGGGCGTTGTGGATCGAGTCGAAGATGCTGGCGACCTTCTCCGCGGCCGATACGACCTGGGCTGCTAGAGAGACGATGGCAATTATCTCGCCCAATCCAAGTGTGGCCATGGCGGGTTCCGGTGCATCAGATCGCGTTGTAAGGGTGGACTAGGACATGGAAGCTCAGACCAAAACACTCGTTAACCAGGGGGAAATGAACAGAAAAAGAGCCAAAGCTTGTGTTTCATTCAAAGTGATGTCCCTGGGGGGCGACATAACAGACGGAAATGGCGTAGAAGGCAAGCGCAGGGAATTGTCAAGAGTGCCTTGGCGTCCGCGACCTGCCCGCCAGGATAAGGCGCAGCAATCACGACATTGGAAAGCTGAGAAGCACAGCAAAACCGAGCGGGCGGATGACGTCGGGGGCGGCTACTGACCGAGCCCATGGCCGACCGAATTTCCAAATTCAGGTGTGTCTTGGCGGCCTCTTGCCCGTGAAGCGTTGGATTCATAGGACAGAAAAGGCCTCGAGGTAAGCGCCGTGGGATGGCCAATCTGCCTCGCGAGGCTGCCATGCCAAGATAAGGTGGCTTGGGGCTGAATGTCGTGGGTTGCAATGACGGAATGGGTTGCAAAACGACACACTGGCACGATAAGGCAGGCTTAATAAGTCGGATGCACCGCTCTTGTTCATTTTCTGCGGGTTTTGCTGTTTGGGCACGGCTTTTAAGATAACTGTCCGATCAACATTCCCATGCTGGCTGCTACAATTCAATAGGCGTACCAAACCGCACTAGAGCTCGTCCATGATGGCAACAGCAGCGTCGATGACAGCCCGGCCTCGCCCCAAGACCTGGTGGAGGTACTGGACCAACCCCGGCGACGACGCCCTCTTCATGGACCCGGGCCCGCAACGAGCAGAGGAAGTGGTCCGCAACATCGACACCGAGTCCTTCAACTGGCAAGTCTTCTTCGTCAACGCGTCCGGCTTCCTGGCATCGTCCTACAGTCTCTTCGCCACGAATGTCATCAAACCCGCGCTCTACTTCGTCTACCCGCCCTGCGGGAGACTCGGTCCCGACGCTGGACTGGTCATCGACGAGGTGACGCTGGTCGGCACGGCGCTTGGCATGCTTTTCGCTGGCCACTTTGCAGACCTCTGGGGCCGCAAGAAACTCTACGGCCTGGAGCTCGTCATCTTAATCTCTGCCACCATCGGCGTGATGCAGACCTCCGAAGGATTTCTTGTGTCCAATCCTGACGGCACTTATCGACACTCGATCGACTTCTGGGCTGCCATCACCTGGTGGCGGTTCTTTCTCGGGATAGGCATAGGGGCCGAGGAAAGTATTCCCATCTTCGAGACGGACTGACAGGCTGTCTGCATGGAACGCGAACTAACTCCCACCTAGTATCCCCTCACAGCCGTAATCGCAGCAGAATGGTCCCCGACAAAATCCAGAGGTCGCATGCTCGCGGCCGTGTATGCAATGCAAGCCGTAGCCCGCCTTCTCGCACCACTAATCGGCCTCGCGGCGCTGCGCATTGCCAGCGCAAGCCACGGAATCGTCCCCGACGCGCCAGACGACGACTCGTCCCGCCTCGTGATCGACCTGTTCTGGCGTGTCGTGACGGGCATCGCCATCGTCCCCGCTGCCTTCGCCGTCGTCCTGCGCCGGACGATCCCCGAGACGCCCCGGTACTACGCCGACATCCGCCGGGACGCCGCGCGCGCTATGCGTAAGTACCTCAAGCTGTATAAGCGGAAGAAGCAGCCGCTTGTCGTTGTGGACAAGGAGGTTACCGAGACCACTGGTGGAGAGAAGACGTTCTGGTATAGAGGAGCGTGGAGATATCTCCGCAGCACGCCGGCGCTGAAGAATCTGACTGTGATTTCCATCCTTTGGCTGATTATGGATATATCATGGTACGGGCTATCAATGGAAAGTCCATCAGCCTTGTCAACCTTGTGGCACGACCCGTCTATACCCACAAGGGCAGCATCAAACTCGGACACAGCTTCCACGCTCGGAAGTCGCGCCATCCAAGACGTCTGTCCCGAGTACGACGACTGGCGGACCGACCCAGGCAACCCGGACATCACCATCTCGCGCGTGCTGGAGAACAACGCGACAAGGTCCCTGCTCGTGGTCTCGATCGGGTCCCTCCTGGGCAACATCGCGCTCGTCGTCCTCATCGACCGGTTCCGCCGCAAGCGCATCCTCATGACCACCTTCATCCTGCAGGGCCTGCTGTTCGCCATCACCGGCGGCACGCTGCTGGGCACGTACGAGGCGCACAAGAACCACTTGGTCACCACTGTGTTCTTCGGCATCATGCATTTCGTCTTCACTGTCGGTCCAAAGACCATCATCCTTGTTCTTGCCGTGGAGATGTTTCCTACCGCGTATCGGGGGACGTTTTACGGAATTGCAGCGGCGGTGGGCAAGATTGGCGCGATTATCATTCGGGGGGTTATCGGGTGGTCGGGCAATGGGGAGGTCGCGTTGGGGAGACGGCTGCTTGGGTTTGTTGGGTTGATGTTCCTGGCGGCGGCGATTAGTTGCTTGCTCCCGGATGTGCAGCATCTTCCTCGGGAGGCGGGGCATGAGGTCGAGGAAGGGGTGGGGAGCAGTGTTTCTGATGGCGCGTCTGCGACTGGGTCCGAGACGGATGGGCCGAGGGGGGTAAGGGTTCGGCGCTCGGGGTGGCGCGGATTTATGCAGAGGTTGGAGAATAAGACGTTGGAGGAGATTGCGCCCAGTTTGACCGAGAGGGGCGAGGGTGGTGGTGATGTGCCGATGCAAGAGGCCGTTTTGCAGCCTCATGATGTGCATTAGCTGCCTGGTAGTGAGGTAGATGGTCGCAGAAAAGAGAAGGCCAGGAGTTTGAGGTATTAGATTTCTCTGCTTGGAATACCACCAGCCCACTGTCCCAACCCAAGGCCAACGAGACGGCCGAGCTCCGTCGACCCATCGGCGCGCACCCCGTACTCCTCGGCATCGCGAAGTATCCTGTCGATGTATTCACCTGCAGCGGAAAGATGCAGAATGTGGGCGATGGCGTAGGGGACAGCGAGGAGTCGAGGAGAAGGGGGATCGATGGTCCGGTTCTCGACGAGGTGGAGCGTCCGCGTGACGGGAAGCGAGGGATCGCGCATGATATGACGGGGGAGGAATGAACCTATAGTATACGTGTGCGGTGGTTGGTCAATGGTAGGCTCGAAGAAGATGCGAAAGTCGCCAAACAGCTGATGGAGGAAATGCGTCAGGGTCATGGCGTTCCGTGGTCGGTCGATCTCGGCTCCTTCGATGAGATGAGCGACGCCCATGTCAAACATGTTAAGAATGGCAAGTGCGGCCTCTCTCGAGGGTTCCTAGTTGGATCCGTGTGAGCAGATACCGTGACGTGTGTCAGGAGAGGTTGAAGAACTTACTAACTGAGTGCCTGAACCGCCTTTGGTCAGAGAGTGTGGAAGAATATGGGCGACTTCCAACGTGTCGATGGGATTTATGTCTTCGCTCAGCAAAGCCCCATCGTCATCTCGGGCGTCGTCGCCATGCGCCTCGGTGCGTTTCAGCGCTTCTCTCAGGTCGAACTTTCGTGATACTACACAGCGGTGACCGTCACGGACGAGGCAGGCACCGCGGAGAGCCGAGACACGCTCAGGTGTGCCGACAAGGTTCTGAGGGAGCGCGGCTCCCTGGGCTCTCTGGATGGCGGAATGATAGGCTGGGGAGGGCTGAGGAGTCTTCCGTGTCGATGCTTTTACTGATGCCAGTAAGTGTCAATGTTAGTAATTAACGGCAGTGGGTTGAAAAGGGAACAGGTGCAAGGCATGGGTGACGAACACGGTAAGAAGAAATTATCGAGCAAATAATCCGCGAATTCAAATAATGCCGCGCGAAGATCTCCCTCGACCTGTTCGTCACTGAGGTCTACATCCGGCTCATCCAGAAGAAGTTTCATAGACCGGAAGAAGCCGCGCAAGAAGACATCTTGTGATTCTTGAGAACGGGAATACTCGTATGTAAAACGAACAAGGAGGGGGCGGCTGTACTGGGCGCCTCGCGAACGGCCCTTGTCGACGGGGCACTGCGACGCGAAATGCTGCACGATGTGGTAGAACTGGCGCTTTGCGGCCGCGAGCTGGTAGGCGCTCAACGGTGTCTCGCTGGGAAAGCTGATGATCCCTTCCAGTGACGACTGATGGCGGTGGAGAGGCGACGCTTGTGATGGATCCACTCTGGTGATTGCCGCGTCCATACTGCAAGGTACCTGAATTGATTGGGAGATTCGGTTTGCAGATGGAGTCCGTTTTGATCATGGTCAAGGTGCCAGCGGATGGATAAGGATTGGAGCATGCGATAGCACGGACCAGCAGCATGACGGTTTCTGCCACTCACGTGCCCACTTTGGGATGAAGGCAAAAGCACTGAAACCCTAACCCTGTGCCCAAAATGAAACAAGGACCCACAGTAAGGTACTAGGTGAAGCATCAAAAGCAGCAACAGGTCATTTTCAATGTTGGGGCTGGGTCCGCAGAATCGCAGGGCGGAACTCGGATGACTGTTAATACATATAGCGCTCACTGCCACTACTAGTGGTTTCATAATAAATGCACATTTCTGCAGAATCCATCAATCTCCTCAAATTTCAAGTTGTCACTCTCTAGTCGCGGCACATTCCCGGATGGAAAAGCTCTTCCACTTCGCCTCGTCGCTCGACACACATTCCCCGAGCACGGGCGAGACCACATCATCCTCGCAGCTAACGTCGGTGTAGAACGAAACTACCAAAATCCGAGTCAGAGTCAGCACAAAAGAAAAGACATTTCGAAGAGCTGATTCAAATTTCCTCTTCAACCACTTACTCTTGCAATCTTCAGCCGCGTAACCGATATTGACGCTGGCAATCGACCACGTCGAGTTGATGGCCTCGCACCCATTCGTCGGTTTCAGCACCGGGAACCATGTCTCCGTTCCCGTGGACACTGCCCAGAAATTCTTGGAGGCGCTGCACTGCTCCGCGGTGTAAAAGCTCACGATGGAAAGAAGCCCTGGACGTGGCAGGATGGGGGACGGTAGCGCAAAGGTTGCGGATGCGCTGAGGATGGCGAAGTTGATCAGGGATGGTAGTTTCATCTTGGGTGAGGGGTTGGTTCCAGGTTTGAATGTTGGAGTAGCAGGTACTGTTTGATAGTTCACCGTGCGTGAAGTTGAGCTGCAAAAGTCACAATTTGAAGAAGGAGGTTCTGGTCAATCTGTCGAGATCCGACTTGAGCGAGAAGGAGCCTGCCTCATATAATCCAGTGACGAGCAATCTTGGCATGTCATGATCTGCCTTGGGCTGTAGCTGCGATGTCCTTGTGTCATCATCTGACTTGACCATCTAGATTGAATATGTTCGTTTCTCGTATCCCTGAGGGGTCGAAATATCTGGGGCGATATTCATTGCGGCACAGCATATTGGTCTTTGAAGACCTTTGCAGCTTCTCAATGCCGTCTTGTGGGATGCGGGACAATCCTTACAATATCGCTGCGAGGCCTCATTGGCCGCAGTTGAGACCTTCTTTTGCCTGGGCCAGTGAAAATTTGACTCTAAGTTATGATAGAGAGATTGAACTCCAAAGGGGGTGGCAGTATGACTGCTTCTGAAGTTGCTGGTCCTTTAGGCAGAACAAACATGCAACATGCAGTTGGGTTACTACAATGGAACCCCGCGACCCTCAGGTAATTTCGCTGGGGAGGTTGTTGGAGTAAAGATTTCAGTCTGATTTCATATGAAAATGGTGTGTCGTAATTTCACTAGAAATGGAGGTGGCAGTAAGCAGGAGTGTCTTCCATAGCCCGAAAAAAAAGAAGAAGAGAAAAGAAAAGAAAAGAAGAATGGAAAAAAGGGAGAAAAAGAAGGGCAAGAAAAGGAAAGAGGGTAGGAAAAATGGCAAAATGAGAAAGAAAGGAGATAGAAAAGGAGAAGAAAGAAAAGAGGAAAGGAGAAAAAAAAGAACGAGAGAACGAGGAAAAAGAAGGAGATAAAAGATGAGAAGGTGTCACACGGCCAACCCTCGGGAGTGGTCTGGACCACTAGATACGGTAGGGCATCAAGGCAACTGTATTAGCCCAGCGGCAATGGCCGCAGGCAGGTAACGGTTGGATACAACAAACTGACAGAAGGTCATGAGGACTCAGCCGTCGGGAAAGACAGATTGACCTGAGGCAATAACTACCCCTCTAGACTAGACCCGGGCCTGTGCGCCCAGCTGTGGCTATAAGAAAGAGGCCTGGATCCAAGTCAGATTGAAGGGATCAAGGATCTTGAGGCCACAGAAGATTATTACTGAATTTGAATCCCTTCCAAGCCCTGTATTACAGCCCTTGTCACAGAAGGAAAAGAGGAAAGGAGAACACGAAGAAGAGAAATGGAACAAAGAAAGAAACACTGATGACATATGACATGACCAAGGAGATGGACCGTCCGTTCAACCCGCTATAAATAGAATCCAACCAGTGAAACATGCAATCAGAACACTCAAGCCTCGTCCCTGCTCTTGAAAGACATTGACCCTTATACCGGTATCCTACACTGTTGCGCTAGATGCCTTGGCCTTTTGCGGGAAATAACGTTGGAACTGAGACTTGAAAAACCAAGCGATTCTATAGAACAGTGTGGGCAATTGTTTCACGGTCCATTGCAAGACGCTCAGCCGATTTGCCACATAGAGGAGAAATCCCGCGACGGCGTAGGTTCCGAGGGACAGGATGATGGTTGTGTTTCGGGACTTCTCTGTCGTGCTCGTGACGGTTTCGTCGTTGAAGAGTTGGGTTCCGTACACCGTCTGAGTTAATGGTTCGAGACTTTGTTCGAGTGAACAGTCCCAGATGGCACTCGAGCGTCACTGAGACACTTTCTTGAGGGTCACTGGTTTCTCCACGTCCGACTCCGGTATGGAGTAAGATACCTTCATACAATTGATGCTGAAGTCTGCTAAAGAAGGTGCGCAGGAACTTGGATAGAAGACGGGGAGATATAAGGGCCTCTGGCATACAGAGAATGATGAGGATATTCCTGATCGAGACAAGGGGTAGAAGTGACCTGTTGCGTGACGGAACGATGACCCTTCACTTTTAGATCGGCTGTCATCTGATGCTAAATTAGGTCGATGGATTGTATGCCGGTCTGCATTGAGGTTGTTAAACTGCAAAAATGATCTAGGTACGTCTAACAGCGCTAATCGGGCATATAACCCATTCAACAGAGGTACATGTACACACCATAGATGTCCGGATATTGGATCTGGAGTATGACTGGTGGTAGCAGCCCCTCGACTTGAAGCCGTGCTAGTCACGGCCGCGGATGGCCTGGGATCGGTCATAGTTGGCTGCGGACCCCGCGCACATACTACTAGACCATTCCGATCGGGCTCGTCGGCGCTGGTGGCGTCGTTTGTCGATTGCATGAACACAACGTGCTTGTATGTACACCGGCGGTCAATGATGGGGACGCCTTTTTCTTCCACAATATCCCATTCGAACTTGATTTCGGGAATCGCCCTTGTGGCGTCTTCAAGTTCATAGTACGGTCTGGTGGGTAGCGCAAATAAATCGAGCGATGTTTGCCTTATTGTGGGTTGGACCTCGTCGCGCAATGGCCAGGGCCGTGTGTCGTCGGAGGGGGCAGAGGCCGGGCGGCGGCTGGATCCAAAAAATCCCCTGGAAGAAGCCACCAGTGGAAAGCCGACGAGCGCCTCGCCTGGGGGGAAGATACAACCCGTTGTGGTGGTGTCAAGAAACTCTGTGGCAAGCTGAGTAAGATCTTCACTCGTTGGCAGCATGTCATGTAGCCGGCATGCAGGCTTGAGGATGCCATGATTCCCGGTCGCGGGAGGGTCGGCGCCAAGTCTGGCGTCGAGCGGTTTCTGTAGCCTCAAAAGAGCGTTGGTTTCCTCCAGCTTGCTTGCAAGAAGCGCAACCGACTTCACCAGAGCTGCGATAGCGACAGCAGGATCCGAGTCTTCCAGAGAAGCCATTTTGAGGACATCGATCTGCGGCCGCGTGGCGCTGAGGGTGTGGTGTAATTGATATGTTATTTTTTTTACGGGAACGAAGAGCCCGAGAGACTGGAGGAATTGGGCAGTGCTGAATATGCTGCGGGACAAACGACAGCCAGTCGGGCCCTAACGGACTGGGAATTACGATTATTCGTGAACGAGCGAGTCGAGATGCTCTACCTATGTTGCTATTGGTGAATGAGGTTAGTGGCAGGACGGTCTTACGATAACGCATGTGACAAAAAGAAGCAAGCGGTTGAAACAACGACATGGAGGGACTCGCGCAACGTTAGTTACCTCGAGAAGTTGGTTCAGGCTAGCGGCAAGCACCGACTTCAATCCCTATGCCTGGGAAGAGAAGAGCAGCATGTCCGGAGAGGATGAGGATTGATGGTCTGAAATCTGGATGCTTGTCGCTGATGTCCAAGCTGAAGGCATGTAATTAACTCAAATCTTTCCATGCGTACATGCATCGCCGGGGTGACTTTTTCCGACTTGCAACAACCAACATAATATATCAACTTTCATTTCCCCGCGTTTGCTATCCATCCAAACATACCAGGTACCCACCAAGCTCCAACAATCAAACTCCAGCAACGAAACGGCCTGACAAAAAAATTGAGGAATAAAAGAACGGTGATGGAGGGTGGTTTGTTGAGGCTCAAGGGTAAACTAAAGTTGGTCAGTTAATTCAGATACTCAAGTATAATATGAAAAACAGAATTCCTTGATGCTCCTTCACATTCCTTCCCACACGAAGAAGGCTCAACGGTTGGCTGGTGTTTCTTTTAGGACGACCACCTGACTACTACCTACCATCTGCGTTCATGATTTACCGGGAGTCTTCATGTTCATGACGCTCGGTCGCCAGCTCAGGTAATACCAGGTACTCAATCGAACCTATGGTGTTTGATATTTGACATAAAGTCGCACACACATAGGGAGTCTCCAAGGTTGGGATTTGGACATCGGCTTGTTCTGCCGAGTACATGCACCTGAATTATCTCAGCTAATTAATTTTGACCGCTGATCCGGCTAAGATCGACAGCTGGGCGGGATCCAGACCGAGCCGGTGACGCAGATGGTCAGCCTCAATATCAGCAATGGAGACGGACAGCTGGGACCGTGCAATAGCACGCCGAGACTCTGGGCCACGGCAACAACCCGCCAAGGCAATCCGGTCCTGCAGGCCGCCACTTCTCTGTGCCGACGCGAGGTTATTTATGGCTGATGATAATTTGGCTGAGAGGAACGGGTTGCCTCTCCCCATTCAGCCGGCGATCCTCTCGGAGCGAGTGGCAGCCGCCAAGGACTCTTGAGTGCAACCTTAATAACCGGCCCGTATTATCAGATCCAGATCTGATCCTATTGATAGCTGGTTCCGCGTCTTCGAGCTTGAAATCAAGTCCTGTCAGCCTATGCGGGCAATGTTGCCCCCTGAAGCTACCGGGATGGATACTCGGCAAGCGGGCGGCAGTTAATATCCAATTATGGGGAATACGGGGTAAACAATCTAGTCAATGTGATCGTGGTCCGATCAAGGGCCTGTTGATGGATGTATAAATATGTCGCATGCCCGGGGGAAACCAGAGTGTTTGGTGGTAGTGTAACAATATTTGCTTTTCGCCTTCTCCATTCTCTTCGAATCAATTACCTGCGACGTACAACGACCGACTTTCACTCCCTTCACACATATTCAAAACAACCGACGATGAAGTCACTATCATTCATTGTCTTGAGCGTGTTCGCCTCGTAAGTTTCTCTTTGTGATTCAACACACTCCGCAATCATTCCAAAATCACTAACCCCTACACAGCCTGGCCGTCGCCCAGGGCCCCATAACACTCACGCCGTCAACCATCTGCAAAGGCAGCGAATGCGCCAGCACATCCCCCGTAACAAAGACGGTGACGGTCCCCACGACGACAACGGCGATATCGACGACCAAGATCGTCAGCACCATCACCAACGTCCAGACCGTGACCGAGACGCGGGTGGTCAGCGTCATCCAGACGGTGCTAGGCAGCTGCGCGGCCGTGCCGACGGCGGCAAACTGCGCGGTCCTGACGGCGACCGGCACGGTGTGCAGGTCGTGCATCGTCCCGGGCTGCACCAAGACCGAGGTGGCCACCAAGTCGTGCGGCTGCGTCAGCCCGTTCGCGACGACCACCATCCACTTCCCGTGCGGCAACGCCGACGCGTGCGACAATGTCGGCTGCAAGACGGTCTATGCTACCGCGACGCAAAAATGCTAAGGCATCGCTGTTTTGTTTTTCCTTTCTCTTCTTTTTCTTGGGAGGAGGTCGTGAGAACGGTGGTCTGGAGTTGAGGGGGATGGGGCCTGGAAAAGGGGCACGGGCATCAGCATATGTAGCAGACACTGGCAGTTTTGCATAGCATCCATTATTAATGCAGACGCATCGCTTTTTCCTAGTCAACCACCAAGACCATGGCGTTTATAAGCCGTCTGCGAAACACGACCGCAAAATCCTCGGCGTTCGCAATTTTTGCTCGACACGAAACCCGACGGGACAGGAAACTAAGGGGCATTACTAATCCACATGAATGACAGACGGCACTGACTCCATTCCCAAGCAGCCAGTGCAGGCAATGGAACGGGGTACTAACCATGCTCTGGACCACCGTTCCGCCATCGACATCCAATCACGACCTTCGAACCACTTCTACTGGTGGCAGCATCTCCGCTTGTTGTTGGATCTGGCTGACTAAGGTATGGAGCGGCAGCTGTCATGATGTAATCGGTCTTTTTTTCGATCTGTGGACCACCAGTTGGATCGCCGGCGCAATTTTAATCCCCAGCATCACCGACCCACTTAACTAGATTCTCGATACATATCAACTTATATACCCCTTATCCCAACTCCCTCAACTCGGTTTGTTTTCACAGCTCCCTTTATTTTCCAAACATCATCTACCTTATCCCTTTTCATACCTCACATCAAAACAACCATGTACACCTCATTCACCGGCACGCGGGCCAAGGACCCGCACCACGGCCTGGTCAATGGCGACACCCCCAAAGACATCTACAACGAGGCCGCCGAGGGCGTCTCCTTCTTCACACCGGCGCAGAGCCCGCCCGCAGGCACAGCGGCCGACCCGCAAGCCAACGGCAAGCCGATCCCCAAGCTCTTCACGCCGCTCAAGATCCGCGGCATCGAGTTCCCGAACCGCATCTTTGTCAGCCCCATGTGCCAGTACAGCGCCTACGAAGGCTTTGCCGGGCCCTGGCACACGACCCACCTGGGCGGCATCGTACAAAGAGGGGTGCGTACCACCGACAAAACATGATCAAACTTGAACCAACAACTGAACTGACATCCCTCCAGCCCGGCCTGACCATCGTCGAGGCAACAGCCGTACAATCCCGCGGGCGCATCACCCCTGAGGACCTGGGCCTCTGGCTCGACGCACACATCCCGGGATTGAAGCAGAACGTCGACTTTGCGCACTCGCAGGGCCAGAAGATGGGCATCCAGCTCGCGCACGCGGGCCGCAAGGCCTCGACCGTAGCCCCCTGGCTGCACCGCGGCGCGATCGCCACCAAGACGGTAGGCGGCTGGGCCGACGACGTCCTGGGCCCCAGCACCACCCCCTATAACGCCGACCACGCGTCCCCGAAGGAGATGACCATCGCCGAGATCGACGAGCTGAAAGCCGACTTCGTGTCCGCGACCCGCCGCGCCGTGGTGGCCGGCTTCGACGTGGTCGAGCTGCACAACGCGCACGGCTACCTGCTGCAGAGCTTCCTCTCGCCCGCGTCCAACCACCGCACGGATGCCTACGGCGGCAGCTTCGACAACCGCGTGCGTCTGACCCTCGAGCTGGTCGAGCTCATGCGCGCCGTCATGCCCGACGACAGGGCCCTCTTCGTGCGCATCAGCGCGACCGACTGGCTGGAGGACGCCGAGGGGTACACGGGTCCCAGCTGGACGGTCGACGACAGCTGCAAGCTCGCGGTCCTGCTTGCCGCGCGCGGTGTCGATCTGCTCGACGTCTCCAGCGGCGGGAACCACCCGGCGCAAAAGGTCAAGAGCGGGCCCGGGTACCAGGCGGGTTTCGCCAAGACGATCAAGAAGGCGGTGCGGGATACCAAGATGCTGGTGTCTGCGGTGGGCAGTATCACGGGCGGAAAGCAGGCGCAGGAGATTATCCAGGGCGGGAAGGGCGAGGAGGACGAGCCGGTGGATGTCATCATGGCGGGCCGGTCGTTCCAGAAGAACCCCGCGCTGGTGTGGTCGTGGGCCGAGGAGCTGGACGTCGGCGTGTACACGGCGAATCAGATTGGGTGGGGGTTCGGCGGGCGGGTGACCAAGGTGCGCAACATGGGGTCGATTCCGTAGAGGGCTAATTTAATAGCATCTATACGTGTACAAGTAGAGTTAGACGTGGCGTTCGTTCTGGTAGACCACTGCAGCGCCGAATATTAGACTAGAGCTTCTGTTGGATAGTGTAATAGTGAGTTGGCAAATCAATGGAGGGGAAAAGATCATGATAATTCAAGGGTTACATTCCTCCGCCGCGTGCAAGACAAAAGCCAATATTGAAATGCATCCCTGCTCGTATCCGGTTAAAGGCCGTGCGGCGTGCACTGCAGCTGGGGGTTTTCCTGCAGATGTCAGCACGCCCAGAAGGGCGATATCCCGGCATAGCAGGTCCCAACGGGTGAAAGGCCAAGACTTGAAATACAACATGGCAATCTTGGGGTCCGTTCTTTTGAGGTTCAGTGGCGTTTTGAAAACGTGACTGGCGGGAGGTCGGGGAGGGGAGGGGATTTGAATCCCCACATTTGACGTCGACTTTGTTGCTGATCTTCTCCGCTTTAAGTTTTGAAACTTACACCCGCGATTGATATCGCTTTTGAAATCAACGGCCATCACCCCTTACCTGGTATTTTATCGGTATCTGCTGGAACTGTTATCATGAAGCTCAGCCTCTGGGCGTCCGCGGGCCTCCTGCTCTGGCCCCAGCTCGCCACCGCGGCATCAGACTGCTCGTGCGTGAGCGGCTTCGACCCGAACGTCATGCCCAAGATGAACGTCACCAACTTTGTCGCCAGCGCCTACGCCAACGGCAGCTCCATGTAATTACGCCCTCCCCCATCTCCTCCCTTCAATGCTTAATCCTGCCTGTCCATGAGTCCTAATAATCACCGTGACGATTGACCTCCCCTCCAGCTACTCATTCGACCTCAATTACTGGCCCGACGTGCCCCCAGCCTCGTGCGGCGCCACGCTGCACGGCCAGCCCGGCACGTTCGTCTCGGTCTGGGGCGACCAGTACTGCTGGGACAAGGGTAACGGCAGCTTCGTGCCCATCTGGTGGTTCTGGAACCAGTCGTGGCCCGACCCGACCTACGACCTGCGCGTCGAGGCAAAGTACATCAGCCTCGTGGCCCACTGGTGCAACGAGTGTCTCGAGTACGGCACCCACACCGTCTCGTCGGGCGATCTGCCCATCGTCGGGCAGACGATTGCGTACACGGGGCGCAAGAGCTTTGCGATTCGGCCCAAGACGGTGCATGGGTGATAGGTTGGGGGCATATTAGGGCGTAGGGATGGATGGGTAATATGTTGTTTAGGGTTACTTGACTGCAGGTTAACTGCATATTGGTATGGCGACAATGAATCTGTGGTGGTACTAGTACATGTGCGACAGAATACAAGAAGAGTGACAAAGAGGCTCTGACAAGCTCTCAGACTCACCCAAAGACAATGCTATTGTGAGTCGTTGCGAGGTAATAGGCGACAAAGGCCCTGTCCAATCTTGAAAATGGTTCTGCAAATGAAGCTAAATACCGTAATATCGCCCTGAACGTAAGTTGTTCCACACAGTTTCCTGCAGCTCTCTGGTACCTTAGTTCTGATACAATTCTATGGATAATTCCATCGAGATTGGGCAGAAGTTCTGTAATTATCCACCTCATATAAACGCCGCTGATTCCCCTCCCATCCTGATTTTCAGTATTCTGCTCCTTAACATACTTGCACGCTCCCACCACTCAAAGCCACAACTTGTGATTCCCTTTAAGAGATCTACAACTGGACACCAATCGGAAGTTTACCCACTGAATACCAATCACAGAATCAACCGACTAGCAACCCAAAATGCCAACCAACCGCTCTTTCAACCTGATGGGGCTGCCGACCGAGATCTTGTACGAGATCGCTCAGCGACTTCGGCTGCGATCTGACATGCGAGACCCAGGAAGAGAACCCGTATGGGATCCAGGCACGCCTGTCCGCTCTTTCTGCCCTGTCTCAAACCTGCCGGAAGCTCCGCGACATCGCGCAGCCCATTTTGCACCAGCACTTTCCGCTAATGACTTCCGTTGGCAGGGACCACGCGCGCATCTTTCAGTTTGTCCGCACTCTGATCGAACGCCCTGATCTCGCCAAAGGGGTGCGCATCTTGGGCCTCGACTACAGCATCCCCGATCGAATTTCGTTTAGTAGCCAGTTTTTCAAGCTGTTGCCTCCGACAGGTCCTGCTCTCGCCGCGCAATACAATCTGGAGCATCCAAGTAACGGGAGCGATGATGGTCAAATCCTAGAATTCGTGAGGCAGTTGGTTCTCTGCTTGGCGAGTGAGGTGCACTGCGTCAACGTCGCCGGCCTCACCAACCACAACATCGCTTTTGTACACCACACGGGTATCGATGAGCAGCATGTTCCCAATAGCTCTCTGGAGAAACTCACCCGACTCCGGGTCACGGGCGAAAGCTTCTACCCATTCCCCCGACAGTTTTCCGAACGCAAACCGTCCTGCCTGCTACTCGCTCACGTCACGACGCTCGAGATGACCTACAGCACAGATATGATACACGTTATGCAGGGGTTCACGTATCCTATACATTGGGATGTGATAACCCGCTTGGACTTTGTCTTTTGCTACTCTTTGGGACCCTTTTTCGAGTCCATCCTCGACAATTGTCCGAAGCTCCAGCAGCTCACCTACATATCCGGAGACGGGGTGACCGCTCATGATCGCCCGCCTGCCGAATGGGTTCGGCCTTCATTCTACAACGTTCACGGAAACTCAGTGACACCCAGCCAGATCTTCCAGGTCTTCCCCATCGCTCCGGACAATCCCCTCCAGGACCTCAGAGCGCTCGTTCTCGAGTACCCCAACGAGGACTGGTTATGGGGCCCCACCCTGAGGCCTCTGACCATGCTCACCAGCCTGGAGAAGATCTACCTCAGCAGCCGCGCACTCTATGGCATCCGCATCCCGTTCCGGACCGTGCCCCTGGCAGAGATCCTTCCCGCGGGGATCCGGCATCTCGGCATCTTCCAGATCGATACCTATCCGCGGTCCATATCTGAGGACCTGGCCAACCTTGCCGAGCGCGTGGTCGAGTTTCCGCATCTCCGACACGTCACCCTTCACAACCCTCGCTAGGAGTTGTCCGCAGGCAAAGTCGACGACGGGAAGGCACCGACTTCTGCAGAATGGACCTTTCTCATTCAAAAGTTCACACAGGCCGGCATTCGCGTCAATTCCGGCCTGGACCCGCTGCCGTATCCCATGAGGAAGATCTATGACCAGATTAGTGCGGTTGCTGCTCCATTTCGCCGAGACGTAACCAGGAATATCTGAATAAAGGGTTTTGGAGATAGTGAAATTTTGTCACAATAATTTCATTTGTTTTAGTAACATTACCTGACCTGAATTAGAACACCAAATATATGGTATCAAAACCTAAAGAAAATGGTCCTGCAACAATGGCCGTGACGCAACTCCAAACAGTGGATGTGATAGTTCCAAGTACCAACCAACAATAAACGATCAGTGTAAAAAGTCCGCCATCATCTCCGCAAATAACAATCACCGTGATATACACATATGTATCCGAGTGCTTCCCGACCACTGCACCCACTCCATGTACAGAACCTAGGTAAAGACACACTACCACCACCACCTTCATTACATACCTAGGTACACAATTGTTTTACAACTGCCACAAGAATTTTTCGTTTCCTTTTCTTTTTTCTCCCATAAAAATCCGATAATGGTTCAAAAACGATGAAGCTGTACCGCCCACGCAGCTTTGAATTCGGTCGGCAATCATGACAGACTTGTGGCCAACGAAATGCTAATTACCTGGATTAACATGTATCGTCAGGTTTCACCAACTGAACCATCCGGTAAGTTTTACAGTTGCCCGTAGCCACTAGATTGCCAGATCAAAGAAGGAGGGAAAAAGGGGAGGTATACAACTACCAAAACACAAAGTGTGCACGACCAAAGGCAGCAGACAACCGCATTGAAACCCACCAACCAAACCTCCGAGACCCCTTCCGCGGAAAACGTGCTGGCCCCTTCATGTTAATTACCTACTCCCTCGCCACACCCCCAACGCTCAACACGGTATCCCTCACCGTCTCCTCCCACAGGATATACCCCCTCCCGGACACCCTCACCGCCTTACTGCCATCATACACGATCCGATCAGGTGGAAACGTGTATCCAGGCAGGTAATAACCCTCCCGGGGCTTTCCCTCATGGATGGCCCCCCTCCTCTCAGGGAACTCCTCGCGGAGGATATCCGCCACCGCCTGCGGGGGCGCGTAGTGCGAGCCCAGAAGAAACCGCTCGCCGTCCGCTTTTTCCGGGTGGTCGACGGCGAAGACCACCATGCGCGCGACGTCGCGCACGTCGACGAAGGCCGGGAAGGCGCTCGTGATCCCGGCTTCGTGGAGCGGGACGCCCGTGTACACGTCCCAGATCATTTTGGTGGTGAAGGGGATCTTGTCGACGGTGGTGGGGGGTACCAGGGGAGGACCGGCGACGAAGCTTTGGCACGCATCTTGTTTAGTCGTCGTTTTCCCATGATGGTACAGATACAGGGAAAATACATAGTCTGGGATTGGACATGACATGAAACTCACCAGGGATTAAGAGCCGTGATGGAAAACGCAGGCTTGTGCTCGTCGCGGAATTTCCAGAGGGCCTTCTCGGCGGCCGTCTTGCTGGCGTAGTAGATGACGGGGCCGGGGGTGTCTTTGCCCTGCTGCGCGACGATGTCTTCGGCCTGGGTGTTCCAGTCGGCCTCGGTGAAGACGTAGCCATCCGGCTTCTCGGAGCGGATCGCGGCCACCGACGACATGAAGACGAAGCTCTTGATGCTGGGCTCCTTGGCGGCGGACTCGAGCACGCGTGTGATGCCATCTATGGCGCCCTTCATGACGGGCTCCGGGTCCGTGAAGCTCATGGCTATCGGGGCCGCCAGGTGGGCGATTGCGTCGACGCCTGTGTGAGGTAGGTAGGTTTGTCGAGTTAGTTTTTTCTGTACTAGTAACGTTATTGTTGATGTGAAATAGAAGGGGACATAAGGAAAACTGAACTGACCCTTGACTGCCTCATCGAATGCGCCTGGTACGGTAATGTCGGGAATCTCGGCGATTTCGAGTCGATCCGCGTATGCCTTGAGCGCGTCGACGGTGTCATGGGTGGAGTTACGGGATCGCGCCGTGCCGCGGACAGAGTATCCCGCTGCGAGGAAGGCTTCGACGGTCCGAGCGGCAATGTAGCCGTTGGCGCCAGTGACGAGGACAAGGCCCTTGTTTGTCATGGTGACGAGAGTTTGTTGCGGGTTGTTGGAGTGAAGCCGAAGCTGAAAGGAATGATATTAGGGAAAATTTAGTATCCCAGGTAACTTAGTTATAGACTCAAGATTGATTCAAGGTTAGAAACTGGGTTTGAAAATTTTAATGTCTCAATTCGCTGTTTTTTGAATCGGCTGCGAGGTACCAGGTATTATTCTAGTGTAAGTTGATGTTATTGGAGTTATTCGCGAAGAAATCCATGACGGTGTTGTGACGTGGCTGCGAGATCGCACTTTTATACCCTGATTGTGACGTGCCCCTGAGTTTTTGCAAACAGCAACCCGATGATAATACGAGGAAGAACGAAGCTGATGACATACACACATTGAAAGGGCTCCCAAGGTTTCTTCGAGTGGCGATTATTCAGAAGTGATCAAATTGATGTTTGCACGATCTGTGACTGGACGGGAAGGGATGCTGTGTTACACTAACCTCCTGGTCCACGTCCGCTGATAGGTGCTACCATGCCGGCGTACACCGCGATTACTGATCGCCCACAGCGACGACCTCGGCCGATGACTGATACCGAACACCGGCATGCATTGACGCGAACATAAGCCATTTCTGTGGAGAAAGAGCTGGAGGATTAGAGGTCATCGCTCGGGAATCCGCGACGTTGGTTGTATTGCATTATAGCTGGAGCATTATTAATAAAATTTTCAATAGTATGCTTGTTTGATTGTTATATCATTCACCATTCTATGGGCATTTAAAAGGGGGTGCAAACTTTGCACTTTTTGATCATGCAATCCCACTGGCGACAGGTGCACCGTCTTTTACACCGGGCCCACCGCGCAACGATCAAGTCTCCGATCCGGATACACTTCATACTTGCTGCCATCAATCTTTCTTGCGGTCTTGACGATGATTTGATCTTTGTCTGCGCGCTGTGCACACATTATCCTCTTTCAAATCCCAGTCTCTCTCGCAAACCATATATGTCCTGATAGGGGGCCAGCTCTTTGTTCCAGGACAACGGAAACAGAAATTCCGCCCACGAAAATGCATCAAAGATGGTCACGCCAGGACTTGGACGCCGTGTAAACTAGCTCGCGCCTCCTATTTGCCAAGGATCACCATGCTTGGCGGAAGGTTTGCCTCCACCCCAAGTGACCGCAACTCCCGACGACGAACCAACCAACCGAATATTACCCCCGTAAATTGACCGACGCCCAACCATCCTCGCTACCCCGCCTACCGAAGCTGGACGGTCCTTGGCTCTTGATGAGGTTCGGTGTTACAACCGGGGCTTTTCATAATCATGCTCCGGTTGTTTTTACTGCACGACTGCCAGGGCGATGGCAGGCCAGCATTGGTCGATGCAGTAATTGCGTTGCGCCCTTGACATGGTAGTTATTTGTAGATAACGTTATGGCGAGATAACGGTTCATCGCTCCCCGTCGGCCTAATATCTTGGCAAACATCCACTTTTGACGACGCTGGCCACTGTCGCAGATAAATACCTGGTATTTATTCATGTCTACCTGGTAGATATGGGGTAGACTCGTAAACGCTCGAGTCCGTGCTCATGATCGCAATGACTTACATAGACAAATCCATGTTCGGAAAGAGGGACGCATGTATTGTACTTGCGTGTCTTGGAAGGCCGATGTAGTGTCTGGCCGTATTCTCTTACGGTACCGTCTGACATTTGTGGAAACTTAAAACTACGATTGTTGTACCTCTCCGAGGTCTAATCAAAGGAAGCTCGATATTTATTTCCAGGTTTCTGACGTATGCGTGATTGTCCGGTACCGAGCCCTCACGAGCAGAACCACCACATCATATGTGATCATCTCCCTTCATCTCGACTCTCATCACGCGTCAAACCAAAAAGAGCATCGGTGGCTCAATTTCGTTGCTGGTAGTCTACCGGGATGATATTCGAAAACACGCTGGATTATGCTTTCTCCTTCGTGGACAAACTCGTTACACAGCTGGCCGGTTATCCCCTTCATATCAAAATATTAAACCACCCATCCATCTCAGCCCTTCATCCTCCATTCGTCAACCCCACGAAGCTCATTATTTGCAGATATTGTAGTACCTTGTGAGCATCACCCGATATCCGAAAAAGCCAAATTAAACCACCACCTCCCGTCCCCCTTGGTTGCTTGTGTGGTTACAATGTGGGGAAGCTTCCACGCCTGGGTTGGAGACCATGTTCCCGTCGTGGAGGCTCGCCATGCAGCATTCATGATTCCCATCTTGTGTGAGAGAGGCTCCCAAAGGCTTGTGACTCGCCAAAACTCTTGGCGTGTCTCAGAGATGGTGTGAATGTGTATGGTAGACTGTACATCTAAGCACTGCGGAGGATCAACGTGTTTTGCACATCATGCACATCCACAAAGAGCAAAGAGCGAATGTTTGCCTTGGGAGTTGTCAAGCTATCATGGATACCTCGTACCCGCTCCTGAACTTGAGGCGAGTCCTCCCCCCCCCCCCCCTCCCCAGCATATTCAAGCGGATTTCAGGCCCATCTTGCCGCCACGCGGAGATAAAATACCATATTTCTCGGCACTACACCCGAATCAGGACGAGAATCAATATCAACGACATACGGCTTGTCTCATATCATGCGCGGCATGCTTCATCTCGTATCATGCGGAGTTGTCCTCCTGTTGATCAGAGATGTATAAGAAGTGTCTTACCGTCATCCCAACGGCCTGGATTATGCAAGATTCGACCAGACACATCCTCGACCACCCAGGCCCAACTGAACGTTATAACATCCCACCATGCACCGCAACTTCTTTCTCCTGGCATCCCTGCTCGCCGCGGCCGTCAATGGCCAGGGCGTGGGCACCCAGCAGACGGAGACACACCCCAAGCTGACGTGGCAGAAGTGCACGGCCAAGGGCAGCTGCAAGAGCCAGAACGGCGAGGTCACCATCGACGCAAACTGGCGCTGGGTGCACGACAAGGGCGGCTACACAAACTGCTACACGGGCAACGCGTGGAACACGACGATATGCGCCGACGCCACGTCGTGCGCAACCAGCTGCGTCGTCGACGGGGCAGACTACAAGGCCACGTACGGGGCCTCGACCTCGGGCAACGCCCTGACGCTCAAGTTCGTCACCAAGACCCAGTACGCCACCAACATTGGGTCACGCATGTACCTGATGGCGAGCCCAACCAAGTATGCCATGTTCACGCTGCTGGGCAACGAGTTTGCCTTTGACGTCGACGTCAGCAAGCTCCCCTGCGGTCTCAACGGCGCCGTGTATTTTGTGAGCATGGACGAGGACGGCGGCATGAGCAAGTACTCGAACAACAAGGCCGGGGCCAAGTACGGCACCGGCTACTGCGACTCGCAGTGCCCGCGTGACCTCAAGTTCATCAACGGCAAAGTGAGCAGTACCCTCCCATCCCCCAACACATCCCCCATCATACGTGCTGGCAACCCAAGTACTAACACGATCGCCACAGGCCAACGCCGACGGGTGGACCTCATCCTCCAACGACGCCAACTCAGGCGTCGGCGGCATGGGCTCCTGCTGCGCCGAGATGGACATCTGGGAGGCCAACAGCATCTCGGCCGCCTTTACGCCGCACCCGTGCCAGAACTCGGCGCAGCACGCCTGCACGGGCGACGACTGCGGCGGCACGTACTCGGCCACGCGCTTCGCGGGCGACTGCGACCCGGACGGGTGCGACTACAACCCGTACCGCATGGGCGTGCACGACTTCTACGGCGTCGGCAAGACGCTCGACACGTCCAAGAAGTTCAGCATCATCACGCAGTTCCTCGGCTCTGGCACCACCCTGACCGAGATCAAGCAGTTCTACGTCCAGAACGGCAAGAAGATCGACATGCCTGCGTCCACGTGGCCTGGTGTGACAGGAAACAGTCTCACGCCGGATTTCTGCAAGGCGCAGAAGGTCGCGTTTGGCGATACCGATCGGTTTAACCAGATGGGCGGGTTCGATACCATGGCCCAGGCGCTAGCTAAGCCGATGGTGCTGGTCTTGTCGCTTTGGGATGATGTGAGTGCCGTGCTAGTAACATTCTCCTTCTTGTGTGTATAGTACTGCTTGCTGACACTTTGTGTGACTGCAAGCACTACGACAACATGCTCTGGCTGGACTCGACGCTGCCCACTGACGCCGACCCGAGCTCGCCTGGCAAGGGCCGCGGAACTTGCGATACTAGCAGCGGTGCCCCGAGTGACGTTGAGTCCAAGAATGGGTAAGTCCATCTGAATCCTTCTCTGCTCTGAAATCAGTGCGAGTTAAGTTGGGAGTTGCTAATAGATGGCCTTCAAACACAGCGATTCTACCGTCATCTACTCCAACATCAAGTTTGGCCCGATCGATTCAACCTATACGTCATCGTAGATATCAGGGAGCGGTATTATGGTTTGTCGCGTTGCCCAGATTCTTCTGGTTTCGGTCCAAATAGTCAATCATTGCGGCACACAGCCAAAAGGAAGAGTTCATCTCGGGGTAGAGTTTCATGTTGTCGATAGGCCTGAGCACTACTCGTACATACCTGGTATTGTTAGCATGCACGTAGATAACCAACTGCTCACTTCAATTGCAACCCGATGACTTACATCTAGACAACAGCTCAAAAAGGCCTCATATCCAGCGCCGCAAATAGGTTATCCCATATCACCGAATCCACATCGGCGGTCTGTGCCTTTGCTGCGAAGCTTGCGGGGCCGTCCAGGATCGGTCCCGTTATTGGGTTTGCTGGTCGAGCTGCCGAATTCGCCCACACCTTGGCGGTCCATGTCGTTGACTATCGCCAAGGAGAAGACTAATTGGTTGCCGCCGTGGAAGATATCCTCGCAAAGGAAGGATTGGGAAGCAAAATTCCCATAGTCTTGGACGCGACCAGTGAGATGGGCTCACATGACTGAGGCAATCATCCGCCTCCTCGATGATCCAAACGGGGGGACTGTGAGCACTGTCCTGCCCCCGAAATTGTTTGCCAAAGACAAGGAAAACTTCCGACGGCCGGAGGGAGTCAAGGCGTACAGCAGCGCTGCTCCTGTTGTTTTTTTCCACACAGAAAGACCTTGGCTACCTCTGGTCGCGGTATCTGGCAAGGCTACTCGCAGATGGCAGGCTAAAGCCGCACCCATATGAGGTCCTTCCGGGTGGGCTGAATGGGGTCTTGACGGCCTGCAGAGGCTGAGGGCGGGCAAGGCTAGTGGTGTCAAGTGTGTTTACAGGATTGAAGAGAGCAAGGAAGGGTGTGGAGGCTGCCAGCCTGGCTTTGGGGGTGAGCAGCGGGGTGGGTGTGCAGACCGACGCAGTCCACCCGCTAGCGACATTCCCCTTCCATACGACCCTCAAGGAAGTGTGAAGAGGTGTGGGGGTCTTCGTCGGTCCAAAGAATGAAGCCATTTCTGCTATCGGTAGGTTTTATAATTGCAACTGTAGAGTTATTGTGATGAAGCGGCGTGTCTCTCCCGAGGAAGGAGGTTTAAGGGAGGTTGGTGCGACCCCAACCTCCGACAAGAACTGGAATGCCGCCTCGTGAAATCTCCGAGGTCGTGTCGTGAAATCTCCAAATCGTGTCTTCAGAACACCATCCAAAGATGACAACGAGGCGCGAAGTCATGACGGTGATGGCTCAAGTGATAATACCTAGTGGAGGCTGTCGCTTTGGCCGGTGGCGGTGATCTGCAAGACTTGGCTTGCTTGAGCTGGCGACACGGACTCAGGTGATGGATTTAGTTCGAACTCAAAATGCGATGGCGTTTGTTGTTCACACCTCAGTGTTTGTTGTTACCCTCACTGGTACTTCAGCTCTCGGGTATTGTTGCAGGTCGCTGCCCAGCGCAGCTCTTCCTGGAAGCGCACCTGCTCATTGGCCGAATAAGTGGGGCGACCTGGGGCGCCCATGCCTTGAATGAGTGTCTGGGGGAGCTCGCGCACCTGCCTGCTTCGTTCGGGGAGAAGTGCCAGGCAATCATCACGTCCGCCTCGAAAAAGCAAGAAGGCACCACCGAGCGTTGAAGGAGAAATCTGAAACTTGGAAAGATCCGAGTACCTAAGGTACTTACTTGGCTGTGCCTCTCCTGTCCAATTTGTTTGGTGCCGTTCCTTCCGTCAAAGACCCGGAAATGCAGGGCAGGAACTACCAGGCGCGTGCCAGGTACTTCAATCAGGTACCGTGCAGGGCCCCTACCGCTCTCCAACCGGCAGTTCCAGCATGCCCTCGCAGCAATTGTAATTGATCCATGGCGCTCTTTATCGAACGCCCGGCTCTCGGCCGGCGTGGTTGGTCATGCGGGTTTGGTTCGTCCAAAGTCGTGCTGGTTTTGCATCCCGCATGAGCCAGTGCTAAAAATGTTACGCTGGGTGTCCCTTAAACTCAGCCGCAGCACACTTCCACTAGGAACGGGACACGCTGCGCCTCTTAGTCTCCTGCGGCAGTGTCCTTCCATCCCCTCCCCCTCGCATGAAGGATGCCAAAAGGACTCGATATGGCGCCCAATCAGGAGCATGTCTGCTGCCCAAAGGACGGCGCAGCGTCGCAGCCCGTCGCCTTTGTCGCGCAATTTCTGGTCGCCGACCGCGCGATCGCGTCCAGCTCCAGGGTGCCACGGCGGCGGGTTGACGGCAATGGCGTCACACCAGGGAATTCTATGCAGCCCGCAACTTAATTCTTAACGTCTGGCACATTGTTAAAAGGCCGACGCATCCCAGGCAGCTGACTGCCTTCATTCCCGTCAACCTTTGACGACTTCACCCCATCGAACCTGTCCTGGTCAATGGTCCGACCGTACCAAACCGTTCTTGATCCCACTGCAGTCGATGGACGCGAACTAGCTGGCCCCGACAGAGGCGCCCAAACCAACCAGCAGCAAACATGGCCGACGGCAACGCCGACAACATCACCAGTCTCGCCGACCTCACCTTCCCCTACCTCTCCACTCTGGTTGTCAACCACGGCGATCGACTGGTGCGAAACTCGACGGGATGTGAGGCTGCTTCCAATCTTCTCCCGCTGTCCAACCTGGGGATCCTCGGACTACAACCCCACGGCGCCAACAGCGAGCACATAAACCTGACAGTCACCGTCGACCCCGCCACTCTCGACGTTGGTCTTCAGCATCTCCAGCACTTTGCCAACGAGCTTTTTCCCTACCCACTCAATGCCTCCAACATCGGCGACGTGGCAACATGGTGGATGAATGCAACAACTCAGGACACGCAAGATACAAAAGACTTCCTCAGCGCCGTGATAAACTCGTGTCCCTCTACGTTTTGCCAATCGAGCGCCATCACGATTGGAAACCCTGACATCGTGGGAATAGGCGTCAGTCCGGTCTCGTAGTTTTTGCCATATGTAAGATGCGAACTTCACTGCTGACTATGCCCTTCAACAGATGCTTATTGCTGTCGGGATGCTGCTTCTTCTCGCCTTCGCTTTTACAATCACGTCATTTGGCCCGATGATCAACATCGTAAGTCGTGCCGTCGACAAGGCTCACAAGGAGCGCGACCACTTCTGCTTCCGCCAAGCCCTCATCGGTACCGTCGACGAGCTCTTCAGCGCTGTCTTCGTTTTCGGCCTCGCCGTAATCGTCTCCACCTTCGTATACCGATACAACACCGAAGCCCGATTCGACGTGCTTATGGCCGACGCGCTCTCCATGTTCTGCAGCACCAGTGTCATTATGCTGGCTGCTCCGTATTGGTCGCACAACGAATTCCGCACCCACTCTACCGCCTCGTTCATTGTGATTGCCATCCTTACCATTGCCCTGTTCGCTACCCACTTCCACGTTGTCAACATACATGCCAGCCCAGTGGAGCTGGCCTGTGGCACCGGCAAAGGATCGGTCAACTTTCGCGACGGTGACCCATTCGATATGAGACTGTTCCGCTTCATCCCTATTGGCTTTGCATGCTGGTGTCTAGCACTGATAGGGGCGACTTTTCATCACCCATACATCAACAAATACCAACCCTACGATCCATATGGCCGGAGGGCAAGGGGCCAGCCGAGACGCACCCCCACAGCCGCGGAAAGGGTCAAGCTGGCGCTGTGGAAGATTGTGGAGTCGTTCCCGACTGTTTTCGGCCTGATAGGCCTCGTTATCTACGCTGTGTACTTCTTCAACACGTACAAGATGATGAAGGATACGTATGGCGAAGCGTTTACGAAAGCGGAAAAGACCTGGGGCTTTGGCCAGTACCTTGCCGTCTTTACATGGCTGCCGCCCATACTGACGTTTTTGCACATGTATTTTGGTAAGTCGATTCCATCCAGCGTCCCCTTTGGCCTGGTGAGTCTGACCAGTTTCACCACAGCGGGAATGAAGAAGATGCTCCAGGCTCGACTTCCCAAAGGGATGAAAGTCTCGCACAGGGTGGAGAAGTCTTTAGACCCAGGAGTGGAGTGGGGCAACATGCCCAGCAGCGAGTCCCATTCCTTCCTCAAAAACCCCACGCATACCATGAGCTACGCCATGGACCCGACAAGACGCAGCAGAGAGGAGTGACGGCTTCCTTGATGGTGACCAGTGCACCGTCATTCGATTCTTTTTCTGCTGCGTGCATTTGTGACTTTTTATTTGGGGGGGGGGGGGCGGGGGGGGGGAGGGGGCTCTTTATTCGATCAGCAGATGCTTGCTCAACTTTTATGGATTTAACAATGATACCACTTGGGAGGACTTAGTTTTAGATGTGTACGGGTTAGTACATTGAATCCTCAATTATACTTATCGTCGCCTGGAGTCCACTATTCCGCCTAGCATCTCTGTTCGAGTCTCACCCGCAAAAAGTCGGCCTAGAAAATGGCCCACCCAGCGCTAATATGTATCGCCGATGACCCTAACCGGCCAAGTCTAGAACATGTTCAAATGTTGGCCAACGGTTCCGCGTTACTGGGCTTTATTGAAGCCTACCTAGTTGAATGAAGGCTTTCGGTTGGATAAGACAGGATGCACCGCCACAGCAGTGCAGCCAAACTCACCAACCTACCGTTTCAGCTGCATGCGCCCTTCCAAACTGCCAATCGCGGCTTTCTTGCGGGCTTCCCAATAAATGACAAGACCAATATATAAGATACCCGGAGAGGAACTCGGCACTGCTCACAAGAACAGAACATCACCATACCTACTCACGAGTTGTAAAACATAGAGACCGCGGACCAAAGCCTTCCGACAGCGGCACAGGCCGACAATACGTCAACTCTCTCGCGCGAGAGCGTATTCGGCATTGTTCCTCGCCCTGGCACTTTGCCTCCTCACACAGCCTTACGGATCCCTCCTCTACCGACCACCGCCCAGCAAACACACCTACTCTGATGGCTATGACGGCTTTGTGCGCGCAGGCTTCTTCCTCTGGAGACTCAATCCCATCGCCTGTGTTTCCGAGGCCATCGTCATTTGCTTCCTGCTCGTCAGGACGACGCTCCTCTCGGCGTGGAAGGCGGGCGCCGCCCTGCCTAGTGCGTTGTTGTGTGGTACGGCGTCTATTTGGCCATTTTATCACGATCATCCGGCGGCACACGGCGAGCAAAACGGCAAGTAGAGGGCACATTGCCATGGGCATGCCGCGGTGATATTGTTGCTGAGGGCGAATAATATCAGCCAGATGGCCCTCGACGATATCGTTCGCGCAGCTGGCAATGTGACGGAACAGGAGTAGGATGATACGCCTGTTGATCGGGGGGGGGGGGGGGCGGCGGCCCCACCGGCGGCCGTGGCAGAACGTCGGACTCGCTCACAGGGACAGATGGGTCGATCTCGTCACGACATTCTCGGTGGTGGTGGTTGCGGTCAAGCTCGCGGCCATGACCCTGCGTGCCGTGGACGGTCCGGGTGCCTGCCTACCTGCCGCGTTCTTAGCCACGGGCTGGTTCGCCGCACGTGCAGCTGCTGCTCTACCTGAGTGTTCCACGTCGAGGAATTCGACGACGACGCGTCCATGCCCCGCGTTGCCGACGCCGTAAACCGCCTGGCCGACGACTTGGGGAATAACCGGTACATGGGCTTTGCGGTCTCCACTGGCAGCGTCGCGGGCGTCGGCTCGTTGTATCTCGGGTACTGCGCCACGTTCAGGGCATGGCGATGGGTATCTCTTTGAGCGAGATCTCGTGCCGATTACCAGGGCGATGGGCGGAGCTCATGTCTTGATTCCGAGGTTGCCCGTCATAGCGGTCTTGTCGCGCCTGCGACGACTGCGTGGGCGTACTGGGTGAATTTTTGCAATCATGCTGCTTTTTGCCGGCGGCTTGCGGTGGTGGATGATGGCGCCCACGAGGCAGCCGAATGGGTGTCTGGATGCGTTTGGGGCGGATTCCCACTCCGGGGTTGTGGGTTGCGCTTCTTGTGCTCGCGTTTTACGTGTTTGGGATCATGTTGTTGAGTTATGATGCCGCCGGGACGAACAAGCCGGGTTGGTTGGATGTTCTTGGGTGATGGCGCGCCGACGCGTGGGTTGCTTGGTTTACGGTTCGGGGTCTGTTGTGGTTGTTTGAGCGTGGTGAGGAACAGAAGCGGATTTGACTAGGTGTCGACTCCTGTCGGGGACTCTCGATACAGCCTGGAAGTACATATTTGAAGTTCTGGACCAGGTTCTCGCTCTCCGGGAGCGTGCCGTGATGCGATCATTCAGTTCGAAAAGGCGGTCATAAGCCCCCGAATCTGTTGAGGGGACAAGGGGGTTTCGTTGGATAATGACAGGCACGCCGGAAATCCATATCGTGTCGACGGAAGGGCGCTGCCGGCTAGCTTGTTGGCCTAGCTGTGAGAACCGACGTCATTGGTCTCAACCACCAACCAACGTCGTGTTCGCCCCGCCATCGAGCTCCGGCTTCGGTCCTTCCTTTTCTTCAGCTTTATTGCAACATCTCGAGGCTCACTGGCAACCATCCATTGCAGTTTCAAGTTGAAGGAACTTGAGATGGCACGAAGTCAGGAGAACAGTCGTACACCGCGCGGTGACGAGTCGGAATCAACACAGCCAACATGCGCCGAGAACGGACATGAGCTCCAACGCTTCAACCTCGACGACGATACCGATGTAGCACCAAGATCTCGGCATTGGAGACTGGACCACAAAAGAACGTTAGTTCTCGTAGGCTCGGCAATCTTGCAGCTGCCAATCTGGGGTAAACAACCCCCCTTGTCTACTCCTCGCCTAAGTAGTACCCGCCTTCAAGACACTAATCACTCACTCCACGGGCACCAGGCTTCGTGATGTGCTACGGCGTCTTCCAAGAACACTACTCGGCCAACTGGGCCCTGGCCGGCAGCCGCGAAGTCACAGGTATCATCGGCACGACCTCCAACGGGGTCATCTACCTGTCGATGCCCTTCCTCTTTGCCCTCTTCACCAAACGCCTCGCACACTGGCGCCAGACGGCCGCCCTCTGCGGCGCGGCGCTCGCCTGTCTCAGCTTCGTCCTCTCGTCCTTCAGCACCCACGTGTGGCACCTCGTCGCCACGCAGGGCGTTCTCTCCGCCCTGGGCTGCGCGCTCGTCTACAGCCCCACCACGCTGTCCCTCGGCGAGTGGTTCGGCACGCGCAACCGCGCCGTTGCGTACGGCGTCGTGCTCTCGTGCAAGAACATCGTCGGCTCCGCCTGTCCGTTCCTCATGCGCGTGATGCTGGACCGCTACGGCTTTCGCGGCACCACGCGCCTGTGGACTGCCGTCACGGCGGCGGCCAGTGTTGCAGGGATTCTCCTCATCCCCACCCCGCCGGCGACGCTGGCGCCCGCGCGCCGCGGCGTGCACTCGCGCCCGGTTCGGATCCCGTGGCACTTTCTCCGCCACCAGACCTTCTACGTGTACGCGGCGGCCATCGTCTTCCAGACGGCTGGGTACGGCATCCCGCAGACATACCTGAACACGTACGCCGCGGAGGTGACGATGCTCTCGCAGACCTCGGCGACGCTTCTGCTGACGCTGTTCAACATCCCGGGGATCCTCTCGTCGTCCTTCTTCGGATATCTGAGCGACAACAAGCGGTTCCCGCTCTCCGCGACGGCGGTCACGGCGATCTCCGCGGCCGGGTCTGCGCTGGCGGCGTTCTTGTTCTGGGGGCTGACCTCGCGCGGGAGCATGGCGCTGCTGGTGCTGTTCTCGGTCACGTTTGGGTTCTTTGCGGGCGGGTATAGTGCCACGTGGGGCGGGGTGGTGAATGAGCTGGAGAGCGAGGCCGCGGGGAGGAATGAAGCTATTGATACGGGCGTGGTGTATGGGTTGCTTAACGGGGCGCGCGGGGTGGGGTATGTTGGTGGTGGCTTGGTTGGCGTGCCGTTGTTGAGAGCTGGGGAGGGGGGAGAGGGGATGAAGGGGTTTGGGTACGGGACTGCGTATGGGCCGCTGATTGTGTTTACGGGGTTGAGCTCGATGTTTGGGGGGTTGGGGCTGTTATGGGAGGTAAGGGGGCTGGTTGGGAGCACGTGCGATGGGGCGATGAGGCGATAGTCAGCCCCGGTAGGGTTTGGGGGATGACTGGAGTGTGTTGATGGGGCTCGTCTTGGAATGAGTGATATCAAGACTGGAACCCAAGGATTTTGTTGACGCAGGTTTACCTGCGGATAAAGTCGTGTACGAGATGTCCGCGAAGAAAGGCGCGTATAATGCGATCTTTGGCCAGCCCACGGGGACGCTGATTGGGAGTACAGGAACAGACCGAGGTACGGTGTTAGCTCTGCCACATTCGCCAACCTGGCACAGCGCTACAACTCAGGTCCCGAGAAAGATAAAGGCGATAGGAGACACAGTCGGCAGAGAGTGAAACGGAAGACACTAGAATACCTGGTTCTTTGATCGGGGTGCTGACTACGCCAAGGATACCTGTTCAAGAGACAAGAAACTGCATATGCCACCTGGTTTAGTCTCTTCTATGTTTGGATCTGCTAGTTGTTTTCCTTTTCGTTTTTTTTTGCACGAGACCAATTGTCATGTAATTATTCACCTGCCAGGTCATTCGGGCATGCTGCCGCATTTGTGATATCAACAAAACCATGACAATGCCTGGCGTCAGTCACGGTCACGAACATACGCCAAGCTGCACATCCTCGTATGCCGAGCCACCCCCGCAAACCAACACTGTATTTTGATTGTGCGTCCCTTGATCCTGCTGGCAATCTGCCGCGGCGGTCTCGCTGCTGTTATTCGACCGGCAGAACTCAAGCGGCCAGCACGACCTGTAGATCGTTATCGAATTAAACCGGCGCACACCCGCCATTGGACGGGCAAATGAAGCCGTATAGTCGACAGCTCGTGCCCGTCTCTCGGCTTCGAGTGCCGGGATGGATGGGTCAAGGTCTGCGTGTGTCACGGTCGTTGATTGAGCCAAGAGATGAGACGGAGATTTAGTTAAAAGGTGTTCAGGTTCCTTGGATTCCTGGTGATGTGACTCCGTTTTGCTAATCTCTAGTTCCAGCACCCGCGTGTGTCTTTGAACAACGCCCAAAATGCGAACAACTTGGAATGCTCTCCTGCTGCCCTCCATCATTGGGGGTGCCGCGGCAGACTGGACGTCAAAGATCAAAGTGTGAGTGCCCCCTTTTCCGTGCACGTTTCATCTCGTGCAAAACCCGGCCTGACAAGGGGATTATGAAGGGTTCGCAATGGCTACTTCCCACTCGACGTCGTCGACAACCTCGAGACGGCCACCATGGCCAAGGTTGAGACCTGGGTTGCCAGCAAGGTGGCGGCAGGCAAGAACAACAACTGCACGCTGGAGAACGCAGCCGTGCGAAGGGAGTGGTATGTCTTCAATTCCACAACCAGCATCCCCAGGTAGACGTCTCTAATAACCCAACTACAGGAGCGACCTCAGCGTCGCCCAACGCGAGGAATACGTCGCCGCCGTGCAGTGCCTGATGAAGCTGCCGGCCAGAGCCCCCAAGGACAAGTACCCCGGGGCTCTCAGCCGGTTCGACGACTTCGTGGCCTACCACATGACGCACGCGGCCCAGCTGCACGACACGATCCACCTGTTCCCGGCGCACAAGCAGTTCCTGTACGTGTACGAGCAGGCGCTGCGCAACGAGTGCAACTACACGGGCTACCAGCCGTACATGAACTACGACCGCTACGCGCGGGACCCCATCAACTCGCCCATGTTCAACGGCAACGCGTCCAGCATGGGCGGCAACGGCGGCCCCGAGCCCGGGTACAAGGGCATCCCTCAGTCCGGCCGCACGCCCAACATCATCAAGTCGGGCGGCGGCGGCGGGTGTGTGACCGAGGGCCCGTTCAGCGAGTATGCGTGTCAAAACCCCTGTCCTTGAGGATCCTTGTACTGACAAAAACAAACAAAACAGCATGGTCGTCAGCCTGGGCCCCACCTCCATGTCGCCCATCCGCGGCATCGCGATCCCCAAGAACGCCTTCGCCAACGGCACCGCGGCCAACAAGCGCTGCCTGCGCCGCGACATCAACCGCAACGCCGCCATGGGCGCCACCGCCGACCGCGCCTACAGCTTGATCGTCAACAACACCGACATCAACGGCTTCTACAACCAGCTGCTCGGCAACCCGCCCCCCAAAAACGACCCCTACCCCTGGGGTGTACGTCTCTCCCTCTCCTTCCCCTTTTCCCTTCTTAGTCCTCCACTAACAGCAAACAGATCCACACAGCAGGCCACTACATCCACGCCGTCGACCCGGGCGCCGACCCCGCGACATCCCCCGGCGACCCCGTCTTCTACTTCCACCACGGCGCCCTCGACCGCCTGTGGTGGATCTGGCAGATGCAGGACCCGGACAAGCGGCTCAACGCCGTGCCGGCCTTTGGCGAGATGCCGGGCCACGGCGGCATGCGGCGCCGCCACGGTTCAGGTACTAATAACAATGCGAGAGCCGACACGGATCCCATGACGGCCGTCATTGACCTCGAGTGGCTGGCGCCGTCGATCCCGCTCATGGAGGCGCATGACCAGCTTGGTGGCAATAAGGGGGCCTTCTGCTATGTTTATGTCTGAAAAGGGGGTGTAATTAGGGTGTGCCTGTTTCGTTCACTTGGTTGTAGCTAAGGTAGGTAGTGTTTAGTTCTAGTCTTTACTTGTTGAGACATTGTTCAATGTTACTAGCGTTGGAAAGTGCGTATAATATGCTCCGCACTGCCCCCTTTTATACGCTGTGTGGCTCTACCCACGGCGCGGCCATTCTACTGGGACAACACAATGCATGCCACATGCCACATGCAACATGAACTACCTACCCAGACCTAGATACCAGCAAAAGAAGTAAATGCCCTATCACTTGCCCCCATGCTAACCAAAGCTCTGTCCCCTTCCGCAACAAAAGACAAAAACAAAACGTCACCAACCTACAAATCCAACTCGTCGGCATGATAAAACTCACTCATCCACTCCCGCTGCGAGGTCCCGTGCCGGAGCAGGTACGAAACCGCAGCGAGGAGCTGGTCCCTGTCGTCGGGCCGCAGGGGCGCGCGCAGTTCCGGCGGGAAGACCATATCCCACTCATAGTTGAGGGCGTCCCCGATGATGTCGTAGATCTCGTACGTCTCCAGCTCGTCCCGGATGACCCACATGGCCATGATGTACGGCGGGGGGTGGCGGAGGGGGGATGGGGCATTTTCGATGTAGTCGGACCACCAGTCGACGTCGTAGTCGTGTATCGGGTCGTAGGGCGGTACTGGGTTTGGCTCGGCTTCCGCTTGCTCTTCTTCCTCCTGGAAATGGTTCTGGACCTTCTGATGCTGGTTCTGTTCCTCCTGCTGTTGCTGCTGCTGCTGCTGCTGCTGCTGCTGCTGCTGCTGCTGCTGCTGCTGCTGCTGCTGTTGCTGCTGCCGCCCACTAGCCAGCGGCGGCTGAAACAGACCCATGTTGTGCATCATAAACAGCTCTGCGGGATCAAGACCAAGACAAACAACGCCACCCGCATTCATATCCGCCTGCGCCTCCAACTGGTCCCAGTACCCCGGACTCCGCGACGGATGGCTCCCCGGCGAAAGCTCCATAGGAAACCTCGGATCCACCTCAAGATCCTCGCCACCCGCGGCCGTACGACCAATCACCCTCCGTGGTCCCTCCATACTAGGCGCGTACGGGTCCACGCCAATCTGCCACAGGCACCGCTGGTCCGGCGGCTGCCGCATAATGATGCGCGTGCGCCGGTCCAGCTGCTCGCGCAGCCGGAACATGGTCCGCGCGTGCTGGTTGATCAGCCACCGCCGGCGCTGCTCGCGCGCGTCCTGCGTGTCGTCTGACGGGCCCCAGAGCGCGAGGCGGGTCTGTTGTGCCTGTTGCGCTCTGCGCGCCTCGTCGGCAGTCTGGTCTTGCAGACGCTTGAGTTCCTGCGCTGCGTGTCGCTGACGGGCCCATTCTTCCGACACGTCGCGGAGGTGCCGCTCTTCTTCGATGTCTCTTAGTTTGTCCGACTGGTGGGACGTGGGCGAGACGAAGAGAGAGTCCGAGTCACGCCCGCTGTGACGGCTTGGGGCGCGCCTGTTTGTGAAGTTCGGGGTGAGTAGTCCATCGTGGCTGGGGAGGCAGTAGGTGGTCCTCCACTTACTCGGGCGTCGTCAGTAGAGTCGTGTCTCGACGGTCTTTATCTGCCGCCTCTTCCTTGGCCCTTTTCGCGGCCTCTCGCGCCTGGATCCGGGGCAATATATGGTCCTCGTAGTGTGCAATCTCGGCGTTGATGAGCAGATGATGATTCTCGGAACCGTAGAGACGTTTAATATCCCTGTCATCGAACGCCTGCTTCTTGGGTGGTCTTGTTGTCGGTAGCGGCCCCTCGTCTTCGTCATCCGAGTCCGACGATGAATCCGGCGTGGGACTTCGGAATCGCCCCTGACCCGACCGAGGCGGTATCGGTGTGCTGTGTTTTGAGCCCGATCCGGATCTGCTGTGCTTTGAGCTTGACCCTGGTGTGTTCTGCTTTGAGCTTGACCCTGGTATGTTGTGCTTTGAGCTTGAACCTGACCCTGATGGAGGTCGCGGCAGCGACTGTCCCGTGGAAGGTGTTTTCGCCCGCTGCGAGGAGCTAGATCCGGATGATATCACTATGATCTCGTGCTCCGTGTAATTGTTCCTCCTACTGGTGCTGCCAGGGCGCTGTGTTTCGGAAACCACTGTCAACACTCCCGACGACGGGAGGAGCCCCCTGTTGCGGGCCTGGTAACTTTCCGACGGTGCCAGTCTGGGCGGGATTTCATCAACTATGACAACCCTCGACCGCTTCGAGGAGCCAGATCCGGATGGGCCATCGTCTGCATATCTTCGTTTGGAGCTGCTCCCAGACCTTGACTGGGGTGTCCCGTCCGGATTCTCTTCTAAGCTAAGCTCCTTAAGCTTCGTAGACTCCTTAGTCTTCGCAGGCTCCTCAAAGGAATCAGACGAATCAGACTCCCCCTCCTCCTCCGAGTCAGGCGCAACAGGGTCCTCAGGCTCCTCGCCTTCCCATTGTTAATGGTCGCCGTTATTGAGCTGATACCGGCCATACCCAACCACTTGACGTAGGTGGTCCTCTTCCACGATTGCGAGGCTGATACCGGCCGGGATCTGCTTTTTGTCGCTCCTCCAAGCGTGACCCGCGCCGTCATTGCCCAGGGTATCAATCTGGGCCGTTTCGAGCCTGTACTTTCTCGTGGCCTGTAATGTCACGCGTGGCAGTCTGAACTCGCACGAGTGGAAGTCATTCGGGACCATCGGCTGGTAATGGTATTCACGCTGTGTACATGCCCGAAGGACGCCTTGTTAGCCAAGCACGGGATTTAAAAGGAAGGAGGGAGGTTCAAGAACAGATAACGTTAGGGACACGCACCGTCAAACAAATGAATATATGGCGGTTGGTGTAGGCCCCGTACGTGCGCACGCCGTATATCTTGCCCACCCGATTCTTGTGCTTGGACTCTGGGCCGCAGTCGTATTTGTAGAGCACGATGAAAGCCTGGTAGATATCGGCGGTGAGGACAAACATGTCTTCTGAAATCCAGCAGTTCGGCGTCTGGATCTTCTCCCACCAGTTGAGCTTCAGTTTTGGTATCCTCACCCTTCCGCCGTTTTCTCGCGGAGGGCCTTCGACGTTGGTGTAGCTCAGCTTCTCATTCAGCGCCGCGTATACCTCGTAGCAGGGGTGCTCTTCGCCTTTCATCAGCACGACCTCGAGAACTGCGAAGTGCAGGGCCTTGATGCGCAGCCAATACCATGGTCTGCCGAAGAGGAGCAGCGCGAGCGAACTCCAGAAGCTGTTGTTGATGGCAACCTCGGGCCTGCTCCTCGCCGGGTCTGCCCGCCAAAAGTTTGGGTGCTTGACGAACACAACCTCTTCAACCAAGGGGAACCCGCGGAACCATATGGGGTGCAGCTCGCTGTCTGTTTTTTCCGGCCGCCGCGACCCCATCCCTTCGATGTACTGCATCCAGTGTCGGTTCCTCACGACGTTCTCTTGGTCGGCGTGGCGTATCTCCCGTATCGTGAGCGTATCCGAGTTCCTCTTCCGTGCATACGCTCTCTCTCGCCCGTACTGAATACGGAATGGCAAGCTGTATCCCAAACGTTTTGTTCTTTCTATGATGCTTCCAGTCATGTCGTATCCTGGGCTCGGTGCTGGATACCCCGCGCGTACTCTCCAGAACCGGTGAACACGTTGTTCCTTCGCTATGGCGGTGAGGTCGTCTTCAGAGTCCGCTTCCGAGTCGTTTGGATGAGGGATGCTTTCGAGTCCCACCCTCTCCTCGGGGGGTGTCGACGAACGGGTCACCTTCGGGGTTGTCGCGGTCGAATAGCTGCAGCGTTCTGACTGGCAGATACTCTGCCGGGTCCACCACGGGCTCCCATTTTCGAATCGTCTCAAACTCGCGGTAGTAGAGTGCAATGGCGACGCCGTCCCTTAGCTCGTGTGACAGCTCGTTGAGAATCGTATCCCCCTCGGCTCTGGCTTGGACGGCCATGGTCACGGTGAACATGCAGCGATTTTGCGCCCAAGTGCTCGAGGACCGAAACGTTGGGTTTGTTGACAACGTGGCAGGGAGTTAACTGATGAGTCGGTTTTGGGATAATTACCCCAGCGATGCGGTGCGAACTGGTCGCATACTTTGGTAAGGAAAAAGCTTACAGCACCTTGTTTGAGGTCGCCATCGGTGGACAAAGACATGGCGGTGCAGGCGACAAACCGTCCGCCCGCATTCGGCACAATTCAATGAACAAAAGAGCAGGCGGTAGAAAACTTAGAATGAGCTGAAGGTAGTGAGGAGAAAGGCCATGCATGGTCTGGTCTTTGTTGACATGGTGCCGGAATAGGGATAGATGCACAATCAGCACGGACACCAATAATAGGGGTGGTCACAGAATGGCAGTCGAGAATGGGCACTCAGGCTGTTTCGAGGACATACCAGCAGGCACCACAAGCAACAATCGAGGATCGATTGATGATCCATGTCTTTGATCGACACGGTGAACAAAGTCCATCGCAAATTGTTGCGCTTCACATCCAGTCGCCAGGCGCAAGTTCATGATCCACGTGGCCCAAGACAAGCAATATATGAGGAACATTGAGCTCTCGCTTTGTTAAATTACCCAGATTCGGCAACGATATACCTAGGTATCTACTGAACAATTGATTGGGGCCGGCTGCTCCAATACTTGATGCTCACTCGACAAGTTGTCATGTACCGGACAGCTACACACAATAACAATAAGAAAATATCGGTGCATGCTCAGTTCCATTTGGCCATTTTATCACCTCATGAATTAAATCCCAAACCATCACTCCACCTCTCTTCTCCGTCATATCCATCTCCTTTCAGTCCGGCAGTTTACCATTAAAAGGGCGCAGCGAGAATGATGCAGCACTGCATTCGAGCCAGTTCCAGCTCCCCCCAAAGCCTTGCCAACTTGAACTTTCATACAGTGATGCGTGAGCGTCGATCATTGTCCGGGATGTCCCCAGATGCGCCAATTTGCTCACCACTTTCATCCGCCTGGTCGACGTCCATGTCATCCGCGGCATACTGAACAGGGTTTCCCCCCTCAGAACTGGCGACACTGCCACCTGACTCGCCCGTGTAGTACGAGTCCGGAGAGCCGAGGCAGGCTAGCTGGAGAAGCTCCCAGACGTAGAGCTCTACCTCTTCTGTGTTTCGTTCGTGTTAGCCAATGTTCATAATCATTGATCGCAGCGAGAGAATCGTGATTGGACTTACCATTTCCCGTATAAGGGTCTTCCAGTCTCTCATCGTGGACATTCCACAGCCAACCCTCGATGCGCGCGGTGATTTTCTTGGCCCATTTCTCCTTGAAGTCGGCGACGAAGCGATGGGGCCGGGGGATGTGGTGGCCATCCTGGGTAACCGACGCGGTGGACGAAGGGGGATCATTGTCTCTCATGTCGTCATGGCCTCTGCCTGGGAGAGTGCCACGGGGACCCACAGCGGCTTTCTGGGAGTCCTGCGAATCTTCAGAGGTAGAGTACTCGCTGGTCTCGTCGGAGTAGTCGTAATCTTCTTCGTCCTCAGGCTCGTCGCGAACCAGGGAGCTGTCCTGTGCCTCTGGCTCATCATCCGGGACTTGCTGGACCGGCATCTGAGAGGCCTCGAGCAAGCGGTTGACCTCGGCCATTTGCCAGTGGTTGTCATCCCACCAGCCTTCGTACTTTGCGGACTGTGCTCCATGAAGATCGCTGACATGCGGCACCCCGATCGCTGCTCTCTAGGCGGGCGTCTCGGGAGCATGCGTGAATGTAGTCAGGTTTGTGGGGCCCCAAGGCATGGGAGGTTGGATGCCACCATGATGTTGCCAATGGAATGTATTAGGCTCGTTGGGGTACATGTACATGTAGTAGGGCGTCGTGTATCCATATGGTGAGAAGTTGTGGACATTGCCGTATGGTTGGTAGTCTCCCTCGGGAGACTGGTGGTACATGTAGGGGTCGGAGTACATGTAGGTGTCGGAGATTTCCGCAGGCATCGAGTTCATGGTTGCCTGGAATCTGCGGGGATTGTTTGCGTTGGGATCCATGGCTGTTGCTTTTAATCCCTGATCGCGGTGTCCGGCAGCGATTTGAATGTGTCTTGAAGGGTTGCGTGGAGGGGATGATAGGTGGCGGCTGCCAAGATAAGACGATTAGTGAGAATGGAGGATGATCGATTGTCTTGGTTTGGTGAGGTAAGGGCGCGGTGTGAGAGAATGTATAGATGTTGCGTGCGGCGGGAGGGATTTTTTGAAGGAGTCCAAATTTGAGGTTTTCTCGTTGGTTGTGCGGTGTCGAGGAGAGGTCAGAGAAAGAAGAGTTCGGAGGAGGGGCTGAAAGCTTCATACTCCACAACAATGGTGAATGTTGCGGTAGCGCGTGAGGGTTCCAATACCATACCGTGCGAGTCTTGCGAGAACATGTGACTGTTAAGATAACGGGTGAATGATGCGATGTGTTGAATGTGAGTGGCAAGAAGGCTAGTGTTCTGGTGAGCCAATCACCGACCGCGCATCTTATTGTTGAAGCAAACTGCACGATGGGATCCACCCCAGCCCCCCTGCACTGCGGCGAGCTCGACGCAGAACAATAGGAGTCAATTGCATTGAAAATCGCGAAAATGACACGCAACAAAAGCAGCAACCGCGTGTATTGCTTGGAAGCGTGTTTATATCTAGGCACACAAGCGTGACGTCCGAGACGAGGGTGCATGCGTACCGTAATAGATACCATCAATGGAAACGGAAGACCAGAAGATTACCTAGATCAGATACCTATTTATCTCACCGGGATATCACCGCTTCCAAAACGCCCGCCATGGAGCTGATCGTGAGAAAAGAGAAGATTGGGAAAATGTCTTTTTTTTGGGCCGGTCTAAATCTAAGGTACCTCATAATGATTAATGAAATTCTATAACGCTGCCAGTGAACAGAACTGAACCAAGGAAATATCCAAACTGCATTGGCGTGATCCAAAACAAGCCTCCACTCTTCCTTATCACTATGAGCGCTTCACCTGCTCAGTGTTGGGCCATGTCCCGCACTTTGCTAGATCATGTCTTCAAATAAGTCGTCAATGTCGGACAAGTCCAGCTCCAAGCCCTCCTCCGCCAGCATGGAAGCATACAGCTTGTCCACTCGTACGCTGATGGAATCGTCCATCTCTGTAATATTGAGATGCTCCAGGTTTGAAATATCGATGTCGTGATCTGACATGGCCACATCTAGATTTCTTGTTAATCGCTGTTGCTGTTATAAAAGTAAAAGGAATCAACTCACTAGCGGGATAGTTTAGCTCCAGGACTTGATCTTTGTGGATATCTTCCATCCATGCCTCGATTCTTGCAGTCAAATCTCGTGCCCAGACGTAGGGTTTGTGGTCGAGGTATGGCTTCCACGGGTTCTCTGTCTCGTACTCGGAGATGACGACGCTGGGTTCAGGGGACTCATATCCCATATTTCTGTGGCCATGACCTTCAGAGGGCTCATCCTCCAGCTCAGTCTCCTCCCTCTGATGGTCAGCATGGATCATTTCGTGCGCCACCAATATTGAACGCGGCTCCATCCACGGCTCAACAGGTGCTGGCTCCTGAGTTAACGACCTGGAGGACTCATCGGTGAACCTCGACTCTTTAGCATCCTGCATATCGGACGCTGCTTGCTAAGCAGGCGTTACGACGGCATAGTTGCTATTCGAGTTAGCCGAAAGCTCCATCGCTGGGGGGGGGGAGGAGGTGGTGAAGAGCGCATGATGTCAAAGGATGCATCCAACAGCGTAGATTGAGCGATCCGGAGGTTCGGGAGAGACCGCTTGATGATCTCTGTGGCTGGGTGGTTTTCCAAGCGATTCATCGCGGTGGACTTCTCCAGCATCTCAGTGTAATCGCCCATAGCGTCGAATATCTGGAATCCCGTCGTCCAGATAGGGTTGTCGGCGCCCATGTCAATATTACAATATTGAGGGGCCGTGTTGGAGAGACTCGCAGATTGAATGCGTTGCTGACCGGCAGTTGGGGAGTTGATGTCGAAGGGAGGGATAATGTTTTGTTCTTGGTGAAAGGCCCCGCGGCCAACCGCAGAGTTAGCCGAGTGGGAGTGAGGAGTGGATGCACGGGAACCGGCTGAGCTGATTGCAGTGAAAGCCATGGTCGATGTGCATATAAGTTATCCGGGTGTGTAGGCAGATAGGTATGACTGATGATATTCCCAGGTACATATGCTGTGCGCAGAAGAGACTAATGGGAATGAATACAGTAGTATGCAAGAGAAAGGCGAAGTGGTTGATGGATGAAAAGTAATAAGAGAGAGGTCCGGAGAAGAGCAAGTCGGTCTTTGCAAAAGGGAACCTTGCAGAAAACGAAAAGAGGTACAAATGCTCGGTGGGAGACGACTGACGTCATGGGCGAGGTTCACCCAACGATACACCCAATAAGCGTTATCCTCCGCAAGTGTGGCAACATCTAAGATGGGATGTTAAAGGTTCCCTGTGCAAATCATGTTTTACATAAGCAATGAAGTTTGGGGTGAAGGTTCATCGCAGAGCGGACGAAGCAGTATTATGTAAGTACCTGGTAATGTCCATGTTGAAGCCACCCAGACTGACCCATCAGAGTTGGAAAGAGACTGGCGACGGAAGGACAGGTGGCAGCTTTTATAGGCAAGTAGGTATTCAAGGAGTTGCCTGATCCAACGAACCCAACTAATCAAGCCATTCCTCACGCCAGGCAAACCAGTATCGTGACGCACATCTCTAGCGGAGCAAATATGAATATACCATGAGGATGACTGGGTGCCTCAACACGTCACCCAGGCACTTGGGCCGCGGGCAAGAGCCACCCTGATGGCTCCAGTACATTTGGTTAGTTTTTCCAGGCCAGTGGTAACTTGGAAGAATCAACCGCCCTTTCCATCGCTACCAAACCCTTCCCGAGAAAACAACACCGTGACGCATTTTTGGGGGCTCCGTCGGGATTCGAACCCGAGACCTCGCACAATGTGAGCCAGTTCCGGAGCTGCTCCCTGGCGTAGGTAGGTAGGGATCCATGTTGCCGCATTTATGAAGCTAAGGGCCTCGGTTTTTAGGGCCTCGAAGACCGCCGGCTCCGCTCGATACCGTTGGGCGCCGGTCATCAGGTAGAGCACTGTAGGCATCTCCAATCGTGTTTTGCCGACCAGCACTTGTGTGTGTTCGTCCGACATCGGGACGGCAGGGATGACAGTTCTGTCCTCTGGGATGGCTTGCTCGTTGGTTGGGAAGTACGGGAGCTTGAGAGCCCCCGTCTGTTCTCGGCGCCCCGGGCATTGTATCTGTTGGTTCGTGTGGGGGGAAGGTTCTGATGTGTGCGTCAGTAGGCGTCGGTGGCGTTGGGTATCTCAAGTGTTCTACACTCCAAACGACTGACAAGCACATTGAATGGGATCTCACTTTGACAGCCATCAGCCTCTAGGTTACTAGTATAAGGTACCTGACACTTTATTCAATGTTGCGTTCTATGTGAAGTCAGGAGATGTCCAATCTAAATTTACTTCTGTTTAACCTTGTGCCTACCAGGCAGGCTTGATATCGATGGGTAGATATGTTTGAGGACCTTCTTGAACTGAAGACCGTTCATGTCACCCATAGAAGCCAAGGACGATCAGCGAGCTTTTTCTAAAGCATGTCTTTCAGCACTGAACCGCAGTCTCTCGCATCATTCGATAGGCCGCTTCTCAGTGTCTTTGGGAGATCTTCTTCGCGGCTTTGACAGCCGGCCCTCTGACCACCTGCGACACACGCTTAGATTGGGACGACATCCAGCACACAGCAGGTAGGTAAAGTACCCAAGCTATAGCATACAGCCTAGGTGCGTGACAAGTTAGATGGCAAGCTGGATGCGAATTTACGAGTTACACCAGAAATCATGGGAACATATGGACAAAGGAAAAGGGGCTCGAGGGGGAAGAAGAATGAACCTAAAACCTATTATCGAATGCTCAAGATCAAGAAATCCGTTGGCTTACCAAAACAAAGTTCAAGGGCCGCGGTATCACTCACACGTCACGAACCGACCCAATTGACCAATGGCGGCTGAACACTCCGGGCGCCATTGTGACGGATGACGTTGAACAGCGGAGACCCTTCCGGCACGGCGCAACCGACGTAACGCGACGTGGGGACTTGCTCCAGCGAACCCTTTGTAGGTACAAAGAGAGTGCAGCATGCACACGTCGAAAGAAACAGTGCGCCAAATTCCCCTCTCCTCAAACTTCAACATCTCCGTTCGTTGAGGTTTCATATTATCCACCATCTCTCCTGTCAGCCTTCGCTATACTCACCCACTCCCCCCGTTTACACACAACCAAGAGCCCGAAATGTACTCCAAAGTCGGCTTCGCCAACACATACGAAGGTGCAGACGACAGCCAGCGGAAAATCAGCAAGTCGGAGATTGAAGAGCAGAGCAGGCACAGCAACGTCAACTTGAAGGGGTATCTGCCGAGTAAGCAACCTCAACCATGCTAACTTGTGCAAGTCAGGCAAGGGATACTACATGCGCACCACGTCGGAGATTGATGAGAGGGAAGCCTCGATGAGCCTGAGGGTCTTTTTGCTAACTACGCCGGGGGGGGGGGGTTGCCTCTTTTTGCAGAGGACCAACCAGATGCGCTCAATCACTTGTACGAGGAGGAGGCGAGTGCACTTCAATCCATCCGTCTTCACATTTCCGCTGGGAAAGCATGCCTACCTGAGGCAAGTAGGTGACCTGGAGGTGCCTAGCTGACACAGACCGGGGTCAAAGATTCGAGAAAAGCGAGCCGAGGCGATCAAGAAGGACCCGACCCTTGCGGTACGTTCACATCATTTGCATCTGCATCATTCGAACAGATCTAAAATTTGAAACGAACCACACACAAAACAGGCGACGTTGCACGGGAACAAGCCCTCGAAGGGCGCCATGATGGACAAGGAGCTGCAAGCCGAGGAGGAAGCCATGCTGCGGAAGAAGCGGACGGACAGCATGTCGGGAAATAGTTACTAGTGCAAGCTGGACCGGACAATCAAATGTGCAGCGTTCCTCGACGACATGGACAAGAGAACCATCAGTTACGGGCCGGGACATTCAATGGGCGACCAAGACGAGGCCAAGCAGTTCAATGTGGTCCAAGACAAGAACAAGACTTTGGCAGTATTTTATGCAGCCTGCCTGCGCACCGCGTTGCAGTAACGTATTTTGTCTTCGGTTTTGCTGGAGTATCCCTGACAGCATGATTATAACCCGATTTACCACAGCAGGTGATTCGTTCTGCTGGAATTACAGTTCTCACCAATACGCCAATTCCAGTGTGCAGCCAACCAAGAGTCTCAGACCGCACAAATGACCTGGAATGCTAACCCCCTGAGAAAAGCCAACAACACCACGGCAAAAGAGAACCCACAGCACATCACGATTGTTTGGATAACATGTCGCATTTCAAGTCACGACTACTGACTAAGTGGGTGGACATATATATACCTCGCTAACACTACCAGAGGTCGCCCGTACCTACGCCCCCGAAAGAATACAATCGGCAATCTTCTCCGCCAGCGCATAGATGGTCGCCTGCGGGTGTCCAGGCATGGCAAACGGCAGCACCGAGGCATCCACGACCCGCAACCGATCGACCCCGAACACCTTGGCGCGCCAATCGACCACGGCGCCGGCGGCCGCGCTCTTGCCCATGGCATTCGTGGCCGAGGCGTGCCAGATCTGGATGGCGTTCGCGCGGATGAAGGACAAGATATCCGCGTCGGACTGCACGGCGGCGCCGGGGCGCACCTCGGGCCCGACTTTCACGGCGCCCAGGGCGGTCGCGTTCCAGGCCTGGCGCAGGCGCTTGAAGGCCGCGAGCGCGACGTCGGCGTCGGCCGGGTCGGACAGCCAGCCCATGTCCACGACGGGCTTGTCGGCGATGCTGGCGCTGGAGATGGTCACGGAGCCGCGCGAGAACGGGTTGAGCACCACCGCGCTCAGGTCGCCGATTGTGGTCACGCCCGCGCCCGTGCCCGCGAAGCTGCCGGCGAGGTACTCGACTTCTGGCACGTCGGCGGGGAGCGTGGCGAGGAGAGAGGCCGTGCGTGGGGAGAGGGAGGTGCGGGAGGACGCGGGGAGTTTCTCGAAGGCGATGTAGCCGCCCGCAGAACTGAACGGGCCGGATTGGGTGGTGGTGTATTGTTGGAGGATGGTGGCTTGGCGGGCGGGGTCGGCGAGCTCGCTGGCGAGGGAGGGGGATTGCACGCCGTTTTGCACGCTGAAGAAGATGGGGTCTTGCAGGTTCTGGCCTACGCCTGGGAGGTTGGCGATCACTGGGATGGAGAGGGAGTTGAGGGTTGCTTGCGGGCCGATGCCCGAGAGGAGGAGGAGTTGCGGGGAGTGGAAGACGCCGGCGGAGAGGATGACTTCTTTCCGGGCCGAGAGGGCGTAGGTGAGCGTGCCGGTGGTGACGGAGACGCCGGTTGCTTTGGTGCCGGAGAAGAGGATCTTGGAGGCCTGGGTGCGGTTGTAGACTTTCAGGGTGGTTTGCTGGAGGGCTTTGGCGAGGTAGCTGGACTCGGAGGACGAGCGGATGGCGTCGGGCGTGATGGTCTCGGTGGTGTAGGCGGCGCCGGAGAGGACGCCGCTGTTGAAGCCGATGGTGTTCTTGGCCAGCCCGATGGCGGCCAGGGCGACGGAGAACCAGGTGTTGGTCGGGTCGACCCAGTTCGCGTATGACACCTGGAGGGGCCCGCATGACGCCGCGGCGGGCGAGGAGCAGAACACGGTCGGGTCATAGCTGAAGGTAGCGTTGGGCGTGTTGCGTTTGGCCCAGTTCGGGGGCGTCAGGTGGGATGACTTGATGAAGTAGGGCAGCAGGTTGGTCCAGGTGTAGCTGGGGCTGCCCACGGCGTCGGCCCAGCGCTGGTAGGTGCTCTTGGTGGCCCGGTGGTAGCACATGGTGTTGATGGCCGAGCTGCCGCCCAGCGTCTTGCCCGCGGCATAGTGAACCTTGCGCCCGTTGGCCCCTAGCTGTGCCTCGGACAGCAGCTCCCAGTCGACGGCCGGGATGGGCGGGAAGAACTCGACGGGCGCCAGCACGGGGTCTGAGAAGGCATAGCCAGGGACCGTCGTCAGGTTGCCGAAGTCGGTCTCGTAGAAGCCCCCGGCCTCGACCACGCTCACCGACGCTCCCGAAGCGGCCAGACGTGCAGCGATCACCAGGCCGGCAGTTCCGCCGCCCACCACTGTTGAACGGCCAAGTTAGCATTCAGGGTCGGGACTAGACCTGATATACCGGTGTTACAAGTGCGGGAAGGAGTGGACTCGGAGTTCTACATGTCACTGCGACTTAAAGTCTGTGCGAAGATCATGCACGCAGACACATACCGACGTAGTCATAGGTCGCGTTACCCGAGGCGGGGAACGAGCTCGAGACAGAGGCGGTTCTTTGGCTGACAAGAGCCCACACGGGGTGCGCTAGTGCCAGGAGAGCCACCGCACGGGCTATCACACCACCGAGGATCACCATTGGGATTTGAGTCCGTCTGTGGGTGGGTGTGGTGGGGAAAGACGGAGGGCTGGGTTGGACTGGGCTGGGCACTTTTCACTTGTCGATGCTGACCGAGACACCTGGAGATTAGCTAAAACCAAGGTGAAGAGGAGGTGAGCCTGGGAGTGAGTGGCAGTAAGGGACGGAACCAGCTTCGGAGGTTCGAAACCACGGGGGGGGGCAATTTAACAGTAACATATAACAGGTTGCCCAGCCTCCCTTGGCAACAGCGTACCACTGGATGGCTCGACCAGTATCCAGGAATGGCTACTGGCCGGTAGACATATGGCGACTGCAGTGCGTCACGGTAGCAGGCGAGCTATTGTAAGCTCGCAGAAAATAGACGGCAATAGCAGCAGACAAGCAACCAGAATGCTACCAACAGGGCCACTGTCTAGCCGGTTGCGGCCGGGAATGCGACGATAGCTGGGGGTTATTATCGAGCCATATCTGCCGACATTCTGGTACACTAGTAACCACCTAGCAAGCCTGGCAATGTTAGCACCAAAGATAGCGTTCAGAGAGCAAAAAGAACGACAAGAAATCGCGGGCGTGAGCTGCGGGGAACCGCTCCGGCCGATCATGAAGCTGAGCGCGCGCGCACAGAGGAAAGCTTAAGGGATTTTTACTCACAGTAGCTCCCACTGCCAGCTGTCAATCTGCACAGGCTTCAAGAGCCGGGGGCACGGCTCTCTGTTCCCGGGCTTCATGTTGCCGTCACGGTTCAAGACATGACCAACTGACCATAATTAGGTAGGTCCATGCCACGGTCCCAGCGTCGACTGTGAGGAGGTGAGAAGAAGATAATAATAGTAGGTAATTATTTGGCCAGTGACGGGTCCGTCTTTGCGCCATGTTCAGGTCCAGTTGCGGCACATTCTGCGTTCTCCTCGGCGGCAAGTTCCAGTCACTCAGGCGTCCTTCTAACAGCACGGTCCTCGTCTGACCTCCGTCTTCAGCCACCAAAAGTCTTCACAGCACGGACTTGCCCCTCTTGGGCCGTTTAGACCGCGTTGGGTTGCATTGCGGGATGAAGCGAGGACTAGTGTGACACAGGCCTCGTCCAAGCGTGGTATAAACGAACATGGGAGATTTGTTCGACCACACCGGGTAAATCAAAGAGTGGGCTCCGGTGAAGACCCTGGCTGTCTGTGTCTGAGGGAGCTGTGGGGTAAAGGAAGCTTCTTGGGAATCCTTGCTGTCCCGGGAGACGACGACGAGTGCCAGTGCGGTGATCAGCACTCACAGAGAAGGATAAGATCACGTAGATCAGTTCGAACACAGTAGGTAGGTAGGTAGGTGCCCAGGCTACCAAATATCACGAACTTGACTGCCAGGAATGCTATGGATAGACGAAGATTCAATACTCCAGAACGGACTGGGACTTGAATGTATGTACTTGCGTGACGCTGATGGCCATCCCGACAGCAAAACCAAACAGGGAGTCAATTTTAGCCAAAGCCCTGGCCGCAGCTGAAGACGATGCAGTCCACCAATCTCGTTACCTGGTGACCTCATCCCAAGTCTGGGGGGACCGAACAATGCACGCCCTGGCAGCACGCACTCGCTCTGCAAAGTGGCAGCCAACGTGCCGTGTCGCTGTAGAACACGGTACCGTGCTCTCCTCCCCAGGACCCAAGCCACGGCAGGCAATCTCCCCCCCCCCCCCCCCCCTCCAATCAGGTCGGCGCGGCCGCAGCGCCACCAGTTCGTTGGGGAGGGGGGCTCGGGCTGGCAGAGCTTGATTCAAAACCTGTCAAAGCGTCTGAGCGTCCCGTCAATTCCAAACGTTGTGCAGATCGATCTCGAGGTCAATCGCGAGCGATGGCAAGAAGGCCATGGTCGTAACCCGCCGTAGCGTACCGTCTGGGTATTAAAGGGGATCCGCTCCTGATGCTCCATGCTTCATGCCGCAGGGCTGAGTTACGGTCATCCATCATCTCATCTTCCTACCTGCCTGCCTGTCTGTCTGTCTGTCTGCCCTGCTCTCATGTCTATGTGGCAGACCCTGAAGAAAACAACCCTTCTTCGTCGGACATTATCACCAGATACCGTGTAGTTTGACATGGCGCTCGTGAACTTGGCCGTGTTAGCCAGAGAGGTGGTAAGAGACACCAGCACAACAACTCCTACGATTGTCAATGACTGCCGGGACCTGCAGTGAGCTAACAGCTGCGTTCTTTGCAACACGGACGTGCAGGCAACGATGCAGTCCCGCGCGACAACCATATACGGCTTCATGGGCGCCTTTGTGCCTTTGGCATTCATGGCCGTCTGCCTGCGCTTGTACACCAGGTTCAAGTTTGCCAAGATAGGGGGCGACGACATTGCCATATCCATCGGATTTGTATGCGGTTTCCCCTTTCGATCAACAAAACTGGTCGCTGACAGCACGCGCAGGTGGGATACACTGGGCTCATGATTGCCACCATATACGGTAAGTCCGATTCAAGTTTCGTCCACATACATAAAGCTCACTATCGCTGCTGGGTCTCAAATACTAACAAGAACAACAGCCGTCAAGTACGGGCTTGGCCTGCACATTTGGGACGTCCCCATAGAGACTGGGGTTAGCATGCAAAAGGCAAGTTTCTATATGGCCTCCTCCAATCTAGACTTCAGCAGCAGACTAACTCAATCGCGTGGACAGTGCGGCTTCACCTCCCAAGTACTGTACCCATCGTCACTGGGCGCCATCAAGCTCTCCATCATTCTCTTCCTCCTGCGCGTCCTGCCCGCGGACAACGGCTGGAACAAGCCGCTCTACGGGCTCGCCGGATGGGTGGTGGCGTCCGAGAGCGCCTTCACCATCGCGCTGTTCCTGCAGTGCCGACCCATCAACTTCTACTGGGACAAGACCGTCGGGGGAACGTGCTTTGACCAGCCAAAGTTCTACTACGTGGATGCCGCCCTGAACATGACGACGGACATTGTCATCCTATCCCTGCCGTGGTTCATCTTTCGAAGTGAGTTCCCCAGAGAAGCGGTGCAAACGTCTGTTTTGGAACTTAGAACGAGCAAGATACTAATTTGGCACTTCTAGACTTGAACCTCTCCAGGAGAAAGAAGTACGAGCTGCTGCTGATCTGCTCCGTCGGTGTATTGTGCGTCACCCACACGCTCAGTCCATACCCCTGTGTGTTCAAGGTTGCTAACAACCACCCAGCACCCTAATCTCGAGCATCGTCCGCCTGCCGTATCTCCACAACCTCAACCAGTCCCTCGACCCAACCTGTAAGCTCATTCCCACTCCCACCTCCACCAGCAACTTATACCTACCTGTTACGCAACCCTAACACCCGTGCGCAAAACAGGGGACGTAGTCGACATCTGCATCTGGTCCATCGCCGAACTCGGCTCCGCCATCACCCTCTCCAGCGTCCCCGCGATCCGCCCTCTGATCGTGCACCACTTCCCGCGATACATGGGCTCGCTGCTCAAAGGCAGCACCGGCAGCGGCCGCAACAGCGGGATCAAAAACTCGGGCTCGCACCGCGGGGGGGCCACGACGGGGGGAAGCGGTAACAGGAAAACCACCACGTACCCGGGCTCCGAGGCCGCCGACCAGGCCAGCGCCAAGCCCAGCTGGTTCTCGTACACGGAGCTCGAGGACGTAGACGGCAGCCTGCGCAAGAAGCGCAGCGCCGACATGGAGAGCCAGGAGCACATCCTCGAGCACGAGCACGAGCCGCGCAGCGTCGCGGTCCCGGCTGGGGTCGGCAAGGCCAAGAGCTGACTCCTTGACGTGTTTGTTCCGGCTTTTGCGGGGGCTGTACATTAATTACCATACCTATGTAGGTGGACTGGCGCCTAACATGGCTGGGATCACCAGACGTGCGGCGGCTGCCAATTTCCCGGCTGGTTATCTACGGCATTTCTTTTCCTGTTGGTATTATTTTCATGGGCATTGAAGGTCATTCGGTTTGCTCAAGCGACTGTCTTTAACTTGACTATACCCTGGATGAGCTGGTACTGAGTGATGGGTTTGCTCCTAGGGCATGGTTTTCTTGGCAGCATTGGGAAGGAAAGGAACTGGATCGGGATATTAAACGGTTTCGCTCGCTGAGATGGTCTCTGTCTCTACTTGGAGGGAAAAGGCACCGGATTGGCGGATTCTCGGGAGATAGCTAGGACAGCACTTTGATTATCCAGGTAGATATCTAACTACCTCCTATTTATAGTACCTATCTACGTTGCGGCTAAGCGTAAACCAATGGCAAATACCGCGATAATGAGAGGACCCGAAGACCCTACTTCTAACCCTTGACATTGTTCAGGGGCATGTTGACTTTTCAGGGGCCGACACCCCTGTATGCCCAGCACTTCAAGCGCCAGCGCTGAAACGCTCACTGCCCGTTGCTGACAGCTGCTAGCTCGCTGGGTTGGGTTATTTCAGGCGTTTGACAGGAGGAAGCTGCGACGCCGCCCAGTCTAGTTGCAACCCAAACAAACATCCACTTGGGCAGTGAGCGTGGATCCTTCCTTGAACATCAAATCCTCAGCTATCAAGCCAAACCGAGAGACTTTGACTTTGAACTTCCCTCCCGCAAGGCGCCAGGTCCTGATACCCTTTTACTCAATCATCCATGTCCGACCACGAGACCCCCGAGCAGATTGGGGAAAGGCGACTAAAAGAGATGTACGACATGGCCAGGACGCAGTTGATTCAGGGCACACCCGACCTCGAAGAGCCCAAGCTGGCGGTTGCCCAAAATCAAACCAGAGAAATGCCACTGCAGGCCCTCGACTTCTCTGACGACCCAGGGTTGATGACCACATCGACATTGCTTAGGCGGTTATGGCTGGTTGACCCCAACGGGCTGGCAGTTTCCAGCAACCAGCCGAAATCCGACACTGCTAGCACGGTGACCAGCAACGAAACTTTCAACACGGATGGCAAGTCTCTCTTCATGGAGGGCACAAGGAGAATGAGAGCGTGGATCCCACGAACCGCATCTCACGAGCTATGGGACGACAGCGTCTGGAAGGCTCTGACAGACGTGCCACTCCTGGCGCATCCGATTGGAGCGAGCCTGGCCAGCGCCCAGGACGTGCAAGCCTCCGTTTTTTCACCACTTAGGCGCGAGATATACCCCGTATATGATCATGTCTTTGCCGACTTGTATCAGAAGCTGAAGGCCGAAGCGGGCTGCGATGCAATCGGAGAGTTTAAGCCGCCGAACTCGACCATCATGTTGCTGAACATCCCAGCGGGAGGCTCCGCTGATCTCAGGCACTCGTTCAAAACCGACACGTTCGTGTACCCGGTGTGGATTGCGCCAGGCACAGAGCTCACCTTTACCGCGGATGGCTGTCGAGATGCGATGGCATCCGATAGTCCGACCTGGAGAGCTGCCCTGTGGTGCAAGGGGGGCGCCCAGTTGACTATCTCGGCGAGAGACGCGGCTGGTGCTCCGTGCAGCGGGGCGGTAGCTGTGCTTGCCCTCGGCCAGTGCGAGAATCGGCCGGTTTCAGACATTCCGCTCGTGGACAACACGATTGAGCGATTACTGATGGATCCCGTCCCGGACCAGACGCCCCAAGCCCTACGGATGCCATGGGACGACTCTGTGGACGAGCCAAATGAGGTGGACAAGGACGCCCCCGTGTCCATGCCGGAAGCAGACCACCTAGCGAGGGCCATCTTCCTGCAAGCCGGCGATGCGGTCGAGTCGTGTGCCTTTGACGACATATACTCCAGGATCGAGCAAGAAAAGCCCCTGTCGATCGAAGACAGTGCCCCCAGGAGCTCAATCTACTCACCACTGCCAGGCAACAACAGCATCAGAATCCTCACCATCGATCCATCCGAGACAGAAGAAGCCCCCCTTCAAACCAGCCTGACGGTCGTCAGTCTTGCCGACAAGCCCGCATTCGACGCCATCTCGTACACCTGGGGCGACCCAGCCGACAAGATGCTCCTCAACTGCGGCGGCAACGGCAGCACCGTGCCCATCCCTTGCAACCTCCGCGACACCCTCACGCGGCTGCGCAACCCGGTCCGACCACGGTACGTCTGGGCCGACTCGGTGTGCATCAACCAGGAGGACATCGCCGAGCGCGGGCAGCAGGTGTCCATCATGCGCGCCATCTACCAGGGCGCCGAGCGGGTCATCGTCTGGCTGGGCCTCGACACGGACGACCAGGCCGCGACGGCCTTCCAAGCCGTGTGCGACATTGTGCGCTGCTGGCGCCCGCCGCACGCCGACCGGTTCAAGTTCGCCAGCTACGCCGGCCACATCGAGCCCATGCCCGACCACCAGCTCGCGCGCATCCGCACCATCATCAACCACACGGCCTGGGACGCGCTGCACGCCATGTTCGAGACGGGCTACTTCCGCCGCTTCTGGATCATCCAGGAGCTCGCCCTGGGCGCGTCGTCCGTCATCCTCTGGGGCAAACACCACATCGCCTGGGGGCTCGTCGGCATCTGCGCGGCCTGGATCCTGACAGCGGGGTGGAACTTCCCCTCGGCGGCGCTGGGCATGACGCGCATCGCGGCCGCGTACAACGCCTTCCTGATCTACGCGCTGCCGCTGGCGCGCAAGTCGAGCATCTCGCCCTTCTCCAAGCTCGACCTGGCCGTGATCCTCGGCACCACCGTCGGGCGGTTCGACGCCACCGATGCACGCGATCGCATCTTTGCCCTGCTGGGCATGCCCTTCGCCGGCAACGACCCGTCGGCCAACTCCCCGAGGCTCCTCCTGACGCCCGACTACACGCAGCCCATGGCGGCCGTCTACCTCCTCGCCGCGAAGCGCATCCTGGCTCAGGACCAGCACCTCCGCCTGCTCAGCGCGGTGCAGCACGGCCCGGACCTCGACACCTCCCAGCCCTCATGGGTGCCCAACTGGGCAAAGCCATACCACGCGGAGCCCCTCGCCCTCCGCGACGAGCAGGGCTACTACGCCAACGGCGGCGAGCTCTTCACCCCTTCCCCCTCCACCTTCACCTCCGTCCCAGACCCGCGGCGAATCCAATCCCTGGCAACCCTCAACCTAACCGGCCTGCTCATTGCGCCCATAACCTCGGTCAGCGAAGAACTCCGCCCGGGGAACATCCACTTCGACGTCCTGGCCGCTGCACCCCACAGACAGCGCATGCGCGCGCTCTTCCACCACCTGAACGACGAGGCGAAACAATACCGCGCCTCGTGGAGCGCGACGCTCGAGCGCTTCACCCTGTACGGCTTCACGGACCCGCAGGTGCAAGCCGACAAATTCGCCGCCGCGGGGTACTCGCACGTGGCCGTGTACGCGCAGCCGGGGAAATACGGCATGCGCATGTCGAGCGAGTTTCTCAGGGGCGAGCGCGCGCAGGTGGATCACCTGGGTGAGTTTCTGCTATACTGGCGGGAGAGGGCATCGTGGAGCGCCGAGAGGCTCGAGCATGGTTCTATGCGGGAGTTTTGGAGGGCGATGGGGTTGGGGGAGACGAGTCCGTATGTTAGGGAGCGTGCGCTGTGTTCGTTTAATGCCATGGTGGGCAGGCGGGTGTTTAGCTGTGCTGGTGCTGGTGCTGGAGCCGGCGCGGGGGGGAGCCTGTACTATGGGCTTGGCCCGGCGGCGATGCGGGAGGGGGATGTGGTGGTGGTGTTGTTTGGGGGGGTTGTGCCGTTTGTGTTGAGGCGGGTCGTTGACGGGGATGGGGAGGAGGGAGAGGGGTGGAGGTTGGTCGGGGAGTGTTTTGTGCCTGGGCTGATGCAGGGCGAGGCCGTGGAGGCCGCGGGATTGTTGGCGCCGGGGACGTTTGAGAGGTTGGGGAATGGGGCGTTGACGATTGTGCCGATGGAAGCGGGCGAGGCCGATCGTGATCCTAGGCTGCATAGAAAGGTGGGCGAGTTTGGGGTCAGGGCTTTTGCGATTCGGTAGACGCGGCGGGTCGGTCGGTCGGTCGGTCGACAAGTTGGGCTCTGGCGGTTGTCGAGATAATACCGCTGGGGGGGACTCGCTGCTCCATGATTGCAGACTGGATGTCACGGTTGCATCTGGGCTCGCACGCTCGCAACCAGACCAGCTTCAAAGTTGGGCCCGGGCCCGGACGGATACAACCTGTGGGAGGGAGAGGGACCGTTCAGTTTCCACCAACGGAAACAGTCACGCGCAGCCCAGCACGTGTGGCGGTTTGACGCAGTGCCGCAGATTCTATCATTTCCAATGCAATCAAGTGTCATTTGTACTCGAACAGATGTGGACGTGCAGTCCCCCCTACTAATTACCTATTACGCGCGTCCAATAACCAAGAACAAGGGGAAGGTAAATAACAACAAGGTCGGTACTTAAGTTGCCTTCATGCTGCCCTCAATGTAAGGTCTCGTTCTCACTCGTGTGCCGCCGATCTAGATCTTCCACATCCCCGCCTTCTCGATGATTATATTATAATACGGCGCAGCAGATTCGGGTGTGCCGCTCGGCAAAGAAGCCCGGCAGCCAGCCAGCCATCATCACACCGCACTTACCACTGGACCCTTGCAAGAATCGTGAGCAAGCAGGCTAGCAGACGGCCCGGTCTATCAAGCGGGCGGGGAGTCCCATGGTTGGCTGCACGCACGCTCCAGGCGGAGGAAGACGACTTTAGCCAGAACTGGCAGCTTTCAACGCGGTGCAGTGCAGTGCAGTGCAGTGCAGTGCTGCCAACTACCATGAGCTATGTTCCCCATAGGACAAAGTCCCCAATCTATGTCTGCCAGACCTCGCCGACCCGCCAAGAATTGCTCTCGACATTAAATGCGGCAATCGCTGGGACTGGCACTGGCACTGGGCATTGGCACTGGGGGAGACGCAACCACACCCTCACCCACGCCCGCAACCACACCTACATACATACCCATTGGTCACTCAGGGCCACTACTATATCCAGCACGCACTGCTGCTCACGCGCTTCCCCAGACGCCTCGATTTTTCCGTGCCAGGCAGAGCTTAATTTCGGAGCAGTGCCGAGATGCCACCGGGTGTCGACGGATGTCGTGGCTCACATGCATCCATCCATCAACGGGAAAAGGAGGGAGGGCCACATAATAACAATCATTACCACCACCAACTCTTACCTGTCTAGGTACCGACCACTGCCCGACCTGACCTTAACCATACCCCGTGGCACGGTGCTGAATGCCCACCCCGACGGATGATGGATGGACGTTTAAAGTACGGGTAGTATTAATGGGCTGGCTGTTTTATATCCTATGCTGTGCCCACTTTTATCATTGATCCATCCCCTTGCGTGTGTTGCCATTTTCCTCTGTCTCTCGCACACACACACACACACACACCCCTTTTTTGTCTTGTCTCCAGTCTCCTGACTCGCACTGAATGAACATGCCGTTTTCCTGTCGTCTTTCGCCGGGCTGACAGGAAAAATAGCAGGACCTTACTAACTCCTAAACCAAACGAACCACGCACACACACACATACTCTTTTCCGAGCACGTCGCTCGCTTGCAGTGTCGCCAGCAGCAGCAGCCACGATGGTCACGGCGGCGGCCAAACTCGACCCGGAGCGGGCCGCCGAGTCCAACTCGATCCTCTTCATGGTCATCGTGTGTGTGTTTGCCAGCTTCGCCCTCATCACGGCGTCGCTGCGCTTCTACACGCGGGCCATCCTGGTGCGCTCGTTTGGCAAGGACGATGTCCTGATGGTCTTGGCTGTGGTAATGATTCCTGCCAGTGCGAGTGATTGGTCATATCGACCCTTTGTTCTCTTCAAAAACGAAAAAAAAAAAAAAGCACAGATCCACTAACAAGATTGGATGCATCATCATCACAGCTCTGCCAGATCGGGGGGCTGTCGGCCTGGATCCTGGGATGCAGGAACGGGTATGGCCGCCACCAGGACACGATCGACCGGCCGCAGTTCATCATCCTGCTCGAGGCGCAGTTTGTCCAGTCCGTGGTCGAGGCCTCGTTCGCCTTTGGCTTCCTCAAGATCTCCATCGCCTTGTCGCTGCTCCGGCTCAGCCGCAGCAAGTGGTACAAGTGGATAATATGGGGGCTCGTCGGTAACTAATTAGCGTGCCCCTTTTTCCTTTTCTCAGAACTCCTTCACGAGTGACTCTCAGTACAGACACGCCTGCTTGTTATTGGGCGCCAACACTGACCGTTCGTGGTATCTACCATGGCAGCCTTCACCTGCATATACACACTGTTTTCGTTCATGACCTTCATGACCTTCTGCGCGCCCGTGTCGGCGAACTGGGACCGGTCCGGCACGTACAAGTGCTACGGCAAGGAGCTGTACAGGGACTTTGGCCTCTTTAATGCCTGTTGGTTGCACTGTTCCAGGCTGAGACTCTCGGCATCGACTGACCTCTCACGACGACAGCATGCAATATTCTCACGGATGTGGCGTTCGCAACGCTGCCGATTCCGCTGATATGGAGTCTGCAGCTGCAGCGGAGGATACGCATCTACCTCATTGCCATCCTGAGCGGCGGATACTTGTAAGTCTTGTCGCCTTATAACTGCACCACGTCGCTGCTAACAATGACGCAAGCGCCGTGGCTCTGGGAGTCGCAAAAGCGGTGTTTATCATTGCCTTTGTCGGCGAGAAGGACGGGACATTGTATGCCACTGCCACCGCCCCCTGTCAACACCAACACATTGACCTCACTGATTGACCTCACAAGCAGCTACCCCTGGGCACCATTCTTTGGATCGTGAGCCTTCCGCCCCTCCCTCCCCTCGCCTAGCCCCTAACAAACCACACAGCCTCCAACTGGACCTGGGCATCATCGCCGCCTGCGCGCCCACCCTCCGCCCGCTCCTGGGCAGCTTCCTCCGGCTGTCCAACCACCTGAACCACTACAAGGAAGCCAACTACTACCGCGCCGGCAAGGCGCTGGCCCAGCTGCCCCGCGGCAGCGGCGGCAACTCGGCGCGCGGGTACCTGAAGCAGAACACGGCGTCGGGCGAGTTCGCCGAGATGGTCCGGGCCAAGAGCCGCAGCCAGGGAGCGGCGTGGGCGAGCGTCGGGATGATGCCGCACCGCGCCGGCGAGACCATCAACGGGACGTATTCCGCCACGGTCGAGAGCAATGCGGCGCCGGCTCATCAGGGTTCAGCCGGGAAGGGGTTGAGTGTGTCGGCCAGCAGGGAGAAGCCGATTGTGGAGGAGGTCGAGACCGGGAGTATGAGCGACGAGATTACGATTATCCAGATGAACGATCTGGAGTATGGAGCGCGGGGGATCGTCAAGACGACCGAGTACAAGGTCGAGAAGTGATGGGTGCACGGGCTACGACGAGGGCCTGCCGCCTTTTATGGAGAGTTGACGTTGTCGACATGCAACCCCTGAAGGATGAGATGTGTGCACGAGTGTCGCCAGGTCAAGCCGAGCTTGGAACAGACGCTGCGCATTGAACTGAATCTCATCCTCGCTTCAGAGGCGTTGAGCTTCGACGAAATGATTAACAGACAGCACGATTGAGCGCACGAGTCGCCCGTCACGAACCGGAACAGGATACGGATCACCTCCGCGAGACCTGACGCTACCCCGCCGATGGAATGCCATGACACATGCAGTCGTAGGGGGCTCGATGTCCCTTTGAACTGACAGCGAAGAAGCCGAGCCGAGCCGATGAGGTGGATTGGTTGACATATCGAGATTGTTCGGAAACATGTTCAGACATATATGAGCATCACCGTGGACGAGATACCGTGTCGACAGAAATCGAGGGAAACCCTCCTCGAGTTGTCATCCAAGTTGCAGCCGACACAAATGTTGGGTGAATGGCGGTTGGACGATTTCCAACGCTGAGAAACACGAGTATTTTTGTGGGAGATTTGATGGGGAAGGGGCGGAAGAGCGGACTCGCAATTCACCAAAGGCGCATGGTGTCGACGTTTTCTTTTGGAGCCTGAGGGGATTGGAGGCGGTGTTTGATCCGTTTCGCCGTTACATATTCTATACGATTGGCCATGCTTGGGGCGGCGGCGTTGGTCTGTCTTCATCAGAACAGTGGATATGCAGGAGTATCCGGGACATGACAGGTTTATCAGTTTGCATACCAGGTGATACTACTCCACGGCTTCAAGCAGACTTGGCACGGGGAACGTGGAGTTTTTCATTTTTGCTGAGATGTACCCATGAATACACATGGGTTCGATGGGGTGCTTGGAAAGGGTTTGGCGAATATGGTCCTGGTTATAGTATTATGCCATTGTAGCCCAGAGCTGCGAAATCTGAAGACTAAGGTAACATCCGAAAGAAATTGAGCAGAAGATGCTTTGCTTGTAATATATTCCATTATTTTTCAAGGGTTAGGGTCGACCCCCCACAAAGCTGCTACCATGTCCGCAGAAACCCATTGCGATGCAGCTCATTCACTGCGTCTCACCCCCGTTTTATCTCAAAGAAGGATTTCATTTATCAGATGTTACCAGTCAGGTAACTGTCAAAGCCTCCGCCAATGGGTTTCAAAAGTCCATGCAAGCAAGCAGCACGTGATGTCTGCGGCTGAGGGTGCTGCCTAGGCCTTGAAAGAGAGGTCTCCAACGTTGCTCGGCGGATTCCCAGCTGCGAACCCTGCCCCGCGTCCGCAGTGGTTAAGCGCCGTCATCTTCTGCCTGTTTCAGCCTGCCCACGATTCTCACCTTCAACACGCGTTCATTGTCCTCCTATCCGCCCGTCATCCCCTGCGCTCCTTGTTGGTTGTAGGTTGCTCAGCGCACAATTTTGAACTTCATTCTCGTTTTCCGGGACTTTCGGCGACTCTCGAATCTCCTTTTCTGTTTTTCTTCCTCTTTTTTCTTTGCATATTTTCCTTCTTGTCCACCAATCCGCCATGGACCCCTTATCGGCGCTTAGTCTTGCCTGCAACATCCTAGCCGTGATTGACTTCTCCCAGAAGCTGGTTTCTGGCACGTACGAGATCTACTCGTCTTCGACTGGGGCGTCCAACGAAAATGAGCACCTGGGTCGAGTCACTGAGGATCTCAAGGCGCTGGTGCCGCAGCTAAAGGTCCCTATTGGCAATGCGAGCTCGGCAACGCCAGACGAGATTGCCTTGGCGGCGCTCGCAGAGAAATGCGCCGATGTGTCGGATGAGCTCCTTGCGCTTCTTGGGAAGCTTCAAGCCAAGCCCAACTCCAAGTCTGCCAGCTTGCGAGCCGGGTTTCGGATGATGCGAAAGAAGGGTGACTTGGAGTCGCTCGCGAAGAGAATCGAGTCTTACCGGGGCCATATTCTGATTCGAATCACCAGCATGATGAGGTTGGTTTTCGTACTCCGCGCAATTGCCTCCACGGTCAATACTAATTGCCAGTGGGTCCTGTCCAGAGATGAGCAGTTGTCTGCGGGCAAAGAGATCAAAGATGCTGTCCACGAGACCCATGAGACGTCGGGTCGGGCGCTGGATACGATCAAGGAGACCAAGGTTGATGTTCTCAAAGCAATCCGGGAGCTCCAGACGAGCATCACGCAAGCAGGAGCAGGAAGATCCACGCAGCCGAGTGCCGTCCGCCATTCCGAGACCAACATCACCTCCAAGATGGATGAAATCCGAGGCATGCTTACTCAGATCATCGGCAGCACCAACAGAGCTGCATACGAGGATCAGGTGCTACGAAAGCTGGAGTTCGATGAGATGCATTACCGTGAAGACTCTATCGAGAAGGAGCATGAGAAGACTTTCCGCTGGCTTTTGTACGATCCCTCGGTGGAAGACGCCGAGGAAGACGATTCGTCGTCTATCAGGTCCGAGGTGTTCCACTCCTTTGCGGATTCCGACAACGAAGACGATTCCGAGGACGAAGAGGGCAGTGAAATGGAACAGTACCGATCGAGTTCTCCAACTTCAGCAACATATTCTGAACAAAGCCACGAGACACAGCGTCAACGGCCCGAAGAACCACCTGAAAGGACTAAAACACGAGACCTGTTTCTGACCTGGCTCAGCTCCGGCAATGGGGTCTTTTACATCTCAGGAAAGGCCGGGTCTGGCAAGTCGACCCTGATGAAGTATCTTTGCGCCGAAGAGCAAACACAGCAGAAGCTTGAGGTGTGGGCACCCGGCAAAAAGCTCGTGTTTGCTCGTTTTTTCTTTTGGGCCAATGGATCCGAGCACCAGAGGTCGATACAGGGTCTTTACCGCTCGATCTTGTGGAAGGTTCTGAATGCGTGCCCAGACCTGGTGGTGGAGGTGTTTCCCCCAAGCACCGACAAGCAGCGCAGCCGCATGCCATCGTCCCAGTTTGAGCCCGCGGTGTTGGAAACGGCCTTCAACCATCTCATCAACAGCAAGCGGATCTTGGAAAGTCACCGGCTCTGCTTCTTCATCGACGGCTTGGATGAGTTTGAGGGCGATTATTGGAAGCTCGCCAAGCAGCTCCAAACGTGGTCCGCGAATGCAGGCGTCAAGATCTGCGTCTCCAGTCGGCCTTACAACGAGTTCGAGCAGGCCTTCGCCAACCCATCTCAGCTCTTGCATCTCCACGATTTAACGGAACTGGACATGCAGCAGTTCGTCGAGGACGAATTCTCGGCGGATGAGAGGTTTCTCGGCGTTCGCAATACGGATCCTCGCTATCTACAGCTCATGAATCTGGTCGTGGTGCGAGCCGAGGGCGTGTTCCTGTGGGTCCGGCTCGTCACCCGGGAGCTGTTGCAAGGGATGGGGAACGCCTATTCTATCATCCAGCTCATGAAACAGCTCGACACAATGCCGAGCGGACTGCACGCCTTGTTCCGAAGCATGTTCCAGTCTATTGGCAGGCATGACAGAAAAGGAGCGGCGCGCTCTTTTCTTCTCATGACAACGCCCACCAGAAGAACTTCGGGTGTGGCATTATCAGACCACCCACTGGCACATTCCATCATTGACGATCTCTGTGACGAGAGTTACGACATTGGCGGCCTCTACCACGGCGATATCGGGCCAATTATCAGCGGCGCCGAGCTCAAGAGGCGGGTTCTCATCATCAAAGATCGCGTCATCGCTCGATGCAAGGGTCTCGTTCAGCTCGAACTCCGAGACCATCACGGCGGACACGCTATCGAGAAATTCGAGTTTGCCCACCGAAGCATCCAGGAGTTCTTGACGGATCCAGAGGTCAAGTCTGAGCTTCGAGTCTTCGCTGGAAGCTTTGAACCTACCAAATACCTTTGTCTGGCATACCTGTGGCAGCTGAAAGGCCTTGTCCCGCTCGATCACGACCCATACTATTCAACAGACCGAGGGTACATCAAGGGCTACAAGCTTGATTTGCCGTCTGTTTTGAAGTTTTCGGCTGTTGCCATGGTTGGTTCGATCGACATGTGGCAGAAAATGGAGATATGTCAAGACCCGTTCCTAGACGAGCTGGACGCCATGAGCCAACTGATGCAGAAGTTGCCGGCTGCTCTGAAGCGGCTAGAAGGAGTCGAGGTCATCGAAGACCTTTTCATACATTCCCTCTTGCCTGAGATCTGTTTCGGCCAAAAGGCGTCCATGGATGTGGGAATTGGATCTATCGCCGACGTCATCGCAGCGCCGGGAAGAGTCTTCTTGTCTCTCGCCTCTTCGCATGGCATACGAGAATTCTGCATCAGCAAGGTCCCCGAGTGCAACGAGTTGTTCGGCACTGGATGCCTGCATGATATGCTTCTGCGAGCGTCAATTGCCGGGAACCGACTTGGGAATTCGTCCGCTCGCCAGTTAATGACAGGCCTTCTGGACGAGGGAGCAAAGCCAAACCAGGCCGTGACGTGCACCGTCACGTCGAATTCAGGCAGTAGTCTCACAAAACAACAATGGCCCGGGACAGTCTGGACGCTTTATCTATCCTTGACCTTTTTGGAAGGCATCAGTCCTCATGTCCAACGGTCCGGGCTCGCTATGTACCCGTCCAACTTCTCACTCCAGGTCATGGAGACATACCTCCAGCACGGCGCGGATCCGTCGGTACTTTTTGTCGCATGTTTTCACCCGGAGACCGACTTCGATGACTCCACGTGGTCCACCGAACTGTTTTACCTTGACCTCGAGCAGCTCGTCGAGGCACTAGCGATGCCAGCAAGACACAAACAGCCCGTCCTAGGGCTGCTCAAGACAAGACTTCCTGCCCCGGGCCCTTCGTCGTGGGGTTTCAGCGACTCGTGGTTTACAAGCCTTCTCCCACGCAATATGAAAGCTACTGGTAGTAATGCGGCAATTAGCCGTGTTGAAACAGAGGTCCTTCGCACCGCAGATTTTCATGTCTTGAAAGTTCTGGCACCCGACCAGATGGCCAGTTTCGATTCCAGCGCCGCGATCCCGTGCATTCACAAGCCGGAAGATGGGGAGTTGGCACTGTGTTTTGAATCTTGTTTTTAGTATTTGACCTCGAGCAAAAGTCAACATATAATTGAGGAGGACAAGCCTAGGTTTCAATTTATACCTTGCATATTAACGCTGACAGTACGGGTTACACGCATTCAATTGAGTGTTGGTTGAAATGTGATGGGTTGGATTAATTCGGTAACGTTATGGGAACATGATCTTACAGCTTGAAGACAATACTACATCCTCGGCGGTAGCGACTCTGCTGATTCCGACTTGAAGCAGAACTACACTATACATCTTTGCATCTGCACTTCCTTCTCGAAGAATACCAGCCGCCACTGGCAATATGCACACAGCCCTCACGCGTGGCTCGGGTATTCTAGCCGGAGCCCCTAGCGTCGGGATTCGGTCCGCCTTTCGGTCTCGGAGGCCGATCCTGTCCTGCCTGACCTTCGGGACCTTTCATGCTTCCAGTCTTATTTCCACCGATCCAACTTAATCCCCGGTCTGTCCGTTCGTCCGTCCGTTGGTACTGGTAGCCTGAACGAGGCATCTAAAGACAAGGAGTCTCGGCGATCTGCAAACCACCTGGAAGTCGGCACACGTCATATTCGACCTCTTTATCCGAGAACCCGGGCCTCACCAAGAGTCCTCCAAACTTGCAAACTTGCTTGCTCATCTATAAATGGCCGCGCGGTGAAGGAACAGAAAAGGGGTGGGGTCTGATCGCCCCTGGGGAAGGTGGAGAAGCACCCATGTCCTGGACGGCCATTGGCGGCTAGCCCCATGTGCTGGCTTTCCCCAGACTTTTTCTTCCCGGCCCAAAGGAATGGCTGCACACTGCATCGGAGACGGGCTGCATGGCAACGGAGACGCAGCAAGCCGGAGAAAGACACCAGGGAACGAAAGAAAAAAAAGAGGGTGTGGTGGTGGTACGCTGTGGCGGGGCCATACAGCGTTTTTATGTCATCCATTCTTATTATTCTTATTAACTCGATACTTGGACATGCTCCACACCAGCTTCCGTTGCCCAGAACAGACTAACGACCGAGCAAACCCCCCCCCCCCCCGGGATGATGCCAGCGCCCAATGAAGATGGAACTGCGCGAGGGGTGGTGGTGGAGTAAAGAAGGAGAGAAATCCCCAATCCGAACGGCGACTTCCCCTGCTCCATGTCCTGTCATCCATCACATGAGCGCCTGGAAATGTTTATCCACTTCTCGCATCTCTCTCACCGTCAAACATTGAGTCGCGGCGATCATTCCTTCTCTTCTTCGTCGATACAAGATATCTTGAACAAGAATCGTCACAGGCTTTGGGCTGGCTATTTGCTGAGTCCCTCACGGCACCACCACCACCACCGGTTTAGTATCCTCCGTATTTTCAATACCCCCACCACATCGCCAAGTTCTCGAGCGGGACGGTTCCTTGCTGGCTATTAATCACTCAAGCAACCGCACTATCCTGCAGTGACGCGTCCGACACTATATCAATTCCCATCTCGCCCTGCGTGTCCTGAGTGCCCTCATCCTGGAAAAGCTCCGACTTGGTCCTCGATTTGCCCCTATTATCTTCCATCGCGCGAAAACATCCAAGTCTACCCCGGATTATTCGGCACCTAGGGATTTGAGGGTGGAGACTTGGCGGCGCGCGAACCGGACTGGAGGGCATCATCCACTTGATCCGCGCAGGCCTTCAGTTGGGCCAACCAGTGACACCGGGCCGGGTGTATTGCACCCACGTTTTGTTTCTCGGCTCGTGCCTAAATACAGCACGCCTCGCATTTTTTTGCTCCACTGCACACGCGGGCAGCCATCAAATCACAGGTGCCAGATGGTCGAGCCCTACGGGGTCTACGGCGACCCGTTATTTCCGTATCATCGCAATGGCGCCGCCGGCATCCGCCAGCTGGAAGAGAAGGACGGGGAGCAGGTAATAGGAGGTCCACCGGATCGTCGGTTCAGCGGCAGCGGCACGCATCACCACCTCGCCGCCAAGCCAGCACAGCAGCAACATCATCAACAACAACACACCCAATCATCATCCCAGCCTCCACAACCACAGTACTACCCACCACCCGCCCAACCCGCCGACTCGGACCTAGAAAGCATCTTCGGTCTCTCCTTCCTCGAGTCAGACCACAACACAGCCCAGATGGGGATAGTGCAATGGAACGAGCTCGTCGCCACGCGCCAGCTGGCCCAGGCGCTGCAGACACAGCTCCGCCAGGCCGCGCGCGACCGCGATCTGGCCCGGCTGCAGGCGTCGACGCTGCGCAACGAGCTCTACGCCGCGCGCCAGGTCGAGAAGCGGCTGCGCATCGAGCGCGACGAGGCCCGCGGGCAGGTGGCCTTTCTCAAGCGGGAGCGCGCCGAGGGAAGGAGGACCGAGTTCAGGCTGCGCAGGGAGAGGAATGAGGCCCGGATGGTGCTGGTTCTGGCGCGGGGAGACGCGCCGGCGGCGTCCACGAAGCAGAGGTCTGTAAGTGGGGGGGAGAGGGACCGGGAGGAGCCTTTGTCTGCGGTTCTCGGGGGGGAGTTTGAGATGCAGATGGATGGGTCGTGGGAGGAGGATTTGGAGGCATCGGGGCTGATGGTTGGTCTTGAACCGGGTGTTGAGGGGAAGGAATCCTCGGTTGCGGCGGGGAGGCTGGAGCCATGCCAGGATCTGCATGTGGACCCCGGGAGTGTCGAGGCGGTCTCGATGGATGGGTTTTCGCCGGTTTCGCTGACGCATAGTCATGCGAGTGGGCAGGTTGTTAGTATTAATGATGGGAATGGTGGCTGCGGATAGGGGGGGTGGGGGGGGAGTTGGTTGGCTTTGTATCGAACCAAGATATTGCAAACCTGCAATTTGTCAGGCCGAAATTCTCGCTATTGGGCTGGTTGTGTGATTAGGTAGTCTTGCTATTCCCTAAAGAGCCGCTTGCTTTAAACAGGAACAAGGGCTTAATTATTTGTCCTACAAGACGAAGCGACGCTCCATCTGGCGAGATATCAAACGGGGAGAACCTACGGGACCCGAGAAGATTCTTACTCCCCGCCATCGGACCGGGACGGGACTGGTGGCTCTCCAGATTTCATCATCCTGTGGCAAAACCCTCAGCGTCCTCCCGGTCAGGCTCACTGAGTCGTGCCGCTTCCTGGAAGCACAGGCCTGCGGAGCTGACCGTCAAACAGAGCGCGCGGTAAGTAAATCGCCCACCGCGGGAAGAAGTTGGTAGTTTGGGAGTGGGGTAGTAGTTTATTTCGCTCGCATCCCTCTCCGTTGCAAAGCGGTGGTTGTGTCAGGACGGGACACTCAGAGTTGGGGAAGAAGAGAATCCCGAGCGTGGGTAGAAGCCACTTCGGACTCTCGGCGGCACGTTTGGCTTAAGACCGATGCTCTGATCTAAAACATGTTGTCCATGCCTTCCTTCCCTTCAGTAGTGGGAGTCTTGAGATCAGAATGATTAGCTATGACCGTCTTAACAAGGGTGGTTGCAGAGTCTTGAATGGGGGTGTCCGAGTCAGTGGTATCTCCAATCTGACAATTCAGAACTCGGAGTTCAGCGGTCTACTACCCGAGCGTGGTTAAAAGAGTTGTCGTCTGTCTGCTGGTTCAAGTTGTCATGGTGACATCCTGGACTAGGTATTCAACAGAATGCGCGTCTGTGCCTGGCTGCGTCGAATAATGAGCATGCGGCAATGGGCAGCGCTCCTGAGTTGAGCACTGACCGGCCGTGCTTGCTGGGTCAAGTAAGTGTCTAGATAATTAACGTCCTGTTGAATTATTCCGATTGTTGAAGTGAAGCTGAGGAAGTTAATCACGTCTCCCTAGACGACGTTGCAAATCCTCTAAAGTCCGTCAATCTCTTGACTGAGATGCAGGGCTGGCTTCACTCTCCCTCCTCTTGTCGCATTGTTGCCAAGAAATTCCAGGGATTTACTCAGAACAAGGAGGAGGGCTTGAAAGTTGGAAATCTTGGATAATTATGTCAGTAACGTTTCGATTTTGCGAGAACGCCCCGAAGCTCGTTGCTTGCCTCGTTCGCTAACGTTATAATCCCACTCTGCACATCCTTGATTGCAGAGCATACAGCTTGCATGCGCTGTGAAACTGCGGCGAGCACACTCATGCACAAGGGCAATCTCACTAGTAGTGACGGGTAATCAGAGGACCCAAGGCCTCGTTTGCGGCGGTATATGGATCAACTAGGCCGCAAGGGTGGGATGGAATTAATGTTACTTCATTCCTGCTCTGATGATTCTGGGAGCTTACCTTAATTGACTGGAGCCATCCCAGCCGGGCGTCATCAAGGGTGTTGCATTGCAACCCTCCATTCAAGAAGTGGTGTTCTCGCGAGGCGTCTAGTCGGGTTATCAGTTGACAAAGAAAAGTCATGTTTATGTCACATCATGGTGGTGTTTCGCTGTACTGCACATCTAGTGGAGCTGTAGATGTCGTGTGACTTTGCCGACACTTTCTGAGCATCGCTTGCCAACAAAGTCGACGAATCGAAGCGTGTCGCGCGTACCCGTCATCGTGAATGAAGTAACACATATGCAGCAGGACATGTTTAATTCGAATTCACGCTTGGATGGCGGTGCTAAAACGGTCCCCGAGCAGCAGCCGAACTTTGCCTGGTCGGTAGCTTGGGCGTCGAATTCATGTTGATATTCCTTTCAGCACTCAACCTCAAAGACAATCCGAGTTGAACAAATGCCCGGATTCATATGTGTTGTGTTACTAGGCTCCTTCCGAGTCTATTGCGAATGCTCGACAATGCGGCAGTTTGTGGATTGAAGGACGCCCAGGTCTGAGTCCGTGTGGAAGCAGTTGTGGAGCATATGAAATTCTTTGAAGGGACTGATCGTCATACCCAAATCGTCACCCAATTTGTTATAACGGGAGTGGCTTGGTAAGAGCAAGGACGGTGGCGCTTGAGTTTGTGAATGTTGATCTGTAAGAAACAGAACTCGGCTTGCTCAGGTCGACAATCGGATGCTGCAAGAGGGGACATGACTCGATTTTGCATGGTCGTATTTCCCTTCCTATAACCTCGTGAGTTAGCTGAGGCGGTTCACTTCCATGTGTTTCTCGGCCGTATGTTGTTGCTAGCTAAGGTACCTGATGTGCTTTGCAATCTTTTCCGGCTTCGTCGGAAGCATTTAATTACATCACCTGCTAAATTGAAGCAAAAAAATGGCAAAGAAAGTGGACAGTGACTATAGGGGCTACAGTCAGCTTGAGTCGTGTGTCGCCAAACATGAAGGTCTTTCAGCTTTAACTTTAAATGTGCAGGGGAATGTTGTTTTATCCCGGTTCGGGGCATGGAAACAATTTGGGGTTACCTTAGATACATACGTAGCTACCTACCTCTAAGCATAGGCAGACAGATGCGTTGGGGACATTGACAAGATTTTTCTTGTATTTTAATTATCCCTTGTGGGTGTAGTGAGTGTACAGGCTTGTGCCACAACTGCATTTCATCTTATCATCAAACAGAGTGCAAGTTGATCCATTGTCGACACCCGATGTGCGAAAAGCGGAGACATAAATGTGAGGCATGAGAGTTCGGGCACGGATATTTGGAAAAGCATACGCACGCAACCGTGCATATTCTAGCGTGAAATGCGGATGAATGAGAAAATTTGCATAAGGTACATGGAAAGCAAAAAGAAAAAAAGAAAAATAAGATAGAAAAAAAAAAGCCGAGGATGAAAGCTTTGATCTGGAAGTGAGGTTGCAACCTAGCGATTTTCCAAGAATTTGTTGTTGTTCGCTCCACGGTGACGTCGGGGGTTCCCATCTTTTCTGTGGAATTGTCGGCTCTGGCGGGCGGGAGTGGTGTCAAATTCCAACCCGTTTCGCGCCTTGCTTGCATGTGATGGCCTCCCATGTCAGTCGGTCGGCAGAAAACCTGGAAGCAACGGATCAAGGCACGGGAAGGTCAGCAGCTGCCGTCCGCTGGCGGGGCGGCGTGTTCCAGGCCCCTGGCGCCCCTGGCCCCCTACCGGATAGGGCGTCGTGGGCACGGGGCCCAGTGGACTGCTACCTCTCAGCTTATCGATAAGCAATCATCCCAAATCCAGCCAATCCGATCGAAAGTTTGGCTTTTGAACCCGCGAGTTTCGAAGCGAAGTGACTGACTGCTTTCCCATCCATGGCTCCTTCCTCCAGACCGGTCCTGCTATCGGCATGCGTGCACCTGATGGCAACCTGGAACTTCCACTCGCTGCAGGGCTTATTGGGACCTGGGACGAGTGAGATGGACAATCAGTCACCGAAACGATGCAGTCATGCAGCTGCTGTGGTTCATGACTTCCACCTCATCTATGTGTTGTTGCATGTGCATTCCAAGTCCAGTGCATGCATGCAGTGACGACAGTCCCTGCACCATAGGGACTGTGCCGCCTGGGCTCGCTCCCGCGGTTTGCACCGACCGCACCCGAACTCGCGAACCCGCACTTCGCGAATCTCACCAAGTCCGGATTCCCGTCCTTCCATCCGCCCCCCCTCCCCGCCCCATGCTTTCATTCATGACATGACATGCCGGATGGGATATCCCATATCAGATGCCTGTCGCGATAACTCACTCCCTTGTACAGCCACGGTGAGGTACTTAGAAATAGACTCCCGTCAAATTACCTTCGGACCCGCATACCCTGGAACGGAACCTTGCGAACGAACGTGGAGGTGCCCTGAAGTGCCTATCCGCCTCCTCGCAACCTAGGTTCAGTTGTCCACCTTCTATGCTGAAGCTGAGGCGCCAAACACGCCATCGGTCATCGGCCATCGACAAGCCCAACCTTCCGTCAATCGTCTTTTGCACCAGCTCGTTACTGGTAATCTTACCCTCGACGACCGCCGCCAAAGATCACCAAAACAGGGCGAACTGCGACTGCGACTGCGACAAGCAAGGAACCGGAACACACGGCGGTACCGGCACACCACCGACCCCGACACCCATCCCAACAATCCTGAAGATAATTATCAGAGACCCGTGCCTTTCCACCGTCCAGCCATCCACCCACCCATCCGTTCTTTTCCAGATCTTTTATTTTTCCCCCCCATCATCCATCTCCCATTTGCATTGCGTTGTCGCACCGCGCCGCACTACCTACATCGCCTGGCTGCCTGCCTCTGCCCGCTCCACTCAACAAGCCCTGCGCTAGGCTAGTTATCGGTGTGATCTGCCGCTGCGCTTGTCCAAGTCCAAGGCTTCGACCAACCCACCCTGGCGACTGGCCACTGGCTCCAGCATCAAGTAATTACCTACCTCCACGACCTACCCGTACCTAGCCCAGATAGGCGTGCGCAGGTGCAGGTGGCTGGACGGAGTCCTTCCCTGGTTTGGCCCCGGCCATCCGGCTGTCTGTCTGTCTGTCTGTCTGTCAGTCTGGTTGTCTGCCTGATCCTTTCGTCGCATCTATCCGACACGCCGTGACACGATCCCGCCAGCTCATCCCAGGCTGCCAGCCTGCTGCGCATTCGCTCTCCTGCAACAAGACCACCGTCCAAGACATCTACCTACCTTCGATCGTTTACCATGGCTCCCTCCTCAGCACACCCAGCCGCCGCGCACCATCCTCCCGCCCTCCAGACCTCCCAATCAGCGCACACCTCCGGTTCCCACCCACATCGCCCCGAGCTCCCACACGCGCGGTCTTCGACTGCCGCCAGTCACGACGACCATCCCGCCCGCCGCGTGTCTCGGAAACTGCAGAAGAAGCGCCCGGACGAACACACTCCCACCATGGAGCTGCCCGAGCGCCTCAAGGACCGCGGCGAGCAGGCCGACAGCGAAGAGGAGGTGTTGCAGCCGCAGGGATACGCCGGCGGCATGTTCATGAACATGAACCAGAGCATATTTGGCTTGATAGCTGCTGCCGGCAGCCGCGTCGACTTCACCGACCGCTTCGAGGGCCAGAGCTCCGACGACGAGGACGGCGACGGGCCCATGGCCATGACCGTCGCTGGCCACAGCAGGTCTCCGCGGCACGAATCTAGAGGCTCCGGCGGGCCTCTGGCGCAAACCACGGTGCTTAAGAAGCCAGGCGGCTCCGGTTCGAAAGGCGAACAGCGCCACAGCAAGAAGCTCTCTAACAGCCGGCTTCTTCGCTCTGTCCCGGGTCTTGCCCGCTTCTCGAGCAAATCCAAAGCGTCAAAATCCTCAAAGGGAAAGGCCGTCGCGGACGACCAAATACAAGAGGAGGAGGAGGAGGAGACCGAGTCGCCCATTGCTGACGAGATGGACACGGGACCAGGCATCGAGATCACAAGAACCGAGAGCAGATTGGCCCCTGTTATGAGCAGAATGCTAGAGGCGCGAGCACAGATGGCTTCTCGACCGAGCTTCGACCTGGACAGGCTATCTGGCGATCATGGCCACGGAAATAAGCAAGCGGCGGCAGATGCTGGCGAGACTGGCCCGACGGAACTCGCCAAGAAGCTCAAGGAGATTTTTGAGTTTGACGAGCCCGAGGAAGTTGTTGAAGGTAAACAGCGGTCCTGCGTTTCTGGGCTTGGGACTGGACTGACAATGCCCCAGAATACCCCTGCTGGCTGCTCCAGCATGTCCTGCTACAGGGCTACATGTACATCACGGCGCGCCACATTGCGTTCTATGCCTACCTCCCCAAGAAGGCGGTGAGTATTTGTCTGCTTCGCTTCGCAGAGTGACGTAGCTAACAACTCGGCACAGCACGAGGTTGCAAAGTCGGGTTACCTTGCCAAGAGCGGCAAGCGGAACCCCAAGTTCAACCGCTACTGGTTCCGCCTTAAGGGCGACGTGATGTCCTACTACCGCGATCCCCAGAACCTCTACTTCCCCAGCGGCCAGATCGATCTGAGGTATGGCATTTCGGCAAGTGTTACCGACAAGGAAAAGGACGGCGTCCACTTCACTGTCGCGACGCACCACCGGACATACAACTTCAGGGCCGACAGCGCGCAGAGTGCCAAGGAATGGGTGAAGAGCCTCCAGAGGGTCATATTCCGGTCGCACAACGATGGCGACAGCGTCAAGATCTCACTGCCTATCAAGAACGTCATTGATATTGAGGAGACCCAGATGCTGGACTTTGCAGACACCTGCAAGATCCGAGTTATCGACAACGATGAGACTTATGCCATTGACGAGGTCAGTCCGCCATTTTCTAGATCTTATGTTTGGCGCAGGCCCATCTGATATTTCTTTTTCTGCAGTACTTCTTTTCTTTCTTCAGCTTCGGCAAAGAAGCTCTCAGCGTCCTCAAGATCCTGGTAGAAGATTCCTCGGTGCAAACGCCATCAGCAAACGATCTACCGCGTGTCCTAGAAAAGGAAGAATTCCCCGAGTCTCACGAAATGACATCAAAACCGTCCAGCTTCAGCGATAGTAGGGAACAAATAACAGACCTTCCAAGAATTCGCACGACCAGGATCTCCGAGGGCGTCAAGGCTACCCTCTCGCCATTGTCACCAACTCACCCCCCCTCACCCAGTCCCCGTATGAGCGTCGATGGGCCGCGCGGCAGCTTCGATGCATTCCGTCCTTTTGGGCGGCGCAGCTTGGATGTCAGCCAGATGATTGGTGGGCGCCAGGACTCTCCTCAGCGAAGCTTCAGCGACAGTAGGCGCTCACTTAGCAGGAATCGCCTTGAGGACAGCCGCAATCACCCTGAAAAGCAAAGCAGCAGCGACTCTTATGTGCAGAGCTTGGGCGACCCCAGCCTGGCAAGCCTGTCTGCACTGGTCGCCTCTGGTAGCAGCGAGGATCAATCGGCAAGCCAGATATTGAGAGGCAGTGATGTTTTCCACAGCCCCACCATCAGGCGGTCAGCTTCTGCGTCCAGGACTCGGGACCCTGACAGTTTCACCAAACGACCTGTGGTGCGAAATAACACGTCCGGTCTTGCTAGATACAAGCCTCGGAATGCCGCGACCACAGGTCATATCGCAGACAATGACTCGGGTGAGCTCAACGACGCTGACGCGCCTACGCTGCAGAACATTGCGAAGATGGGCGTCTACCCCCTGCAGAAGGCCAACGCCATTATGGGTTTCTTGGACCGGCAATCTCGACGCATGAGCACTCTCTTGGCGACAGAGTCTATGGGATATGTTGAGAAGGTCTCTGGGATGTGGAAGGGCGGAAAGAAGCACTATGATGAGCCTTCCAGCCTGAAGACCGACGAGGAGGAGATCGAGGACGATCCCGAAGAGAGAGCCAACTCCGAGGCTCGGTTCCAGGCCCATTTCGCCCTGCCAAAAACCGAAAAGCTACAGGCCGCATATTTCGGCTACCTCATGAGGGTCCTCCCCCTATACGGCAAGATATACATCGGCGACCGCCACTTCTGCTTCCGCAGCTTGTTGCCGGGCACTCGCACCAAGCTCATTCTCCCGATTAAGGACATCGAGAACGCAGACAAGGAGAAGGGCTTCCGCTTTGGGTACGCCGGTCTCGTGGTAGTCATCCGCGGGCACGAGGAGCTCTTCTTTGAGTTCAACAAGGCCGAGAACCGCGACGACTGCGCCGTAACGATCCTCCAGAACATCGAGGCCACCCGCTACCTACGCGAGTCTAGTCTGCTCGGCCGAGACGAGATCGAATTCGCCCAGGCCGCCGTCGCCGAGCGCGATGCCTTGCAGGAGGCGCGTCACGAGGAGTTCCCTGCGCACGAGATTCAACTCCCTCGCCAGACGACTGGCATCTCCGAGGCGCCAACAATCCTCTTCGACGACCCCAAGGCATCCTTCCTCAACTTCAAGCCCAGCCATCCCCTGAAGATCACCTGCCTGACTATCGGCTCCCGTGGTGATGTGCAGCCGTACATTGCCCTTTGCAAGCGCCTACTCGAAGAAGGCCACAAGCCGCGCATCGCCACGCACGGCGAGTTCAAGGAATGGATCGAGGGCCACGGCATCGAGTTCGCCCTCGTGGCCGGCGACCCGGCCGAGTTGATGCGCATCTGCATCCAGAACGGCACCTTTACGTGGGCGTTCTTGCGCGAGGCTGGCTCCAAGTTCCGCGGCTGGCTTGACGAGCTGCTCGAGTCGGCGTGGATCGCCTGCCAGGGCAGCGACTTGCTCATCGAGTCGCCCAGCGCCATGGCAGGCATCCACATCGCCGAGGCCCTCGGCATCCCTTACTTCCGCGCCTTCACCATGCCGTGGACCCGCACCCGCGCCTACCCGCACGCCTTCATCATGCCGGGCCAGAAGATGGGCGGCGCGTACAACTACGTCACCTACGTCATGTTCGACAATGTGTTCTGGAAGGCCACCGCGCACCAGGTCAATCGCTGGCGGAACAACTTGCTCAACCTGCCGAACACGAACCTCGAGAAGATGCAGACCAACAAGGTGCCCTTCTTGTACAACTTCTCTCCGTTTGTGGTTCCCCCGCCGTTGGATTACAGCGATTGGATCCGTGTGACTGGGTACTGGTTTCTGGATGAAGGTGGCGACAAGTGGCAGCCGCCTAAGGAGCTGACAGACTTCATCGAGAAGGCACGCAGGGACGAGAAGAAGCTGGTCTATGTCGGGTTCGGTTCCATCATCGTGCCTGACCCAGCCAAGATGACACAGGAGGTTATCGACGCGGTCCTGAAGGCTGACGTCCGCTGCATCCTCAGCAAGGGCTGGAGCGACAGGGTCGAGCCCGGCAGCGGCACCGATTCGTCAGGCGAGGACAAGAAGACACCGGAGCCAGTGCTCCCGCCTGAGATCATGCAGATCAAGTCGGCGCCGCATGACTGGCTGTTCAAGCAGATCGATGCCGCAGCGCACCATGGCGGCAGCGGCACGACGGGCGCGAGTCTGAGAGCGGGCATCCCGACCATCATCAGGCCGTTCTTTGGCGACCAGTTCTTCTTTGGAACGCGGGTCGAGGATCTGGGCGTGGGCATCTTCCTGAAGAAGTGGGGAGCCAATTCGTTTGCGAGGGCGCTGTGGGAGGCCACGCACAGTGAGCGGATGATTATCAAGGCGAAGGTTTTGGGGGAGCAGATCCGTCAGGTTTGTTTATTCTCCCCTCTGTGTGTTTTCGTTCTTGCGTATGCTGACTATATGGTACCAGGAAAACGGCGTCGACGCAGCTATCCAGTCCATCTACCGGGATCTCGAATACGCGACGAACCTGATCAAGTCCAAGGCCGGCAAGAACGCTTCACGCCGCGACAGTGGACCCGACGGCGCCGGTGCTGACGACGAGGACACGGAAGAAAGCTGGACGTTTGTGGGCGGCGATGCCGACACCGTTGATGATCTCAGCACGGATGGCGTGCTGAAGCGGACGAATGTGGTGCACGCCAGTGTTGGGGAGTTGAAGAGGGATGCGTCGTCTGGGAGCCGAGCGAGTGCGAGTGCTGTTGTTGGTTCACGGCATCATTCGGCTGGGAGGGTCGGTCCGCGGGGTGTCAAGGCGGTGGCGAGTTGATCAGGTTGAGTCGCTGGACTTTCGATCAGCCTGCTAATCTTTACGAGGACGAGATATCTGGAGATACCTAACAGGGATTCGGCGTGTGTAGGTGTGTGTTTTTCGTTTTTTTCTTTTATACAGATTGGCGTTTGGCAAATGGGGTTTCTAGGGTCGAGAGGGGGACCCGGGAATGAGGCGGGATTATACGAAGATACACTTGGCAGAAAGAGAAGAATTTGAGCAAGAAGAAGAAGAAGACAGATGGATGGATGGGTGCAGGCGGAGTTCTTTTACGAATGGATGGATGGATGGATGGATGGACGGGATGGTTGGATAGATGGTGCCGGTGCGGCATCTGTATTCTGCATCTGCATCTGCACAGAATGGAGTTGCGGGAGTCTGTTCTTCGTTTTGGTTCATTGCACGCACGCAGGACGGGAACCATGATCATGGATGAGCGTGGATGGTACGGCCTGTGTTGGTACCTTGGTTGGCATGCGCTTACGAGGCGGGTGGTTTAAGAAAGGGGGCACGCGGGATGGACATACAGCGGTGCACAGAACGAGTGTTCAGCTTGTACTTGGCGGGTTCATTAGATGGATAGTAGACTGGAACTCGATGGGAGGCGGCGGACTTAATGGCAACGGACCGGACAGTGGTCGGTTTTGTCGTATGGATTCCTAGGTAGGTGGCTTGAGGGAGGGATTAAATTGGAACTCGATACCCCGTGGTGTTTGTGGTTTGCTACCTACCTTGTCTACTTTCCTACCTACCTAATTATAACTTGGTACTACTACCGTTGGCAGTATTATAGAGTAATTTTTTGAGCCGGGGTCGATGTTTGCTGTTTTTCGTCTTGATGAATGTTTGTACCTGAGGTAGTTTGTGGGCTTAGTTGAATGTAGTGTATGATAAAGCGTCACAGCTTCTAGATTGGAAATCGATTGGTTGAGGCATCTCATCTTGAACCGGATTGCAAAGATTGAAAAGTTGGCTATTCTTGGTCAAACTCCGAGTGCAGCAAGTCATGTTACACCACTAGCAATGATGGGAATTTGGATTTCTGAATGCTGTCGATGTGCGTGGGACGAATTGTTCGACCGACTGCCTACCTGGTACCTGTAGCTTATAAGCTGACCGTGCCACTTTTAGAATGACGAATATCTTGAGATTAGTTGCAATCAGGTATCCCAGTCATTTGCAGCTAGTAGTATACGGAGTCCTGGGAGAGGATGAAGACTTCATAAACACACTGAAGATAGTTCGTTGGTTTGGTAATTAATTAGTACTAGGCGGTGATATGAAAGAATATTACTCTGGGCTTTGGATGCTTTGTTCGTGCCGAACATGAAAGTACCCGGACTTCCACGGGGTCGTTTCAATTTGGTTGTCGCCAAACCAAAGATAAGACGGATCCAACAAGCACAGGCTATACAAGTACCAGGTACAGTACGTACATGGGGGTTTGGAAGGAATGGACTCGCAGCAGTCCGCAGACCATGTCTGCATTGAAATGGGATGAAGTATAAATGGATGTATAGGTAACAGATAACAACCGCGTGCTCCCTTTTTTTTTGTCTCAGCATTTGCTGAAGATTAGGTCAGTGGCCAGGTTCGGATGGCAGTCGCGATAATGCATGGCGGGGTTGCGCTGAGCTTCTCAAAGTCAGGAGATCGGCTTTGAAGTGTGGGGGAAGCTCGTGATTGGGTGGTCACGCCATCTGACAATGACAGTGACGACAAAGGCCAGAGGGGCAGGGACGTTGGGGGCGTTGCGGCTCGTCGCTACCAAGGAAGCTGCGCTGTGTGGATTTGCCGGGCGACAACCTTAATCGTACCCTTTTCCTTTTTGTGGCGATCGGGCCTGGCGACGCGAGGTGGATGCATCGATTGGATCCCATCCGCCATCTCGCATCCATGCATCACATCCATCAGGAGAGAGATTCGGGGCGCCGTCAAGTGCACCGCAGTCATGCTAATTATACCACTAAAAGTTCATCAACGTACCACCGGGTCGTAATTGCACTGCTGATAGTAATGATCCCCGCAATTTTTGGTATTTAATAATTGGGAGGCAGGCAAAAACAGCAAACAGTCATCTCTTTCATCCGTGTTCAAGTGGAAGTCACGAACAGTCAACCGGCATCTCGTCATACTTGTGCAGAGCAGGCAGCCAGGGCAGGCAGACTGGCAGGCACGCCCCGAGTCAGTGGGCAGCAAGCACTGGCCACAGCGCACCAGCCACAGCTAACCCCGCAAACGGTCGCAGCCGACAGGGGAAGCTGGGCGACGCCCGGCGGCCATTGGTCCAAAGTCCACGCCTCCCAGCGCGCCGACAGGCGGTGGCCAGGTACATAAGGACCTGCCCATCCCACCCCAAAACCCGGGCGGGCCTGATCCTTTGCGGCCGCCACGCGCGCTGGACAACTTTGACCTTGACAATTGTTACTTCTTTTATCCTAGCTCGACAAAGCTCTCGAGCTCAGACCACTCTGCGACCACAGCATCTTAACGCTAAACCGCATTCGAACCCTAAACCGCGATTGCAACTGCTGCGCTGCGACCTCACCCCACTCTTTGCTGCAGCTTCCGTTTGCTGTGTTGCGGTTGCCCGTTCTTCTTTTGCAGGCAGTCCACCAGCCGGTGCTCAAGTCCAGGCAGGCCGTCGCGATTCGCATCGCACTCCCGTCTGGAAACCCGGCTTCCACACTTCACGAAGCCGCCCGCCCGCGCTGTTTGCGCAATGGGTATTTCCCGGTCAATTTAATCCCGACTACCCGACACAACCCCCATACCGACGACCATCCCTAAAGCCCGAAAAAGCCGGCCAGCAGCAGCAGAGCAGCTATGTCCAAAACCATACGGCTGGGGACCCGCCTGCGGTACCCCATCACCATCGTCAAGCTGCTCAAGGCGCCGGGCGAGACGGTCCAGAAACAGGAACGCCTCCTGCAGTACTCGTTCAAATGGACAAAGGAGGTGGGCGACACGATCCGCGGCGAGACGTGGGAGGAGGAGCAGACCACCATCGCTGACTGGGACTCGCCGGCCGACGGCGAGCTCCGCCAATGGAACATCAAGGAGGGCGACCTCATTGAGCAGGACCAGGCGTGCCTGGTGATCAAGGAGGCCTGCTCGCACGAGATCCAGTTCCAGGGCCTGTGTGCCATCTGCGGCAAGGACATGACCGAAGTCAACTGGGCTACCGACTCACGCGACACGGAACGCGCTCCTATCAGCATGGTGCACGACCAGACCAACCTGACCGTCAGCCAGGTCCATGCCCAGCGCACCGAGCACGAGCTGCAGCGCCGACTTCTGCTGCAGCGCAAGCTGAGCCTCGTAGTGGATCTCGACCAGACCATCATCCACGCCTGCATCGACCCGACCGTCGGCGAGTGGCAGCGCGACCCGAGCAACCCCAACCACGAGTCTGTCAAGGACGTCAAGTCGTTCCAGCTCGAGGACGGGCCGCGCGGCGTGGCTCGCGGGTGCTGGTACTACATCAAGATGCGCCCGGGCCTCGAGGGCTTCCTCAAGAGAATCAGCACTATGTACGAGCTGCACGTCTACACAATGGGCACGCGTGCCTACGCCCGCGAGGTGGCACGCGTCGTCGACCCTAACCAAAGGCTCTTCGGAAACCGCGTCATCAGTCGCGACGAGAACGGCAACATGTACGCCAAGAGCCTCCAACGGCTCTTCCCGGTCAATACAAACATGGTGCTCATCATCGACGACCGCGCAGATGTTTGGCCGCGTAATAGGCACAACCTCATCAAGGTCTCGCCCTACGACTTCTTTAAGGGCATTGGAGATATCAATTCCAGCTTCCTGCCCCCGCGCACCGACACCCTCCCCTCCGAGACGGCTGTCACAACCACCAACGGCCTTAGCACCACAATCACTCCAACACCAACCATACCTACCGCAGCAGCATCGGCCGCCGCCGTAGGGGAACCTGTGTCGGCGCTCGATGACCTCGTAAGTATGAGCGGCGGAGAAGACGCAGCAATCACCCAGCTCCAGATCGAGGAACAAGCTCGCACGCTTGAGCGACAAATTAACGAGCGGCCCCTCCAAGCCCTGCAAGAAAAGCTCGACAAGGAGGACGAGGAAGCCGAGAAATCCACCACCCCCTCGGAAGACGGCGAAGACACTCCCTCGTCCCCTTCTCCACACCCGCGCCACCAGGTCCTCCTCGATGACGACCACGAGCTCAGCTACCTGGAACAACACCTGACAGAACTACACCGCATCTACTACGAGGAGTACGACCGCAAACGAGCCCTTCACCGAAGCAGCACCACCGTCGATCTAGCAGCTGTGCCCGACGTGGGCCAATGCCTCGAGCTTCTCAAATCGCGCGCCCTCCGCGGCGTCAAGGTGGTGCTCTCGGGGCTGATTCCCATCGGGGTCGACCTGCAGCGGTCCGAGATCGGCCAGCAGGTGACGAGCTTCGGCGCCGAGCTGCGAAATAACATTACCAAGGACGTCACACATCTCGTCGTTAGCGCCCTGCGGCCGCGAACTAAGAAGGTGCGCCAAGCGGCGAGGATCCCGTCCATCAAGATCGTCAACAAGGACTGGTTAGAAGAATGCTTCTCGCAGTGGGCCATCGCCGACGAGGAGCCGTACCTCTTCGAGGTGCACCCGGACGACCGGCCGGGGGGGCGAACGGCGCTCGCCGAGGGTGAGCGGGAGCGCCTTAGCGATGTCGACGAGGACGAAGGGCCACCTAGGCTCAGGTTAGTCAGCGCAAGTGGAGACACGAGAGAGCTTAACGAGGACGAGGACGAGGATGACGAGAGCGAGAGCGAAGACGATTTAATTCCCGACTTTGAGGACGGCGAGACCTCGCCTATCGACGGCCTGAAGTCTTTTAATTGGAACTCGGCCGACGAGGAGCTCAACGAATTCTTGGCGGGGGACTCGGACGATTCAGATGACGTCATGGACTCAGATGACGGCGACGAGGAGCTGACGGCTGGGTCGGGCACGTCGAGCGGCGGGTCGCGGAAGCGGAAGCTCGGGGAGGACGATGACGAGGACGAGGACGAGGAGGAGGAGGCTGAAAGCGAACTGGACGTGGCCTTGGATGAGCCGAGCAGCCGCCCCGAGCAGGAGAACGGCAGCGTGAAACGGCTTAAGAGGACGACCAGTCGCGGCAAGTCGTCGCTACGGAACCAGTTCATCTCGGGAGACGGCGAGGTGGACACAGACAGCCTCCCGACGCCGCTGGGGACGGGCGACGAGGAGGAGGATGCAGCGGCGAGCAAGGCGTTGGAGGGCGGGCTACAACCGCCGCCGCCCGCCGCGAGCCAGCAGAGTAGTGTTGGCGGCGATAGCGTGTTTGATGAGATTGACGAGGCGGAACTGGAGGCGGATTTCATGGCCGAGTTTGCGGCCGCGGACGCACCTGCCTCTGTGACGGTTGTAGGGAAGGAAGATGGGGGGAAGAGTAGAGAGAAGGGTTAGGCTCCCTTCCCGTTTCGTTGGGGGTTGTAGCATCAAGGGGGGTAGTATCATGGCTTGTAGAGTGTGGTACTACACTGTCTTGGTTTCAGAGAGACGGAAATATAGGGTTATTTGTACAGGTATTCGTGTTGTCTGACTCTGGCATGCGTTGTGCTGCTGAATGACCGGCTTTAGCGCTGTGACGGTTTTATCTTCAATGCGTGTTTGTGATGTCTGCCGGGTGATTGTTGATAATGCTGGTGGAACTTGAAGTATCCTGTATCGCGCAATTCATCAGATTGTGGTGTTAAAATTATGCTTCACATCGGTCAAAGTAAACTTAATCTTGATCAACTTTGTCCGGTTTCGTTGCCTGTTGCACATCGTGCTACCTCGGCGATGATCTGATAAACTTACGGTTAGGGGCTGTTGTTGTTCTTGGTCACTCCATCCGTCATGAGGGCGTGTCCCTATCCAACCAACCGACCCTCCACACCTTACGTAATCCACATCCAATTCCCAATCCGCCTGCCGTCAGAACCTCGCTCGCGCCAATTCAAGCTTCCGACATTTCGAAGCTCCCCCCCTCCCCGCCCACCTCCCCCGTCATCGTCGTCGTCGTCGTCAATTGCCCACCACACAACACACACACTGCGCGCGCCCGTCTCAGCGGCGAGTTCTGCAGTCACCGACCCACCTCCAGGACTCCACACAAATCGCCAATTGGTCCGACCGACGGCCCGAGCGAGAAACGAATCCGAACGAGAGGTTGCGACCGAGCGAGCGATCCGACGAGATCGAGAACATATAATACTACGAAAAGTGAGGAAAGGAAGAAAACACAGATCGCCCAAGATGCCGCAGGATATGCCCCCCGTTGGTGGGTATGGGGCCGTGCAGTACAAGGTACGTTTCTGATCGGCGGCGCCGGTGGTGGTGGCAGCTTTGCGGTTTCGATGGGTTGGGGTTCTGGTTTCCTTGGCTTGCTTGGCTTGCTTTAAGGGAGGGAAGGGCTGTTCTTGGTGGACTGGGTGGTGGGTTGTTGGGCAGGTTGGATGTTGGGAGTGGGATTGCGGACGGGGCGCGAACGGCTGGGCTGGCGCGGGCTGATTCGGAGCAGAGGGAGGTGGGAGCTACGTCGGTTTGGACAATTAGAGGGATTGGGTTGGGTGTCCTGGATCTGGTTGGTGTCAAACTGGGAGGCGATTTGCGGGCCACGGGATGCCGATGGCCTTGTGTTTTGGAGATGGAGGAGCTGTGGTGACGACGAGGGACTCTGTGGTTGGTCGAGTGGCCGACAACGCAGAACACCTTCACCATCACCAACCCACGCAGAAAACAAAAAGCTAACGCTCCTACTCCTCTCACAGCGCAACCTCCCTGCCCGCGGCTTCCGCCCCGCTACCATGCTCGCCATCGGCGGCGGCATCGTCATCTTTGGCTGGTACAAGCTGATCATCGGCATCCGGGAACAAAAGTACGTCCACACATACAAACACAGAAAGAGACAGACAGATGGCAGATGGAGAAGAGAGTCGTCCTGCTAACAGCACGTAGCGAGTACGCCCGCGAGAAGATGTGGAGCCGCATCCACTTGATCCCGCTCCTGCAGGCCGAGGAGGACCGCGACCTCGTCCGCCGCCACCTGGCCGACCAGGCGCGCGAGAAGCAGCTGCTGGGCGAGAACTTGAAGGTGTATAACTCGGATAGGTCAGTTCCACGCCCCCCCCCCCACCTTGTTTCATGCGAGAGGGCTGCACTAACGTGTGAGTAGATATGTCCGTCCTACCTTTGCCATCACCCCGGGGCAGACCACCAAGTAGATGCAGTGCGCTGTGGGAATGGGAGAGAGGGGAAGTGGCATGCTTTGGGCTTGAGTGGATGGGGCCGGTCAGATGACGGGGGCGGATGCTTTCGGTTTATTTGTGACGGGAGGCCGCCCTGGTAGTCTGCGGGTCTGTTGTACATACTTGTTTTGTTCATAGCTCGGACATGCAAGAAGGTTGAGATTTGATGTGGTTACTAGTATGTGAGAAACTATGGGGAGCGGGTGATGTGGTTGTGCTGCTGTGGGGTGGGTTGTGTGAAGTTATCAGGTCACGGTCTGAAAGAGAAGTCGGTGACAGAGTTGTATTGCGCCAGTACTCCCTCCTTCCAGCTCTCAGGTCTCGTTGGGTTTCCGCTCCACAACGAGACTACCGATTGTAAAGTTTAACGGGGGAAAATACCAAAAACCGTAAAGGATTTAACTTAGTCTTAACGTTAATTACTAGTTTAGACATCACTACGGAATGTCTGACGCTCACGCTTCCAGCAGATACTCGGGGAATCGGAGTCACTAATGCGGCATATAAAACACAATTCCCGATCGAGGTGCACCGAATGATAGTTTCCAGGCAGCTTCTTGGTGGATTGTAAGTATCGATGTACAGTTTGAAGCAAAGATACTAAGTGGGTAACACCAACAGAACAAGTGTCCAGAATAAAGATTTGACAGGCTCCAATACCTGCTGTGAAGTTTGTTATTTCAAGTTTGAAAATGACAAGCGTGTATAAACGTGCCTCTCGAACATAAATTCTAAATTCATATTCAAACTCGGCCACTAGGGTATGTACCAGGTACACGTGTCAAGAATATGGAATGTAAACAAATATAATTCGGCCCTTTTCCAAACCATCACACTCGAAACTGAAGGCCCATCACTGATCCCATCTCCAAACACAACCCCGCCCCATCAAACGTCTCCTCCTCAACTTGCCGCTGCGGCGCCGATAGCTGGCCAGTCCTGGACCTCGTCGAGCGTAAGAACATACTCGTGGTTATAGACCTGCTTGATTGTCAGCACACAAAAACAAGAGAGCTACAATTGTCGGACCAAACTGAACATACCTGGCGCAGCACCTCCAACGAGTTCCACTCGGCATTCTCAATGAAGCCGTCGCTCCAGACGCAAAAGTACAGCCAGTGCGCCTCGTACGCCTGCAGCAGGTCCGGGAGTGGCGCGGCCCCGACCTCGGCGGCGGCGATCATCTTCTTGTCGCCGCCCAGCTTGATGAGCTGCTCGTACTGCGCCGACATGGGCTATTTGTCACATCACGTCAGAAAACCACTTGACCCCGCAACATCATAAGTCAGTTAGTTGGGAAGGGGGAAAAAAAGAAAAAGAAAAACTCACCCCGTTCCCCTGCGCGTACACATCAGCACTGACAACATCCACAACCGCATCGCCGGGATACCAATCCGCCGCCACCGAGTTCCAGATCCACACGAGGTTATTAATCCCATGATGTCCCTGCAGCCGGTCATACATGAGCTTATACAGCGCCTTGCACGCCTCGGGTCCCTTGGCGCCCCACCAGAACCAGCCGCCCTCGGCCTCATGCAGCGGACGGAACAAGACCGCCACGCCCGCGGCCTCGAGCCTCTTCAACTGCACGGCGATGGCGTCGATGTCCCGCAGCACGAGGGTATAATTTGCGCTCCCCGCGCCCGCGGCCAGCGTCGCGGCAATGTCAAAGTCCGTCGCGCGCGTGTAGAAGCCGCTCCACCACTTGTTCGCGTCCGTGTCGTACAGCCCCGCCGGCGCGTTCCAGTGCCACAGGACGGAGACGATGCCGCCCGCGCCGTGGTGGGCGATCGCGTCCTCGACGGTTGTGGACACGTTGCCTTGGTAGGCTACGCGCGAGGGCGAGTAGTCGATCAGGTCGACCGAGACCAGGGCGGGCGTCTTGCCGGTTTGCGACTGGATCCAGGAGGCTTTGGAGAGGTCTTGTTGGCCTGCGAGGATCTTTTTGCCGTAGACGGCGGTGCGCAGGTAGGCGTAGAGGGATCTTGTGATGGCGTTCGCGGTCGGGTTGCTCAAGGTTGGCGTGATGCTGTGGGCGGCGCGTGGTGCGGAAGGGGTGAGGGTTATGTAGTCGATTAGGTACCTGTTGGTGGTGTAATTAAGTGTCTTGTTAGATTTTGGATGGGGGTTGATGTTATGGCGAGTGAGAGAGGGGCAGAGGTGTAATAGTTACCATCCCCAGTTGTTGGTAATGTCGATGGTGTTATTGCCCTCCTTGAGCAGCAACTGGCCCCCCGAGACGGTGGCAAAGGCGTCGCTCGCGGGGAGGAGCACCTCGGTGCTGGCGCCGCCGTTCAGGACGACCGTGGTGCGCTTCTCGCCGTAGATACCAGCGTAGCGCACGCCGAGGTCGTACAGCTTGGCGCCGGCCGTGGTGCTGGGCACCGTGAAGGTGATCTTGTCGGTCCCTTCGTCAAACCCGCCGACATAGCCACTCCCGGAATACCCCGCCAGCGATGTCTGCACATTGGTCCCGGTCAGGACCGCGTCCTCGGCCTCGAATATCCGCGAAGTTTCAGGCTTGGTGCAGGTCCTGGCGTTGACGGCGGTTCCGAACGTGGCTGCTGCTGCGCTGAGGCTAAGAGCCAGCTTCTGCGCAGTGAGCTTGACCATCTTGACTGGCAGATCAGAGATACTTGATGTAGATCCGGTGTGTCCATGGGAAACAAGAGGGCGGCGGGCCTGTTCAGATATTATACCATTCCACGCCAGGGACCCGGAGATGATGTGACGGATGTCGTACGTGGAACAACCCAACCAGACGGGAAACACTGTCGCAGCGAGCCGGAATCGATATTCTGCGGTCCCCACTCCTCCAGATGCTGATGATCGGAGTGTGCAGCCGCGCCCAGGGACGTGGGTTGGTTGCAGCCCCAAGGCGGAACGTGATGCTCCACATGGACTAAAAGGGGTCGTGATCTCGGCTGCATGTAACTTGGAGATTCGAGGGCAACGGCAACTGAAGGCAGAAGCTGTTCATTCGTTATTATCAATGGACAAGATTCAATAGGAATATCTTTGATGAGAATCAGGTAGAGAACCAAACGGAAGAATCGTGAAGGTATCGCAGTTTGAACTCATGAAGGGGTGGGTGGGCATCGTCCCTGCGGACTTGATCAACAGTGTTCAATTACTAGGTAGCATCAGATAGTCGTTCTTGACCATGCACGCTCCGCGGATAGGGCATCCCCATTTGAACCGTCCCGTCCCTAGTGCCGGCCGAGAACCCAGCCTTGACGGCACAGCTGCCCGGCTCTCCGAGCTCTCGAGATGTGTGGTGTGTGGTAAAAGAAAACGCGGCGAGTGAGGTAGCCAATTTCTAATTGTGGCCAAACAAACAACACGCACCACCAAGGTCGAAGCTGCTTGCCCGGGTATCAATCACGGTGCCAAAAACAGCCCCAAGAGACGACGGTAGACAACCGCATGTCCACGAAAGATCACCAAATCATCAAACATTGCTCGCATAAAACCCATTAAAAGACAACCCCCCATCCGTCCCATCCGTCCACCAGTTTCGTTTCCAGACATCGATCCAGAAACAGAAATTGCACCCATGCCATGCCATGCCCATACCGCGCCAGCCAGCCAGCCACCCGCCCAAGGGATATCGTCACCAAGCACTAGATCACCACCTGTGCCACGCTCAAGCCGTAGCCTGCACCATCTTGAACCCCTCGGCCACCAGCTTCGTGATGTCCTCGTTCTTATGCTGCAGCAGCCCCAGCGCAAACGCGACATCACCCCATTGGCGCTCCGTATCGCACCGCGCCAGCCTCGCCGCCAGTTTATCAGCCAGCTGCTTCGCGTGCTTGTCCTGTTGTTTCCACCACTGTCAGTAAAACCATTCCCAATCATGACACAAACAGCCAAGAGAAAAAAGAAAAGAGGGGGGACATACCTTCTCCACAAACCCGAGCAGGAACTTGACGATCCGCCTGAAGCTCTCCGTCTCCAGCTCCCTCTCGGCCGACAGCAAGCTGAACATGTCCACAAAGTGGTTGTATACGGCATTGTCTTTGGTGCTCAGCTCGGTGAAGAACATGCGCGCCAGGTCCGCGATCCGCTTGTCCTCGTCCTCGAGACACTTTGCCATCTCGCCCAGCTGGCCCTTGACCTTGACCTGGCCGGCCAGGATCAAAAACGTCAGCGTCATTAGACACGTCCTCTTAACAGACGGGTCCGGGTCCGCCAGCCGCCTGTACAAGAAGTCCGTGTTCTCGTCAATCAGATGGTTGAAGCAGACAGCCATGTCGCCGAGCGCGATGACGGCGTTGCTGCGCACCGTCGCGTCGGCCGAGCGCTCCATGATGGTGATGAGCAGCGGCAGGTTGGCCTCGCAGTACTCGGAGCACACGCACATGAGCTTGGCGAGGCACAGCGTCGCCGCCTGCTGCAGCCCGCGGTCCTTGTACGTCGTGTTGTTTGCGCAGATCTCGCTGACCATAGGTCCGAACAGCGCCAGGAGCGAGTTGGACCCATAGAGGAGCTCGCGCTCGCGGATCTGCGTCATGGCCTCGGTGAAGTCGTCCTCAGTCGTGCCACCGATCAAATCTAGCTCATCTGCTTCTTCCTCAGCTTCCTTGGCCTTGGAGTGCGCGGCCGAGGATTTGCGGCTTGACGTGCCGCCGGCCGACAAGGTGCTGGCTGAGATGGACGAGCGTTCCTTATTCGCTTGTGCCGTCTTTTCCTTTTCTTGCTTCCGGCGCTTGAAGTCGAGCTCGCATAGCTCGAGGTGGACGATCTGCTTGATGGCGACATGGCCGACAATGAACAGGAGCTGGGAGAGAACAACTGCGTTGTCCTTCTTTTGCTTCTTTATCGGGCTTGCTGGGGGCTGCTGTGACGGGGGAATCACAGTGGCTTCATCGGCCTCTTCATCTTCATCTTCGGGAGAGGAGCTGGGCGGCGCCGCCATGGTCTCGTCACGGGAGCTGGGGCGGGAGGTCTGAGGAGAGAACACTGCTCTGGTCTTGCGGCGGATGATTTCGGAGCAGAGGACGTCTGGGTGTCTCGAGAGGGTATATATGGCATTGATGGCCTGTTCGGCAACACCGTACCACTCTTTACTCTCTGTTGGCACTTCGGTGATGGCAGCGAGCTTGGTCAGCACTGCGTGGTCGTTCTGTAACCTCGAGAACTTGATGGCTGATTCCTTGGACTGGCGGCCCGTGGGGTTGATGCGCCGGAGAGCGACGCAGGTGTACTTGGCGAGCTGCAGGTCGGCCCGGCCGTGAGGTCCAAGGCCGGTGCGCAACATGGTCTCCATCTCTCCGACCACAATCTCGGGACTGGCAGTAGCCAACATGCCAAGCACAATGATGGCGCCTCGCCTCTGGGTGCGCGAGATCTCCCGCTTCTGAACGCCATACACCTGCCACAGCTTCGCGATCACATGGTCGGAAATCATGCCTCCCTTCATCATGGTGCTCAAGAGCTGTTCCAGCGAGGTGAGCTCGGCTGGCGTGGCACCAAAGGTCAGACTGATCATATTGCGGGCAATGTAATTGGCGGCATCGTTGGGGCTGAAGCTGTCGGGCGCCTCAAAGAATAGCCTCTTGTAGCATTCAATCAGATGGGACTGAACGCCCTTGCCCTCGTCGCTGTTGCCCTTTGTCCAGATGAGCTTCAACATGCGCCGAATGCCAATCTTGTTCTGCTCGATGTTGTAGGCGTCGCCGATCTCGAAGTAGTCCATGGCTTCAATGACCTCGCTCTTGTTCTTCGAACCAAGAAGCTGGCACGTGGTCGTCGTGGCCTCGTGGAGGACGTCGATGAACTTGAGCGCCTCGCTGTAATAGCGTTTGGTGAGCGTCAGTTTCTCAATTGCCTCGGAGGTGGCCGCCTCTTCTTGAGCCTTCCGGAACGCTGCGATCTGTTCCTGCTCCGTCATCTCGGGCCCCAGTTTCTTGGGGGACTCGATCTGTGTCGCGTCATCGAGCAAACCTGCATCAACGGTGGTGTTCCCCTTGTCCCCGTCAAGCCCTGGAGCATCAACGGGGGGTTTGAGGGCGTTGAGTTCTGATTCGACCTTATCCAGGCGCTCTTGCCAGTCCTTTCTGGCCAGCTGGGCACCGTGCAGAGCGGTGAAAGGGTGCGTCCGTATCAAGGTTCCGAGCAGCTTGATGGCGTTTCTCCTTACGTGGCTGCTCTTGTCCTCCAGACTGCGGCAGGCCAGCTCAGCTGCCTTTTGTCTCCGCTTGGGGAACTTCTGGTCGAGCTCGCACAGCTTGACGTAGACCTGGATGGTCCTGCACCGACAGTAGGGGTTGATGTCGAGAAAGCGTTCCTCAAGCACATCGAAGAAAGCATTCATCTGGCTCTTGTGGTTCTCACCCCTCTCGTCCGACTTGCTCAAGTGCGCCAGCATGTTACCGAACACCTCGATAAGGGCCGACCGGACAGCATATGACTGCACAGGTCAGCGTGGAACAATGGATCAGAAATAACCCGACATACCTCGCTGTCGAGCTGCTTGGCAAGCAGAGTGACCTGCTTAATGACCAGTCTGGGAGCCAGCTCGGAAAGCTTGACCATGAAGGTTGAGACGGACTTGGGCCCCTTTGTGTCGTTGCTGTTGAACTCCTTGTTGCTGAGCTCTCGCAGAATCTCGTCCGCCAGCTGGGGGTAGTCGTACTGTTCCGCCAAAATGTGGAGGAACTCGGCCATGGGCTCGGAAAGGTGCTCGAAATATGTCAAGTTCTGGACGATGGAGATTTGCGCAGCTAGAACATTGTTAATCGCTGTGGACATGGACAGCGCAAAAAAGACTCACCATATCCGTGACCGTGGTGCTTGACAGCCACGCACAGCACCTTGAAGGCGTGCATGCGGATGCTTGTGTTCTTGACGCGCTGCTCGCTCTCGAGGATCATGTAGATGGGCCGCGTCAGGAGCCCGACGAAGGTGTCGCGCTCCGACGTGGTCAGGAAGATCTTGCCGAGCTTCAGTCTGAGGACCTTGCACATGGTGTTCAGGGCCGTCTCCAGCTGCGCCGAAGAGTCCCAGCTGCCACCCTTGTTGGTGGCTGCGTCCTTCTTGCCCTTGGCCTTGCCGCGACCACCGCGGGCGGGCACGGTGGTCGACGACTTCTCGGCGGCCTTGGTTTCGACGCAGGCAATGGTCCATTGCAGGAGGAAGCCGTAGATGTCCAGCAGCTGCTTGTGGTGGGCGACCAGCTCCTGCTCGTCGGAATCGAGGTCGTGGTTGATGGCGTCGGCCTCGGCGGCGAGGCCCGAGGTGATCAGGTCAAAGATCTTGCTGAGTGCGTGGGCCGAGAGGAAGGAGGTGTACCTGGATTGTTTGAAAAGCTCAGAAATGTGGTCTTGCGAGTGGTGACCAGAGGGAGATGATGCAGAAGCAGGACTTGGAGCAGAACCAGGTGGACGGGGGCGCTGGACAGGACTGGGTGTTTCGGCGCCGAGCGACACCGAATCTCTGGCAGAAGGAGAAGCACAGGCAGGAGAACGCGAGGGGTCAGAGGAGATGGGTGCACACTTTAGCAAGAACTGCAACGAGTCGAAGATGTGGCTGCGCGTGATGGCGTCGGGGTTCTCTGCGACAGCGTCGACGATGGGGTTGAGCACCAAGTTTATTATGCCGTTGTCGGCAAGCGATTCGGGGTCGTTTTCGCAGTCGAGCAGGGCGCCGTCTGCCTCGGGCGTCGGTATCGCGGCTGGGTCGCCCATGTAGTGCTTGAGCGCATCGTTGATGTCGAAGTTGATGGAGTCCATCGTGGGCGTGGAGGGGGGAGGGAGGGGGGACCAGTTGAGGCCAGGCGCGGTGTGGTGTGGTGGACCAGAATCACGGAAGATGAGGACAAAAAAACAATTCCTTCAATGGAATGTCGTCAGGGTCGAGTCAATCAATGTTTGCCGCCTTCGTCCAAGTCGTCAAGAAAGTCGTCAAAAAGTTGTCGTGGGACGCCTGCAGGCGCTAGCAAGGAAGGAAGCCTGTCGCAGGGCCAAACCAAACAAGGCGTGGATGCTGAATCGTAGCAGCAGAGGTGTTGGTGGCGGTGGTGGTGTTTGTTGTCGGTTGCGATTTCCAGGTTATGCGATGCATCGCCCCGTTGTTGCCCAAGCGCGGCGCATCGCATCCGCCAATTCGTCCCCTCTGTTTGTGTGGGGGAAGGAGAACCCGGCACATGGCAACAGGTCCTCCAATGTTTGTTGACTTTACAGCACGCGCCTTCCCTGTCCAGTTGGGGGGCCAGGAGGCGCCGGTTGCCAGCGAAAGTCGCGTCTGGTCCCCTGTTAGGTGGTCAGTGCGCCCAACCGACCCCTCCATCTATCCTTTCAGGACCAATTGAAGCACTGAAGAGCACTGCTGGAACCGAACCTTGACAGGCTTGTCTTGTGTCTGTGTTTGTGCCGACCAGCAACTCGGCAACCACCATCTCCAATCCCCAATCTTCCACCCACAGAGACAGCCTGGTCAATCACCAATACCAGACGGCAGGCGCTATTAATTGCTTAATATCTACCGGGTATCGACCAAACCCTTACCAATTGGCTTGCATCTTCACGCTCATGCACTGGCAGTAGTTGCCAAATCCGGCGCCCACCATTTCCCGTCCTTTTCTCGGCGCTGGCCTAGTCGCTTCTCCAAGTCCAAAGTCCCGAGTCCCGCCGCTCCTCGCAATCCGCTCCTCCCAAATGGCGAGTGTAGCCCCGACACGACGCCAACAACGGCCAGACGCATTCCGGATACACGAAGATGTCCCCTCCACCGAAGACACCGAAATGAACGAGGAGATGCTGCGCGAGGAGGACGAGGAAGTTGAGGTAGAAGAGGAAGAGGAAGAGGAAGAGGAAGAAGCGGAAGTTGAGCAAGAACAAGACGAGGAGGAGGACCCGGCCGAGGAACCCCTGGACGACAACGACTCCAATTTTACAGAAAGCTCGGAAGATGAGACGGCAGTCGACACCAACATCCAGCGCGACATGGAGAACCTGCAAAAGGCCTTTCCTGGGTTCCGAAACCAGTACCGTTTGATCAAGCGCATTGGCGAGGGTTTGTGGCCTTTCTTTTTCCCTGGCGCATAAAGAAAAAACACAATTGCTAACCAAGTCTACCCTCTGTTGCAGGTACCTTTTCCACCGTCTACAAGGCCGAAGACCTCGTGTACGACCGCTTCGACAACTCGTGGGACTACGAGAAAGAAAACGAGAAATGGGCAGCACCTCCCCTCAAGGTTGGCGCAACCTCCGCCCACTCCAGCATAACCCTCGACAACGACTCCCAAACACAGCCCCTCCCGCACACCCGCCGACGGAGGCCAAAGTTCGTTGCCATCAAGAAGATCTACGTTACCTCCTCCCCGACCCGCATCCTCAACGAGCTCGAACTACTCCACGTCCTGCGCGACTGCCCCTCTGTCTGTCCGCTGATCACGGCCTTCCGCCAAACTGACCAAGTCGTCGCCATCCTGCCCTACTTCCGACACGCCGACTTCCGCGAGTACTTTCGTAAGATGACTGTGCCCGATATCTCTATCTACCTGCGCTCTCTATTCACCGCGCTCTCCGCGGTCCACGCCCACGGCATCCTGCACCGCGACATCAAGCCCACCAACTTCCTCTACGACCCAGCTACGAAACGCGGTGTGCTGGTAGACTTCGGCCTCGCCGAGAGGGAAGGCATCGACTCCAAACCCTGCTTATGCCACGACGATCCCGTGCATCGTAAAACCCGTCTCCGCGCGGCACACGCCATCCACCACGAAAGCGGCCTGCCCACCACCGGCTACCCGAAACAGGACACCCGGCCCTCGCGGCGCGCTAATCGTGCCGGCACCCGTGGCTTCCGTGCTCCAGAGGTGCTGTTCAAGTGCACCGAGCAGACGACCAAGATCGACATCTGGAGCGTGGGCGTGATTCTCCTTACCATCCTTTCGCGGCGTTTTCCCTTTTTCAACTCTGCCGACGATGTCGAGGCCATGATCGAGATCGCCACGATATTTGGAGCGAAGCGTATGCGCTCCGCCGGCCAGTTGCACGGCTGCATGTTTGAGACCACCATCCCTACCATCGGCACCACAGGCTTCAGCTTGGAGCGGATCATCCTGTGGAGCACGTGTCGCAGCGACACGGGCGAGTCGCTGTCGGCCGACGAGAGATTGGCGGTCGAGTTTCTGAGCAGATGCATGGAGCTGGACCCGAGCAGGCGGATCAGTGCCGAGGAGGCTTTGGGTCACGAGTTCATGAGGCTGGGTCTTGATGCGGCTGCCGAAGCCGCGGTGGAGGGCACGGACGAGGATGAGATGGACATTTTGAAGGTGTGAATTTGGGGAAGCATGCGATGGCGTGGATGTCAAGGCGTTTTTACGGAAAGGGGCCGGTTAGCTTTTGATACAATGTATCGATAGTGTATGTATATATGGGCATGGCTTGCCTTGATGGCTTTAATGTTTTGGTGGGATGGGATGTACTGAAGGTACTGGCCGTCGTCGGGTGAGTTGTTTCCAGCGGTTGGGTTTGGCGTCTTGGTACGGTTTAAAATCCATCTACCTGCCTCTGGTATTTGGGGAGACGAATGAAACGCCGATACAGTTCTCGATCCTCTCTGCTGGTTGTGCATGCTCATTTGCCCCGTTTTGTACCGCTTTTGCGCTCCCTTCGAGTTTGATATGCATGGCCTGCCGTTCCCCTGGTTCTACCCCTATTTTTCTCGCCTCACGTCCTCACGTGACTGTTTCGTCTCTACAGACCTGCCTGCACTGGACTATTTCGTCACAATCATCAACAAACTTTCATCTGAAACCAAACGTCGCTTCATCATCGCTGTCGGCTGCAGTTAACCCAGCGCTTGGTGCAAATATAATCTTCACAGTTCAACATGCATCAATTGCGCTTATTTTAACTTTCCTTCATAATCTTTTCCTGAAGTTTTCTTTTGGAAAATGACAAAATGACAACAACCCATTACCAGGAAGGTGATGAACGGCAAACGGGAAATGAGCCGACTTCGCCAGTGACTGAGACGATCGACTTCCACCACCCCTTCACGCCCTACGATGTCCAAGTGCAGTTCATGCAGACGGCCTATGACGTGCTGGAAAAGGGAGATGGGCAGGTCGGCATTTTGGAGAGCCCGACTGGCACGGTATGTCACCAAGGCCTCTATGAAAAAAAAGAGATGAGAAGAAAAAGAGCGAAAAAATGAGCTGGAGAATTATTGCGGCAAATGGCTAATCTTTTACTCGCAGGGAAAATCACTGTCTCTCATCTGCGCCGCGCTGACCTGGCTGCGCAACCACAAGCGAAGCCAGTACGAAGCGACATTCTCCACAGTGGCCGACGCCATGCAGGGCGAGCCGGACTGGATGATCGAGACGGCGCTCAGACGGAAGCGGGAAGAGTTGACGAGGAAATGGGAGGAGAGGGAGGCGCAGCTGGAGAAGATGCGCCAGCGGGAGCGGGCCATGGAAGAGAGGGGCCGCGGCGCCAAGAGGCAGCGCGTTGGTGACAGTGACGCGGGCTCGGGGTTGAGAGGGAAGGGGACGCGGGAGGTTGATGAAGAGGCCGAGTTCCTGATTCACGACTGGGACGAGGCGGGCGGGGTGGGTGATGAGGATGATCCGCTTTCGCAGCTGAGCAGGGAGACGAGAGACTTGCTGGAGAAGGTCGGGCTTGGGTTTGCGAAGAAACCGGGGCTGGATGAGGAGGGGGTGGTTGAGGATGAGATCAAGGTTTGTTTCTTTCTTTCTTTTTATTTTTGCGTTCTTCCTTTCTTTCTTTTCCTTTTGACACGTATTTATGGGAACAAATGCTGACTCATGTGGCTTGCAGATATACTACACATCGCGCACGCATTCCCAACTGACGCAGTTTATCGCCGAGCTGCGTCGTCCGGCGTTTCCGCCATCCATTCCCTCAGCTCTCGTCTCGCCAGACCAAACTGGAAAGGGTGACGACAAGCCAGACACCGAGATCGTCAAGCAAATACCGTTGTCCTCACGGCAAAAGCTGTGCATCAATCCATCCGTGTCCCGGCTTGGCTCGCTTTCCGCCATCAACGACAGATGCACCGAGCTGCAGCAGTCAAAGTCAAATCAAAAATGCTCCTTCATGCCCAACGCCGACAACCTCAAACAAACCCATCAGTTCCGCGACACCGCCTTGGCGACGTTGCCGGACATCGAAGACATGCACCGCATTGGAAAGCAGCTGCAGGTGTGTCCGTACTATGCCTCGCGGACAGCCATACCGGGCGCCGAGGTCATCACATTGCCGTATCCACTGCTGCTGCAGAAGAGTGCGCGAGAGGCACTCGGTATCAAGCTGGAGGGCAACGTGGTCATCATCGACGAGGCGCACAATATCATGGACGCTGTGGCGAATGTCTATGCCGCAGAGATCCGCCTGAGCGAGCTCAGAAGAGCGAGACAGATGCTTGGCGTGTATGTGAGGAGGTTTGGCAAGAAGTTGAAAGGAGAGAATCGGGTCATGGTAGCTCAGGTGGGCAAGGTTGTCGAATCGCTGAGTGAGTGGTTGGACGGGACATTGAAAGCCAAAGTAGGACCACATCATTGTCACAAATCTGTTCCGCGACCGCTCAAGGCTGACATTGAAACACACAGGGTGAGCAAGGCATCGCGGATACAAATACCCTCCTCAAGAGCCGCGGCGCAGACCAAATCAACCTCTACAAGCTGATACGGTACATCCAAGAGTCCAAGCTGGCCTACAAAGTCGAGAGCTACGTCAGCCACACCGAAGAACAGGACCAATCAGCACCGCAAAACAAGACCTCGTCATCTTCCTCACCCGTCCTTCACACCCTCGTCTCCTTCCTAACCGCACTCACGAACCTCAGCAACGAAGGCAGGATCTTCCACGAGAGACTCCCTTCCACCCCCGGCACCCCGCCGGACATTAAACTCTCCTACCTCCTGCTCTCGCCCACGCACGCCTTCTCCTCCATCGCGTTGTCCGCACGCGCAGTCATCCTCGCCGGCGGCACCATGTCGCCCTTTGAAGACTACAAAGACCACCTCTTCCCCACCCTACCGCCAGCAAAGATCACCACGCTGAGCTGCGGCCACGTCATCCCGGCCTCCAACCTCTGCGTCTGGACGCTCGCTTCAACGAGGCCAACAGCAGGGCCTACTGGCAGTGCCGTGGCAAACCCCGCCGACGCATTCGAGTTCAGCTTCCAGCGACGCAGCGACCGCGCCATGGTGCGGCAGCTCGGCCTCGCGATCCTCAACATGTGCGCTGTCGTGCCCGACGGCGTGGTCGTCTTCTTCCCCAGCTACGGCTACCTCGACGAAGTCGTCACCATCTGGCAATCCCCCGACCCGGACTCCACACGCGCCGGCGAAGCAACGAAGACAACAATCTGGGCGCGGCTCGGCGCGAAAAAGACCGTCTTCCGCGAGTCCAAGGGCGGATCGAGCGACGAGGTCCTGCAGAGCTACAGCCAGACCATTCTTTCCCCTCCTACCCCTGCCGAGGGCACATCAGCACGCGGCGCGCTCCTCCTCAGCGTCGTGGGCGGCAAGATGAGCGAGGGCATCAACTTCTCGGACCGCCTCGGCCGCTGCGTCGTCATCGTCGGCCTGCCGTATCCCAACATCAACTCGCCCGAGTGGAAGGCGCGCATCGAGTACATCGAGGCCACCGCACTGGGCCGGGGGCCCATCGACGGTGGGCAAGCGGCGGCCCGGGCGAAGCAGGCGGCCAGGGACTTTTACGAGAACGCTTGCATGCGCGCGGTGAATCAGAGCATCGGGCGCGCGATCCGGCACCGGGGGGATTACGCGGCGATTGTGTTGGTCGATCGCAGGTTTGCCACCGAGAGGATCAGGGGCAAGTTGCCTGCTTGGATTCGCGGTGGGATGGTGGAGGGGAGCGAGGGGAGGGGGTTGCAGGGGTTGATGGGCGCGCTGAGTGGTTTCTTTCGGGGGAAGAGGGAGGGTGCTACATAGGTAGTCGGTGAGAGGTGGGGATGCTGTGGGTGAGGGGGAGTCGGTTGGGTTGTTTTTGTTGGAAGGGGACTCGGAAGGGCGTGGTTGCTGTTATGGTCGTAGGTGCGTGTAGTGAGTCTTGTTTGGAGGCAGGCAGGGCGTTGTTGAGATAATGGCAGAATGCAACCGACCACGTCCTGGATCCGCCACGAGGCTATTTCGAGTGCCGATGGCCTTGCCTCGGTTGAGATGCTTCTAGAAATTCTTTTGGAGATGAGGGGCCCCGGTGGCCGCGTGAGATTCGGGGTCATGATGCTATCACCCCTGCTTCTGTAATAGACTCTCAGAGATAATCCGTCGTTATTGCCAGCTTGTCATTTTGGTTTTTCTCTGGCGCTTTGACGTCATGTCTCGATCTTTACAAGGAAACCTGGAAAGCAAGTCCCAAGTCTTGGGCCAATACAACCGATGGGAGCATCATGATTTGGCAAGCGTTCAGCGCTCCTTGACGGCCAGCGCGATGTTGGGAGACCAGCACATTCCCCCAATAGCATACAGTCTTCAAGTTATGAACCAGGTCGTGTGGGTGCTCCCTAATCAATCCGTACCCGGGTTCAAGCTGTCCAAAAGATCCCCCTCTCGCACGCCATTCGTCAACATAACACGCGGTTACCGGCGGCAAGCAGGCATGGCTCTCACCAAGGACAACTCCCGACGTGACTTGGAGATACATTCGCGCCAAGACTCGCGCGGGCGGCCGGGCTTGCCAGTGCATCCTTCAAGTCCGTGGGACCCCTAGTTCCCCTGTCTGAGGTGCATGGAAGAACGTGGAAGTGTTCCATTGTGGCCGGTTATGAGGAAATATATTGGAATCCTGTGCAGGTATTCAATGGGGCTTCTTCGGGCGCTATGATGCCATCCGCAAGGCCGAGCTGAGACCACAGCAGACAGGACGAGATAGGACTACCGCTGGGGTGCTGATACTATTGTCCGATGTAAGGGTTTATATGATGATTGGTCTAATCTCACATCGGAGCAATTACATTGGGGTTGTAGTTACTGATGTTAGCTGAATTCCAGGTTGGCATCCTCGCACCAGCTTTCCTATTTGATGACACACCTATGTGTGCCGTGCCATGAGGCGAGAATCCCTGACGCCATCTTGGTTAGCCAGTCCTTGGTTTTCCGTGATCAAAAATTGTTCTGCGGTCAACAAACATCTTCATTTTGGCGATTTGATAACTGACCGAGTCCGTCGTTTCTGCCCAGCGTGAAAAGGGCCGAAAAAGGGGGCTTAGACACAGCGGCCCACAACACAGAGCCAGAAACACCATTTAAAGAACAACACAAACCTATTCTAGAAGGATGTGGATATTAATATCCCCAGCTTCCCCTTACCCCATCCTTCAATATAATTCCTGTCTATGGGGAAGCGGCTCATCCTGGCTAACCATTCGCGCCCGGCTTTTCCGGCAAAAATGGCAAAACGGCTCCAAAGTAAATAACACTATACCGTAGGAGGGGCACGAGGCCGTGACGCAGAACTCTCCATAGGCTACGGCCACCCGCCTAGCAGTATGGACAATATACGCAGATTGCCTCTCCACGGGCGACTTGCAGCTAACATGGTTCGGCAATTGTGCGGCGGCGGTACCTCAGCGACTTTGAATCTGGCGCGCCGGACGGATCAGGGTCACGACAGACTGGGGAAACATGGGGTGCCAGTGGTGGAGCATTCTTTTTCCGTCGTTTAAAAGACTAATCACGCGCCAGACGGGGAAGCCCAGGCTTTGTTCTTCTTTTTCCCTGTCTGCAGTGACTTCTCTTGTTGATATCTCGACAACCGTTCTGGTGTTAGTTTCGTGTCTCTTCATCAGTGTAGTTGCAGTGTCACCCTGCTAAGCCAGCCAGACAGTCAGCCTCCGACTCAGTCAGCAACCAAGTACATACCGCGCAAGATGATGTGGTCTACCCTCCTCGCCCTCGCGGCGCTGGCCGAGGCCGTGCCCCGGCCTCAGGGCGGTGTCGGCGGCGGCAAGTCGACAATGCTGCGGTTCGGCTGCTCGCAGCTGGTCATCGACCGCATCGACCCCCTCGTCAACCCCGACCAGCTCCCGTCGCCGCATCTGCACCAGGTAGTGGGAGGCAACGCCTTCAACGTGTCGGTACCGCTGGCAGACATCGGTCAGCTCGCCACGTGCACGACGTGCAGCTATGCTGATGATTTCTCCAACTACTGGACGGCCAACATGTACTTCAAGGCGCGCAACGGCAGCTTCAAGCGGGTGCCTCAGATTCCCAACAGGTGAGTGGGCTGTCCTTGACCACAGCCTGACATGGAGTGAAGCTGAGGCGATGGGAATGCTGATATCGAGTGGCACAGACTTTTGTTTGGCGACAAGTTCACCACGCAGACCTCGGGCGGCTTCGTCGTCTACTACGTCTCCCCTGGCAAGGGTCAAGTCACAGCCTTCAAGCCCGTGAGTTTCCCTTGATATACGGGTCCCCAAGCCGTGCAGTGGCTTCTTTTCATTGTGTAGCAGCAGCAAGACTGACAGACCGCAATCAGGGCTTCCGTATGCTCGTCGGCGACGCTGCCCAGCGCACCAAGATCGGCAACGGCCGCAAGTCACAGAGCTGCTTCCGGTGCTACTCGGGGCCCAACTTCAAGGGCGACGACGCGGCCCCCTGCGCCGACGCCAAGCTCGACACCGAGGAGCTGCCCAAGGGCCAGTGCTCGGGCATCCGGTCCAACATCCTCTACCCGACCTGCTGGGACGGCAAGAACCTCGACAGCCCGGACCACAAGTCGCACGTGGCTTACCCGACGGCCGGCCCGCAGACCTTCACGGGCTCGAGCGTGGGCAACGGGTGCCCGGCCACGCACCCGGTCAAGATCCCGCAGATCATGCTCGAGATCGTGTGGGACACGACCCAGTTCAACAACAAGGCCGACTGGCCGACCGACGGCTCGCAGCCCTTCTACCTCAGCACCGGCGACAACACGGGCTACGGCCAGCACGGCGACTACGTCTTTGGCTGGCGCGGCAACGCCCTGCAGACCGCCATGGACGCCGCCTGCACCGGCGCCTCGTGCACAGGCGTCAAGTCGCAGGCCATTGAGAATGCCAACAAGTGCAAGGTCAGCGGCAAGGTCAAGGAGGACTGGGATACTTGTAAGTTTTTCCGTTGCTGGTTCTTTTCGTTGGTGAGATTCGATGGGGTTGATGGTGATGACTGACCTGTTTGACCCGCTAGGGCTTCCTACGCTTCCTGGTAACCCGACTGGTATGTAGAGGGAATAAATATTCATCAAGGGGTGGGTTAGATGTTGGGACGCAGATAGAAGTTGTTCAAATCAGAGATTTGGGCTCAGGTGGGTGCTGCAGGTGAGGATTGGGAGTGGCGAAAATTCTCTTCTAGGCTGAATTGATGCTCACCTGTACCTACATTCTCAATTCATCAAGTAAATACCATGATGTACAGCTCGATTATGGTTGTCGGTATATGTGAACGTCAGAACGGCGGGTGAGACTGGCAAGGACTCCATGGCTGCTGGGACGAGGGGGAAAGTGCCTTCATGGAGAGTGAGTGCCCTAGGGAGCAGCTTGGGGTGTGCGACGGATACCTGATGCCGAAAAACAAAGGTGGAAGGAACGAACAAGTTGCATCAGATCAATCCTTTATGAATGTCATCCGGAACATCTTTATTGCCAGCGAAATGCACGCATCTGGGTTGTGGCAGGCGATTGCCAGCCCAATGGTGACGAGAATCGTGAGCAAGGGCTGACGATAATTCCTTGAGAATCGTTTGCAGCCAGATGGTCGGCGAATTTTGTGGATGAATGGAAACCAACGAGCTGGTGGGCAGATCGCGGCATTCTGCTCCTTCCAAATCTCATCGCAGGTTGTTCATGTTCCTCTCTTTTGTTCGCTCCTTCCCTCTAGCAATCACCAAAACTCACTGTGCGAATTGGCGATGTGGAGAAGGCGTGGGGAGAAAGAACGTGGGGCGGATTACAGGGGTTTGGCGCATGTGCTCTGGTGTTTTCTGCACGTCATCCACAAACTCGAGGAAGGCGCGTCAATGACGGTGGGCTTGCTTTTCGGATTGCACCTCCCGATCGCGCCATTTTGCTGAATTGCCGTTTGTGCACCGCAGGAAGCTGGCAGGCAGGGCGATCGAAGGGCATTTAGGTCACTCGCCCAGTCCAAGTCGGTCATGACCAAGATTCGTGAAGGCTCTGCTAGACAACCTGCAATTGAAGAGGGATCCATTCATCTCTCCATCCATGACGATGGTGTTGGACATTTTCACCCTGCGACGGAATCTCCGCCTCAATAGCGTGGTGTGGAGAATGTGACAATTGATTGCAAACCTGCCCATCATTCATCGCTGCAGGCTGTCGGGGACGTGGGCAAATAGACAGATCCGCCAAGGCACCCTCCTGCCTCTGACGGCGAGTGGCAATCGAGGCTTGAAATGTTTGTTTAGCTGCCAGAGAATAATTTGCCAGAGTAAACGCACATGGCCTTCTGTCGAATAATGGAGGCAAGAACAATAGAATCTGGTTGAGCCCCCCGCTGGCAATGCTCATCTGCCTCGACCCTTCCCTGTAAGCTCTGGGATAGGAGTCAAATTGAATGACGGGAGATCGTCAAGATCGTGAACCCCGCCGCCGGATCTTGCTTTTACTTTACCTGAATGCAATTAATTCTCAATGGTGCTGCACAATACACGGGAAAATATCCAGACCAATCCCGTCAACTTTTCCACTCGACAGTCATCGCGATTGAACCTGTCACACGATGCTTGAACGCCTAGACATTGCCAAACAATAGCCTAGCACGAGTCTGGAATGCAAATGGATGGCAAGATTATAATCCATTATCTACATGGAACTTGCGAATTAGTATTGCATTGCTCCGCTGGACCTGCTGTAAGTCGCAGACTCGGCCTTGTCATCTTCTGCTTGACACAATGTGTCCCTTCCACTTCACCTCCCAGGACTCAACAAATTCTCACTTTAACTTCATCTCATCCCCAGGTACTTTTCATGGGCACCCAATTCGTTTATTGCTGGACCACAAAGTGCACTGTGCCAAACACGAGCTCCTTCCTTCTCTGCCCGGTGGCCCGCAAACGCAGACTGTTTTTTAACACAAAACCCTCGTCCGGGCCAGACCGACCGACAATCTTTTTTCTTTTTCCAACTCGAACATCCAACATCGCCCCAGACAATACAATGGACGGATCACGGGACAGACAACACCCAGAGCACCAGCAGCGCCATGCGTATGGCAACGACGACCGGCGGGACAATCTCCGGTCGCATGATGGCCACGGCCACCTCCAGCACCGCTCTGTCGTTGCTGATAGCGGCTTCAACAGCCCGCCATCAGCGCGCCTCAACCCCTCCCCCGTCCTTCAACAGGTTTTGGGCAGCTTGAGCCAAGCCCAGGACAGCCGTGGTCGTCCAGACCACGATATTGCCCGAGGTTCTCGGCGGTACCGGCTCCGTTCGTCATCCCCCAGCCCTTTTCGCGATGAGACGCGCCGTTCACGATCTCCGAGCCGTCCGTCTGTTGAGGATCGCCGGGGAGAGTATGATCCTCGATACCCCCTCCACGAGCCGCTCTCCGAGTACCTTGCTCGGGCTGGACATCGCCGAGTTGATGACGGCATCAGCTTGCCTCGGGCTCTTCAACAGCGCCCTGTTTCGAGACCTCCTGCCGCAGACTACCAGCAAGCCCAGCATCACCCGAGAGAGTTGCTTTTGCCTGCCGACAATCACACCTGCGGCACGTACATGAGGAGCATCGGTTATTCTATCTGCCAGACCATTTCTCGCCAAGAGTCCCAAAGCATCGAGGCCGGTGACAACCTCCGCCCTCAAGGCCAGCAGGGCTATGGAAGCGCCATGTCGGGACATCGACACCACGAGCCTAGCTTCTCGGAGAAGCGGCAACGAGACAATCACGACCACGAAGACCAGCCGTGTGGAAGCTTCGTTCGCCGACAGAAATCGGAGCATTATCCTCCGCCTCCTTCTTACTCCCGCCGCCGTATCGATGATGCCGATCTTCACGATGACCGGCGTTTTCAATACCAGCAGCACGAGCGAGAACAGATGACCCCAGAATTTCGCACCAGGAGCTCTTCCATCGAGCAGGTCGACTCCCGCCCTTATCTTGAAAGCTGGAAGCGAACCACCCCTCCTCGACTCGGCCGCGACCATGAGTATCGGAACGAAGTCATGCCCGAGCCGAGCTTCCCGTCGGGCGACCGCATTGCCAATCGCCCACCCCGGGTAGAGCAAGAGTACACCTCGCCTGGAGGCCCGCAAGTTGAACCGCCGATATATGGACAGCCGAAAGCCAAAACAGGCCACCGCGACTCTTACGCGCCCCAGCGATATAACACGAACGCCGGCAGTTTCTCCTCCAACTATAACGGCAACCGATCCTTGTCGGCTAACCAGTCCGCCGACATCCCCGACTTGGAAAACACCTCCTTCTGGGTCATGAACCTGCCAGCAAGCGTCAACGTCCGCCAACTCCTCGCCGCGATCCGACAATGCGGCCGCATCTTCGCGGTGCACATCAATGGCCCGGACCCGGCCAAGAAGCACTTCTTGTCCGCCGCCAAGATCACCTTCTTCACCCTGGCCGACGCGCGGCGCTTCATCGCCAAGTACCAAGACCACGGCAGCTTCATCGTCGGCGGGAAAGCCGCCCATGTGACGTACAACCGCGTGCGCGTGCCGGAAAACCCCAGGCTCATGCTGACCTGCTCGCGCGTGCTCGTCATCAGCGGACCGCCCGAGTTCCTCTCGTTCGCGGACCTGCACGGCCTCATCACAGGCCCGGGCGAGCTCCAGTACTACGACCTGGACGAGTTCCTCATCGCGTCGGAGGACAAGCAGACGAACGAGACCACAGTCGAGTTCCGCTTTGGCAGCTTCCATGGACAGGCTGAGGTGGCGCGGAACATTATCGTCAAGAAGCTGGGACACAAGGGGGTGATGGTCCGCTATGGTATCGACCCCTGCGCGTAAGGCTGGTAGCGGGTGATGACATCCCGAAAGGAAAGGAGACAGTGGATGTGCGAATACGCGCACGCGAGTGTTGGCGCCGCATATTGCAATATGGGCGTGGTGTTTGCGTACGACTCTGCGATTGGTTTGGCTCTGCTTCTCTGCGACGGCGTTACGGAGCACCATACACGTGCGTGCATCCCGCAGGGACAGAGCGATTGGCTCCAACTTCGACGTCTCGACTCGCATTCACGACGAATTACTCGGCATTCGATTTTCAGCGGACGAACAGGACACCGGGACAGATGGATGGAAGAAATGGCGGTCTCGATATGACGGCGTTGCAAGCACGTGTATCGCCAGGATACCTATCATGGATGGAATTTGCGCCAACATCACTAACAGCTCGCCATGTACTGCGAGCAGACGAAAGAAATCGGAGGGATGGGTTGATGGAGATTACGATGGCTTTGCAAGTGCATTGCTTGGACTTGGCGTTTCCTCTTCGACTGCACGCTACTGGCTCGGCATGACCCTCGAAGCAGACGAACGAGCCGAATGAATCAATGGAAGGAGGCGATTGTGGCTTTGCAAGTGCATCGCCGGTCGAGAATTCAGAGTTTGGGCGCATCACAACCTTTCCTTTTCTCTTCCCACTTTGAGGATGCGGGTTTTTCCCACAGCGTTCACTTTTCTTTGTTTTCTATTCCTACCTGATGCTTTGAGGGCAGCATGTTTTGGCGCAACATACCTTTTTCCTTTGGCACATACAGCAGGATTGGCAATCCGATGCTTCTTTTTACGTACACTACTAGACTTCCTTCTTTCCTTTCTTGCTTGTGTTTGGCCACACATAGCTGGAGGGGGTAATCTGCTTGCTGCTTACCTTACTGACAACTGACTCTTCTGCTACTTTGACTTTCATCTCACACTCAGTCACACAAGCGGCATACCATTCCTGCTTTTTACGTCGACAAACACGCTGAACCATGACCCAACTAACCGTCCGTAACACAGATCTAGGCTCTCCTCCCGAGTCCCTACCCGGTAGGTACCACCCGCTACTCCAAAATCTCCCCCGCCAACTCCGCCCACAGCGCACACCTCGTCCCCCGTCCGCCCTCCCACGCATCCCCATCCACAACCGTCCAGTCCGCCCGATTCGGCGTCCCGCTCGTGACATTCAAGTTGAGCAACTCATGCGCATACCGAATGCCCGCGCCGACAGCCCGCGCCGCGACTGCCACGGGCGGCAACCCCTCGTCGCCCCAGCTGCGCCAGCGCTTGCTCCCCGCCGCGCCGACGGCGTCGACCCCCGTCGTGGCCGTCGGGTCCCCGCTGACGATGAACCGGCCCCAGACCGCCTGGAACCCGCGCATGAAGGCCGGGTCCTGGATCCGGGTCGTCGGCACGGTCGGGTCGGACAGCAGCGGGGCCATGTCGGCGCCGTGGAAGGCGTTGGGGATCGAGAACTGGTAGCGCCATGCTTTCTTCTTCGGGGTGCTGGCGTATGCGTCCGCGAGCCAGTAGGCTGGGCAGACGAACGTGGTCTCGGCGTAGAGGTTGTTGGCGGCTTGCTGCCAGCCTGAGGCGTAGGCCGAGACCTCGGTCGCGTAGGGCGGGTTGAGGCCGTTGGTGTCGAACTTCGAGAGGCTAGTCGCGTTGGCTGGGATGGCGTAGAGGGTGAGGATCTTGGTCAGCGAGGGGGTGTTGAGGGATGGGTAGTTGAGGTTGAGGACGGCGAGGAAGGAGGCTTCGTCGGTTATGTTTTGCGGGATGAAGTAGGTGCCTTCGTTGGCGTTGTTCTAAATCAAGGAAAAAAAGGTGAGTTGGGTGGTTTGCTGACATGTGGTGGTGGGGACTTACACCGGTGATTATTCGCTCGCCGTTGACTTTGCTGGTGCTGCCACTGCCGCCTAAGAGTTGTTGTGTTGGCCGTTGCTGGATGAGCTGCCCGTCGGTTACGGGTATGAAAGCCCATTGCCCGAACCTCGCGCCATAGCTGGTGCTTGCGCTTGCGGTTTGCAAGACCAGGGTGTCGGCGCTCTGAAGGCATTTGATGACCAGGTCGTTGTCGGATATGCCGGTCTTGTCTGCGCAGCCGGCGGCTTTGGCGAACTGATGGTAGTAGTCTGTTGGGAGGGGGTCGTCGAAGTTGCTGTCGTCTGTGTCAGCTACTTATTATGCGCGATGTCTTGGCATGGGACTCTGGGGCAGGATCGACAAAAACAAAAGAAAACGCAAAAAGAAAGCTGGAGATGTTGCTACCCATCTCCTGCTGGTGAGGGTCGATCCACCCAGGGGTCGAACCTGGAACCTCCTGATTCGTAGTCAGACGCTCTGCCATTGAGCCAGCGGACCGGGTGTGGTGAAGAAGCTGGATGCTTGTTCGGCGATGGAGAGAGTGGAGGCTATCGTGGGCCATGCAAGCGTGAATGACTACGGCTCCACCGCGTGTGCCTGCGCGCGAGTAAGTGCCACTGGGCCAGCAGACACGCGGCCCGAACAAGCAGGATGCTTGTTCCCCCGAATAGGTGAACATTGTAGAGCTTCCACTGGACATATGAAAACTGCACGGGCACTCACGGTTGCGTGGGAAGATAGGGGCTGCTGGCGATGGCCCTCCGGAACAGGCTCGTCCCGTCATTCCCGCCGTTGGCCATGGCCATCAGCATCACGGACCCACCGCCCGCCGACTCGCCCGCGATAGTGACCTGGTCTGGGTCGCCGCCGAAGCGGTCAATGTACTTCTGCACCCACTGCAGGGCGAAGCGCATGTCGTACAGCCCGGCATTGGCGGTGCCGTGCTTCGCGACGTCGGCGGACGAGAGGAAGCCGAACGCGCCGAGGCGGTACTGGATCACGACGGAGATGAAGCTGTTGCCCACGGTTTGGTCCATGAATGAGAAGTCGAATGAGGATGCCGAGCCAGCGCCGTAGCCGCCGCCGTCTGTCGGTGGGGGGAGTGTTAGAGGGGCCCGCTGACAACAGGTAATTAAATATTTGGACAATAGGGGCATGGGGAACTTACGAATCCAGAAGAGGACAGGCAGCTTGGTCGCATTGGCTGGGGCGAAGACGTTCAGGAAGAGACAGTCCTCGTTCCCGAGGATGCTAGAGTTGAAGTCGACCGTTGCAGGGCTTTGAACCTGTCAGTATATCGTGGCCCATGTAAACAAGCAATTGGGGAGCACTGCAGTTGAGACTGACCGAGGCGCCGGGTTAGACTGTGGGCATCGCGGCGGGTTGCTCGTTGCCGCTATGATGGCGCTGCGGTCTGTTTTGGGAGCATCGGGGAGCTGCCACCGCTTTGGGAGAGCGGCGAACCGGATTCTGGGGGAGGCCGGGTTGTCAGTCATGTTGTTGTAGAGGTAGATTTATCAGCGCTTCCCACGCTAGCCGTCTCACCCTCGGTAAACATTGGTGTTGAATTCGGTGTTGTGAACACCTTGATACTGTGCGTAGTCCAGGTCAATCACTGGCGCATCGGCAGCTCCATCAGAGACGTGGAGTTCATCAGAGAGTGCTGGCGGGTCAGGAATAAACGGTAACGCAGCCGCGATGACAGCAGAGGTTGACAACACAGCCAGTAGCCGCTTGACGGACATGACTGTCGCCATGATGACACTTGATGTCCTCAAGGAGAGCGCTGGTGAGAGAAACCTTGACTTGAAAGAAAGCCAGGATATCTGCGTTATGACCGATGCATGCCCGGTCTTAACTACTCCCATTCACCCTGTCCAAACCCGGCTGCAGTCGATCGCAAAGGACATACTACCCGAGCCTAAGTCTAGCATTGTATTACGCCTGAGCGGGAATCCGACATACCCCGCCACTGGCCGCCGCGCCTTGTGCCAGTGTCCCATGCAGGTGGCCATGGTCGTCTGGTAAAAGTGCGATATGTAAAAAGTCGTATCTGCGCGCGCGCGTGCGTGCGTGCAGTGAAACGTTCTGGTAATGTCTCAATGCGGACAGTGACCGGACGGTGCCGTCACGAACAAGGGGGGGGGGGAGACCGGGTGAACTGCATGTGGTGGGCCGCTCAGGCTCTATCCGTGAGAGATTGCATGAACCGCGCAGACCAGATATCAGACGACGGACAGGAACCCCGCAGGTACACATGAGCAAGAAGTCCGATACCGTTGATACGATTGGCAAATGCAAGGCTTTCATTTTCGTCTGATGTTGGACGGGCGCAGGGCGGGCACGCGCACAACTGACATCATTTTGTCTTGGGGTCCAGCTTGTAACTGCTCGGGTTTACGTTATAATAGCGCGTGTAAACGTGGACCCGTGGGTATAGAATGGGACATGGGAGCTGGGGTGGAACTTGGCGACCCACGATTGGTGCGGGTAGCCTGCACGCCAAAGATGCGGATTGGTGGTTTTGTTTTTCGTGATGACCTCCGGAGACTCCATATGTCATATTAGGCTAAACGGATACCCCAGCCAGAACGGTGATACTATTAGAACGGCACCCGCCCCGCAAGCAAGCCTTTTGGGGGAGGGAGGGAGTTGCACAAGGTTGACGCCGTGGGCTGATGGCGGTGCTTGTTTTCACCACAACAGACGAATAGGGGCAAATAGGGGTAGGGGCCAGCTTGCAGGGTGAGTGGAAAACGGGACGAAGAGAGAACGTTACTATTACTTCATGAAAATATCCGAACAGTGGCAGGTAATTAGTACCTGGAAGTTCCAGGCTCGGGAAGCCAATTATTCCTCCACATCGTGTTACTCGTGATCTCAAAACAGTCCTCTGCCCGCAAATCCGGCGACAGCCCAAAAGCAGACAACATCCATCCGAGTTGGCGCCATCCACGAGAGGCCGCCGCTGGTTACCCTGATCTGGGTCGCAGATGCACTGGCAGCCGGGTTTCTGGTCGCAGTAGTCTGGATCGTGCCTGTGACTGTGCTCGGTGCGTCGAGTTCAACTGTCTCAGACACCGTGGCGGGCAGCGGCAAGCCCGAGGAGACGGCCAATGTCGTTGTCGTTAGCGTCGGAGCCGGGGTCGGCGTCGACGCATCAACAGCAGTGGCAGTTGACACACCGTCTCCCACCACCACACTCGTGCTCTGCGTCGTCGTTGCGGATGACACGACGCTACTCGTGCTGCTGCTGTTCGCAGCAGGCGGCACCACCTCGCTCGACTCCAGCCACGTTCCCGCAACACACTTCGTCGCCAGCGCATTGTCGACGTATTTCCCATTCTTCTGACTCGGCGTCAAGCCAAGGATGTACGACGTGTCGAAGCTCCCCGCCGCCCAAGCCACCAGCCCGACAAAGACATCCGAGTTCGCATTGATGAACGCGTTCTGCTCGCAGAACCGCTGCATGCACGCCGACCCAGCAGGCGCGGCGCCCGTCTCGCTCACGATCGCCTGCCGGCCCGCCTGTCGCAAGAAGGCCGCAACCTCTCCAAACGCATCGGTATTGTTCGTCACGCAGGCGGCGTGTGTCCCGCTGTTATCCTCATCGAGGTATTTATGCACGTCCAGGAGCAGGTTATCGGTGGTGCCGTCGGGGTTGGTCAGCGCCATGAGCGCCTGCGCGCTGCCGCTGGGGACGAGATGCGCGGCGCTGTCAAAGTTGGTCCCCGGGAGGAGGATCATCTGCTTCAGCGCGCCGGCGGACCGGATGGCGGTGATGACCTTTTGGCAGGTGGCGGCCCAGGTCGGCACGTCGAGGTCGTGCGGCTCGTTCATCAGCTCGAAGACGATGTTGGCGGAGCCGGCGTACTTGGTCGCCAGCTGGGACCAGAGCGAGACGAACTGCTCGTCCGTCGGCCCGCCCTGCCCGATGATGCCGCCGTTCCAGCGCGCAAAGTTGTGGATGTCGATCATGCAGTGCGCGCCGGTTGCCAGGCAGGCCTGCACGAGTTTGTCGTACTTGGCCATGTTGGAGGCGTCGAGGCGGGCGCCCAGTTGGCTGTTGACGAGGGATTGCCAGGATATTGCTGATGGCGGGGTTAATCGGTGTGGATGCGGGTTTAGGGTAGAGGATTTGGGACAGAATTACGTAGTCGGAAGAGGTTCATGCCATCGTCTTGGGAAAAGTGTTTCATCTGCCCTTCGCCATCGCCGCCACCCAGGTTGAATGACCGGAGTGGGAGCTGCGTTGAGCCTGTGGGACACGATCCCTTGAGTGAATGCGAATGTCAGTTTAAAGCAGCCAAGGTGAGGCTTACTTAGATCAGCGATGAGGCTCATGAACATACATCAATCTCGCATCCAAAGTCGCCTCCAGCAATGCCGATTCCCTGTTCACGACGGCAACAGTGAGCAAGTCGCGTTGCTTCTCAGGCAGGGCAGATAGACACACCAGAAACTGCACCTTCGCGGCTCCCAGACGTAGCAAAGCAAAAGACGAAACGAATGACTTGATCAACATGTCGAAAGATTGTGATTAAAGAAGCAAAAAAAAAAAAAAAAGAACGAGAGTAAACTGGACAACGCTGGTCCCAAGAACAGAACCGGGTTTCAACTTCTCTGCGTCCTCCTCCCTCTTTATGATCATCATCAACGGCCCTGCCTAGCAAGCCGGTCTCCGACGATCCACCCATGGATGCCGATACCACGCCGACGTGCACACACTCAAACCAGGTACGGGGCTGAGCAAGCAGGTTCAACTCTGCTGCAAAGAGCTGCAAGCTGGCGAATCAGAGACGTCTGTTCGTCCCGATGCGGATCGCGCAGTGCCCTTGCAGCGCGACGGGTAAAAGGCGCGGATCAAACGCCACGGGTTTCACATTCCCGCACCTTTTGACGACGGGGGGCCGGGCTTTTCTTGCTGAGAATCTTGAGGTTCTGTAGATATCTCGCCATATTATCTCGCTAGGGGTTCTATGTGGTCTTTTTGACGGCGGCATGGATATTTTGCTAAATGTTTATGGTTGCATGTTGATAGCTTCGACACCCCCTTTTCGCGCCCCTTTCTTTTTTTGCCGCACGACCTCGCGGGAAGGGCCCCGCTGTAATTGATCGCTGTCCGCAAAATTCAAGCTCTCTCTACGGGTTAGCTGCTGACTGAATTGGCCAGGATTATATTCCTCATCGGCGCTGGAAAGGCGATCGATCCGTCCCCTGTCTTCTTGGCCCGAGACACTGTTACACTGGGCTCCTCTCACGACATGCAGGGATGCAGGACCAATGCGCACCTGTGCCGTAACATTCCATGGAGCGCGAGTCCTTTGCGGTCCAGTTTCGGCCGCTTGCGAGACCATCAAGCCAATCACAGCGGACTTTGGTGTGCAGGAGAACGGTAATGACGCGACAAGCGATGGGATTGTTGGTAGGAGGATGCTGCGCCACAAACGACTTTATTTCCTGCCGCTACTACATATATGGGCCGGTGAACCACTGGTGCCGTTTTCCTTCGGCATTGACTTGTCTAAATTGAACATGCGCGCGGGGTGCAGGATGTTTCTTCTATGATTGGGGCCGTTCTCCAAACTTCGTCGCTCGTTAATTACAGTTTTCCCTTCATGGACTCCATTTCCAACATTTGCGACCGTCGCGCACTCAGCCATGATCAATTCCGAGTCCAAACCCCGACCGGCGCCGCGTCGCCTGTTAGGACTTTCTTGGAAAACGCTCAATGACGCCAAGAATGAGGTTTTGGCCGATCTACGACCGCGATGGGCTCGCGGGGCTTTCTGGGGTCTTGCATTTATCTGGTTCCTCGGACTTTGCTCTGCATTGCTCATGATGGCCCTCCTCCTTCCGTGGAGCCCGGAGCTCTGGCAGCCTGAAAAGAGTCTTTGCCAGCCAGACGGTTCAGCCAGCTTCGGCGGAGACCGGTACGATCTGTGGCAGATCGGGGGCTTCTTTCAGATCACCGTCAAAGGTGGTTCGCTGAGCTTTACCCAAGCCAAGGTCATCGACATTGCCTGTGACATTGTATGAAGCGCCAGCTCTCTCCCTCTCGATCGAGTATTTGCCAAGTTTGAGTTGGATGTGCCAGACCCACTAACCGTGACCTGACGCGAAGATCATCGGCCGAGTCGGACAAACGTTTCTCGCCTTCTACTCATGGAAAGCCATCTCCGTGTACATCAAAAGCTGCATGCACCAGGACCCAGTCACCTACGCCACGTACTGGACCGTCTTTATCGAGGGTCAGCCATCGCTCACATCAACAACCCAACTCGTTCGTGACTTTGCGACAAGAAAAGGCCTGCGCTCAAAGGCCGCCATGACATTTATCGTCGCGGCCATGGTTTATGTTCTGGCCTTTCCGACATTGGCTGGCGCCATGACGGGATACGCGCTGGAGAATGGATCCTTTGTCCAAGACCTCGACGGCAACCTGATCCCGACCTCGAACTTTACCGCGATACAGTACATTATACACGATGGCGCGCGCGTCAATCTGACCAACGACCAGCAAGTTCTCTGTTCTGACATGGGGGAAACGACGGACGGTTGTAAGCCTCGCCACTGATCGGCCAGCACTGCGGCTTCTGAGTTTTCGGATCATGTGCTTACATGGCTACAGGCAGCTTGCTATACTTCGTGCGCTATCGTCAGTACCATGGCCTCTACAAGCAGAGCAGCAGCTTGCTGTCCTACACATCACAATGTAAGTACCGCAGTCTAATCAGTCTCAGCAGGCCCGAACATGGATGGATGTACTCTACGTTATAAGGTCCCCCTTCCCCCGCCGTCACTGCGACGCTTGCATCTTCCCGTCACTGACCTTTACAAACTCTAAGATGTTTCGACGTATGGGTTCTTGGGTTTGGATGAATCCGGCGGAATCAACAACAAAGAGACGTTGTGGATGAACCAAACGATCCCCAAGCCCGCCCTGAATATCTCGGCATTCTTTCGTCCTATAACAGCGAGCGGAGTGCCGTATAACGACCCCTGGGTAGATCGACGGACAAACTCGACACCTTTCGCCGACCCGTCCAATGCCCAATTTGCCATCGTGGGCGCCAACACCACCGATCGCATGTATTCCTTGGATTATCTGGAGCAGCAGACAAGCTGTCAGCCGGTCGGGGTAAGTTTGGGTCCACCTGCGCCCACAAGGCTTATAACCGAATGCTGACTACTATCTCCAAGGCATACCAATGGGGGTTCTCGTTCCTGCAACTCTTTCTCGGCTTGTTGATGCTGCTGGTGTGGACGACAGGTGTATTCATCCTCTGGCTGCGAGGCCACCTGGAGCTGGCTCAGCACGGCGAACATGAAGTGCCCGGAAAGCTAAAAGCCGCCCTCGATCTCGTCCTCAGGGTGAACGAAGACTTTTCATCGAGCGAGAAACCGCCAAGCAACATCTCCAGCCGACAGCTGGAAGAAGACACCGAAACGCGTCTAAACGGCGGACGAATACAACTGCGGGCTCTTGATCAACGCGAGAGGATCAATGTCAAAAGAGTGGTGGTGGAGTGGGCGAGGAGAGAAAAATGGTGGCTCGTCGCGCTGATGGTCATGGCACTGAGCTCCTTGCCCGGGCTGTATTTTCTCCTCTGGGAGGAATACTGGATCTGGATGAAGGTGCTTGTGATTTTTGGATACACTTTGTCCCTGATTGGGATCGTCTGCATCGTCTTCACGCTGTCGGCTGGGGGCGGGAGGAAAACCCGGAAGATTGTGGTGATCGCCGGCGGAGCTTTCGGACTCGTTCTCGCGAGCATCGCTGCCCCGATAACGTGGCATACGGTTAAGCTAACAAACTTGACTAGCAATTACTTTGGTTCCTAACTAGGAACCTATATTAGCTGACTACTAGCGGACTAATTGGACAAAGTTTTTGCTCTCCGTTCCTAGGTACACATGAATTGAGCACCTGGGAAACGAACTTTTCATCACTTGATGTTCTTTGTTCTCACGACTGTTCCTGTCCGAGCTGATTCGGCCAAGTCACCGCGGTGTGCGCTGCCGGCTGCCCTTATCCACATGCACGACAAAGAACAAAGACCTGAACAATACAATTGATTGGTCTCTCTTGGGCATCACTCGGTCGAGGAAGAAGAATAAGAACGGCCGAAGGTGGCATCCACAGTAACTGGAGTCTGGATCACTCCAAGAGCGCTCTCTGTCAACACATCTCCAGCTATCCCTGTCTCAACTCCGTGCAGTCAGAAATATCAAGATAGTGCAAACATAGCAATTTGCGACTCAACAAATTAGAACCGTCAATACTGCCGTACTGTTGATACGACAGTTTGAGCAGCCACGATGTCTGAAGACGAATGGCCAGACCATCCTTATTTGCCCAGCAAAAACGTTCGAGACAATTACCTGTACAGAGCTCGCATCATGGAGCCAGGTGCTCGACTGGGATTCTGCACGTTCTTGCAAGTCCATCAGTGGCTCAACTCGGACGATGTCTATCCCATCTTCCTCGAGTTCCGACAAGACTTCCTTGACCAGTTCCCCAATGAGCCGGCACCCGACTACCGCGAGGTCGCCAGGGCAATCGACAAGTACACTGGCCTTTTTACAGAGCCGAGATTCAAGCACAGTAAAAGCACATGGCTAAGCCATCATCACTGGGCGCGTTTCATGGTCCGTGTGTGGTACAACGGGCAGCTCCTTGGACGGGAGTGGGCCGGAGACGATCGCGAGCTGCTGTATGATAAGGCTCGTCCTCTCTATGACCTCTTGCACGCCATCTGGAGGATGTACCAGGGCAAGCACGCATCGAATGACACTGGTGAGTCAAGCTCCGGGTTTGCTTGAATCAATTAGTGACACACATGGGATGGGTTGGATCCATCCCGATCATGATAGAGCAGAGTCATCTCAATCGCTCCAAGCACCTGAACAGATATAAATAGAACAGAACTACCTTCTCATAACCAGCATTTCCAACTTTTGACGAGAACGACATAGCCCGCCCGTGAACCTGACTTTTGCAACACACCCTCATCAATTGCTTACATGGCCATCTGTCATCATTATAACCGACATGATTCAAGATCCACACACGAGACTCATGATTACTGGCTATTGTTGATGTATATATTACCGATTCGCTATGCAGATTGGAAGATTAAATGGTGACGTGCGCCAACAATCCGTGTGATAGTCTGGGACTTTACATCGTCCTCGGACAACCGATCTTGTGCTGCCGAGCCTTGGTCGAAGAACAAGAACTACTAGCAGTAGTCAAAGGAGTTTCATAAGTAATGACTCGCCTAGCCTCTTGGTATAAAGCTCTCTGGCCGCTCGGCTAGACCAGGCCGTGGGTCAGGGAGAAGACGACAAGCAAAAACACACTTCCATCATGCGTACCAGGTAGAGGAGAAGGCGTAAAACGGCGAGCCGTCGAGTCCTAGGTAGACGTGGAGGACCGATTCATCGCGCGGGGAGGCGAATCATTGTTATGAAGAAAAATATTGAAGAGGTCCGCATCCCCTGGCGGTGCCCCTCGCTGCAACCAAGGCTGATGGAGTTTCCTTGATCACTACGCCGGCTCAACAATTGAACTGGAAAGGGGAATGTGCCTTAGCCATGACGTAGCGGTAGGTTGACTTAGCTAACTTATCCTTTTGGCAGCCCGATTCGAGACACCCTCGCTGTCGTGACATTCACCACACAGTTGGCGGGGCTCTGAAGCTGGTCTTGGCGTGTTTTGTTACTTGCTTTGCAGGCAAAACACGTTCTTGGCGCGTAACTGGAATATTTCAGCCCCATTGACGTGGACGGGATCCAGGCAGGTCCCCTACTACCCAGCCCTCTTCCCACAATTATATTTTCCAACTGCCGCTTTCTTTCTCGCTTTCGTCTGCATGGACTGCAACATGAACAGCATTAACTTAGTACCTAAGTTATCCGGCAGTAATAACCAAGCACGTTCTCTCATCCTCCCTTCTCATTTTAACAACTCTTTTCTGTATTATCCGCAGTCTGCACGTGGTCCTCTTCCCAGAAATTTCCACATCTTCATCCGACACGACGTCCAACACCGCTGGTATTCATCCCTGATCTGGAACCTGCGTCCGCATCGCCATAGCATAACCCGCCTTCCGAACGCAATGGATTCACCAGCCAAGAAAGCCCAAACCTCCTGGTCCCTCATTGGGTGCCATTCCGCAGCGTCACGCCTCCCTAGGGACCTCATGGGGGACTTCAACCTTCTGTACGCCGCACGATCCGCAGCCCTTAAGCAGCGCTACGGGGCGCACACAAACGCGGCGAGCCCCCTTCATTATGGTAGGTATAAAAAGACGATATTCACTGTGCCTGCCAAGAACGTAAGCGGCAGCCCCCCAAAGACTAAAGAGAGGGAACGCAGCCAAGCTCGGGCTGCCAAAACGCCAGCTCCCTCTATGTCATCTCCCCCAATCATCACTCCCTCTATGCTCGATCCAATGTCTATTCCTGGCCCTTTTATGCCCGGACCCTTCATTCCCGCCCCGTACGCATCTCCTCCATTAAAGCCAGTTTACCCCACAACTATCTTTCTAGATTCACCTATCCACAGCACGGAAGAAAAAAAACGAGAAAGTCTGGACCACGGGGTTCCAGATCTGCCAGTCGATGGGCAAGTATATAGAGACCATCGTGGAGTCCACATTCACATCCAAGCATCCGCCATCACACAAAACCACCCACAGCGCCCTACAAAAGTTCAGAAAGGCAAATGACCTGATCATGGATGCCACCCTCGAGATTGCCGAGGCCTTCCAAGCCACGATCCCAGACGAGACACCGACGGAGCCCGGGAAGAACTCGGAATCTATCCCTGCCCCCGTCGTGCCTGTCTAGAGCGCAGCGCGCGGGATGCAGCCCATTGTGGAGATCAAGGGCCGAGAGGAGGATAATATGGGGGATATGAAGTGCCGTTTTGACGAGGTGGAGAGTGGTAATTGGACCAAGAGGAGTGGCCATCATCCAAGCAGCAGCCGGGAAGCATCAGTCCACAAGGGCCAGAAGCGTAAGGACGAGGAGTCTCATAGTGCTTTGTCTGAACTTGAAAAGAACCCTCTTCACCCTGGGCGCGGTCGGATTCTCGGCGCCGGCCACGACAATTATCCGAGCGAGCCTCCCGACTCGACGGTGGCTATCACCGTGTACGGGACCGACCACCCCCGTGAGCCCTTTTTGGCCGAAAGGTGGTGTCCTGAGCCGCGGGTCCCCGAGGTGGTCGCCCGGGTTGAGGATTGGCTCTTTGAGATTGATGAGAGGGCTGACCCTGATGTTGGGGAAGGTGGGTTTGCATTGCTTCGTTTGGCCAGTTATTTATTTCAAGTTGACGCGGAGGCTAATATAAGGTAAACTGTACTTACAGATGACGATAATGGCAGTTACAACGCTTATATGTCCACAACGGAGAATCCTCTGGACTGTGTGGATGTCGATGACTCTCTCAGTATGAGAGGTGTGAAGCAGGAGCGGGCGCATATGACGGTGCCAGAGAATCGGAAAGCCACCTTGGATGTCAAAGATCCGAGTGATTCTGAGATATCTAACCTTCCCTGGCTCAGCTCCAAGCCACTCTACCCAAGTCAAACCTCAGCTGTGGAGCATGGCGATCCTCACAGGATAAGTGTCGATGCTCCTGTCAGCGAGCTTTCGGATAGGGATCTTGTCGATCGACAACCAAAGTTGAACCTGCCAAGGGATCCAGAGGAAGTAGACTGCAGAGTCAAGCATCGTAAGTGCCCGACTGAATTTCCCAGGATCAAACCTGAATCTGACATCATAAACCCGGGAGCAGTTCTGCTGTGGTTACTCGGCCCCGACGAAGATGGATCGATAGACTGTGTCCCAGAAGAGCTCCCAGAACCTGAGCCAAGGACACAACGCTCATCCTCCATTACCAGTAGCCAAAACTCCGTCCTGGCACGCAGCGACGACGACAAGAACTCCACCTTGACCACACAGGAAAAGCTGCAGGACCTCATCCAGGCAGACAAGCAAAAGACGTGGTACTTCTTCTTCCCCCCGCAGCTCGACACGCCCGACGAGCTATCCCAGATCCTGGCCCTGCCATGGTACCAAGACTGCCACGCCCACCCGGCCTGTATTCAAGGCTTCGACGTGATGGCGGTGGACGACCGTCCCGTTGTGGTGTCAGCACCGCCGGACGAGGTGTTTGGCGAGCCCGTGGTGTATGGCTGGGTCTTTGAGATTGCCGACGAGACGCAGGAGACGGTCGTCGCGGAGCACTTTTATAACTTGGATGGGGAGTATGCGAGGAAGGGGGTCGATGTCACGTTTCGGTATCCGGATGGGCAGGATACGAGGGAGACGGTGCGCGGGCGGATGTTTAACCTTCAGGTTGAGGTTGGGGTTGGCGGGCGGCAGGTTCTGTAGGTAGGTGAGGTTGGAGTGGTTATATCTATCGGACGTTAGCTAGTTGGGTATTTGATTACTGGTTTATAGTAGCGCGGGCTCTATGCAAGCGGTACCCTAATCAGTTAAGTAACTACCTACCTGGTACCTAGCGACGGAGGGTGTAAGTGAGCCTTCAAGTTGTACCTAATACCAGGTAACTTATATTAATCCCCGAACAATGTCTGTGCAGCCGTGCTACAATTCCCGCAATCACCAAACAGAAAGCCCTGCGTTTCGATGCACGTGCCGTCTACCTGGTATTCACCTGGGCTTGTAGTAGGTAATTACCTAGGTCACCAATTCCACGCATCCGTGCCACCGACCACAGACCCGTCGTCATGCAACGGCCGGAAATACCCCGTCTCAAACACGCCCGTCTCACCTAACCACTCCTGCCACGCGTCCCGCACTTGGTCCGGCACCGCCCACCCGGCCGCGGTATCCACCCAGACCTTGCACCTTCTCACCCCCCTCCCAACATCATCATCCTCATCCCACGACCTCTCGAACCTCTCCCCGGCCGCGGCGCACGCAATGGCAATCTCGTTGCAGCCGAGCCGGCTCCGATAGACGAGATCATGCTCCAGATAGACGCTGCCAGTGCGGAGGTTGGGCATGCCCTGCACGGCGCGCGCCATGGCGACCAGCAGCGGCGTGAGCTTGGCGTCGTCGGGCGTGTCACGCCACTCGTGCTTGGGCTCGTACCCGTTGCGCACGGCGTCGGCGGCAAAGTCGGACTCGGGCTCGCTGTTGGGATCCTCGTCCGGCGGCGGCGGCGGGAACATGTACTGGTAGCCGGCGTCGTAGTCGTCGCGCTCGGGCGGCGTGCAGGCGCGCGTTGACACTGGGTCGCCGGTCCAGTACCATGCCCCGCTGGGCGCGAGCGCGTTGGCCTCGATGGCGAACACGTGCAGTGTCGGCCAGAGGGCGCCCGGGCCGCCGGTGAAGAGGTCGGGCGAGATCATCATGTCGGTTAGGATGAGGCTGGTCAGCGGCGTGCGCTGGGCGAGGCGGCGCAGGGCGGTGTTGAGTGGGTCGGTGCTGGCTGCCGCCGGGTCGCCGCAGGGGAAGCTGTGCGCGTAGATCTCGAGCGGCGGCGCTTGGTTGAGCTCGAGACGGCGGAGGGAAGGGAGGGTGAGGGCGTTGAGGCCGTCGGCGAGGGCGGTGCGGAGGGCCTTGCGCAGCTCGGGCCGGCTGGGGGGCGGGGTGAAGGTGCGCAGCGTGAGGGCTTGCAGGTTGGGCAGGCGCGCGGCGAGCGTGCAGATGGAGGACGGGTGCAGGGCGCGGCCTCTGCCGGCGTGGATGTTGAGCGAGGTGATGCATGGCACGGCGGGCGGGAGGGTGGACTCGGACTGGGTGAGGGTTAGGTAGCGCCGGCTGGGGGTCTTGCGGCGCTGGTAGCAGGAGAAGGACAGCTCCAGGCTGCGGCCCGTGGGCTCCCAGGTGGCGAGGTGGGCGAGGAGGGCCGTCAAGACGGCTGTGAGCGCGGCGCTGTTCACGTCGTGTCTGCGCCGCGACTTGCCGTCCGTGGGCGGGTTGAAGCGCACAATGAGCCGGCGGAGGAGGGTGCGCCGCCGCGGGCTGCGGAAGGCATCGGCGAAGGCCGCGACGTCCTCGTCGTCGAGCCAGAGATGGATGCCCGCGAAGGCGAGCGGCTCGACCAGGGCCTGCCACTTGCGCGAAACGGTGGCGAGCCCGTGGCGGCGCGGTGCGGGGACCGCGTCGGCAACGACGTGGGCGAGGATGAGCGAGTAGATTTCGGGGCTGAGTTTGTCCATGGTGGGCACAAGTCAGTTGTCGAGGGGTGCGCGGTAGGAAGAACGACCGGGGACGGACGAGAGGGGACGGGAACGCGGTTGACTTATATGCCTAAATTACAACAAGTATCTGCCTCCGCGTGGAAATGCCGCCATTTTTGGCAGGCGCACGGTCCCTCAATTTATAATCTTAGCATGAGGCATCAATCAACCCACCACCCATCCTGTCCTGGGACCACCACCCGTCCTCTGCCTATCTTGTCCTGAGACTATCCTATCCTAAGACTACTGACCACCACCCGTCCTGTCCTGAGACCACCACCGTCTTGTCCTGGGATCACTGCCTATCCTGTCCTGGGTCTACTGCCTATCCTGGGACCACCACCCGTCCTGTCCTGAGACTACGGTCTATCCTGTCCTGGGACTACTGCCTATTTGGGACCGTCCAAAAAAAGCTCGAGTAGCGAGCCCAATATAGAGCAGTAGATTTAGATACGGTTCGCGACCGTGGGGCCGGAACAGTATCGTTTCGATTTAAGAACTTACCGCTTGCCGAATTCAACACCGTTTCGACTCAAGAACTCACCGCCTACTAAATTTAACTAACTGCACTTCAACCCAAAAATTCACCGCCTACCTAATTTAACACCGTTTCGACTCAAAAGCTCACCGAGCAGTTGCACTGAAGTCTATAAATGATCCTACGCTAATACTCTAGAAATGGCCAACCTGCAGCCCACAATAGTCCTGCCAGTCCGGGCAGATTAGGTTTAGCTATAAGATCCATTTTATCACGGGTCAACCTTGAGTCTAGGGTGCAAGAGTCGTGGATCTACAAAGAAGCTAACTACCATGCAGCCAAGGCCTGCAATATAGCGAGGTAGGTGGCGATGTGCGGTCACGTGCCACCACGCACATGCCACCACTCGAGCACCATGCAGGCATGGCCAATCCATGGCCCAGGGCACGTTGTGCCTGTGACATCGAATCTGCAGCCAAGATACTGGTGTGTTACCGATTATAAACCCAAATATATGTTGTGCTAATTCGATGAAGCGAGATCAAGCAAAAGCACCGCCGGAACCCTCCGACAATGACGAGCCTGCCAATCTTACCGATGTTGTGGATTTGACGAGTCAACCAGAGCCAACTTGCGATGACGATTCCGCTCCATAGAGTCGTCGAGGAGCTTCTTGGTCGCTCTCGAATGCGACCACGTCCGTCCTGCAATTCCATAAATTGACATTTGCGATCCAAGGCAACTCTCTTCAAACGTTGCAGCCCGGCTAATGGTTGAATGACGAGATCGTGAATGGCGCACTTCGCCTCATCAAAGACGCGAATCATGACAAGGTCCAAGTGATCGATTCATTAGTACTTCGAAGCGGTCAGCGAGCTGCGAGAATCGACTTCCGCAACACCAAAGTCCTCCTCCCTATGCTGATTCGTGGAAACCACTGGGTTCTTGGGGTATATGAAGCCAATGCAGGATTTTTGGTTTACGATTCCTAGCTGGACTCGACTACTAAAGACGCCATATCGGACCAAGCTCGCAGAATTTTTTCGGAGGTCCTTCAAAACGACTACCCCGAAATCACAATCACTGCGCCGCTCCTTCAAACAAACAACTCTAACTGTGGTGTGCTCAGCATCGTTGCAGCTGTCCATGAAGTGATAAACCTCGAGTTTAAGCCTGTACATATTGGTCCCACTTTCTGGCGATATGTCTTGCTCCGGCTACTAAAAACCATTATCCTATGTTGATGACCTTGATTTGAACACCCAATCAATTGAACTTCCGGGTCTACCGACAATGGCCCAATTCTCCGAACATGCCAAAGCCCTAACTAAGGTCTTTCACAAATTTGTCACTAGCGTACACCATCATTTAAACGCAGGTAGAAAATTACTGCCTGCGGTGAACCTCGCCTTGGATATTTCTCGTCGCGCTAGGGAGGGCGTGACGAGCGCAGGCCTCGCAGACTCAAGTACCCGGTTTCAGCGAGCAGAGGATTATTGTATGAGGGAAGTGGAGCGGTTACATAGCGAGCGACGAGTTTTGAACAAGGTGCCTGGACCTTGCTTCACAGTTAGTACTACCCAATGCTTAGACAAAGAAGACTTACTGACGAAAGCGCCAGAATTTCCCCAAAGGCGACGCGGGCAGCAGTTTCAACGTGGGTGAAACTCTGCATAAGCGCGTGCGAAGCCAGGACGGGTCGAGCGAGGAGTCCCATCCCAAGAAGCTCAGACTATTACCAGCTAGCCTTATCCCTCCCGACGGTGATGGCGAGCTAGGAATCCAGGCTGGCCAAGTGTCTTCGGCCAATGATAATTCTGCGGCGCGTCCTTTTGTTGAGCAGGGATAACGGGAGCTGGGCTAGCCTGTTTTTGCGACGCAATATGGCCCGCGAAAAGATTAAGGCGAGCTGGGAGTTGCGGAGCTTCGAAAGTCGGGGATTGTGACGGGTCAGAAGTGTGAAAGGGTGGGGGAAGGGCCCGGGACTTACTACCCGCGTTGGTCGAGACGCCAGCGCTTGTGGTTATAATAATGTTTCTCTTAGCTTAACAAGGAATTCGAGTGCTGTTATTTCTTCGCGGGTTCCAACGCTCACTGCTTGCTTTTCCTCCTCACTAGATCGAGAAGAAGAACGTTATTGTAAGTAAGCATTAATGAAGAAAGATTCACCAAGTTGGGGTTGAGAGAAAGGCTCTCGTCGAGGAGCCATCAGGTCAATTATCAACGTCAATAAACTTTGCTTAGCCACTTGCGGGCAGGCCGCCGAAGAGACCTCGATATAACAACAACAATAACAACAACGGCCGAGGCACTGGCGAAGGTATCAGTTTAATTTTCTTCCTTCCTTCCTACGTACAAGCGTTCTTCTTGATCTCAGATTTCTCTTCTTCTGTTCTCGGCAATAGAGGCCGGCGCGAGGAGAGAGTTCTTCATGATTTCGGACGATGACCTGGAGCCACCCATCAAGGGCAGTCTCAAGCGGTGGGCGAGGCCGCTCCCAGAATGCCTGCGACGTTTCCAGAGAGTATAGGGGCGATCGAATGCCTACAACGGATACCCTCGTTTAAACCACCCATAATTGCGCCCCACCTGCAAACCCTGGTTCCCTGATCCAAAAGACATGGAATGCATCATGCCGTTTAAATGGTTGTTGAAAGAGGTCGGTATCGCGGCTTTCGTCGTGAAAGCAAGACTGTCCTCGTCAACCGCGGCTGCCTGGCTGCTGTCGAGTGGTGTTCAGCTGCTGCACGTGATTGCTGCCTGATATAGCTCTTCTCGCAATGAATCCCCTCAGTATCACAGCCGGCGTTGTGGGCATCGCAGCACCAACGCTGCACTGTGTGCGGCTCTTGGTAAAGGACCTCAGAACATTCCCGACGCACTTGATGCCGTGACAACACTCACCAACGATCTACGATCAGTGGACCTTGCTCTCGCTTCGGTGCAGGCCGTTACGGAATTGCAGTGGAAATCGCTGGGCGAGGCTGTTACTGCCCAGTCGAAAGCCGCGATAACTTCCTGCAAAACCTCCTGCAAAAGATTCAACACGTCTCTCGATCGCTGGACCCGGCACAGCACGGATGGAACGCTCTCCTGGCGAGACCGTACAAGCCTGGGCGTCTTCAAACAGGGCCACATCAAATCCATGTCGGAGCAGCTTCAGAACTGCAATGTCACGCTGACTTCTATAGCGAGCATTGCGACCTTGTAGGTTGGAGTTCAGCCCCAGAAAGGATAGGCATTGATAACTCCTAGACACAGCTCCCTCCAGCAGACGCAAACGGCCGAAGAGATCAATACGATGATATCGACGAAGGAGACGGCGGTGAATAATGCAATCGCAGCGACAAACGACCAGTCGGGCCGAGGTTGGTGCTAAGCTGGAAGCGCTTACCCTAGCGGAGCCAGACGAGGACGAAACGGAAGTGATCAGACTAGTGCGACCAAGCAGGTTGCGATGGAGAAGAAAGCACTGGGTGAATCGCGCAAGGTGCTTGAAGGACTGTTCTCAGTGATCCAGACAGCAGCCGCAAATGCCTGAGCAGGCTAGGGGCCCACAGTCACTTTTGGAAGTCATAACCAAGGCCAGCAGGTAGGGGTTAACAGCGGCACCATCCATGCTACGTTTGGCGGAAAGGGGAAGGACTTGTGAAATCTCTGTCTTTATATATCTGTCCTCTTGCTTGCTTTGCTATTTACCAACAACCGCTTGAATCCATTTAGACAGCTATTAGTCGTCTCGTGATGCGAACATGACTCTACGTGTTCGCAGGGAGGCGGGCTCGGCGAGGCTTTGATATAGGACCTGCTGAGAGCGGACAGTTCCTCAGCTAAAACTGCGGATATGCGAAGTCCATGTCGGAGCGGCTTCAACAATGCGAGATCACTCTCACTTTGGTTGTCTGCATCGCGACGTTGTAAGGTAGAACCCTCATGACCAGGTTTTACCTACTAGTATGTGCCACGCCAACGGGTGAGGTTGCACTGCAGGGCACGGAGCGTCAAGCACAGTGTGGCTACCAGGAGCCGTACATACCAGGTACCTGCTGTGGTATTACTGGGGCCGCTCTATCAGGGGGGCCACTAATTACCTACTTGGGTACCTGACTTATATGATGTATCTAGGTATGATAGATGACGCGGAAAGTGGTGTTGGACATCCGTCTTTTGGTGACCCCATCCAGGGCCGCCTCACATGGCCGGATCTTGGCGTGACGCATTCAAGGATCTGGCTCTGGACCTGAGTGCATCGCGCGGTCGGCGTTACCGTGTTGATTCAGTTGGTCTTTTGCATAAAGAACTCCTGCTGCGCCAGCGTCACCGCATCGCCCCCCGACCATGGCAAGGTCCGGTCTGTACCCGGCTAGTACTGTGATTACCTAGCAGGCAACGAGGGAGCGGCCAGCAGGGTCAAGGGGAGATATTTCCTTCGCATCGAATCACACTACTTGCCAACGGAGTGAAAAATCGCCTTGGCATATGACCAATCAGTGTATTCTGCATACTTGGGTACCATCGTGCTGTTGTGTTGGTGATGGTGACAATGCCAGTATGACTTGTCTCACTGTCACGAGATGTGGACTTTCCTACCTTAGTCAATAGCATTATTGCTTCCAGTTGGTTAATCACCTGGTGCGTGCCGCCTCAACCTACCAGGTACCAGGCACGCATTGAAGGGTAAACCTGAAGGGGAAGAATGACAACTCGAGATCCTGCGGCGGAATTTGCGGCGTCGTAGCCGGTCAAGCGCTGAGTTCAAGTTAGTGAACATGGATAGCGCTATCACACGGCGGCACAGCAGGAGACATCAAATGGCTGCCAAGGCTGTTGGCTTGCAAGTTTCTAACCCTGAAAGATTGCCAGTGTCACACTCAGGCTTCGAGTTGACTGTGGTTCTGATGGTGCAAACGAGACTCGGAGTCGGTGTGTTTTCCGCGTTGGATTCCAGGGGATTCAAGTTGTTTATATCACTGACGATGTGTCCCTATATGTACCGTGAAGACCCATTTGAAATCTACCAAGTTGACGCAACTATCATCAGCAAGTAGTGGACAGTCTCTTCCTTACCTGATACCGTCGACACTCGTTTTTCCATCTCTAGAAGCCTGAGTGTTTCTTTTGGTCCATCCTTTGAAATATTTTTTTTCCATCCCGCTTTTGGCGCTGTGAGAGTTGCCGGGTTTCCGTCATGCTTCTGCTAATCCTCCTGACCACCCTTCTTGGCGTTCGCAATGTTGAAGCAAAGGTCGTGTTTGCTCACTTCATGGTGGGCAACACAGTGGGCTTTGATGTGGCCACGTGGAAGACAAACATGCAGCTCGCCCAAACAGCCCACATCGACGCCTTTGCCCTCAATATCGATGCCTTTGCCCTCAACATCGCATATGGCTTTACGGACAATGAGAAGCAGATCGGTTATGCCTTCGCCGCTGCCAACTCGGTCGGGTTCAAGCTTTCTTTTCTTTCGACTACGCCGGCAGCGTCAACTCGACGTGGCCGCTTGACAGCGTCCGTACACTAAACCGGACTTACCGCAAGAACACCGCCCACTTTCAGTATGGCGGGCTGCCCTTGGTGTCCACGTTTGAGGGGACTAACCAGGCCTCGGACTGGAAGACTATCAACAGTGGTGACACCAGCTGCTTCTTTATCCCTGACTACTCGTCACTGGGCGCCGGTCCAGCCGTCGCGGCCGGCGGCGGAGGGGCACAGGGCCTCTTCAGCTGGGCCGCCTGGCCTACTGGGCCGACCAACACCAGCACCTACGTCGATGCGTCGTACAAGAAGGCGCTGGCCGGCAAGCCGTACATGATGCCCGTGTCTCCGTGGTTCTTCACCAACATGCCCGGCTTCGACAAGAACTGGCTCTGGAGTAGCGGCGACCTGTGGCACCAGCGCTGGCAGCAAGTGGTGAGTCTGTACTTTGAGCCCGAGTTCCTGGAGATCATCAGCTGGAACGACTTTGGCGAGTCCCACTACATTGGTCCTCTTGATGACACCCAGTACGAGGCCTTTGACCGGGGCAAGACACCCTGCAACTACGTCAAGAACATGCCGCATGACGCCTGGCGGGAACATCTCCCCTACTACATCGATCTCTACAAGACCGGCACGGCAACCTTTGCTAAGGAGAGCATCGTGACCTGGTTCCGCACCACTCTTGCTGGTGCCTGTGCCGACGGCGGGGTGGGTATCTACTACACAAGCCTGCCAATCGACACCACCAGCGGGGCGTGGAGCGTGGCCGTGGTGCTCAACGGCGCGACCGCCATCGACTACGCAGTGCCCCAGGGCGTGTCGAGCTCTTGTCCAAACAGGGCTCGGCGACGGTCAGCGGCAAGCCACCGCGCACGATCGCGCAGCAAGAGTGCGTCGAGGGCTGGGGCCCCAACAACTTTGCCTGCAACCTCGGCATCTGTCCTGCCTACGCCTGCTCCACGACACAGAAGGCGGCCTAAATCCCCAAGACGTCGCCCTTCAATCCAGACACGTGCACGGCGGCCTAGGGCGCCGGCATTACGTCGCGCCTGTGTACTTGGACGTGCAGGTACGGCTTCTGCCCCATGCACTCGTGTACATGTACCGGCCAGGGGCCCCTGAATCTGCCGCCGCTCGAGGTGGACGTTGGCAAGGTGACGTCCAACTTTGGCAACGACAACGGCCTGTGCAGCTTTGCGTGCAAGCGTGGCTACTGCCCGTTGCCAGAATGCTCGTCCTGCTCCACGCTCAGCTGCCCGGCCTCTGGGGTTGGAGTTGTCGCGTCCTGCAGCGCGACTGGCGGGCTCATGAATTACAAGGAGATCGACTCGTTGATCTCGCGCATTGGCGCCCATGCCACGCATGATGCCGCAGCTGGCACCAACTACTTCACGTACGGCGACAAGCAGTGGACCTCGTACGACAATCCCGACTCCATCGTCGCCAAGGTCAAGTACGCAAAGAGCAAGGGGCTCCTCGGGCTGGCGGTCTGGTCTGTCGAGCAGGACAACGATGCGCACGACCTGCTGAACGTCACCTTGTATCCGGCCGGGCTGGGTGGTGTTGCCGATCACACGGGGTCAGGAACGAGCGGGCCTGCCGGCCAGTACAACGACATCACCGTCAGCTCGTGTGCCTGGTCCCAGTGCGGCCTGTCCACAACGCCGGGCTGCGCCGCCGGCCAGCAGGTCCTGACGACAAATCGATGCAGCGTGGAGCCCGGAACCGGCAAGAAACGGTACAAGGCGCTGTGCTGTCCGCTGGACAAGACGCCTGATCCCGACTTCTGTGGCTGGCAGGGCTACAGCTTCGGGCTCGGCGTCGTTGGTCTCTGCACGAGCGGCTGCAAAGCTGGCTACGTCGGCATGGCAGACGACAACTGGGTCATCAACGCGGGCGGCGAAGGCACCTACGGCCCGTTCGGCCACGCCACCTACTGCTGCAGCGTCGAGCGGGCGCAGATCGACGTGTGCGCCTGGAAGTCCCGCTGCGTGTCTCTGGGCGCCAACGAGAGACCGGTGGACGAGTCCTCGGCCTGCCCGACGGGGAACAAATTTGTCACGTACGCCAAGGGCATCCCCGGGTGGAGCTCGTGCGAGGGCGACGAGTCTGTCAACAAGTGGCTGCCGTACTGTTGCAACAACTTTGTCGACACGTCCAGCTTCGCGTGGGCCGGCTCGCGCGGCACCGAGAGGGCCGACAACGAGTGCACCAACAACTGCCCGTCGGGCAGACCTTCATCTCCCGGGCGAGCCTCGGCGGCGGCGCCGACTGCATCGGCACCTGGGTCGGCTGGGAGTACACGGACCAGAACCAGTACCCGCACACGCTGAGGCCACTGTGTGCGGACCCCAACGCGCTCAGCTTCACCATCAACACGCTGCCGGTGCCGCTCAAGAACCTCTTCCCGGGCGTGGGCCCCGAGCACGACGCGGACAAGCAGCGCTGGCACGTCGAGCTGGACCCGTCCATGGGCAGCGCCGACCCGACGCCCGAGACGAGCACCAACGCGAACGACAACTCGTTTGGCTGGTACATCATGTCGGGGCCCGCCGACGAGCTGACGTCGCTGAACAAGCGCGACGGCTCGCACTGGGAGCTGTTCGACTGCCACGACGCACTCGACGAGACCCGCCGCCACACCGTCCGCGCCGTCTGCACCACCCACGGCGCCGTGGACAGCAACTGCAACAACATCCACCTCGGGAACGGCGTGGCCGAGACTGTTGTCGAGATGCCCCAGTCGTGTGGCCCCGGCAGATACGCCATGGCCGTCTCCCTAGCCCCGTCCGCCGACCAGACTCTGCCGCCGTATCTACTGGCCAAACGGGCTGCCAGTGGCAACGCCGCACTGCCAGAGGGAGTCCAGGTCTACGATTTCACCTTTGACTTTGACTTCACACCCCTGCAGAAGCGCGGCACATCCAACGTGCTCCTGCGCATCGACTACAGCGACGACCCCGGCTACTGGAACAAGATTGTTACAGCCGCCCCCGCCAGCAGTTGGCACGAAACGTAACGTGAAGCGCCGGTCCCAAGCCGAGGTGTACCAGGAGGTCCGGCGCGAGCACGGGGGCTCGTATAAGCGCTACCTGGACCATTTCTGGCACGAGGACAAGCGGGCGACACCAGAGCACGAGCTGCACGAGCTGCACGCGCGCTGGTTCTCGTCCAAGTTCCAGGACTGGGTCGACACGATGCGCGACGTGGACAACGAGTGGAAGCTGGTGCGCCACCGGGTCGACGAGACCACCCGCTGGGACCTGGTCAACGACAACGTCCAGTGCGACTTTGACAACGGCATCAGCGCGACGGGCCACCTCAAGGTGCGGGCCGACATCAGCGTCAACGTGGAGACGGCCGCCATGGTGACCCTCATCGGCCGGCTGGGCGACCTGTCGTCCTTCGACTAGTCGCATGTGCTCTTCCGCAACACGGGCAAGGCCAAGGCCTCGTTCAACGTCGACGCGCTGGCAAGCCTGTCGTTCGACTCCGGCCCGGTCGAGCTGGTTGGTCTGCAGAACTTTGGCGTCACCTTCACCATGCCCGGCATCGTGACCATCGGGCCCAACTTCCGTCTGCTGGCCAACGTCGAGGGCACGGCCACGCTGCACGGCCAGGCCCGTGTCGACGTCGACCTCGCCGACTGGGACTACACGCAAACGTACCCGTCCACGAGTGGTGGCTTCAAGGACGACGCCGTGCAGCCAAACAGGCCACTGGCCGTCCCGCCCAGCAAGGGCCTGGGGGTTCCCGACTTCCGGTACGACGTCGACGCGCGCGGCGAGATCGCCATCACCCTCACGCCGCAGATCTCGCTGGGGGTTGTGTTTGCCAGCACCAGCATCCCCGACGCCTCCATCGACTTTGAGGTCAGCGGCCGGGCGGCCATGTACGGCACGGCGGGATCCAGCTTGACCGAGGCCTGGCAATACTGCTACGGCATCAACGGCAAGGTGGAGCTGTTTGCGCGCGTGAACGCACCGGTGCTGTTCGGGGTCGACATCAACAACTACTACCAGATCCTGCCGCCGTTCCTGTTCGACATCCTCCCCGAGGTCTGCGCATCTGCATCTGGATCCGTGCCAGCAGGCACAACAACACGATCCACGCTCGATGCGGCGTTTCATGTTGACCAGCCTGGGAACTTGAGCACTAGTACAACAGCCGTCACGCCAGGTAGAAGTCCCGGGCCCCTCGCGGCCAGCTTGAACTTGAAGCGAGACGGGATCCTCACCGGGCTGCTGTGTCCCAAGAAGGCCGAGGACCTCGGCGGCGCCATCACGACGGCCTGCTCGCAGCTCTCGGGCTACGATCCCGACGAGCTGACCAACCCAGACGTCACCGGGCTTCAGGTTGGCAGCCTGCGCCGCCGCCGCCGGTCGGACCAACTGCTCCCAGACATGGAGGCCATGATGGACACGATGGGTTCAAAGCTGACCATGCACCATGCCGACCACGACCACAGCCAGGGGGATCCTAGTATTAACAAGCTGAATGCCACGCACTCGGAACCCACCGGCAGCCTCCTCAGGCGTGGCGGCGTCCAGAACTACCTCATCTGCGAGGGCGAAACGGCCTCCCCGATGAAGTACGCCACGCCCTCGCACCCAGACGGCACCGTGCTGTACGACTGCCTCGACTGGGGCAATTGCAACGACTTCCGCTTCGGGCTCGCGGCCGCGCCGCACGCCAACAGGAGCTACATCGCCGAGCACATCCTCGAGCGCCAGATGCTCCAGCAGTTCTTGCTCTGGGCCAAGCTCGACCTGGCCCCCGAGGACAAGCCCAGCGCCAAGACGACGCGGCCGGCCGACACGACGGGCAGCCGGGACCGCGCGGGCAAGCCGCTGGCCAGCATCTGCCGCTACTTTGAGTACTTCTGGGAGGACGCGGCCGTGTCGCCGATCAACGGCGTGCGGCCCTGGGACACGGTGGGCGCGGCCTGGCCGTCGCGCACCGTCTTCGCGGCCGAGATCGTCCGCATCGAGTCGCAGGTGAACGGGGCCAAGGCGCGGGCCTTCTCGCAGGCCACGGCCGACGTGCAGAAGATCCTCCTGGCGCAGAGCAACCGCCTGGCCGCGCAGCTGGACGCCGTCGAGACCGCCCTGGCCGCCCAGTGGGCCGCCAGCAGGACGGGCGCGAGCTACAGGCCCATGGGGCTGGGGAGCCGGTGGAAGACCTTCATGCAGGAGTACACGCCCTACGTGAGCGAGAGGGTCGAGGGCTACCTGAACCTCTGGGTCGGCCATCTCGCGGCCGCGTGGCTGCGGACCCCGGACCCGGACGAGGAGGAGCCCTTTATGAACGCGCAGCTGGTGCTGGCCGACAAGATCAGGCTGATGCGGGCCAAGGTCCATGGGCTGGCCAAGTTTCCCAGTCCGTTTTGAGCGCCGGATGGCGGCTGATGCCGATCACAATTAGTACCAGGTACTATAATCAAGTGTGGTTAGCTCCCTCTTCAAGTACCAAGTTGTTACCAGCGGCGGATTTAGATACTAGTTCTACGTACCTGCATGGTTACCTATACTGGCTTGCTCCATGTTCGGTTTGTGGCCTCGCACGTTGATCGATTCATTTTATCAGGTATTGTTGGGAGGTTACTTGACTTACTTTTCGTGCTATAAGTTAATCAATATTTACTTGGTACCTACTTAGGATGGGTGTGCTGCAGTGAGATTTGAGCGTCCGTGGCATGGACGGCACCTTCTTTTGGTGCTGGGGGTCAAGTTGTGTATCTATCCACATGTAAATAAAGCCCCTGAAGGGGTTTGGTGGGCAAGGTCAAGTCGGGTATGACAATACCTACCTGGCTTTAGGTACCTAACCTGGTGATTACCTACCAGGTAAGTATTGAAATAACTCCTAGTGTCAGGACCTTACTAGGCACTTTAATTCTAGTACCCATCTACCCTTAGGTAGGTATGTAGGTGCCTGGTGGTTACCTGGTGGTAATCTAGCATGAACCAGGCTGCCATGTGATTTCATGTGCAGAAACTCGCCTGTAGGAATGGGCAAATCCGGACACAAATGCAAGAAGATGATACTGTATACCTACGCACCTCTGCACAGTAGGTATACCGCGTACCAGATTGCCTTCACACCATGTCCCATGTGCCCGGCACCCCTGCACAGTGCATCCGGCGGTGCAACCTCGCCCGTTGGTTGGCGTGTAAAATGCAAGCGGGAAACGCTCAGACCAGCTGCGACCTTGCTGTGCGCTGCACTATTATAGCGTACAGGTGCCAGGTAGGCAGGTCCTCCTGCCCCCCGGGATAGCGCATATAAGTCAACCAGTGCCCCCTCGTCCTCCATTTATCCATCCATCCATCCATCCATCCACCCATGCAACGACCTTCACTCACTCACGTCACCCATATCCGACCTCTGATTCTCTCCCCCACCTCCCCCCATCCACCACCATGGACAAACTCAGCCCCGAGATCCTCTCCCTCATCCTCGCCTACGTCTTTGCCGACGCGGTCCCCGTACTGCGCCGCCATGGGCTCGCCACCGTCTCGCGCAAGTGGCAGGCTCTCGTCGAGCAACGCGCCTTCTCGGGCATCACCATCTGGCTCAACGACAAGGGCCTCTCTGGCTTCGCCGACGCCTTCCGCAGCCCGCGCCGACGGACCCTGCTCCGCCGGCTCGTCGTGTGCTTCAACCTGCCCACGGACGGCAAGTCGCGGCGCAGACAAGACAAAAACAACGCCGCGCTCACCACCACCCTAACCTCGCTCTATACCTACCTCTCGACCTGGGAGCCCACCGGTCGCACCCTGGACGTGTCCCTCTTCTGCGACTCCCGCGGCAACATCCCCAGCCGGCGCAACCTGACCCTCACCCAGGCCACCCTCCCACCCGTGCCGTGCATCACCTCGCTCAACATCCGGGCCCGCAAAGGTCGCTCCCTGCACCCGGCCTCCATCTGCACGCTGGCCGCGCACCTCCCCAATCTCCAAAGCCTCACCCTGCACGTCAAAACCCCCACCCCAAGCCGGCCCGAGCTGCGCAGGACCATGCGCACCGCCCTCGCCGACGGCCTCAGCACCCTCACCCTCCCGTCCCTCCGCCACCTGGAGCTCATCGAATCCCCCACCCCCGACATCCACGCGCACAGCTTCCCCTGCGCCAACCTATGCGACCCGGCAGACGGCACCGACCCGCTCAACACCGCCCTCCGTCGCTTCTCCCAGCGCACGCCACTGACCAGCCTCACCCTAACCGACATCATGATCTCGCCCGACCTCTTCACCGGCGGAAGCGACGCCACCGCACCCTGGCCGACGCTGCACGTCTTCGCCATCGAGGCCAGCGCGCTCGCGCCCAGCGGGGCGTGGTACTGGACCGGCGACCCGTCGGCCTCGCGCGCCAGCACACCCCCCGAGGACGACGACGACGACGACGGCGGCGGCGGCGACGACGACTACCGCTACATGTTTCCGCCCCCGCTCGAGGATGACCCGGACGACCGCAACAGCGAGCCCGAGTCCAACTTTGCCGCCGACGCCGTCCGCAACGGGTACGAGCCCAGCGACGAGTGGCGCGACACGCCCGACGACGCGGCGCTCACGCCCCTGCTGGTCGCTATGGCGCGCGCGGCGCAGAGGATGCCCAACCTCAGGGCCGGGAGCTTGTATCTGGAGCACGAGCTCGAGTTCCGGGCCGGGTGTACGGAGATTGCGATTTCGTGCGCCGCGGCCGGGGAGAGGTTTGCTAGGTCGTGGGATAGTGAGGATGATGGAGTCGATGGTGTTAAGAGCGGGGTTCGGCGGTGTAAGGTCTGGGTGGATGCAAAGTATCCGTGGGCGGTGCCGGAGGAGGTGCGTGAGGCGTGGCGGGAGTGGTTGGGTGAGACGGGGATGTTTGAGACGGGGTATTTTCGGGACTTGCATGATTCGGAGTCGGTAACGGGTTATATCTGGTGGTAGAGTCGGGAAGTGGGCGACTGGTGGTTGAAGGCTGGGTTGGAGGTGATGCCTGTTGTTGACAATGTCTAAGTCAGTAAATCAAGGGGTTAAGTGACTGGAAATAAGGTAAGTACCTAGGAATTACGTGTCAAGGTACTTTATACTGCCTTACGCAGCAGATGATGATACATTGTACAGAGGACACATAGCTCAGGTAGTTAAAGTAGGTAGGTGATGCGATTAGCATATAGCATTCAAATAGCAGGACGAAAAACACAATCTGTCAGACCCCTATAGTCCATCTTGTGCACGCAACCAAACACCAACGGCCTCGCCCCCTTCACACCAGCCGCCCGCTCCCTGGCCAAGGCCAACTCCATATCCAGCACTCCGCCAGTGACAACATGCGCGTAATAAAACGCATACACATTCCCGCGCGGCCTCCCTCTAAATTCCCCCAGCACCCACCCCATCTTCCCCAAGCCCATCTCCATCACAAAAAACTCCTCCCCTGCTCCGCCATCGTTATCACCATCCTCGTCATCAACACTCTCATAACTCACGACGAAAAACCGCCCAAACCCAGCCCCCACCGCACCCTCCCTCCCCTCCGCCTCCGCCAAACTCCACCCCCTGGCAACAACCAGCGCCTCCTCCCACCCCCCCCCCCCCCCCGCGGCAAGCTCGTAGATAACCCACGGTGGGTGCGGGAAGCAATACGGTGGGTGGGTCTAGAAACTCTCTTGATCAACCCCGTTACATCAAATTAGCTACCTGCCCGCGAAACCGAGCGCATTTGTGAGTTATCGCACGGCTTTTATCTCCCCGAGGCTTGTGTTGCATGGGAAAATGCTACATCTGGACATTAATTACTAGATTGAGCAAGATGCACAGCCAGCTCGGTTCCGTCTAACACTGTTACCAGAACTTGAAAAGCTGCGGTCGTTGCAGAGATTCGAGATATGCAAGATTGGGATAATATGCGCATTCCTCTTAGACTCCGCTCTTGACGGCAACCGAGTTTTCTATTCAGGAAAACCCTCCTCGTCGCCTAGTAACCTGAGTTAGATCCCGTCTGGTCCAAAATATACAGGCCCTTTTCAAAAGACCAATCGTAAACATGAGTTTCGGAGCTAATTAACCGTGCGCTCCGTTGGGTTCAAGTGTCGGGACGGCTTTTTAGAGGAGATAACGGGTTAATCTGCGCATCTCAGATCGGCCAAGGATGCATACAACGACTGACAAATTCCTGGCAGCGTTACAAAGCCGAACAAGCCAGTGACGTCAATTCGCAGCTCGACATAGGACACATAGTTCCTCGTCGACGCCCGCCTACTGGTGCTCTGGGACTCTTCCACTAGCACAAACTCAATTCTCACATTGCAACCAACACATCACAATCACCGCAAACATCACCATACTTACCAGGTAGGTTCTGGTCCCATCCCCGCAATTCAAACACAGCTCAGTACAAGCACCACTGGCAACATCACAGCACCATGGCCCCCTACACGCCCGAAACCTCCGCCGTCGAGCTAGTCGCGGACCTGTCCCACGAAATCGCCGGCAAGGTAATCCTCATCACCGGGGTCTCCCCAGGCGGCCTGGGTGCCGTCTTCGCCGAGACCATCTCCAAAGCACAGCCGGCCCTGCTCATCCTCGCAGGCCGCGCGCCCAGCAAAGTCCAGCAGACCGTGGACGCAATCACCAAGACCCATCCAGACGTCAAGACCAAAACCCTCCAGGCTCGACCTGGGCTCTCTCCAAGGCGCGCGCGACGCCGCCAGCCGCGGAAGTCAACGGGTGGGCCGACGTGCCGGCTATCGATGTGCTGATTAACAATGCCGGTGTCATGGTCGTTGATTTCCAGCTCACCCCCCGACGGGTTTGAGAGCCAGTTTGCCACGAATCACCTTGCGCCGTTTTTGTTTGCGAATTTGATCATGGGGAAGGTTATACCGGCTACGGCGCCGCGCGTGGTGAATGTAAGCAGCGATGGGCATCGGTTGAACCCGGTGCGGTTTGACGATTACAACTTTCGGGTGCGTATTTCCTGCCCTACCTTAGGTACCTACTGATGAGTGGGGCCTGAATGGGTTGTTAACTGCAAGTGTGTGACTCCACGCACGCACGCAGGGAGACGAGACGTACAACAAGTGGTACGCCTATGGCCAGAGCAAGACGGCCAACATGCTCTTTGCGCTCTCGTTGGCGGAGAAGCTGGGGCAAAAGAAGGGGCTGCTGGCGTTCATTCTGCACCCTAGTGTGATTGGGACTAATCTGGGCACGCATCTGGACTGGGAGGCGGACATCGCGGGTTTGCGTGAGTTGTCTTTTGTTCTTCTACTACCTTCTGCCCGGTTTGTGCTCGTTGTCCGATAAAGAATGGTTGCAGACGCCGCCGACAAGGTGTTTGGCAACGAGGAGGGCTGGAAGGAGTTCACGTTCAAATCCCCGGAGCAGGGTGCCGCGACGCACGTCTATGCGGCCATTCATCCGGAGCTCAAAGGTAGCTATTTAACCAGTCCTTTCTGTGTCTTTGAGAAGATCGTGTGTCGAAGGTTGCTGACCAAAATCTCAGACCACAACGGGGCGTATCTGCAGGACTCACATGTCGCTGATCCGTGGACTGATACTGTCAAGCCGTGGGGCACGAGCCCGGTTGAGGCCGAGAGGTTGTGGAAGCTGAGCGAGAAGTTGGTTGGTCAGGAGTTTTCGTTTTGATTAGCGATACTTTGCGTCAGTCGGGTGCTACTGTATAGGTATTTATCATACCTGTACTAATGATATGTCGTGGTATGCGAGTCGAGATGGGAATGGAGTTTGATCCCCTGCCTCGCCGGTGAGATTACGAGAATTAGGACTCCTTGTCGCTACCCCTGCCTGGTTCAGGGAGATGGGCAATGTACAGTTTGAACCCCTGGCTGAAGAAGCTCGGCTATACCAGACAAACTAAAGCTAGTACAGCCGGGAAAGAGTACAAAACCCTCTGTGTAACTCTATCAACGGCTTATAGCCTAGCATGAAAACCCCATTCCAGTGGCGGGCCGTTTGTCAGGCAGCATCAAGCTCGACCCTAACAACGATCATTCGTAACGTGCTTGCAGAGACAGATGCTTCGATCTCCAACTTGAGTTCGATCCTGATTCAACTCTATGATCAGATGACCAGCGCTTAGCCAAAGGGTTTACCGACTCCATACGCTTATACACCAGATGCAAAACCATCACCTACTCCACATTATACAAGTGTTTCTTATATCGCTTGAAGTCAGTAATACATGCACCAACCCGTGAAAACACCTCACCCATCCCACCCGCCCTCACTGCCAAAGACACAACTTCCCGCTGGCCGTACCACCAGCAACCCAGTCCATCGTAGGATGAAAGTGCGCGACCGCCGGCACCGCCGTGATGCCATCGCCGCCCAGCTGCGCAAGCTGTTCGCCGTCTGCGCCATACACATCCACGAACCGATTCATGTTGCCAATGACAAACTTCTGCAGCCCGTCGCGTGGGCTGCGGTGCCACTGCGGCTTGAGGATGGTCACCCAGCGGCCGGTCTGGTTGTTGTGCGGGATCTGCACGACGGGCTGCATCTTGGCGTCGGGTATTCCGTAGCCGGCTGCCCACGCGCCGGCGTCGGGGAACGCGTAGATCTTGACCCTGTCGTCGTAGCTCGACGTGGCGATGTGGCCCGCGCTGCTCCAGCTGGCGTGCGAGACCGACAGGCGCGACTCGTGCTCGCCGAGCAGCGCCGGGTGTCGCAGGTCGCCTTTGCCGCTGATCTTGCGCAGGTCCCAGATCTTGAGCGTGCGGTCGAGCGAGGCGGTCGCGACCAGGTGCGGGTGCCGCGGGTGCAGCGAGAAGCCGCCGATCTTGTGGTCTGTCAGCCCCCAGATCTCGGCGTCGATGGCCTCGGTGCGGATGTCGTGGCGCCCGAGCGAGCCGTGTAGGGTGGAGAAGATGAGCACGTTGGGGTCTGTTGCCGGCATGTCGAGCGCGCTGATGGGCAGGTCGATGTCGGCGCTGTGCGGCGCGAACACCTGGGTCGATATCCCCTTGGCGAGGTCTAGCTTGCGGATGGACGAGTCGTAGGAGGCAGAGTAGACGGCGTTCGCGTCGGTCGGCGAGAAGTGAAAGGCAGTGATGGTGCGCGAGTGGGTGTGGAAGGCGGATATTATGGGGTTCGCGTACTGAGTTTCGTCGTCGTCCTCGTCATCGTCGTCGCCGGTTTCTTCCTTAACGGGCTCTTGCGAGGCGTCGAATACTCCCATTGCGCCTTCCTTGTCGCCGGCAAAGATGATGGGCTTTTCTTCGGTTGGGTGGAAGCCGAGGGAGTATACGCGTTGCGGGGTGATCTTGATGTCTGTTTGGGGTTGAGGTTGTTAGCTAACGAGGACTGCATCGGGTTTGGAGAGGGGGCAGCGAGGAAAATGATAGAGTTAAAGGGCAACAACTCACCGTTCACAGGCCACTTCTCGTATAGCTCCATCCCGCTCATGCGCAGTCGCAGGTCTTTCAGGTCCTTGTCTGTCGTCTCTTTTACGTCGTCGTCGGTGAAGGTCCGCACCCCCGGTTGAGCGCCGCGTGCTTGTAAGCCCAGGCCAAGGCCCTTGAGCGACGCCAGCGCGTCCAGCCCGCCCTCCCATTTGCGGCCCTCGACCTTGATGTCGCCGAGATTTAGGTCGCCGCTGACACGTAGCCTCTTGGCTTTGGCTTTTGCAGACTCTTCCTCGGCTTCTATCTCGAACTTCCTCTTGAGAACATCGGAATCCGCACCGATCCCGGCTAGTCGGCTGCTCTGTCGCGTCGCGCGGGCGGGCTCTTTGGCGACGGGCGCGGGCTTGGCTCGTGGTGTGGAGGTCCGCTTCGGTTTGGACTTGGGAGCAGCAGGCCTGGGAATGATCTTGTCGGCGGTGGTGCTGATGCCATTGAGGATGGCATTGTTGTTGGCAATGTTTTCGAGACGTTTGCGCTCGAACGCGCTCATCGGGGGCTCTTTCTTGGGCGGCATTGTCGCGATTTGGGTGGGGGTTGGGGTTTGGACTGTGGAAATGGGCTGGGATATACAGAGAAAAAAGAGCAGCTGCACTCGGTGGGGGAATTGCAAAATTGGGCCTGGAGGTCAACAGCTCTTTGCGACGTCTGGGCACTGCGCGTTAGGGAGGTCTCCAGGCGTTGGTTGTTGGAGGACGCGACGGAATCTGTAACCACTTAAGCTCAGGCGCGAGAAACAGAGCGTGGACGCGTTCCAGGGCGAGCCAGGGGACAACCACCACGCAATCACGGGGAGGCGAACTTTGCGTCCGTGCTTTTTGTCGTGTTCTCGCTAACCCGTAATTAGCGTCTGTCCCCAGGTCGTGGTTGCAGGGGCCCCTGGTGCACCTTCCGGCAGGCAATCGGGCGCCAGGGAAATTTTTAGACACCCTGTCGCTTTCCCGGCCAAGCCAAGCTTCGGCGAAGGAAGGAGCAAAACGCCATCTGCAAACCCCCAAGCAATCCATCGCTTCCTCGCAGCTTTTCCCTCCAGTTGCACAACGGATGACGAGAAACTCACCTACTTTCCTTAGAACCATTTCATCTGCGCAGCCGCAGCCGCACCCATAGCCATTCACCATTCACTATGTCGACAACGCTCCTCCCCTTCCTCTACCAAACCCGAACCCTGCAGCGACTGTCTCGAGCCCGAGTCGCAACGCCCGTTTTCCGAAGCCGGTCGCTCTTCCACGCCACAACCAGAGCCAGCCTCCCCCGAGACCGCTTGACCCGCAGGCCGAGCAAAGATGTCATTGCCTTTGAGATGCCTTCCGATGTCGACATAATAGACGAGCCCGAGGACCTGGAGCCCGGGCAGCGATCCACCATCACCCCGACCGAGCGCGATGCCTTCAACCGCATCTTCGAAGAAATTGCCGCTCGAGGAACTCGCAGCTCCGAGAATCCGGCCTCGCCTACCGCCAAAGCTTCTCCGCTCCCTGCCGGCAGCAGTCCTCTCGCCGCATCCATCGGCCGCAAAGCGAATACTGGTTCCAAGCATGCTCGCGAATTCGTCAACGCTATTTTCCAGGACGCTGCGGCCGAACTAGCGGATAAGCGCTCGGCCGCGAAAAACCCCTACCCCTTGCTCCATCCACTGGGCCAGCTAGACGCCTCTCGCGACCCAGCAAGAGCGCTGCTCCGTTTTCCGCCAAGCTTGCGGCGCGCGGCGCGCATGGCGATGGGCGTGATTGACCAGGAGAATCAGCTCGACGGCAGATGGTCGAAAGACGACCTGTCTCGTGGAATTGACGTATGGGCGGGTGGGGAGGAGGAGGAGGAAGCCGAGCCGGATGTCGGGAAAATTATCCTGGATGACATAGTGTCGGACCCCATGAGCAAATCTGTCAAGACCGAAGCCATGCGTCGCATGGAACGCAACCGCGTCGAGGGATTGATGCGCGATGCCAACACGGACTTCGAGCTGTGGGATGTCATGGAGGCCGAGGTATTCACGCTGGTCGACAAACTGGGCCTTTCCGACAACCAGCCACCGCCCCAGAAGAAGCGCGGGTCCAAGAAGCGAGCCGCCGCCGCCGCCGCCGCCGCAGACGGCGAAGCCTCGAATGGAAACAACGAAGACAGGGCCTCCATGCACCTATACGGCCCCCTCTACCCGTCTTACCTATTGAGCGCTCTCCGCAGCATGGACACACGGTTCGACCGATCGTCATCGCTCGCGCTCAATATCCTCCCGCGTATCAAGGAACTCGGCCTTGCCAGCTATGTTCTCGGCGTCAGCACATCCTTCTACAACGCATTGGCCGGCATCTACTGGAGGCGGTACGGCAACCCGGAGGCAGTGTTCAATCTATACGAGGAGATGCGCCACGCTGGTCTCTACTGCGACGCCGACTCCATGGCCATCATCTTGTCCATCGACACCGCTTTCAAGCGGGCTAGTGCGGGAGAAACTGGCCCGTTCCTGAAGGAGATCATCAGCCTGCCTGAGTATGAGTATGGCTTGAAGCACCGCGTAACCCACTGGATCAAGACGATCGATGTGCAGATTGGGGAGAGCAAGTGGGAATTGCGCCGTTAGGCTGGCCTGAGTGTTCGGACCATCGGGAGACAGAGAATAATGAATAATATCACATCTCCACCCTATCACCTGGTCATATCTGCGTTCTCGACTTATTTGTCTGCCAGCTGATTGAGTCCATCAATGCAATGCTCCGGCGGTATGAAGGTGCCAGGATATGCATTATCTGCTTTTCCGACCTCAAGCCTGGCGCGGAGGAGCAGCCAACGATCGGGATTTAGAGCGGCAGTAACCGCACTCGGGATGGCTAGGCACAAATATGGCCAGCTCGATGAGATCGACAGTAGCGCCCGCAGCCGATACCCGGCCAAAACACGCTGTGGGTCTCGACCCCGAAGCCGCTTCTGATACGACAATGTGTCAGGACAGTGAGGGGTACTCGCGATAATGTGCTGATAGAGCGGGTGCCAATATCAAACGAGCACTCGTCCGCTGGCTTCCCCGCAGGTCGAGGGCGCGCTCAAATGGAGATTTAAAGAAACAAGTTTCCAAAAGTTGTTGCATGCAGGCATTTGAGAGCATTGTTCGATAAACTCGTCATCTTCCTCGCCACTGAAAACAAACGTGGTTTTGTCTTCTTTCAATATGTCCAACAATACCCATACTCCTGGAAATGTCCAGGAAGCACTTGCCGCGGCAGAGGTCAGGTTCATCAACAACAACCCAGCCTCAAAACAGCAGCATGAATTGGCAGTCGGAACCCTGCCAGGAGGCAACACCCGCACGCTGCTACACACATCACCGTTCCCGCTCAGCATGAAGCAGGGGAAAGAGGCTTATGTGTGGGACGCGGACGGCCACAAGTGAGCACCCGCCGACAATTTTCACTGCGCACTAAAATTCCCGCCTTGCTCTTCCATGCTAATGAAGCCACGGGAAAGATACGTCGACTTCGTAGGCGAGCTCACTGCCGGTCTTTACGGACACTCGCACCCCATCGTCCGCAAGGCCATCATCTCGGCCTTTGACAACGTCGGCCTGAGTCTCGGCTCCACAACCGCCCACGAGCAGAAACACGCCGCCCTCCTTTGCGACCGCTTCAAGCTCGACCGCGTGCGCATGACCAACACCGGCACGGAAGCGAACCTCCACGCCCTCGCCGGCGCCCGACACTTCACCGGGCGTAGAAAGGTCGTCGTGTTTAGCGGTGGCTACCATGGCGCGGTCCTGTCCTTTGGTGACGGCCAGCCTGCGCCGAATAATGTCGACCGCGAGGACTTTGTCGTCGTATCAGGGTACAACGACATCGCAACCTCCGTGTCCGCGATTGCAGCAGAATCTGGGAATCTGGCGGGCGTGCTGGTGGAAGGCATGCAGGGCTCCGGCGGGTGCATATGCGGCAGCGCGGCATTCCTCCACGCCATCCAAGACGCGGCACACGCGGCCGGAGCGCTGTTCATCCTGGACGAAGTCATGACGTCCCGTCTAGCTCCCCACGGTCTGGGATTCGAGCTGGGCCTCAAGCCAGACATAATCACGCTGGGCAAGTATCTCGGCGGGGGGTTCCCATTCGGCGCATTTGGTGGTCGCGAAGACGTCATGGCTGTCTACGACCCGCGCATCCCGGGGTCGTTGGCGCATTCAGGGACGTTCAACAACAACACCATGACGATGCACGTCGGGTACACGACTCTTTCGCAGATCTACACGCCCGAGGTGAACGTGGCGTTCAATGAGAAGGGGGACAGGTTCCGCGAGAGGCTGGTGGCTCTAGCAAAGGGGACGAGGCTGAGTTTCACGGGAAGGGGGTCGTTAATTGGGCTGCACTTTACCGAGGACGGGTCCGAGGAGATCAAGTGTGGGGAGAATGTGAGGCGGAAGGAGAGGCGGGATTTGAGGGACTTGTTCTGGTTCGAGATGCTGGAGGAGGGGTTCTGGATGACGAGAAGGGGGTTTGTGGCTATGGTTCTGGGCACGCCAGATGAGGAGCTGGAGAGGTTTGTGAAGGCTGTGGGGGGGTTTTTGGAGAGGTGGAGGGCGTTGATGCGCGTTTAGAGGTGGAGGGGGGCGCGGTATGTGGATGGGGATATCAGTAAGGGACTGAGGTGGGTGGATGCCGAGCAGCCGCTCTCGCCCTCTATGCGGACTGCGATAAGGCCGCCCGGTTTGGGGTGTCTCTGGGAGACTCGCTGTTGTACCACGGGTGAGAACATGCTGAGTGGTTGGGTGGGTCAATGATCATCTGCCGAAGTTTCAACTCGGGAGCCCTGATGCTGATAATTACCTTTTCCTCTGACTGATTGGCTTCCAGTTTGTTTCGACCATTCAACAATTGACGGCGGCCATCGCGCTTGATGCGAATTCCTGCTGCCCACCCTGCCGGTCTCTATCGGGGACATCCCACCCATTTCACTGCCTATCTTCAACGGACTGGCCGATGTGAACTGTCAAGATCCCACAGCACCACCACCTGCCTGACGATTGGAATAACCAATGGATGGCGAGCAACGGCGAAGATTGCGGCAAAGAACGGAAAAGTAGGTATGCCGGTCGGTGTGGAAGACATGTTATGCGGGCTCCCCGTTTCGACCAATGGCCAATTGGTGACTCGCCTCACTTCAGGTTCTGTGGCTCAAAACCGTCCGCACATTTCTGTATCAGCAAATGAGCAAGGAAAAACGACCTTGCAGGATATGGAGTGTGAAATCCAGGTCAGGTTGCCAACCTAGTTATTAGCACATGTCAGTGTTATTCGCAGTCGAAACAGCAACACCTTGATTCGTGGTATTTATATGCTTATCAGCGCATTGCCCTCACGACTCGAAGGCGTCTTGTCCACCATCACAACTCTCGCATCCGATTCAGTTACCTTACCTACCTACCTTCAGTTTGCTGGCGTTGCTCCCACTATCTCCAATTTCACCACCCGCGTCCCATTATCATCCCATACCATCACGTATCCATACACCCCCCTCACCATCCTCATCCACCATGTCAAATCCAACAGGATCGAGACCGGGATTGAAACCTCCCCATGCCGAGAAGACGGTACCCGACAGAAATCGCGAGACCTTGTCTAAGCCAGAAGGTGGCTGTTTCAGGTGTATTCGCTCGTTGTTTGGAAGACCGAAACCCTCACTGGCTTCAACCGATTCGCCCCCTATCGCGGGAAGGCCATCGCTTCCTTCGGCAACGCCATTTAAGCCTCCCGCCACAAATGCCGTACCCTCAGAAGAGCCATCCGTGCCCCATGACGAGAGACTCCCTGAACTTGAACCCTCAGGGGGGCTTCAAACGCCCATGAATAACGCATTCAACACGCCTTCCGGGGAGTCATCGAATCATTTGGTCGGGGACCTATCTTCGCCCTCCACGGCCCATGTGGATGTGCTTCCCACGCCTTCTGGAGAGACCTCCAAGCCGTTGATACAAGGCCCGTCTACGCCGCCCTCCAAACAGTCCTGCAAGCCTGCTAAGTCCCTCTGGCAGGAAGCCTTCGACGCGTTGCAGGCTGCTAAGCCAAAGAGGATCAAGAAATACAAGGATCTTGCATCTGTCGTTGAAGACAACAACATTCCACCCGATAGTCCCAAGGGTCTGCAGACCCTGACCAAGAAAGCACTGGAGCGCATGGACGAGCAGAAGACGAACCCCACAGTCCGCGAAGTCATCAATGGAGCTGTTAAGCTTATTGATTTTGGCAAAGAGCTCATCACCTCGGCGGTGAAAGATATCCCGCCGGCGAACATTGTGTGGGTTGGCGTTTGTTTGGTTCTCCCGGCCCTGACCAACCCCGCCACCGCCAGAGAAGCCAACAAAACCGGCTTCACATATGTCACGTCTCAGATCGAGTTCTACCTCGCGCTTGAACGCTCGATCCTCTCACCTAGCGCAGAGCAGGCGGCCCAGGAAACGCTGTGTGACTCGATCTCAGAACTCTATCGCCTTGTCATCGACTTCCAGATCCAGAGTGTATTGTATCTTTCTCGGCACTCCGCCGAAAACCTGGTTCGTGATGTGGTGCGATACGACGACTGGGAGGGAATGCTTTCGGCTATCAAGGAGCAAGAGAAAGAGGTGCTGAAACGAGCCGAGAAGATCATGTAGGCCGGCTCTTGTGAAGATCTTCGCAACATCTATCAAGCGACCGTCCAAAACGCAAAAACCATGGAGTCACTGCTCTCGGTCGCGGAAGAGCACCTTGAAGTCGCCAAGAAGAACCTGGTCGTCGCGGAGGCAATCCTGACTTCACTCACCCCGGGTGAGGAGAAGTGTCTAAGGCTGCTGCGAGTTTCTGACTACAAGTTCTACAAGGACCGGATCAAGGAGAGAGTTCAGGGCACGTGCTCGTGGTGTCTTGACCACAAAAAATACCAGAATGGGTTGGCATCTGCTTCTGGGATTCTCCTGGTGTCTGCCAATCCAGGTTGCGGGAAGTCGGTCCTTGCGAGATATCTCGTTGAAGAAGGGTTGCCCGAATCTGCGACAATTTGTTACTTCTTCTTCTGGGAGGCAGGTCAAAACACTTTGAAGCAAGCGCTATGCGCGCTGCTCCATCAACTGTTTCAAAAGAAACCGCATTTGATCAAACACGCAATGGACGCATTCAAAAGCGACGGAGACAAGCTTGCGGAGACCACGAGTGCGTTGTGGGACATCCTCATCACTTCATCATCCGACCCACAAGCGGGTCCCATCATTTTCGTGCTCGATGCATTGGACGAATGCCGAGAGCAAGAAATGCGACACCTGGCTGATATGTTGGAGACTTGGTTTCGTAGATCGAACCAAAGCGGCAGTGCTCAACCAAACCTCAAGTTCCTGCTTACCGCCCGGCCTTATGAGCGTGTTGTTGGAGCCATCCAACGACTTGAACATTGTTTCCCAACCGTTCGAATCAAGGGTGAGGATGAGTGGAAATGTCTTGGCGACGAGATCAGCGTGGTAATAACTTATCGGATCGGCGAACTTTTTCGGCACCGTACGGGGCTCTCGACCTCCATTCCGGACCGGCTCAAAGAACGGATGCTGGCAATTCCTCACCGAACTTATCTTTGGATGCACTTGGTCTTTGATTTCTTGGAGTCTAACCTCTTCAAAGCCACCCCTGAGGGCGTTGACGAGATCATCGATATTCTTCCGGGGGATGCCGAAAGCACCTATGCCGCCATTCTCGATAAATGCCCTCTGAGGATGCGTTCTCGAGTTCGAAGAACCCTGTTGTCAATTGTTGGCGCATACAGAGTGCTCACAATCCGCGAGTTGCAGATTATTTTCGAGCTCGATTCGCATGCTGAGGAGCTCCGAGTACCCGACCTGGAGAGCGACGAGGACTTCAAGAACAGGATTAGAAACTTTTGCGGGCTTTTTATTTCAATCCACGACAACAAGGTCTTCCTCATTCATCAAACCGCCAAAGAATTTCTCCTCAAATCTTCAGCAGTCCCCTGGTTATTGCCTTTTGATACCGTTCAAGCCGACATCTCAATGGCGGAGACCTGCATGACATTTCTCAGTATCTCTGATCTTTATGAAGATTTAGAGGACTTTGAACGTGATTTCAATGGACCATATCGCCAAGACGGCAGTCATCAGTATTTTGTGAGACAGATCGGTACAATTCTATCCCACAAGGCTTTCCGTGACTACGCGGCGAGGTATTGGCATCGGCATGCCCGGGAAATAGACGACATGCAACACAGTGTTCGGGCGCGATATCTAAATCTCCTGGACTGTTCACAACCATTCACCCGGATTTGTCTACGATATTGGCTGGAATTCTTGCAAGAAAATCGATTTGGCTTCACTCAACATCACCTATATGACTGGGATATTGACCACATGAGAATACAAGCACCACCCTGGGGCTACATTGACCATTGGGATATGGTGGACAAAGATGGTCGCAAAGTAGGGATTGCATCTCTTGCATCTGCTCAAACTATACAAGCAATCTTTGGGCATTTCAAAGCTCTTAAATGGGAGCATTTTCATGGATCTGGCCTTGAAAAGGGATCTTCGAATCCATCCTCCGTCGAGATACTTGGAGACGGTTATTGGAACCGTCTTGAGGGCCTCAGTCCTGCTCTGGCTTCTGTCGTGATGGGCGAATATGAGCTTGCTGCCTTTCTTTGGCAACATACAGCAAGTCCTGACTGTTCATTCAATGGTCGGCCGTGGCTTCATTGTCTCGTCAAAAGTATAAGTTATTATCCACAGCAGCGAAAAAAGGGTCTAGATCTCCTCCACGACGTTCTCGAGAGTGGTGCCAGTGCCAACACTCTTGACCATAAGGGCAACTCCATCATCTCAGCTCTTTTGGTAAACGACGAGGAAATAGTTTCCGTGTTCCTGGGACATGGACTTGACATCAATACCAAGAATGCTGATGGAAACACCCTACTTCACTACTGGGTCCGGAAATCGGCATTTCAGAGGTCCATCAAATTATATCCGGGACACGGAGCCGATCCAAGCGCAGTGAGATCAGTCAAATTCCTTCTGAGACACGGAGCCGATCCAAACGCTGTGAACGTGAACGGATGCACACCACTACATGCCAAGATGTACAAGGAAATATGCGCGCTTCTTCTTGATGCCGGCTGCCAGATCAACAGGCGCGACTATCTCGGCCAGTCACCCCTATTTTATCATGACTCAGCTGGAGTGGGTTATTTGCTGAGCCGAGGTGCGGATCCAAACATCACCCACAACTCTGGACAGACGGTTCTCCATTTTGCTTCCACCGACAGCCAAGTTCGTGTTTTAGTTGATGCAGGGGTAAAAGTGGACGCCAGAGACGATTCAGGATCCACTCCGCTTCATACATGCCTCTAGGGCTCTGTTTGTAGAGCTTTAGCGGCATGTGGAGGTAGTATTCATGCGCGGGATGGGAACGGTAGGACCCCTCTCATGAGATACGAGAGAGCTTTCCCTTCTATCCCTGATCGGATTTATGATCAAAGAAAGACCCAGGAGTTACTTGCCGCTGGGGCCGACCCAAACGCGAAGTGCCATCTATCCAAAACTCCGCTGCATTACTTGTGCTCTATTTTACCTTTCAGGCACGCAGTAATAGATGAGGTGAAAAGCCTCATCTTGGCTGGAGCCGACATCCACTGGAAGGATGCGGGAGGGGACACACCTTTGCATGTTCTGATGCGCCAACCCTGGCAAGGGCCAGATGGACAGTCTCTTGATATATGGGAAATTTATGCGCAGGAGGGGATTGCGGTCCTGCTTGTCGAAGCCGGAGCTGATTTTGACCTGCCTGGTGGCGATAGGAAAACGCCGCGCTAACTATTAGATGAGGTTTATCGTCAATATGACACTGGCCTTCCTGATAGAGTTGGTAAGGTAATTCCTCACCACTACAGGTACCTACTTGCGGCGCTTTCTGGGCGCCTAGGTTCATGTCCGGATGACCTATTTGATGATATTTAGAGATGTTCAATACCTACCTACCTGGTACGTACGTCCTAAGTCTAACCAACCACCAAATGATCCATGGAACGTTATGCTAATCAGGAATCCCAGCCAGGTACATGCTTAAGGGGAGAGAATGTATGTTCCCAGGCCAGCCACAGCAAAGACTGCCGTAGGTACAAGGTATCTTCAGCAGAAACTACCAGGCCCATTTCACCATGATCAGGGCATTTTATGGGCACAAGTCAGTTCAGCAAGAGAAACTGAGCACAGCAGTGCATCACTCTTCGACGTCTATGAGCTCAAAATTGATTTTGCAGCACAAGGGTGTGATGCAGGGGATAAGCTTGCATAGATCTACTACATTGCATGTGGCTACTGGGTATGATTGCTAGGCTTCAAGTTAGAACGGTGGCACTAAGAATCACAATACCTCTTGTGGGCGCAATGGCATTAGATTTGCGCAGGACGGTATTGCAGACTGTGGTTGCTTTTGGACTGGATTCAAGATCGTGCTCATAGAATCCGAGCATTAGGTAATTGACGTAACGTTATAGACTTACATGTAAACAACAAACAACCAATTTTCGGTGTAAAAAGAAGCTCTTCCTCCCGCAGCACAGCGCCGACACCCAGATATTGCTTCTGAAGTTGAAAACAGACTCGTAGAATACGTACAACCACGCCCAATTCAACATCATAAATGACACCAAGAAATACTTGCGTATGGCAAGTCCACAGCATCGGCCTGGAATTCATGCTCAGACAACTACCCTAAGTACCTGGTAGGCACGTGGCATAATTAGCGTGAGGCGTGATTATAGAGGTTAATTAGAAAACAGAAAAGCCGTTTCATCAAGTCTGAGATGGAGTACATGCACAAATTGTGCCATTGAGGGAAGAACGTGGGCAACGTATTTTGTACGTGCCCTGTAATTATCAGGTTTGTTAGTGGCGAGCAAGGTGTGGCGGAGGCGTGCGATAATTCCCAGTTAATTCAAGTGGAAAAACAACCGAGTTCGATCTCGAGATTCAGTACTCTTTGTCGTGTCTTCTATGATCACTACCAAAAAAACTCGAGCCATTCCGTTCTTTTTATTCCAGCCTCCCAGACGTTTTGGGTCAGACAAAGGCTTCCAGAACAAACCGAAACTGGACTCGACGTCCAAATCCGGAGACGCTTTTGTCATTGCCGCTCCCTTGTATAACGCGCGCTGTTAATCATCGGCCCAAGATGCACCTCGTGAATGATAGAATACTGCAGAATTGAATTCCTCATTCACTGTCACCAGGACCTCGAACGCTAATTCCTACTAATCATCCGGAGTAGAACCCGGTCAGTCTTTAAAGCCCCAACATGGCGGGACCATCGCGGTCTCAGATGCCACCGACGCCCAACTCTGCCCCCGACATTGATCTCCGCCCTCTCCGAACCGAACTGGACGAGATCCAGCACGAAGAAGTTCCGTCCACGCCATGAAAGTCCAGGTACAGAGGCTGGGACCACCCCAGGTGGGCAGAGCGAAACAGCTCGGGCCTTGCACCAACCCATCCAAACATCCCAATTCCAATCGGCATTCAACTCGGTCCCATGACGAACCCCTATGGCCCGGCGCCCATCACCGCGATGCCCAAACCGCCAGATCCGGAGCTCGACAAGATCTTCTGCACTGAGCGATACCAACAGCAGGAGAACTGCGGAATCCGCAGCTGGGAGCTCGGAACAATGAACCATGCGCTGCCGTCATCAGGAGACCCGCAGGACCCTAGCTTTTGTGAGCTTGAAGTTCGGGAGGAAACTTGGTGCACCGCGTTTAGCGAGCTTCGGTGGTTTGATCTGGTGCCCTCGGATGCTTACCGTGAGCATTGGACCGTCGACGATGACGAGCTTTGGGCTGAGCTGCGGGTCGTGATTGAGCTGGCCAACAGGATTTTTTGGAATCACTTATCTTCGAGTGAATGGTAATTGCCTACGCTATGTATATGTAGATCCAACTTTTCCTCACTCGTTCCTGGGACTGATACAATTGCAGGTTTCAAGCGCTACTCCATGGTCCGCTGACAAAAATGCCCGGCGAGAGGCTGAACAAAGACTTTTCGGAGCACATTTGGAAAATGGAGACGAACGTCTTCGACGAGGATGATAACTGGGGTGAAGAAATTAAGGCTCTATGGGACGAGCTTCAAGTTCTCGGATTCAGCGTGGTGTGGACCTTTTTTGATCCAGAGGATCCCGAACATTACGGCACCCTCCCAGAAGACCCATCACCGTTCGCATACACATCGCTCAATAAAATGAGGTCGAAAGAAGGGGGCAAGATCACGCACCTTGCAAGTTGTCACTTGAGCGTGGGCCTCGTGCGTCGCTTGCTCGTCAATCCCACCACGCGACTCGATCCCACGATATTCGAGCCCGGCTTGAACATGGCTGAAAAGCACAATGCGCGGGTGCATCTTGCAAAGGCAGTAAGTTTTACGGATGGATGAAGGAATTTATGATGAGAAGCTGGAATGGCTGACGCGGTTTGCGAACACTGACAGATTCTTCATGAACTCATGATATGTGACCCACAACGCGTTGGTCGCAGCTCAGGCAGCTAACTGGATCTCTGAAGCACGCTGTCAACCTGCTGCTAGGTGTTCATAAATTTTCCGATGAGATGTTCGATGAAGTCAAAAAGATCGAACCGGTATGTTTACCTGATGGATGAACCTAGAACCAGAGGCCGCCCATCTAAGCTACGTAGCTAACACATAACTCAAAAAGTTCTATCGAGACGAGCGAGTGACAGAACTTGGCTTCTCATCTGACCTGGCTCTGTGGGGTGGTGTCCTGTACGCGAATCCAAAATGGGGCAACGACCACGGCAAACATGGAGGCCCTTGTCTGCTACACACGGCACAATGGCCCGATGATCCGCAGTTCTATTTCCTATCCCACCACCGTTCACGAAGACGACGGCCCGGACGCAAAGCCCCGACATCAACAAGACCCAGTCATCGTAACATGGCGTCCCCTCCCAATCTTTTGGGCTGCCTCACTCCAGAACGAACTCTACTGGGAAGGCCCCTGGGCGCGCTATGGGTCGAGCAGTATCTATCCGGACGACTTCATGGCCACCGATGTTCGGTATTCGAAAAACGCCAGTCACAACCGCGTCTACCACGCGAGGATGGAGAATGCCCACGAATTCTTTGGCGAGGGGCTCCAGGGGAGCTACGAGCGCACAATCGATTGCATGAGGCATCGCCAGAGCCAATGGCGGTTCATGCGCCCGTGGTATGACCGGGAATACAGGATCTGGCAAAGCACACCATACTCGCTCATCAATCTCCGCACCGCCGTCGAGAAGTTCACCAAAGCCGCGGCCCAGAAAGACGTGCTCGCGGCCCACAAGGCCATTTAGACTCTGCAGGCTGGCATCCGGAACGCGCTCAGATCGCAATGGCTCCAGATAGACCTGGAAACCGAGAGTCCCCTCTACATCTTCATCGTGCTCGAGCAGATGATGATTGCGGCCGCGCCCTGGCTGCCCAGACCGGTCGAGTATCGCGCCGCCAAGGAAAGACTGGCGCTTCGGAATCGCTGGAAAGCGAGCGCAACGGCTCAGCAAATCATGCGGCCAGAAGACCGCTTCTTCTTCATCAACGATTTTGGGCCTTGTCAGGAGAAGGCGGAATTCGTAGGCGGCACCACCCCTATCCTCTTCGCAAGCAGAGGCATACATATCACCGGACTGCCGGAAGCTGCCGACCAGGCCAGAAGGATCCTGCTCGATTATTTGAATCCAGAACAAATGTACCTGATTGAGCCAGGCAGGAGGTGGCCGGTTCCCAAGGCCTTGTACGTCGCCATGAGAGCACAGCTCCGTTCGCTGCTGCAGCAAGCCTGGGGGCCGGAAGGAAACAACACCTGGCTCGATTTCACCTTCACCTTTCCCGATTATAACGCCTCCGACTTCGTGATCCTACCATCTCGCCAGGATGCAGCGGACAACGGTCGGTTTCATGCGATCCAACATGAGAGCGCGCCGGCCCCAGCATTCCCGCCCGAGGTGTATCAACCGAGTCCAGAGCCTGCGCAGAGTGACTTTTTACGGGGAAGCGCACTACCCTCCACCTGACGACAACGAGAACGACGATGAAAGTACTGGTGGAGGACAACCCCCCGGCCCGGGCCCGGGCCCGTCGAATCACCCACCAACACCCCCTCCTCCGTCACCACCCGACAGCAAGAGCCCCCTCGCACCCGCACCAGGAAGCTCCACAGAGGCTGCAGGCACGAAATCATCAGTGCTGAGACAAGTCTCGGCTCTACTATCGAAATCAACAACGTGGGCAAAAAAAATCCGGGAAGGGAGGAGAGAAAGAGAAAAGAAATGAAGGGTCTCGAAAAGCGAAGGCGGGAAAGGGTGGGAAAAGCAGAACCGCCGTCGCCCAAGGCAAATGGAGCAGGGGGTTTGACGAAGAAAAGGTCCCGGTGGTGACGGAAGATGCCAAAAACAAGCGGCGTGGTGCCGTTGCTATCATTGATTGGCCTTCTCCACCCGTTGAGCCGCTGGCGTGGGCAAGTCGACTTTTTGCGACAAGCTTCAAACGAGAATTTGTTATTTACCTGACCAACCCCTGTCGTTCATGGCAAAGAACAAAAGGAAAAAAGCGCAGGGTTTGAACTCCTGCCTGCAAAAGGGTAATGGAAATGCCCCCTTTCAGGATTGAACTGAAGACCTCATCATATCGCGGAATACGAGTGATGCGCTCTACCACTGAGCTAAAAGGGCAAATCATATCAGGGTTATTTGATATGTGGAGAGGTTGGAGATGGCAATTATGTAAGAAGTCTCAGGAGACTTCGCGCTAAGCGAGAATAGTGGGTATCTCGGCATCAACTGGTAGGCTGAGGTGTGCTTGTGGGTTCAAGTTCGCGCACTTTTAGCAGATGACCACGGACACCTTCTTTATTCATTTTGTTTCTCTTTGCCTTAATTGGGTTTCTCCTGCAAATAAAATGCCATGGCTATTTCGTGGGTATTAAACACATCGCACACGAAAGAGAAGCATCACGATGTCACTTGAACTTTGAGCTTTTCGAGAACATAAACCCATAACAGGTACAACGCAAGGTAAAATATGTATGTTGGTACCTATGGTAGTTATGAGAGTAACCGTTTCACTCCACACATCGTGATTCTGGCCCTTTCCCTACATGTAGATCATTTCACGCTTCAAGTTGCACTTTGTCTAATGAACTATGGAGCCGTATTAGCACTCAGTCCCCGAGACGAAGCACGGGGCTTTGCGTCAATCCGCCGTTGCGCCTCTCGCGATTTTAGCCAAAAGTCGTCGCCGTGCCGTTGCGTCCTGACGTTATTCGGTGAACCGCCACCAGCACGCTCAGTCACTGAAAGCTCGTCTCTGGTCGGTCCGACGCATGCATCTGGCTCCTCTGTTATCTTCTCCTGAGTTACGGGAACGATGGGAGCTGATTCACTTGTCCGCCTGCGATATGATGGATCTTGATAGCTGGTTTGCCACCTCCATGTCGCCTTTTTCTATTTACAGCTTAATTTCTTATTTGCTTGCGTTGCACAACTTCAGATCTGAGAGTACCGCCACGGAAATGAAGACTCGGACATGGAGATGACATCTGCATCTCGCACGCTTGAGCCAGCTTGACTCCCGGTTGTCAAGGCACCAGACCCCATCTAATTAATTCCTTGAACGAGATCAGTGCATCGGCCTGATAAGGGGGATTCACAGGCCATCTAACACGCGCGCGACCCCCAAGGTTTAAATGACAGCCAAATCAACTTCGCCATTCTCGACCGTCGCACAGCGATCAAAAGCTGACAGCTGCGCCGCGCAACCCCAGCACTTTGCGTCAGCAAATAGACGACGTCCTCTTTAACCCTTCAGCTTGTGTGGCTTGACCATCACGCGCATTGATTGCGATGTCGAGTGATCCCTCAAGGAAACTGCCCTTCTGGGTCTGGATGGCACCCTATAATTCATGCTGCCACGAACCAAAACTTGATCATTTCTGTACGGGCATCCTGTGGCTCGACCAAAGTTGCACCGACCACCTTCTTGTCAAGTCCGAGACCACCCACTCACCAGCTTGAAGTCACTCGTTTTATTCCAGCCCAGTCCGCGATAGGATTCGTTCACCATGAGTACGGTTTCCCTAACGGGTTTCTTCGCTGCCATCACCGCATCGGTCGTGCTCCCGGCACTGTTCGTCGGAATACGACTTTTGAACAATTATGGCCTTCGCAAGAGATTTCTTGCCGACGATTGTAGGTTGTCCCTAACCCCTGGTAGAACTGCGTGCACATGCAGTGGCTTGGAGCACACCCCTAACCGACATTTTGGCAACTAGGGTTCTCCATACTGGGCCTCGTCTTCCTTGTCGTCGTTGGTGTTTTGTACAGCGAAATGAGAGTTAGTAGTAGTACGTACCTGATTTGGCTCTCAGTCGGATGAATGCGAAAGGAAAGAGGAACTAACGACGACCAGCGGGGGAAGGGGGGAAAGCCACGTTGGAAGAAATGGGCAGGGTACGCAAGCACCGTTTCCTCTTACCCTCCCAGCCCCGAGTACCTACTGACTTTTTACAAATCCCAGATGACAGTCGCCACCGGCTTTATCGCCTCGTTTGGCGCTTACTTTGCCAAAGTCCCGATCCTCATCTTGTACCTTCGTCTCTTTGGCGTGTACACCTGGCTCAGGAACGCATGCTACGTTCTTCTGATCGTGCCGCTATTCTTCCTCGCCGGGAGCGCTTCCTACGGCGCTGCGCTGTGCAGTCCCGACAACAAGGTCATGGACATGACGTTCCTGGTCGGGTGCATGAGGTCAGGGCTCGGCGTCTGCGTCTGGAATGCCGCTGTCTCGCTTGCGGCTGATGTTGTTATCTTTGTCCTACCGCTGCCGGTCATCTTCACCCTCACGGTTCCGCGGAAGAAGAAGATTGGGCTGGTGATTATTTTTCTTGTTGGCATTTTGTGAGTAGTTGCGGCTCCTGTGTCTATTATAACCGCTTATCAGAGTTGATCTAGAGGAGTCACTGCGAGCGCCATCGCGCTGTACTTTAAGGCCATTTCTTTGGCAGGAAATGGAACTGCGACGACAAATGTGGGCGAGATGCTTGGCCCGTGAGTTTCTTTTGATCGCTTGATCGTACTTTCTGGACTCTGACGAAGCTAACAGTGGGATCAAGGGTCATTGAGTGCTCGATTGCGATTATGGTGGGCTGCGTGCCGGCCGTGTCGTCATTTTGGCGAAGACATCTCACCAATCTGTCACTCCTCACAAAGCTCAGCTCTATCTTTTCGGCCAAATGCAAAAAGTCTCAGGCGGGTGGAAGTTTCCAGCATATATCAAACCCGGAAATCGTTGTGGAGTCGAATGTTTATGTGGTGTTTGCCAAGACAGAGCCTTCGGACTCGGAACATATTACCAAGCTAAAGAATGTATACACACGGTTATGATGAGTCGGCGCCGGATAATGTTGCGAACTCAACTGATGTAATATGAGCGATGAATAAGTCTACAGATTTTGGAAGATGTGGATGTCAACATGGAGTTTTCAATATTTCAAGTGCCCGGGCATGATCAAGATCAAAGGTTGTTTCATTAAATGTTTCCTACATAACCCTCCCCCCTCACGAACGCCCCGTTGTATCCATGCCGATTTCTAACAAGATCTGTCAAGTGCACGTAGTCGTACAAAACCTCTAGCTCATGAATCCCTTCTTTCCATCTCCGTCCGCATCGGTCATGGGATTCAACTTGTCCATCAAGCTGGGCTTCTTCTTGTGGGTCTCGGTGGAAATTCCTTGGGGCTGGTGGGTGGCCGACGACGAGGACATTCCACTCATGCCGCCAGCGGCTGATCGAGTGACGGGTCCCTTGTGCGAGATGTTGTGGCCGCATCCCTCGCGATGAGTGCCCTCGACACATCCCTCAAATGCTTCAGTGCGCTCTCGGCTACCGCCGAGAACACCGCCCTGGGACTTATACTCGGACAAGTTGACCGGGGGAAGGGTGGAGGTGGCGTGGTGCTGGGCCTGCTCGTGGTGGACCTCATGGATGGGCACAGTGGTGTGTACGACCTCTGGCTGGATGGTTTCCTTGTGAAGCACGGGCTGGATCGTCTCGTGGATGTGGCTGTGGTCATTTAGTTAGGGTACTTGCCCTGCAGACGTGCCTTTGCCGTTGGTGGAAAACTTACTGGTGTACATTCTCGCCCTGGAGGACGGGCGCGCGGCTCTCAGTGTGCTGGGTCTCGTTCACGGTGCGCTGGTCGCGTAGCTTTCCGCGCTCCTCGGCAACAGCTCTCTTGGTGCCCTCGACGTCGCGATTGTCAAATTCGCGGCGCTCAACGCCTGCAACACGGTGGCTGTGCTGCTCGGGAAGAACCTCCTTGTCAAAGACGGGCTGCACGGTCTGATGGTAGTGATCTTGGTGGACCTCCTTATCGATGGCGGTCTTGACCTCCTCGTGTTTTGTCGGCTTCACCGTCTCATGCTTGACGGACGGGGCAACCTGCTCGTGCACGGTGGTGTCGTGCAGACCCGCCTTGGACTCGACGTCCCGGAGTACTTGCTTAGCCTTCTCCGCCATGTTGAGATTGGGTAGTGGTGAGTGTGGGTGTTTGGGGTTTAGGTGTGAGTGAGTTGCTGGAAGTTGGGTCGAATGGTGAGGATGTGGTCTGAAGAAGACTGAGTGCATTGATGAGAAACAGGCAGAGTTGAATATATAACAGAAACTAGTATCAGGTCATCGTGGAGTAGACCATCAATCATGTAGCACCAATGACGTTACTACTGATCTACATTTCCGTCGTCGGTGGGTTGTGCCAAGTGTCCATTTGCGTGCCCCATCACAGCCCAGGATTGTTTTCCACGAGCAGCTTCTTCGTCGTGCATGTTTTTACCCCGGCCTTTGCCGTTGAAACTATGGCGCAGCTAGACATGCGCTGCACAGCACGAGCAAACCATCGCATCATCTTTGCGACGTGTACCGGAGCGTTCGATCCCTTGTCGCCGAAGCTATGGTGGGCCTGACGAATCGCGGTGGATCAGCATGTCATCGAGGTGTCATAGACTTTCTGGTTTGGGATCCGCTTGGCTGCAGTTCGCGGTGATGATGTGGCTTGGCCAAAGCGTTTGGTACGGGTTAGTGTAATGTAGACCAATGGGACTTGGATCGCCCCGCCATTTGCAGCAAACGCCAACGGCCTCCTCATACTGGGTGCGAGTGAGTGGGTGGAGCGAAACTGCGTTTGATGATCCAAGCGTGGGGAAAGTAAACAAACGCAGCAGGCCCCTGTTCATAATTAGTGCAGTCAAGAATGACGTATGCGTTTGGTCGACAGTGCTTTGCCGCGCTACTTGGCCGCGCACTTCCACTCTTTAGAGAACACCGATGCAGAATTCGGATGGGCCCATCGACGATCCCGGAGTGTTTCGCTCAAAAAGCTAATCAGGGGGCTGACAGGGCATCTTCCAAGGCCCGTGTCGTGCACGCGACTGTCCCATCATCCACCATCCGAGGTCTTCTACAATTCACTGTCAATGCGAACGCGACCGGTGACGCCTAGCGTCGATTGTGGTCTCCATCGTCCTCGAGCGTCAATCCCCGACAAGGACTGGAACCCAGCTCGCCACAAATTTGGATTACCATCGTATTTACTTATTGCCTTGAAGATGGAGCATGAAGAGCAGGCCGCTGCAGTGCAGTCCTTATCGTCCACCCGTGCTGGAAACAGCACACCGACACAATCAGCCAACCCGGCACACCTCCAAGAGATGGGCCGTAAAAATTCCCATGGTGATGGCAGTGAAAAGACATCATGGAGTTCTCGGCATCTCGGTGGCATGAGGAGCGCGCGGCACAATGCCGATCGACAAAAGGATGCGTCCTCCAAACATGAAGTGCATGATGATCACGAAGAATCATACAGTCAAGGCAAAACACTCGATGAGAGCGGAAACGTCAAGCGAACAGTAGATTCGGAACAGACCACCTCGGTTGTAGCACGTACGTCTCCCAATTACACGATGGTATCATTCAACGCGACAAGCCTAACAAAACACTTCCGTCCCAGCTGTCACGCACGAGACGGTCAACCCCCACGTACACGAGATCAAAGAAGAGCGCATCACGCGCGAGATCCACACCCACGATGTCTACCACCGAGTGCAACCGGTCATCGAGGTCGAGATCAAGCCCACCCGCCATCTCGTTCCAGACGGCAAGGGTCGCCTGATGGAGGTGGCCGAGAAGGACCTCCCGGACTGCACGGGCAAGAACCAGGAGTGGTACATAGCGAAGCGAATCGCCCACGGCGACCAGTCGGCGTCGAGGGATCCGCCTGAGCTGGCTCGTGCCAAGAACGAAGGGGAGAAGACGTTCACCACCGCCGAGGGCATCGAGCGCACCGAGACGACGGTTGTGCATCCCCCGACGCTGGAGGCGCAGGCCTAGGGTACAAGTAGTGTTTGGCGGGGCGGTGTTAGTGCGCGAGTTTATGTGTTACGATAATTTGGATCTTTGGCAGATATCAAACTCGTAATGACGTGAAACCTTTCTGTCCCTGACAATAAAATATCGAGGAGTGATGTATGAATGATGTTGTGTTGCCGTGATTTTGTCTGGAGCAAACACTCCTAATTTCGTACCAGACTTCGTGTAGCTAACTCAAAGTGACCTCGTTCACAACTCACCTGGTTCATGAGATAGACAAAAGCAGCAACACATGATTTCTCCACTCATCCCTGAATCAACTTTAGTAATTGGATTGAGGCTATTCAACAGACACAGCACAACACCCGCCGGAAATTCTGTATCCAAATGCACAATCGTACCGACGGAGCTCTTTCATTACCTATGATAGAACTAACCAAATTTTTGGGCATTGTAAATGGAGTCGAATGAAGAATACCTAGTTGCGGTGGCTAGAGACTTAGCCAAAGCATAACTCCCGATCTCGACTTGAAGGATGATGGTTGAAGGCAGCCTGTTGTCCGGTAGTAAACCCTAACCCTTGCATTAAACCTTCGCAGCTCAGGTACGATGGTGCCTCCCCCAAGCAATTGTCTCGGAGGAAGTCAGAATTTAAAACATGCAAGCGATTCACGTTCCACCCATTTACTTTAATCTACAGGGGATCGATAATAGGGTTGACCCCACCATGATTTATACCTCGTCGTCCCCAAGCGATTTGCGACGGGAACCGAGGCACATGCAGGCCATGTAAACATCGAGGCTGCGCGATGAATAGGTAAACGTAGAAACCATGGTTGTTCCCTGCAATGATTCCAAGTATCACTGTGACTCACAAACGTAATAGGTATATTATCTTTCTAGTCATCTCGGTCCGTCTAGGATCGTTATGTCAGTCGACATTTCCCTTCGGTCACGGTTTGGCGCACACTGCGGTCCCTTAGTTCCCCCCTAAACCCATCCGGGCATCGGTGAGCCAGCCTTGCGGAGAGCTGAAGGGACTCATGCCCATCAGGCAGATTTTGCGACGGGCTGTACGACAGCATGTGTTGCATCAGTATAGGTCCCACGATCAATCTGCGTCCAAGCCCCCTTTTAATCCGCCAATCTGGTCGAGTGCAAAAAGCCACCACCGAGAAATGACCTGGGGTGCCAGCGAAGCCCGATGTAACCCCCTGAAGCACGAGACAGTCGGGCGTCGCTTTGACTCTTCAGCTCTTGCTGCACTGCCGCGACGATGGGCTTCTTTGATCTTGGTGGTATCCCGAATGATGAGTCGAGATTCGCATATCATTCCTTCGGGGCTGCAATATCTTTTTCCACCATCATGCTCAATCATGAGCTGCTTGGACGATAATTAAACCCCAGTTTCACATCTAGGTTCGATTTTTTCAGTCAATCACCGACGACAACAAAGTCAACATCTCATCCTGACAGCCTGCACCAACTCAACTCTTAACCAAACGAACCAAGCACTCGGCGGCACACACCATGTCAGCAACAGACGTAGTTGAGGTGGTCGCAGGCTTCAGCCTGACCAACCGCTGGCTGCTGTACACCAGCTTCATGCTGGCGCCGGCGCAGTTCGTGTCAGGCATCGGCAACAGCTGCCCCAGCAACCTGGGCTTCCTGGCCTACAACTGGTACACGCAGCTGTCATGGTACTGGGCCATCAAGGACCAGGAGCTGCACGCGCTCTCGCTGCTGCCAGTGCACTTCAACTTCCTCTTCGTCGTGACCTATCTGGGCGGCGTCAGCTCGGGCAACATCGTCATGGCACTGCTGCTCGGCCTCGGCACGGGCGGCGTCATCATCCTCAACACGGTCGCCGCGTGGACCAGCTGGGCGACCAACCAGCCCGAGGGCTTCGGGGAGTACCAGTTCTTCTTCTTCGGGTGGCGCACCCTGACCGACGGCTGGCACAAGTTCTTTTTGCTGTGGCAGATCGGCGACTCGATCCTCGCGGCCGTGTGTCTGATGGCGGCCATCGGGATCCCCATCGCGACGTATGCATGGGCCAAGGAGGAAGAGGACGATGACGAGCTGCAGATGTTGGTTGGCTTGGGGAAATATGCGCTGATACCGGCTGGGGCGGCGGTCATGATGCTCATCGGCTGGCCGTTGGTGCTCTGGACGGAGCTGATCGTGCAGCGGAACAACATCCAGTCGGAGACGGACATGATTGCCGTGTGGCTGTTTGTCGCGCAGGCCGGCGCCATGTTGCTGCCGAGCTCCTCGGGGACTTTGGGGTGTTTGTCGTTTGTGTTTGGAAGAGCCTTTGTCGAGAAGGATGATCTTGAAGGATGATCTTGAAGGATGATCTTATTGCGAATAACGTTGATGGGGAGGCACGGGGGAAAGGACAATACCTGCTACGTAATGCTCTTTGCTGCACCTAAGTTACTAGTATTCAGTTGGTTACATGTAACTGGTGGGTTTATGTGATGAGAATAGTGCATTGAAACAATTTTCTTGGATCGAGACCAGACTTTTTCATTGTTCGCAGATGAAGGATTTTCTATTCAGTTAAAGCCAGAAAGCTGCATCTCCATGGATCGTGACTTTTGTGTTCTTTGTGTCCCGTCATTTCCGCAACTGTCGCACATCGAACAATGCACCTCTTGACGATAACCTTTCAGTTAAGGAACCGTCTTAACTGGATACCAACACCGCCGAGGCTTCTTTGTTGACTGACACAAGATTGTCCTTGTAAAACTTGCTGTCTAAATGTGTCGAGGAAAGTGTGACCCCTTTCTCGTGCATGCGATCCACGTTACCCTCGAAATTCTCGTTCGCACCAAACTCGCGGGTTTGTTTTGGACATGGCTCAAGTTTAGCAGTGCCTCTGCTTGACAAACATTGAGAGACATTGAGTTGCCGGGCACCCGCCCTGTGCTCCGACGACTCCTGACAATGGCATTACCGCCGATCCCCACCGTGCACCTGCAAGGCAGGGACCGAGACTGGTTCCGAGAGAAGCGCCAGGAGCTCACCGACTGCTTTGAGTTCTTCAACCGCGGCATAGTTCACGCATGGGACCAAGCCAAGAGAGAGTCAGCCTACAAAAAGATAAAGGTGCCCTACTGGGGGCTATGGAAGACGCACCACAATAACCCCTTTGCCCAGCAGCCGCCACTGGTCGGTCCGGCTGCCATGGGATTGTTTAAGCAGAAACACAACGCAGGCGGCAACCCAGACCGGGTGACGATCCCGTCATCGCCTCACGGGAAAAATATTGAAGAGAGCCTGGAAAAGGAGTTTAACCTCTACCTGAAAAAGGTCCTGGGCTGAGGCGGGCTGGGCATCGCGAGCCTGTACGAGGTCCGGGACGGAGATGGGAACAGGGTCAAGGACGGCGTGGTCAAGTACAGTCTCAAGCCTGACGGTAGCATCAACAGGGAGAGGCAGGCGCACGCGTACTTTGCGCGGGCAAAACATATCGTCTCGTCAGTCACGACCAAGGCCGAAGAGGAACGGACAGAGAAGGTGACACCGTCAAAGAGGCGGCGGCGAGGTTCCGACGAGGAGCCTGCTGCACGACGGCCGCGGTTGGGCGAGCGCCCGCTAGACTTGCTCGGGCGACTGATTGCGCCTATAAAGAACTTGATGTTGGCCGGCGGCGCGCCCACGCCCATGGGCTGATCCCTATAGTCAAGGTGAGCCAATATCCTGGCAGGAATTCATGGATCATCCGAGTAAAGACAGAACCATTGACCAAAACCTCTCCAAACCCAGATTGCAGACCTTGGCTTAGCGGAGCCCATGATAACGAAGATGAGGGTGGCTGCGTGAGTTCCCATACCTTAACGATTGACGTTGGCACTTTAATTGCAGTGAAGAGTCTGGAGCTAACATGTTGGTGACTCGAATGCTATTAGCGTTGATATGTGGCTCGTGAGAAAGTGCGGGAAAAGGGGTGGATTTTATGCACCCGTAAGTCTTGTGTCCCTTGACCGCGATCTGGAGACTACCGGATATTTCCATGCAGAGTCCTAACCCCATCAACAGGAACAATTCCACCCGGAATGGAACTATATCCACGGTCTCCCAGCCTTGGAACTGAGACTCACCCCCACCGTAGCGGGGCGCTATAGCTGGGGGACGAACCTGTACTGGGTTGGACTGGTAAGAGCACCGTCTCCTTCGACTTTTCTCCATCATCTAGGTACTGACCCATGCCCCCCCAACAGATAATGTGGTCACTGGTCACCCTCCACCGACCCCCTCGCGCCCCGCACCCGTACCACTCGATCCCCGTCGTGACAACCTACGACAAGACCAAATGGAGAGAACACTGGACCTACGGCGGGTACATGTACAGCGACCGGTGGAAGCACATCGACGCGGAGCTGCGCAGGACCATCGCAGCCTGCATGTCGGACGTGCCCGAGGACCGCCCGGACATGCGCGAGCTGTGGGACCTCATCCAGCGCAAGACGCACGACGCGTCGCAGTGGCCCGACGAGGACGACGAGGCGACGCGCATGTGGGCGAGGGATTTCTTCGAGGAGCCCGGCGTGGCGGGCCCGATAGGGTTTGGCACCCCCGTGCTGAGTCCCACGAAGAAGCGGACGCCGGCGGGGCGGGTCATTGCACCGATGCGGACGCCGGTGAAGGCTGGGGCAGCGAATAACGAGCGGTTGAGGCTTAGGGTGGAGAGGAGGAAGGCGGCTAGGGAGGCGGCGAGGGCGGAGGCGAGGACCGAGGCCCAGACGGGTGCGACGACGGGTGCGAATACTGGTGCTGAGAGTGGTGCGCAGACTGGTGCTCGGAATGATACGCAGACTGGGGCTTTGTTTGGTAGCTTGAACAACGCGGTGGTGGGCATGATGCTCAATTATCAAACCGAGAAGAAAGAGGAGTAAAGAGATACCGGTATTGTACATGTACCTTAGGCAGGTCAGGTACCTGATACCTTACCTACCAGGCAGGTATGTAGATGGTTAGTACAAATGAGGAATCATCGGGAGGTTCATTTCTATCATTGAAAACCTTTGTGGCCTGTGCGGAGACCTGGTAGGTCAGGTACACTAGGTAATTACTACTACAAGTGCGGGCGGCTGCAAACAGAAGGTGCCTGAATTGTTCCAAAATCTTGTTGAAGACCTTGGAGGAAATCCGTTTGCCGTCAGAATCGAACAAGCGCTGATAGTCGCTTGAAAATGCTGACTGCCCGCGGGTTGCCAGATTGGCATCTACTCAGTAAACTAAGCCCCAATAAAGAGGGAAAACCCAAATGGCGAGCTTCCCGGCTTGAGCCTCGTCGTTGTCCACGGTACTAGGTGACCTGTCGGTCGTCTTCGACGGCAGGACTCAAACACACCACCTAGGGAGGTTATCCCCTGTGAGTTGGCGTTGTGACATGTTAGGCACAATGCCAAGGCCAATCAAGGGTGCAGTTCATATCTACCAACTGTGGTGCTACTCTGATAACAGCCATGCCACGCCCAAGTTTAGTCAAGGTTTCTTGAGACACAACCCATTTTTAGTGGTCACGGCTGTTGCCAGCTGTGGTAAGTGCCTGATCATTGGCCCCATTGCAAAAGCCGAAGCGCCGGCGCAGATCAATAGAACGACTCCCCGATGCATGACGGCGGGGGTAGAATGGTAGTACAAACTCAGCCGCTCCATGAGCCGTACATTCAAGAGAGCAAAGTGAACTTGGATACCACCCAACCTCGTCCGACCCCCTCATTCCTTCAAGTTTTAGTGAGCAACTTCAAGTTCCTTTAGCTAACGTTATCATATTTGTTGAATTACATTACCTGAGCGCAATTTCCCCACACATCATCATTTACAGTGCGAGCCTAATCATGGATTCCGTCACTTTATGTCAGAAGGTCATCGATTGCTCTGCCGACAACTCTTATTTAGAACAACCCGCCGATCCGGATATCGCAGGCATCGGGGTAAGGCCCCTAGCTCCTCAAGGATCGTTGCCGTTGTTCGACAAACGCTAATGGTTGAATTTACCAAGGTGCTTCTGTCATTCTTCGTACCAGCGACCGCGTCGGTAGTTGCTTTCAGTCTGGCCTATGTCAGCCGCGGGCTGCCAGCAGAACAATACACACACGTCGACGACATTCTGATGTCAACATTGGACTCCATGAAGTCAAGGCTCTACACTTTTCTAGGATGGACTCCGCTGCCGATGCCACCCCGCAACAACAGCCTCTCTGGTTATCAGATCTTTCTTCTCGCGCTGAGTGATCAGCTCCTCGTCACAGGTGTTGGGCTCCTGATCTCCCTTTATTCACAAATGTGCAGTCTCTCGGCATTCTCCTTCAACGTTGTGGTCAATGTGGTGTTCTTGTGCCAGACCGTCCATCTCGTTACGTTGACGGCGTTACGAGCACATTTCATCCGGAACCCGAAGCCCGCCAAATTGCGTGTTTGGATCCTCCTTGTCTTCCTCGTGCTGCTTTACGTGACAATCTTCTTGCAATACATCACCGCGACCTACGACTCCTACCACTTGGCGGCATGCGAGATCCGGTACTTTCAGGAGAATCTTGGCTTCGCCGTGTGGGATTGGGGCACATGGGCGTGGGCCACGTTCATCAGCTACTATTCGAGTATCACCCGCCATCTCTTCCCAACCGGACCCGATTCGTGGACGATGGCTCTCCTGTCAGTACTGTTCGCTGGTCCGCACTCACACCAAGTTTTGGGTGACTTTCTGGCCGAGGAGAAGCGAAAAGGTCTCGAAAAGAACGCCGAAAAGCACCAAGCACTGGTAACCTTGACGCAAAACACTGGGCCCGGTAAATCGTTTAGATTGCACATTCTGGGGAGGTTTATATTGGTTCTTGGACCGGAAATTCTCGGTGAGCTGATAGCCTCAATGGCATACGAACTGGCGGATGCACTGTTCTGGTACGGGTGGGGCACATATTGGCTGGTCGACGTGCTTTTCTTCAACAATCCGGATTTATCCCCGCTTCTTGAAATGAAGTTTGGCCAAGTCATGCCATTAATACTTCTGCTTGTCTATGCGATAGCTGCGGCCGAGGCGGGAGTGAGCGGTAAGTTTAGTCGAAGCAAACACGATACCGATGCTTCCAGGGCAAACATTCCACGTTCCATGCATCACAGTTTGCTAACACATTTTGTTCACGTAGACAAGGAGAATAACGACTCACACAACAAAGAAGAAGAAATCGACGAGGAGGACTCATCTGCCAGTCAAACTGCAGCAAGAACAACTGGCACTGGGTCAGACGATGTGCGAGCAGCTGACATACCGGCCCTCGTCACCGGGCCAGATGACACACGTGCGAATAGTAGTATCGTAAGCGAGATAGATCTAAACTCGCGTCGAGCCTCCACCATATACACCACGGACGCCACTCCTATCACTGAGCCCCCCGAACGCAACGCGAGCCAGCCCTCCATTCCAATGCCGGTTCTGAGGCGAAGAACTTTCGGACTAACAACACAAGGCATGGCGCAAGCCGAACCTCCCAATACAATCTCCACTGAACTCAGAAGTATACAAAGTCGAACAAGCACCGTTCAGCTGGAACGAGCACAGTCAGTACATGTACATGTACGTGGTGAGATTCCTTCCACCCTTCAGGGCGTGTGCTAGCCAATATCAAACTTGCGCTAACATAGCACTGCACGCTCCAGACACAAGATGACGGTGAACTAATCGACGTGTTTGCACTGGCAAGACAAGAAGCTGGGCTCTACATCAACATCTCAGTCCTTATTTTCTTCTTCCTTCTGGTGGGCTATTTGCTTCTCGTGGCGTTTTACATGAGATATACGGTCACCACCCTCGCGACCGTCTTTTCGGTTCGGTTTGTTATTAAGACGGGGACCGCGGTTCGAACTGTACGGCGGCTGAAAAGGGAGAGGCAGCGGTGCTACGGGGGTGGTGCGAACTAAAGGAACCTGCAGTTGAGGTCGGGAGTCTCGCTGCGTGTCCCCGGCCCGGGAAGACATCATGCCGGTACCCGATTGGCCACCGAGATTGTATCACATCTCACGCCCAAGCACTCAGGTGACCATTAGCCTGTCTGGGATCCCTTCCTTGGCCAAGGAGCTCAACCCTCCTTTGCTTTTCAGACGATTTGATTCTCCAGCCACCTTGAAATTCAGTCACTCATGTCCTTTTCACCCCCTCCAGGCCGTACTCCAGCATAGGTAGGTAATCTCAATCCTGTTCCTTTTTGACAAACCGATTACTGGTTCGGACATCGCGGCGGGCATGATGAATCCCTACATCACCGACCCGACCAGAATCCCCGCGACCGATCGATTCGCCGCGGAGCCCCTGTACGGTCGATATTTTCCGAGACACGATGACTTCTAACCTGATACGAGGCATGTAATGTCGACAACATCCGAGGGTCTCGCATACTTGGCTTCCGTCCTCGACCTGTGCGATACTTCGGTCAGAATCTATGAGAACCCAGATGGTGGTCGGGACGTGTTTGCCCTTGGCGGTGTCATCGTCAAATCGAGTCATCTGAACTATCATATTGAGTTGACGCGAGATTACTCGTATGCCGACGCAAACGAGGTAGCTGCGACAGCAATCGCCAGGGCAGCACTCCAGGGCATCAGAGTTTCCCAGATCTTCTTTGCGTCCAAGGTACGTGCCCAAAGGATTAGACGGTCGCGTTTCGTCGAAGCGGATCTGTGTAAAAGCTCAACGGCCAAGCCGTTCTCGTCCAGGAGCGAATCCCAGGTGTCGGATTAAATGTTGCCTGGGACTACCTTTCCCCTGCCCAAGAGGTCTCTTTCAAGCAACAGACTCGTGAGTTGCTGCGACAGATGCACAAAGTCCATCCGCTGGCCGGTTGCACGGCGCGCTCGTATGTTGTCCCTGATCCAGACCCCGTCAAGAACAAGGGGTTTCCCGCGACATAAATCGAGATCATCCACGCCAGCGACAAGATCGACCCGGACATGAGTTTCATGCACAACGACTTCTCCCTGTCGAACACGATTGTTTACGATGACAGGATTGTGGGCCTTGTCGACTGGGAAATGGCCGGCTTCTTCGGGTGGGAGATGGCCGGCTTCTTCGGGTGGAAGACGGCGGCCGAGGTGCATGCGAAGCTCCGAACACCGCAAGCTGGGAACTATGCTCACCTGGGTCTACCTGCGCAACAACTTGCTGATATTCTGTTCTGGAATGATCTATATGAGATTGAACCTTGAGGAGTTGGACGGGCTTATGTTGCTTGGTTGATGGTCACGGTGGGGGGGGGGGGGGAACATGGAATAAGATGATCACCTAGATGTGGAGGAACAAGGTGTAATTAGGAGCTGCGTCTCATCCATACGCGCTAGACATATTCATAGAATGCAAAAAGAGAAAAGAAGGGACTCCAATTCTCGCTACAACGCAAAAGAGCCAGATCAAGTCCATGCAAAATCATCTTCAATCATGAAATTCCGAAAACTCTCACCCATGTAATTACTGAAATACCCCTCAGCTCTTGCCCTTCTCCCTATTCCTCTTTGCCACGCGATGCGCGCGATGTTTGTTTTCCCGCTCACGTTCAGTCAGTTTTCGATCTCTTGCCTCGTGGGCGTTGTGTTCAGCGGGCTGCGACGCGCTTGCGGGGTGCTGTTCTGGTCGCCGATTTACCTGGTTCCGTCGCGCGTTCGAGTCACCTGCTGTCTCTACCGAACTCAAGGGCGTGGGAACTTCTATCGTAGTCCCTCGGCTTTGGGAACTCTTGGTGCTAAATGGTGGACTAAACACTCCGTTTGAACCTTGCGAGCTGGACCCGGAACTTGACGAAGCAGCGACGGGCTGCACTTCCGGCTCATGGGTCAATGGAAAGAAAGTAGGGGGAGGAGGAGGACGGGGTTGCTCCTCCTCCAGCGCTTCGGCCTCCTTGTTTCTCCAGCGGTGGCCCCAGTTGATGCTATGTCCAAAGACAACGGCGCCGCTCCTTTTCAGCTCGCCAGGCCCCTTGATCCTCAACGGCAGATTCGACCATCTTGAGTAAAACACTTGGACTGGGTCGTGGTCGTGGCTGTCGATGAACGGGCGATGCGCCTTTTTGTCTAGCCGGGGCCATTTCCGTGCTTCGTGTTGACATCGGCAGGGCATGACGACCGTTCCGGGGCAATGCCATTGCAGGTCATGCACCGGGCACGGAGGAGTCGAAAACGCACTGCCAAACTTTCTGGTTATGTTGTTCATATTAAGGACGCTCGCCGCACATGTAGTACTTGTGCGTCGGGAGCGTCTTCCAGGCCGGGCACATGCCTCGGAACTCGCCGGCTGGAGTATCTCGCCGAAGCCCCGTCCAAAAAGCGCAACGGCGCCAATGGAGCGCACAAAGTCCACCCAGCCGTAGCCGAGGGCTTGAAGGGTGGCCACGCGCGGGGATGGGTCGTGGTCGGTCGCGAGCTCGGCAAAGTCCCATATGTCCCTCCAGGTGCTTTCGCGCTCTCATCCTGAGACTTGCGCCGTCCTTTCCCGCCGCCCGCTTCTGATGCTCCATGATCTGTTCCAGGATGTTGTATTGCTGCTCGACAAGGTCTTCATGTAGAGTGTACCCCTTTTTCTTCTTGAGACTCGACGTCACCTCAAACCGCGTCTGGGCGCTCGTCCGTTTGACTTCCTTCTCTTCAAACACCTCATTTCTGCCGCCGTAAATTTCCAGACCTCTGTTTCGTTCGTTAATGAGGAACTCGACCGCCGACGTTGGGGTGCGTTTGGACGGGTTCTGCATCTTGCCGAAGTCGAGCAGGAACGCGGAAGAGACCTGTCGTCCTTGAAGTGGTTGAGTGTAGCCCGTACGAGGTGAAGCAACGCACTGATGCAGTTCACAAGCCAGCCCCTTTTGTCCGCCTCGTCCCAGAGCAGGACATATTTGGTGGCGATCCATCGGAGCTTTGGGATGTAGCCCGAGCGGGTGAGATGCAGCGCAGTATCTTTGACCCCGACTGCGAATTGAACGCTGCCTGTGATGATGCTACCGGCGGACAGCGTCACATTTTCTAGAAGACAACCGGCGTGCGGTGGCGGCAGGCCCGTTCCGTCAATGTTGTAGTTGCTTGTTTGGATCCTGCAGTCGTCTCGATCAGCCCTTGCATGCATGCAGGACTGGCATTTGTTGATGGGAGGGAGCACTCACCAGCGTTATACATGCTGTCATCGCACCAGCCAACGACGTGACGAGCGCTTTTCAGCTGGTCCAAGTTGATTTGGTCGACATTCTCCAGCGCATGATCAAGATACGAAAGCCTTTCTCCTTTGCTATTATAGAGGTAGTGCCAGGTGAGGACATTGGCATCTGGGCTGACCTTTGTAGCAACTACCATTGTCGAGTAGCCTTTGATAAACACCTTGCCATCGAACTCGGTCACTCGATCCGAGCCGTTCAGACCCGCAATAATGTTGAGCGGCATCTCGAGTCCCAGGCCGCGGCTTGTGGCCAGTATCGGATATCCGCATACCATCACTGGGTTTCTGAACATGTGATGCCAGCATTGGCCAGGCCCAACCGATTCCGTATTGGTTGCCGAGAGAGGTCACCTTGAAGCGAAGCTCAAAAGAGATTCGCCCTTTTGCTGAGGATTGTCTCGCTGGAGTTGAGGATGACAATGCCAAATTGTGAATCATGGGGTAGCATGGAGCGACTCCAGCTGCAAACGGAGAGGATCTGAGCGCGCCTCCCAGCCAGCCGAGTTGTTGCCCAATCTTAGCAATAGAGCTGTCAGTGCCACGCACCTTCACTTTAAACATAGCCTTAGGAGTGCCAGTTAGTCTTGCTCTCAGCTCTGTCCCTCCAGGAAGTGTGACTCAGGTAGGTGCCGTAGCGGGAAAATGCGTACGTGAGGTAGCCTTCTGGAGCGCTGGAAGCCTTCTGTGGGTTTTAATTGAAAGCCTGTGCAAGTTACCTTCCTGAGCCAGGAAGGCAACTTGCTCAGGGGGTCTACCATGCAGCCAAGGCCTGCATATATAGCGAGGTAGGTGGCGATGTGGGGTGACGTGCCACCACGCACATGCCACCACTCGAGCACGATGCAGACATGGCCACTCCATGGCACAGGGCACGTTGTGCCTGTGACAACCCACAAAAGGCTTCCAGCGCTCCAGAAGGCTACTTCCCGTGCGCATTTCCCCCCTTCGGTAGGTAAAAACAAGCGGTCAATATCGGACTTGAATCCAAGTTGCGCAAAGCATACCTGCTATGTAAGGTACCTAGGAACTGCAACTTACCAGCTGTGCAATAGCGAGAGGATTTGCCATTCTTGACAGCATCGGTGACCAGCTGCAGCACATAGGTCCCTGTGGTCGGCCATGTCTGGAGAGATATTGAGCGGTTGTCAGAGCCTGTGCGTGGTTGACTTGGCCAGTTATTGTAATTGCCCTGGCCAATGCTTCTTCCAAGGACTTGGTAAACTTCTGCCTTGTAACAAAAGCAACAGGATCCCAATCCAATGTAAAAGTTGCCTTGAACACTTGGGAAGTCTCTTCCGACCGACCCAACGAAACCCTGGAAGCGCTGTCAATATGATGTGTTCTATAACCCCATAACGGCAGTGCTCGGTTGGGTCAAGATCTTCCTTGTTTGCAACCTCGCAACAAGCCATTTGTACGCTAGAGTTTCTTTGACGAAGTCCCACTCTTCACCCGAATCGAGCGTTGAGTCTGGAGTTGCAGCATCGGAATCGGGAGAAAGAGTATCGGGTGAAGCAAGATCCCGAAATGCGGCTCGGATTTGGCTGGAACGATCATGAGTGGTGTTCACGATAACAATGTCAAGATTGTGACTCTGCGGTGTTAACTTACTAGAGATGTTTTCGAACGAAGAATGCGATGTTGCAGTGTTTCTTAGAATGCGCGTCAATTTCGAATTTCATAACAAAGGCCTCAAGCTGACTGGGCAAAACTTAGACAATACGATCAAAAGTCTCCTTGTCCAAGGAATTGGCCTCGAGAGCTCGAAATAAATCGGCTGCAAGATCTTTGATATACTTTCGAGTTTGCAAAGATCCAGCTGGTGTCGATGGGGGTTTTGGCGGTGAACGCGTGGATGATGCGTATGCCGTGTCTGCACTGCTGTCACCGATTTCCGCCGAATCTCCGCGCTGGCGTCCCATACGGGCTTCGTTGGTTGAACACCGGACCCACTGTCTTGACCCGGGCCGTGCTCGGGTATCACACTCAAGAGAGTCTTTGAAAAGGGCATACGTATCCGCTGGCGTCGGCTAGCGTGTGGGGGATAAATTCTTGTAGTCAGTAGCAGTCGCTGTGAACGCCGCCCCCTAGTTGTGTGAACACCGGGAGGGCTTAGGCCCACGTTTTCACCGCGGCTTCGTGACCTAGCAAAAGTATCTCGGTTGACGGAACTCGTGTCCTTGGAGATATCCCCTCCTACGTGCGTAATATCCAGTATCCCCGAGCCCCAATGGGTTGCTCATGTTGCCAAGCTGACAGACAATTTTCAGAGAGATCCTATCATGCACTTGAGACCAATCTTTACGATCTGTGCGACGAAGGAAGTTGAGAAAGTCCAGGTGATGAAGGCATGGGTTTAATGTTATGATTTACACCTACCTTGACAGGGTACAGTTAAAATGTGAAATGTTGCTTCGAGATTTGTTGTGATATTCCCTCACCAAAGGGCGAATGGCGGGGAATATTATCGATGCGTGCGGAGGAAGAGGGGCGCTGGCTCTCACAGGTTCTGGGAATCATCAAGAAGCCGACGCAATCATATGCCCTTCTTATTATGCAGCTAGAACGGCATGGCGCTGCTGCCTGAGCATGATTTGCTGCACATCTAGCACGGCCTCCACCGCCTGAAGCACACCAATGCGTGCCACAGCGGGAATCTGCACTTTGAATGCAGGCGCCTATTAATTAGGGGTAGTAAACTGTAGGGCGCGTCTCATGTCCCGCGCAAGTAACCTCGAGAACCCGCTCCCTAAACTCCACCTCATCATCCATCATCAACACATGAATCCCCGACTTCCTCAGCCGCTCAATGCCATTATTCTCCCCAGCGACGACATCAGGCTTTCGGACCCCGACGTAAATGATCTTGATCGCACCATTCAGCGCCAGGATCCTGTCGACACAGTTCCGACCAGCCGGCCTCTCGCTGCAGGGCTCCATGGTGGTGTACAGCACTGTGTTCCGGGGAAACACAGCCCCGATGTCTGCCTCGGGCACGCCATGCCTCTCCGCCACCTTGATAAAGCAGCACTGCTCTGCATGCGTGGTCCCGGGATCGCCTGGTCTGTTTGGCGGGAGTTCCTGATAGTAGCCGGCTGCGATGATCTCGTTCTTGTCGGCGTCGACGAGGACTGCGCCGACGCAGAATTTTGGCGGGCACGGCGGGGAAAGCTGAGCCTGCTGCATTGCAACCTCCATGAAGGCTTGATGGTCGCCTGGAGCGATGGGGGGACGGAACGACATTGTGGCGGCGGTCGGCGGATGGGTGAGGGGTGATGTGTTTGAGGACAGAGGGCTCTGCGGCTGAACTCGGGCACTGATGACTGGCCTAACGGATCCAGAGCTGCTAATTAGCAACTAGCCGTTCCTAGCAGGCGGGAGTCTTGGCAGTTTCCACCTGATTTGCTGGGAATAATTACCTGACCATGCTGACCCAGACTACCTCCCTCAGGTACCTTACCTTAGTTTCATGTGTTAGATCTTCGATTCCTCTAGTCTTCAAGCACATTGACAGGAGTTAAAGAGGAATCCGATAGCAACATTGAAAAACAAGACTCGAAATCTGTTCGATAAGGTGATTGCCGGAGGAACACCCCATCTGCCGTCAATGTTGCAAAGGCCAGGCGTTAACGTTAATTAAGAGTTGAGATCTCTTAATTAACTGTAACAGACACGCAAATACTTAAATCAGATCTGCAAGAGAGTTCTCAGACTCACGACATGTAATACTACACATTGTTCCCGAAACCCCATGAATATGATATGAACAAGAATTCTATTACCAGAAATCCTCTCATTAGGAGTAATCCGGTTCCGTAACATGAGTCCAGCTATGTGGCACGAACGTTCAAGTTGTGGTATATTGGGACCTACCAGTTTCGGGGCTAAAAGCGAATGTCCACCCACAGGTCCCTGTCCAGGGCACATACAGCATGACTCGCTCTCCGCCGTTTTGGAACGATTGTTTGTCTCCTCCCCACGCTATCAGTATCGTTTGTTTCCTGGGTGGTAATAATTAGCGAGTTCTCCTTGTCATGTAATTCAAATTGACGCTCAGGGATGGGGTTGCACTGGCCAGCCCTAATCGGTCTCTTCCGCGATGGATCATCACTTTTGGCCCCAAGACCCTAATTATCTCAAACCATCAAACATTAGCGTGCGCGTGGCATGCGTGAGGTTCACTGGCATGTTACTCCAGCGTGAAACATGGATAATCGCTTTTCCTACCATTAGATAGCTAAAGTTGTATTTTATGCATGAACTAGAGACCCACGTAGCATTTGTGGACTTTGCCCCTTAACTCCGGGTCGGAGGCAAGGCGACTCGGAATTGTTATCAATCTTGGCTTCGTGCTGCCATCTTCAGATGCACGCATGAGACACTATTCCGCACCGAAGCGTTCAGGTATCTAGGTAAGGTACCTGGTAGGCAAGGTACTCCGTTCGCTGTAACAACTATCTTTGGTTTGACGTGAGCAAAGGCTAGGTATTCTTGATTTTGGACATTGTTTCTGCGCGGGATATAAGACTGGAACCTGTGGCGGGAGAGGGGGGCGGGGCCCCACAGAACCCCTTACACTCACCACCATCTACCGCTGAAAGATATGCGCATTGTCATTAATCAGCTTGATGGCCTCCTTCCTCCACGTATCACTCTCAACATACACCCCCTCGGGCACAAAGACAAAATTCTCCGGCCTCTCCACATCATATCTCGGCCACGCGGGTGTCTCCGTCGACATCAACTCTCCCTTCCCCTCGCCGCGCCGCCAGGTATTCGGGTTATGCGAGACAAAGAAGCTGACCCACGAGCGGCTCATAAAGTGCGCCAGCTCGGTGTAACTATCGGGTTTGCCGGCAAACGGCTTCGGGTGCACGGGCAGATTGTAGCCGATGCCCTCCGTGTTGTCAAAGACAAAGGCGGCCTCGTGGAAGTGCGTCGGCGCTTGCTGGCCGGCGGGGATCGTGTCGAAGCGGTAGCAGTAGGCTGGCATGCCGTGGCGGGCGAGCGCTTCGCAGGTTTGTCGCCGCGGGGCGATGAAGATTGCGTCGCCGGCGAAGGTGGAGGCGCGGAGGTCTGGGATAATTAGTAAGGTAGTTGGCGGCACTGCTGGTATTTGGGGTGGTTGAGGAAAGGGGAAGTTGGAACGTACAGGTTGGGTTCATGCCGGTTGTGCGGGGGCTGATAAAGTTGGTGCAGTTGCCGTCGGGCGCGTCAGGGCAGATGCTTGGTGGGTAGAGGTCGAAGAATTTGTCGGCGAGTTTGCGGGGGAGGCCCAGCTGGTAGGGACGGCCGGTGTAAACTTGCGGGTCTGTTGATTGGGTGTTACCAAGGTTTCATTTCATGGGAGACGGAAGTGGAGGATGGACGCGTGGGGGGCTTACGGATCATGTATCGGTAGAACTGCTCAGGCGTCTCCAGCTCAGGGGGAACAAACCAGTGGCCCTCGTTTGTGCTCGCGCCAGACATGATAGGAACCTTGACAAACTCGCCCCGGCTCAACTGGCGCGTGGGATACTCCCTGATGAAATCGCCATCGACAACGGGGAACCACTTCTGGCTGATATCGCGCGAGCCGTTGAACACAGCGTTGAGCTCCTCCAGCTTGCCGGTCCGCAGACATGCCAAAGTGTCCGCGGCTTCGGCACACGTGTCGGTTGGGGAGAGACTATTTGCGGCCGCAAAGTCTGCCGACGGGTGCACGTGGAGCGTGACGTTCTTGTACAGCGGCTGGTAGAACTCGGTGCCGTTCAGGGCACGCCAGGACGCCGGGCTGCCGCTCTGCATGACGCCAGCGGAGAAGAGGCCGTCGTCGCGCCCGCCGTAGGCCGTCATATGCAGGCCCACGCTGTTGCCGCCGCAGCTTTGGCCCCAGATGGTTACCTTGCGAGGGTCTCCACCAAAGAGCCGCGCGTTATCTTGGATCTGCAACAGGTACAAATTAGCATGGGAACTAAACGGATGTGATGAATTATTTGGTGTGAGACGTACCCAGTGCAAGGCCAGCCGCTGGTCACGCAGCCCGAGATTGGTGCCGCCCTCGCCACGGACTTCGGCCGAGTAGAGAAAGCCAAAGCCGTTCAGACGGTAGTTCAGGCTGATGGCGATGAACGGCGTGCCGGCCTTCTGGCCATTCTCCACGATCCAGGACATATTGAACCGCTTGTCGCCGCTGCCGCCCATGTAGAAGCCGCCGCCGTGGATCCAGACAGCGATGGGCAGAAGCCCGTCCTGCTTGTAGCCATGAGGACGTATGACGTTCACGTACAGGCAGTCTTCGGACAGCGGGTAGCCCCAGCTGTCAGACCCAAGGCCGTAGCAGTTGGGTGGGTAGGCAGTGGCTTCCTTGGTCTCGGCGAAGGAAGTGTTCAGGCTCTGAGGGGGCCTCCAGCGCAAATCCTTCACAGGGGGCTGTGCATAAGGGACTCCCAGGAACAAGTCCTGGTCGTAGGTGGGAGAGTAAATTCCGGTGTATGTGCCGTTACGAGTTTGCAAGATGGGTGCAGAGGTGTGGTTGCCTATGACGTTTAGCACCTGTTGGTCTCGAGTGTCTGAATCATAGCCGGCAGCACTGGTAGCCGCTGCGGTGTGAGCGAGTGCTAGCACCCACAAAGAAAGTTGGGACAACATGATGAGGGGTTGCGATTATGGAATTGCGATACGGGGGCAAGACAATGGATGGCGTCTTGCTTGTCCTAAATACTACTATCAGAAACTGACTATCAAGAAGAACCTCATTAAAAGAATACAGAAATCAAGCAGGAAACAACAAGGTCCAGGCAGGCCCACAAGAATATCTCCTCATTTACCTATCGTGGAGATTGACATCCTAGAAGCTGCAGAAGGAGCGGCGGTCGAGCAAAACAACAGGCAATATCCATAGGCCGACGTCACCTCAAAGCTGCAAGGACCTCCGGTGTTGGGCCCGTCCAATGGTTGGGCCATGAGATCGCGAAATCACACATGTAAGCCAACACGTGAGTTCATCTGTATATTTGGCTTGGACAATGGCACGTACGGGATACGATCAATGCTGATCTCAAACCGGTGTCTGGGATGCCCGAACGGGCAAGCGGGCGATGTTCTGAAACCTGCTTCTCAATTTGCCATCGTCCACGCACAGTTGTGCTTAACAGACGGGAAGTACTGTGCGGTAGGCGGTGTGGTGGCGGCAACGATCGGCACACCGTGATCTGGAAGGTCGCATTCGCATCTTGGTTGATATCGAGACCCTCCGGGGTTTGAGTGTGAAAGCAGGATGCAGGTTCTTTGCGGGGGTTCAGGGGGCGGCAAACCATTGCCTTGTAAAAATTCACCGGAATTTCCTGCCGGTGCAGGAGATCTTCAGCCAAGACAATCCGAAAGAAACGACTGCTGATGAGAAGAAAACCCAAACGGGTTTCATTGTTCGAGATCCTCGGTGCTGCGTACCCATATTTGTTGCCAACCTTGGCCCGAGCTTCCAAGATGGGTGCTGCCGCTGCGCATGATGTCACATCGGCGTCCAACCTTACTGTGTAGTGTACGGGTTACCAGTCCCTGCATTCCGTGCTCGCGCTTTGCCATGGCGTGCAATGGCGATGCGGGATGGGATGGGAAAGAATCGGCATGCCGCGGGAAGGCGGGAAGGAGCTCTAGTGTACCTTAGCTGCTGAATGAGATGGCGGGAGATGGAATTGTTGGATTATCCCCGGCAGGCACGATGCAGATCCTGTCAATTAGGGGAGCTTTTCCCCCGTGCCGCGGCGCGCACTGTACAAATCGCCTGAACATTGTGCAGACCGGTATTGGACATGCAGGCGACGGACAGCAATAGGCAGGTGGGCGAAGGCGCCGTTTATTAGTAATGTACCAGGTAATTATGCAATGCCACACCCTTGCGACCCTGTTGTGCCTTGAAGGGCAGAAGGGCGCAGTTGACATGTCCTGGGACGAGAGGTAACCGCGCTGCCCCCCAAAACACCAACCAAACCGCCAATGACGTCACCGGCGCCGGCACGCTCTTATTGACTGGCCTTTTAATGGTTTTTTGCCAAAGTTTCGCAAGGCCAAAAAAAATCTCTTGGCTCTCCTTAGCCTCTTTGCCTAATTCGTGCAACAACACCAGTCAGCCCACTTACACACGGCTGTTCACGATGTCCATCCACTCCGTCGACCCCGAGAAGGCGCCCGTACTCGCGCCCGACGTCGTGGCCGAGCCAGCATCAGGCGAGACGTCCGAGTCGGAAAAGAAGCTCACCACCAGCGACATCCTCCCCGTCGCGGACGGCTTCGTGCCTCCCGATGGCGGCGCCGTGGCGTGGATGCAAGTGTTTGCCATGTTCCTGATCTGCACCATCTCGTGGGGCACGCCCTCGGCCTTTGGCGTCTACCAGCTCTACTACGTCGACACGCTGCGGCTGACCCAGTCCAAGGTCTCGTGGATCGGGTCCATGCAGTTCCTGCTGACCTACGGCATGTGCACATTCTCGGGCCGGCTGGCCGACGCCGGCTACATCAAGTCGACTATTGGTGTTGGCGCGTTCCTGACGGTCTTCGGCACATTCATGACCAGCCTCGGGTCCGAGTACTGGCACTTCTTCCTCTCGCAGGGTGTCTGTGTTGGCTTGGGCCTGGGCACCATGTTCATGCCTCCGCTGGCGGTCGCGAGCTCCTACTTCACCACCCGCCGCACCATGGCGCTGACCTGTGCGGCGACCGGCACCAGCATTGGCAGTGTCATCTTCCCGTCCATGATCCAGTACTTGATCCCTCAAGTTGGGTTTGGCTGGGCCGTGCGGGTCACTGGCTTCTTCTCGCTGGCCTGCACAGGCACGGCGCTGCTCCTGCTCAAACCGCGATTGAAGCCGAGAAAGTCGGGCCCGCTAGTTGAGTGGAACTCATTCAAGGAGCCGCCGTATTTGCTCTATTCGATTGGCGTGTTTTTGCTGTACTGGGCCTTGTTCTTTGGTTCTTTCTACGTAGGTGCAGACCTCAACTATCTCTGCTAAATCTTTGAGAATGGCATGTACGTCAATGCTGACAGTCGATGTTCCCAGATCAACTCCTTCGCCCGCAACATCATCGGCTTCTCCACCGTCGACTCGGTCCAGCTCCTCCTGCTCTCAAACGGCATGAGCATCCCGGCCCGGCCAGTCGCAGGCTACATCGCAAACTGGCACGTCGGCGCCATGAACACGTATATTGTCTCCAACATTGGCTTCGGCATCGTCACCCTGGCCTGGATCGCCGTCCACGACCGCGCGGGCATGTACGTGCTGGCCATCTTCTTCGGGCTCGCAAACGGGATATGCCAGGGCCTGTTCCTCGCCTCCATGGCGAGCCTCACCAGCGACCCCCGCAAGATGGGCACGCGGATGGGCATGGTGCATACGATAGTTGGGTTTGCGACGCTGGCTGGACCACCGGTGAGTTCCATTCGGCAAATGCCCCCTTTTTTAGGTCGACTGGTTCATTGGCTGATATGATATCGCGTTCAAGACAGCGGGTGCAATCATCGACTCGTCGGGTGGAAAGTACACGTACGCGCAGATATGGGCTGGATTGCTCATCATCGTGGCCACGGGGCTGTTTGTGTCGTCGCGGATTGCCAAGACTGGGCTGGTGTGGAAGGTGAAGATTTGATTATGCGACTGGAGGCAATGTGTTGCACGATGGTAGATATCTGCTAGTTGTTTGCATTGATGTGAAGAGTTGTACATATGTATCGGTGGACATCCACGAGAGTATACCCTGATAGAAATGAAATGCATGTAGACACGTTCGCGGGACATAACAACACATGCAACGTAATTACCCGCACCGTGCCAGTATAGCATGACACTCCCCCCTCCCCTAGACTAACACGACCCGCCCAAAAAACGGCGTCATGTGAAAACTCGACTGATTCGTCGGACTCCACGCGCCCAGCACCTGGTCCGGAAACATCTCGCTCGAAACCACCGTCCGAAAGAAATTCATCCTCCACCTCGTCCCCCGCCCCTCTCCCTCGTCGACATTAAACAACCCCAACGGGATCTCCACCTTCGACTTCCACGTCTTCCTCTCTCTATCCAGCCGCGTGACGGCACGAAATCCATCTGCGCCCGGCTGCGTGATGAAGAAGGTGTCAAACGCGGCGCCGGCCGCGCGCACTTTGGACGGGTTGTAGATGAAGGCCTGGAAGGTCGTGTTGGCCGGGCTGACCTCGAACTCGAGGTAGGTCTGCGGGTCGCCTTCGCCGCGCGCGATGAAGGCTTCCATCACTTCGTACTGCCAGATTGGGTCGTTGGTGGTCTGAGAGGCGTTGAAGAAGAAGGCGGTTTCGTTGTGCGCCGTGAGGGTTAGGTGCAGGGCGGTGGGGGAGTAGCAGGCGTTGACGCTCGTAGGTGGGAAGGAGGTGAGATTTGGCAGGGACTTGGTGTAGGTTACTGTGCCCTGGTTGGGGCAGGCAGGGATGGCGAGGGAGGGGACCGGCGGGGATGAGGCTGTTGAGGCGAGGATAGAGGCTGTTGAGGCGAGGATAGGGGTTGTGAAGAGGGAGAGGAGGAGGGTTGCGGGATGCATTTTGAGTTGTGGCAAGGAGAGGTGGAGATTGGAAGTTTGTTTTCTTCGCTTTGTCTTTGTCTGGTTTCCCTTGCGAGTCAGTTGGGGTTCGATAGGTTGTGCTCAAGTGTTGCTTGACCTTCTCAAACGCCTGGCAAGCTCCAAGAGTAAGGGCTGTCCAGCAGGAAACATGTGAATTTCATATATACTACCTGACGGGTTATGAATCAAGTACTGTCGACAGCCAACACGAGAAGGGATGCTACGGTATTCTGTGGTCAGGATTGCGGCGTGGTGCAGCCTGGTGATATCTTTGTCCGGAAGTGGCAGGGAAGTAAGACAATTCCTTCATTCGCCAGTAATCGGACATGGAGAGTCATCACGGGACCATTCACTACACGCGTCACGTCTGCCAATATCTTACCTCTATTGCTACCTCAACCAAAATTGTTACGCAAACAGCCCCCAGTTCTAAACCAACGGCCATGCGCACTCGCCCACCTTCCCGGTTCGTGGGTAAGATATCTGTATTTATGTGCCAACAGCACGGTGCTGTGCCACTGGGGTGCCTAAATTCGTCGAAGTATTGAATGTCCCCGGATATTGTGATAGTTGCTCTGAAAGAAGGTAGTGTGGGATTGACCTTTGTGGAGGTCTTGGGTTGGGTCTGCTGCTCACTAGACTAGGTGGTTGCTAACGTAGCAACCTGAAACACACTACCAGGAGTCCTCAAATGCACTGCAGCACAAGGATGCTTCATCCGTAAACAGGACGGAAGTTTGTAGGTAGGTAATGATTCTGTTAAAAGCCTGAGAGCAATGCGATTCATAATTCGTTTCGTGCTACTAGAATAGGGAGTGAAATCCAGGCTCTAGAAGCAATGGAGATGCAAAGTACATGTAAAGTCCGCTCCTATCTCCATTCAGTCCCTGCCTCTGCATTCAATGCACGTCCCGGATCGCGACATAAATGCAGCCAAGTACGTAGGCGTAAGTCGAAGCGGAGTGCCACATCTGACCTCCATCATCAGACGACATCAATCAATCAACCTACAGACGGCTATACCGCCCGAACAGACCTCGCCATGGAAAAGAGAAAATGCAAAAGGGCCCCGGTGATTAGGCCGCGATCTGCGCCTTCTGCGGCGCAAAGGTCTTGTCCTCATACACACCAGCGCGCTTGTAGACGTCCTTGTACTTCTGGACGACGTAGTCCTCGACGCTGATGGGGGCGTACTTCTCGTCGTCGGGGCTGGGGCGGCACTTCTCGATGCACTTGATGACGAAGTCGGGGTTGCCGTTGTAGTTGAAGGGGATGCTGTAGCGCTCCTCGCCCGACCGGTTGATGACGCGGTGCACGTTGGACACGTACTTGTCGTTGGTCCACTGCTCAAACAGGTTGCCCATGTTGACCACGTACGCGCCCTCGACGGGCGGGGCGGGATACCAGTCCTTGGCCTCGTCGTCCCAGACCTCGAGGCCCGGCACGTCGCCTTGCAGGAGCAGGGTTATGACGCCGAAGTCGCGGTGGGCGCCGATTCCTATGTGGTCATAAAGTTAGCATGCATTATCCCCCGTCGTGGTCAAGTCAGGTAACAAGGGGCGGGAAAGGGGGTTGGCAGCTGTGCTGTACTGCACGTACCTCGCTGCAGAGCGTGCGCGTCCTCGGGCTGGGGCGGGTAGTGCAGCATCTTGTAGAAGCACATGGGGTCGGTGCAGAACTCGTCAAAGTAGTTCGCGTCGTAGCCGAGGCTCATGGCCATGGCCCGCATCACCTCCTCGGTGAGCTTGACGATGCGGTTCAGGTAGTCCATGCAGGTCGCCCGGAACGGCTCCCCGAGCGCCTCGGGCCACACGTTGGGCCCCGCGGCGAACTTCTCCGCCTTGACCTGCGGGTGGTCCATGGGCAGGTCGCGGCTCACGTAGTAGCCCTCCTTGAGGTCCGGCCGCGTGTTGGCCTCGATCATTTGCCCGTGCATGACTTCATACCCGCGGTTGTATTTGTTCTATTGGAGGGGGGTGGAGGTTAGTTTGTCTCTTTGTCTCATCCTTAGGCAGGAGGTCTCACCTTGGACTTGTCGAGCTTCATCTTCTCTTCGGCGGGGAGAGCAAAGAACTCCTTGGAGACCTTGAACATCTCCTTTTGCAAGCTGAGAGGGATGTCGTGGTTGACAATCTGGAAGAAGCCCTGGGTCAGACAAGCCTCGCGGACCTGCTCGGCGACATGCTGCATCTTCTGCTTGTCGCCGGACAGGAAGCCGGAGAAGTCGATGACGGGAGGGCTCTTGTTGGAAGGCATTGTGAGGGATTTGGGTAGGTAGATTCAAATTGTCAAGGAAGTAGAATTGTTGAGAATGTGTCAAGGTGTTGATGAAGATGAAGATCTGATTGCTTCTAAAAAGTTCCGAGTTCCAGCTGCTGGTTACCCCTTTATATAGACTCTTGACAGCTCAATGTGTCTCTTGTTCTCTTTCCAGTTCCAGCCTCCTGTCAATGCCCTCCAGTTTGTCACCATATTTCCGAGTCCGCCACACGAGTACCACACATGAGAGCAGCAGTTGATGAACTGCGAGATTCAATCTGGCGCGTGAACCGAGGGGGTCGTCCGTCACGATGGACAGATGGACGTCCCTGCTCCCTGAACGGGATCATGCCGTCCCTTTCGTTGGAGCGGTTGCATGCATGGCTCTCCTTGGCCCGGGGACGCAATTGATCAAACAAACTCTCGTCTGAACGGCTCACCTGCTTCTTGCAGCCATATTCTGCGAGCCAGGCGTTAAAGGACCACATTCCCCCTCCAGAGCTGATCGGCAGCCTCGTTTGGGCTCGAGAGCGGATCTGCATAGCTTCCTCCTCAGGTCGGCCAGGGACTTATGACGACAACTAAGCAAGAGTATACTCGATCTACAGTAGTATTCTCCCCGTCCGCACCACCAAGAGTCTGGTTAAAGTTGATCGTTGTCAAACACACCGGTCACGGGGTCTGGCATAAGAGAGCGAAGATCTCGCCCCATTTGTACCCGACGTGAGTTATTAATTAATACCCAGATCTTCTGCTTACAATAATTGCCTCTTGTGAAACAGGCCAAGGTTAACGTTGCTGACTTTGCGAGCTGATCGACACGCAAGTGGACAAAACTAGACAAACTGAGGCTCAACCTGGAAGGGCTGAGGCAACCCATTGCCACCCGGCCCCCAAGGAGGTATCATCTTGGCAGTGCCGGTTTCTGCCGGTTGAATGCACGACAGATGTCGTCATGCAATTACGCTGTGGCGCTTACTCTTTGAAGCTCATGCGGTGAGATCCCCCATTCGACGTGAACCTTGCGATACAACTACCCCGCGATGTAACTGTGTGTGTGCTGCCATTTCTGCATAGGTGCCTTGTGCTGTAAGTTCCATGGCAGGTGATTCTTGCATCAAATTTCGTCAACGGATGCTCACTCACCTGGGTAGGTAGGTACCTACCAGGCAAACAACGCAAGAGTATTCCAGCTCAGTAATGGATGCACAGCCCCTGCTCCGGGACGTTGGCGAGTATGTACCTGCTTCGGAAAGCGGTGTCAAAGGGGAAGTGCGCCGGTTTCTTGCATAGGAAAACTGTAGCTTGCTGCTGTGCCTTTGAGAGCACGGTATGGTACCCGACTGTTACGCGGGGAGGATGCCAGTCTGGAGCTATGCATCGACCTGCATATTCTGATCTCAAAACGACTGATTGGGCGATCCTTTCTTCGCCACGATTGCCCATCTCAAGATCAAATCTTGTTTATTATGCATGCCAATGAGCGGCAACGGGCCGGAGGCTTTGGCGAGCTTGACATTCGTTGCTCACTTACAGGTATTCCAGTCACCAACCATGCCGTAGTGCAAGGTGTTTGGACAAGCTTTTCTTCCCCTGGCCATGGAGCTCCCGCAGGTACCATACAGCACAGGTAGTACTGCTAATTCGCCCGTCCCGTGCCGCACATGGCGTGCTTGGCTAGTGTACGAGCTAACTACTACCGTAACACAGAAATTCGTATCCATTTGCCTCTCGAGATGGGAAATACTGGGCAAGGATGCACATCTCTCCTTGATCTCCAGGACAAATGACGACAGGCCCCTCGGACACATATCGATTCCCGCGGGGTGACGCTTCAACTTCCAACGTGCATGAATCCTACTACCGCATTCGCTAAACATACACGTGTAGGTGACCGATCAATCTTTCAATCCAGTAATCCGAATGGCAGACACATGCTGATGATCATCGGCGACGAGCTTCGGCTTTCCCGCTCCGGGTAAGTAGGTTCCCCGCAAAGTCACGGTGAGATCTTGGATGGCATTTGCCAACAGCATGACACTCCCCAAACGCGAAATCTCGCTTTGGCATTTCACATCTCGCTTTCTCGTGGCTTCACAGGCATGTAGTAGTCAGGGGTTGCAGTGCATGAGCGGCCCCGCCATCCGGATCCTGAAGGAGCAGCATCCCAGTAAGAATACGCATGAATGTCGTACGCCGAGGCTTGTTGTTCGCCTGCTCGCGTCTGAAGTATCAAATAGCGATATCAGTCCAAAACGAGAAGCATACTGTTGATTCGCCCTTTAGTTTGAATTGAAGTCACCTGAAGGGACGATACAAGCTCAGCTATATGACGGATATCCCCTGCCAAGGACAAGACGACAGCAATTCGTAGCCGTACAGGGTTAAATGCAACAAAGAACCCGCATGTGGCAGCAATGCTAGTGATGAACGAAAACATGCCCCAGTTCGAGACATCAGAACCGAGGAGACGCATAGCTTGGGCATGCACATTCGCACTTCCCGATCTTTTAACTCGGACTTTCTCGACGCTGACTGCTCGCAATCGCTCGTTGCAATTACATACTCGCCGTCAAGCCGGGGGTGTGTCAGTTTCTTCTCTTCACGTGGAACCATCCATATTGCCTCATGTAAGCGCGAGTAAGAATCCAGGGGTCGACATACATATCAGTTCCAATTATAATTCTGCAACTTTAACGAGATACGTCCAGCGTTCGGTGGAGGGGCGCGGATGACATGAAAGAGCATGAACCAATCGTCGAGTTGAAAGAAGAAAGAAAAGCTACATCGGCTGGCAGGTTAGACTCAATATGAAGCATAGCGGAGGTAGGATGAAAGATGCCGTTGGACTTGGTGGTCCATCTACATGTACGCTGCGATGAGACAAAAGCGGAAGTTCCCAAAGTCGGATCTACAGCAGAGCCGAGCGGGCGTATTAAGGCAAAGAACGTCAAGCTCTTGAAACATCTGTGATCGGCGAGGAGATAACCAAGGACATGTCAATGGATCCTCAATATTTGCTGATAGGAGTTCAACGACCGGGTATCTGGTTGATACATAGAAGAAAGAGAGAAAGCCATTTATTAGTTAGCTATAATACTGGAAGCATCAACAGATAGACGTTTTGAACCCACACAACACTTGCTCTCCCTTTATTTTTGATTCTCTCTGCACTCCTATTCTTTTTACACTCCAAGCTTAGCCAACACAATGCACGTTGGAATCATTGGTTCAGGCATATCCGGCCTCTACACTGCTCTCCTGCTGCGCCGCGAGGGGCACCGGGTGACGGTGTTTGAGGCCAGCGACCGTGTAGGCGGCCGTATCTACACGCACCGCTTCACACCGCAGGCCAAGTCGGCCGACATCTACTTTGAGGCGGGCGCTATGCGCATCCCTCGCTCCTCCCTGCACTCCAAGGTCTACGATCTGATCCGCTACCTCAACACACACGGGGCGGCCGAGTCCAAGATCGAGCTCATCCCCTATATCCTCGACCACGAGAACAACAGGTCCTTCTTCGGGAACCAGAAGGGCGCGTTGCAGGATACCACCTGGGCAGCCAAAGCCAACCTGCCCGACGCGTACTGCAACAAGTCGCCGCAGCAGCTTCTTGGCAGCGTGGTGCTCCCGTGGCTGACGCTCCTGCGCAAGGACTTTGACACTGGCTTCGACCAGCTGCTCAAGTACGACGAGTTCTCCTTCCGCGCTTACCTGCGTCTTGTTGCCGGGTGGCCGCACGAGGTTGTCGAGTTCGTTGAGCTGTTTTGCTCCCAGACGAACCAGTATGACCTCAGCTTCACCGAGATCATCATGCAGAACCTGGATTTTGACACCAAGGAGGTGAGTTATCCCCTCTCAGCTTAGCATTCAAAGTTAAAGCCACTTATCTGACTCTGCCAACCTACACAGTGGGTAACCGTCCGAGATGGCATGTCGCGCATTACTCAATGCGCAGCGTCCCTCGTCGGCTCCAAAAACATCCGGCTCAACGCGCGGGTCGACCACATCGCGTACCTGCCCAATGGCCGGGTCGAGCTGTCAGCCCAAGGCCTTCACCAGCGCTGCACCGCGACATTTGACGCTATTGTCATCGCAACGCCCCCATCCGCCCTGCACAGCATAGTCGATCGGCCGCGCTGGTCCTTCATGAAGGAGCAGGGCATCCGGGGCGCGCATTACGAGCCTCTCTATAAAATGGGCCTGCACTTCCGGACGCGCTTCTGGGAGCGGTCGACCGTCAACCCGTGCTTCGGCGGGCAGAGCACCACGGACCTACGCTTCCGCTGGATCGTGTTCCCGTCCAACGACCTGGGGAGCAACGGCTCGGGCGTGCTGCTGCTCTACAGCTGGATGAGCGACGCCGCCAAGTGGAGCGGCCTGTCGCGCGCCGAGCGCATCAAGCTGTGCCTGCACGACCTGGGCAAGTTCTACGCCGACGAGCCCGAGGTCGACGTCTACGAGCAGTACATCGAGGCCTTTGATGTCCTGTGGACGGCCGAGTCGTGTGGCGGCGACGCCATGTTCCTGCCCGGGCAGTTCTCGCGCTTCTTTGACGTGCTCGGGCAGAGGGAGGGGAATATCCTGTTTGCGGGCGAGCACTTGTCGAGGCATCATACCTGGGTAAGTCTACATCACTCCGAGTCATTCTTTCTCCAAAGAAACACTCCACTGACTGGATGCATCGTCCTAGATCGCGGGTGCCGTGGATTCGTCCTTGCAAGCCGTCGCGGACCTTCTCGGCCGTCCTATCCAGGGCGAGCCTAGCAAAAAGGGCAAGGAGCCTACCTCTAGCAATCCCATCCCAGCTCTCGGCCGCGAGTTTTTGACGCTAGACGAAGAGCGCCGTGCGCAAAAGACAAACATCAGCTCGCGCCGGTTCAAGGCGTGTGTGATTCCTATGCACATGAACGTGCAGTATGTCGATGTCTTTTGAGTTTGGGGCGTCATGATATGGAAACCACCCTTTCTTTTGTTTAGTGCGTGGCTGTCTGTTTAGCGTTTCTTTTTGAATCATCCCAACGGTTATACTTTAAATTAGAATGATGCGCTACCGATTTTGGTCAGTTGCAACGTTTAGTCGCGTCATAGCCAAGTCTCTAGCTTATTTCAACCACTTGTTTACTTCCCTGAGCTACCGTTACTATTACTATTAGTGCATGCCGGAACAAACTCCACGGCTGCTGGGTGAATTCATGTGCAAAGCGAAAGGATTCCACAAAACATCGTGCAATAGAGTTCATCAAATTGTATAATAAGGGTTTTGATGTAGTACTTTTTGCATCGCGAACTCACTTCAAGGCAAATCGCATAACATGAACCTCGATGACTTTCATGTTGGAACTGGAGACTCCATTGTCCCACCATGCTAGACTCTCTAAATCATTTTCCCAGTGGGTGCGCCCGAACTCCCGAATTTTCATCAAGGGCGCCCTCGTCGCCTCCATGAAGGCGCAATCGGCAGAATCGTACTCCTCGACAAATTTACCTCGTAACCCAACGCCGCTCACCGTTGGAAACGCGCCTCTCGCTGCTGCAGATCATTGTTGTTACTCAACGTGTAATTACAGGTAGCACGATCAACACAAACCTGCATGCCCGTGTAACAGCTGCGATGAGGTGATCTGACAAAGCGCGGGGTATACAAGGCCTGGAGGTTGGCCCAATACCACCTCGGGGGTTTAATACGTCACGGATACAACTGTCCGGTCCTGATGCACAACATGCCGACGTGACGGCGGGTATCCAGACTCGGGCAAGATGTCGAAATGCACATGCACCGCGCCTCCTATGTCACAAGATTTGGGCGATGCAGATAAAGTTGGAAATGGACGGCGGGTTGCCCACTGCCCTGCTTCCGCGGCCCCGAGTGCACAGTACGAATGCCTAGCCGACCCGTTCCGCATGGAGGATTCGAATCCTTGACCGGGTGGCCATTCACTGGCCGTACCCCGAGTGTGGCGGCATCGGGCCGAGCATCGAGTGCTGTCCTGCAGTGAACTTGCCCGAGCATGCATGTTGGCTGCATGTTGTTGAGAGATGCAGGATTGGGTGCAAAGATCGCCAGTCTATCACCCTGCGAGAACGAGGAGGAGCTGCCTTGGTTGAGGATGGAAAGACAAACTGAAGGACCTTGGTAGTTCCAATGGGGGACTCGGATTCCGTTCTCACGCAAATTAGCAAGAACATTTCACCATCAGAACCTTCCCAGCACAAAACTAACTCTACCTTACCTTCTCTTAGCCAGCTCAGACTGCACAGGGTCCAGCTTGCCCTTTGTATCTCCAAGCTTGCTGCCGTATCTCTCAGATGCAGAATTGATTCTTTGTCGTGAACCTTTCAACTCGACGAGACAAGATGTCATCAACAACAACCTTTGAGCAGCTCGTTAGATTCACCACGGACGCAGGCAAGTGATTAGCACCCAGTTTTCACGCCGGCTCCAGCATCATCCAACTTCGACTCACCTCGCACCAGGTTTCACCTGCTGTACAACACCCAGAATGGCTCAAAGCTGACAATACCCACAGCCGGTCTCGAGCGGACACTCAGGCTCTTTCAATCAATCGCGCAGATCCTCTCGTCGTTCCCATTCGCATTGGGCGTGCTTGTCCACATCCTAAACACAAGCACGTCGAAACTGCACGCAGCAGCGGCAACGCAGTTCGTACTGCAAGGAATCCACCAGCGGCTCAACTTTGCGCGACGCTTCTTCCGCGTCTTTCGCTGCCTCGAGTCGTTCAATGCGGCCCACAAGCTGCAGCATGGCGTGAGCGTCCCCCCCTCCCCCTCCTCCAAAGACAGCCTGAATGGTCTCGAGGCGGCGGCGGCGCGGTGGCTGGATGTCTTGGCCCCCACGTTCAACGGCATGTATCTCCTGCTCGACGCATCGACCCTTGTCGATGCCCTGCAGGTCGAGGGCCTGCGGCTGTGGACGCCCGAGTGGGAGCGCACCATGTTTGTCGAGGGGCAGCGCTTTTGGCTGTTTGCGCTGGTCTGTGGGCTGCTTTCGAGCCTGCTGAAGATGCGCGCTGTTGTGGTGGTTGAGAGAAGCAGGCGCGTTGTTGTTCCGAAAGGTGAATGTGAGAAGAAGAGCACTAGCGTTCAGGTAACGGCGGAAAACCAGACCAAAAGGCTGTTGGTGCTGGGCAGGAAGGCCGTGGCCAATGCGCTGGATATTGTCGTGCCTGCCGTCATTGTTGGTTGGGTCGATGTCAGCCCTGGGGTTGTCGGGCTGGCCATGTTTGTAACCACGAGCCTGACGGGTCAGGAAGTTTGGGAGCGCTGTGGTGGTGAAAACGAGAAGGCTTCAGCGACAGACAAGACGTGAAAAACTGGAACAGTTGCACGCGACTTGTAGGGAGATTTATCCTGGTTACGGGACACCAAGCGCTGAAACTCCCGACCAGCACGCTCCGCACACACGCGACGTCGCTGCCCGTGAGTGCCAAGAGGCTCCAGGCAGAATCCAGCCAAGCTCGCTTCGATCTTCTCCTATCCCCAGCTCCCAACTGGGTTAGCAGGGACCCACCTCGTATCGATCGTGACAAACGCGCCACGCTGATAGGCTGGGCGTGCATGAACGAATTCCAGAAACCCGAGACCCCTATCCAGGATACTGCCTGCTGCTGAAACTGGTGGCCCAGGCCTGGCCAGGCGTGCCAGGCCCCAGACTTCGATTCCCGGTTCCATCCATCCATGTGGATTTTTCCCCGACCGTGACGGAAACCGTGATTGACCACGACCACCACGACCTCGCGGCCAGCGATTTATGTCTTGACCCCATCTGCGCCCTCACATGCAGCGACCATGTATCGCGCATGGCAGAGATACGCGGCCCTCGCAGCCCTCATCGTGCTCATCACCATCGCCCTCCTGCGCGAGCGCATCTCCCAGACCTACGACCAGTCGTCGCCGGCATGGCTGCACCGCGACCCTCAGGCTCCCCTAAAGCCCGGCCAGAAAACAGCTTCAGGCTCAGGCTCAGGTAGCAGCGACACCACGGGTCTCGACAGCGCCAACACCGATGCCCACCCCATCGACACCCTCATCCGCGAGGCCCGCTTCTCGTTCAAGCAGCTGCTCGGCAAGCAGTCCGTGTCTATCGAGCAGGCCGCCGCCCGGTACCGCGAGCGACGCGGCCGCCACCCGCCGCCCGGCTTCGACGCCTGGTTCGCTGCAGCCCAGAAGAACAAGGCCATCGTGGTCGAGGAGTTCTTCGACCGCATCCATCATGACATCAACCCGCTGTGGGGGCTCGACCCGGCCGTCATGCGCAAGCAGACCCACGGCCAGAAGGAGGTGATCCGCGTGCGCAAGGGCCGCGTCACCTTCGACGGCGACCGCCGCGACAAGCTGTCCTTCCGCCAGCGCTTCCACGAGTGGATGTTCCCCGACGACCGCCGCCCGCCCAAGATCCAGCTGTGGGCCGAGCTGGTGGAAGAGGCCCTCCCGCACATCCCCGACCTCGACATGGCCATGAACACCATGGACGAGACCCGCGTGCTCGTGCCGTGGGAGAACATCACCGCCCTCATGGCCACCGAGGCCAAGACACGCACCCTGATCGACCCGTCCCGCGCCATCTCCACCTACAGCGGCTTCGCCGACGTCGACGCCAAGAACGAGCCCTACGAGATCAACTGGATCCGCGGCGAGGCCGGCAAGTACTGGGACCACATGCGCGTCGCGTGCCCGACCGACAGCCCGTCCCGCAATGTCACCTCGCTCGAGAAGTTCGACCTGCCGCTCGACTACCCGTCGGCGCCCGAGCCGGCCTTCACGTACCACGGCTACGTGCGCAACTTCAGCATGTCGCAAGACGCGTGCACGCAGCCGCACATCCGCGACATCCACGGCACCTTCGTCGAGAGCGTGTCCATGGCGACGACGCACGAGTTCCTGCCCATGTTCGCCGAGACCAAGCTGATGCCCAACAACGAGATGCTCATCCCGGCGGCCGCCTACCTGTCGTCCGACACCATGTACAGCGGCGGGCACAAGCACGGTGGCCCGTGGGCGACCAAGAAGGACGCGCTCGTCTGGCGCGGCGTCGCCTCGGGCGGTCGTAACAAGATCGACAACTGGACGCATTTCCAGCGCCACCGGTTCGTGCAGATGATGAACGGCACGACCGTGTCGGCCGTCGAGCGCGGCGAGGCCGCCCGCGCACCGACGTTCGCCCTGGCGCCCGTGGAAGTGTACAACCTCACGGCGCAGCGCAACGGCCAGCTGGGCAGCTGGGTGTCGACGTTTGCCGACGTGGGCATGACGCACCTGCTGTGCACGCCCGAGCTCAAAGGGCCCGACGGCAAGAAGATCAAGACGTGCGACTACACGTCGCCCTTCATGGCGCTGGCCGGCAACGTGCCCATGGAGGAGCAGTACTCGTACAAGTACCTGCCCGACGTGGACGGCAACTCCTTCAGCGGCCGCTACCGCGGCTTCCTGCGCTCCACCAGCATGACGCTCAAGTCCACCATCTACGCCGAGTGGCACGACTCGCGTCTGTTCCCCTGGGTGCACTTTGCCCCCTTTGACAACTCCTTCATGGACATTTACGCCGTCATGGACTACTTCCTTAACGGCCACGACGCCGAGGCCGCCCGCATCGCCGAGGAGAGCAGACTGTGGGCCGAGTCGGTCATCCGCCGGGAGGACATGATGCTGTACACGTGGCGCCTGCTGCTCGAGTACGCGCGCGTCGTGGACGATCGCCGCGAGGCGCTGGCGTTTGTCGACGATTTGCGGGACTGAGTGATCATGTGAGATGGGAGGACGGTTTCTCGGTTTCGATATTCTTTTGAAGAGCTTGCGGAGGATACCATGCGTTTGGGATGGATATAATCGCCGGGGTATTGCGTTCAGTATTCGCGTGTGTGTTAATCTATCTTTAGTTTTTGGGTCTAAGCACAGCAGTAATGACGACTTGACGGGGAGGTGGGGGGGAGAAGCGGAGGTGGAGGCGGGCGCGCTAATGGTGTATGATCACAGACTTGTAAATAGAGGGAGGAGTTTAAAAAAATTGGGTTGTCGGGTAGCTTGACGTTGGCATTAGAGTTTCAATACAAGACTGCGTGCATGTGAGGTTGTGTCCGGCCTGGAGCTGTGATCCGTGAGTGTGCATAAAGTTAGCCCATTGTGGTGGGTGTTGAGCTCTTGAATTGCTTTCGCCACGCCGTCCTCGAGAGATGGTATAATAGCCTGCCTGGATACCTATGAGTTTGGATAAACGCTCGAGGATCATGACTTCGAGCCATCGTGTTTGTTGGGATTAAATAAACCCGAGAGATTCGCACATTCCCAGTCAGCTGCAAGCGAACTTTCGTTAGATCGATGAACATTATCAGTCCATCACTTTATCTGTGCATATCCAACAGGATCAATATTTATATTTATCATGAAACTAACGCCAATAACCGTTCTTAAGATGGGTAGCTGATATTCGTTCGGCATCGACCTTGATACGATCTGCTGACTTTTTCCATTATGTCTCAAGGTGTCAAAGAGTGCCATGTCTTGCCATATTCAGCTTTGCCACCAAGCAACTCTCAAACGACGGGACAATTAGAGCCTAGGGGGTAAAGCCCTTTTGCCGCCAGAGTTGAAAGAGTGCTAACAGACGCAGAAATGCTTAACGCTCGCAGTTCGTAGGACAGGCAAGATAAAGTTCGGCGGCCGTCATCGCTCTTTCCAAACTCACGGCGAACAGGCTTTTGCTCTTGCCTACCCGGGTTGAAGGAGACCCGAGACTCTTTTCAGCACACCAGCGTTGCAACGAATCATCTGCTACCTTACCAAAGAGGAAAAACCCGTTTGCTGTCAGAATCGAAAAAGGCGCTGACAGACGCAAAAATGCTGACAGCCCGCGGGTTGCCAGAGTGGCAACCTAAAGTTTGGCGGCTGTCATCGCTCTTTCCACACTAACGGGAAACGGGGATTTCCACCTAGGCAAACTGCAGACGTCCAACGTATTGAATTGATGATAAGCTGTGCCGTGGTATCGTCCTTGACGACAAATATAAGCAGCTCAGGTACTGTACGGGACTTTCTTTTCCTACTCGGGGCCACAACGCGAAGTCGATGCTTCTGTTGGCTCTTAGTAGAGATACGGCACGCATGGACCGAATGATTCAAGTCCGAGAATCTCGGTATCTGGTTTAAACAGGCTTCCCAGCGCCGAAAAGGAAAAAGAACCGTCAAAATTGTCACAGGCGGGAAGGGCAGCCTGGACCCGCCCGTTTCGCTGGTTCGGCGATGCTGTCTGATTTGGACAATATCGATTCGTTGGTAGTATTTGGATCCAGCTGTTGGAACTTGGAGAATGATAATTAAAGTTTGTTGTTCAGTGCAGCTCGTCATCCAGTCGATCCAACCAGACTCCGAATCGGCCGTTCTCGAGATGCCGCTAGCCGATCTTCTGTTTGCTGAAGTCTCGAAAATGGAAGAGTAGGAGAGGTATCCGACGTCGAGGCCATATGCACTGTGTGCAAGCTTGGGCTCCCTAAACTATTAAGAAATGCATTCTTTGCATATTTTTTCTCCCTTTTTGACACATGCATTGTCTGCATCTCGACTTCCTTTTTAATCTCTTTGAAGTTTGAACGAGCGCGACATGGACCACCGTGAATCTTGATTAGCAATCACTCTGCTTAGCAATCAAGACTGAGGGCCCTTCCCTTCCAGCAACGGAGTGGATTAGTTGCTGCCTCGGCAGAGTGTGGGGACGTAGGCCTTGCTATTGTCCAATGGCCAGACCGCGGCAGCGGAGGGACTATGGAGACCAACGTCACCACCGTGGATGGATTCAACCGTTTCCTGCAAAAGACCCCTGCTTGGGCCTCATCAATCCATAATTCCACGGCGACTTTTGGAAACACCGTCGGCCCACCATGCGGCTCGATTGTAACCCGCAGGCCGTTGTCCACCATCGACCTGTCGATCTTCTGGAAGAAACTACAAAACATATAAACCCACGTACTCGCCAGGCGCTTGACGACGACCTCCAATCCATCCATTCATCAGATATCGTCACCAGCCAAGCAATCACGCGATTTCCACAACCGTCAACCCCACTACCCCGCCATAAACCCACGAACTGAACCTTGATCGAAATCCACCACCACCCAAACACATCACCACCTCAAAAGCCGCCACAATGTCCACCAACAAGGCCCTCATCTTCAAAAAGGTGCCCTCCGGCTTCCCCGTCGCCGGCGAGCACCTCGTGGTCGAGGACCGCGGCTTCGATGCCTCGGCCGCCCCTCCCCCCGGCGGCGTGACGCTCTCGATCCTCTCGTCCTCGTTCGACCCCTACCTGCGCGGACGCATGCGCGCGCCCGAGGTCAAGTCCTACAGCCCGCCCTTTGCGCTCAACGAGCCGATCACCGCCGCGGCCGTGGCGCGCGTCCTCAAGTCCGACTCGCCCGACTACTCCCCCGGCGAGCTGGTGGTCGCACACTTGCCTGTCGCTGAGTACGCGGCACTGCCCAAGGAGGCGCTGGCCACAATCCAGGCCAAGATCAGCAACCCGTACGGCTTCAAGGACCTGGATGTGTACCTCGGCCCGCTCGGCATGCCCGGCCTGACGGGCTACTCGTCGCTGCTGGAGATCGGCAAGCCCAAGGCCGGCGAGACCATCTTTGTCAGCAGCGCCGCGGGCGCCGTCGGCCAGATGGTCGGCCAGATCGCCAAGCGCTTGGGGCTCACGGTCATCGGCAGCGTCGGCAGCGACGACAAGCTGGACTTCATCATCAAGGAGCTCGGCTTCGACGGCGGGTTCAACTACAAGACTGAGAAGCCCGCCGATGCGCTCAAGCGCCTCGCGCCCAATGGAATCGATATCTACTACGAGAATGTCGGCGGCGAGCAGCTGGAGGCGGCGCTCGACGCGCTGAACAACTTTGGTCGTGTTGTTGGCTGCGGCATGGTGAGTTGTTTTGTTCCCCCATTGCATACAGGTAACAGGTAGAGTTTGCTAACGGATGGAAACACAGATCTCGGGCTACAACACCGCTCCCCAGGACCGCTACCCCATCCGGAACCTGATGCACCTGGTCGCCAAGCGCCTGACGCTCCGCGGCTTCATCGTCAGCGACCCCGACATGGGCCCCAAGTACGCCAGGGAGCACCAGGAGAAGGTGGCGGCGTGGCTGGCGGACGGCAGCTTCAAGGTCAAGCTGTCGGTCACCGAGGGCATTGACAATGCGGCCGAGGGGCTCGTCGGCATCTTCCAGGGCAAGAACTTTGGCAAGGCCGTGCTCAAGATCAAGGACGCGTAGAGACGGTCATCGGTATGTGTTAATCAGTACGGATGTAGGATAGCGATGGGGTTGGTTTATGGGAAATGAATGAACATTGATGACTGCCTACACTTTGATGACCCTGACTTTGAGGAGAGCCAGTTCGTTATTTGTCGTCGTCGTTTTTGATTATCGCCATGTCGTGGGACGTCAATCCGTCGGACTTACACGGTACCAGGTACCTGGTAGGTTAGCTTGAGATGTCGTTAAAACGAGTCCAATCACCGGCACGGCGTGTGACGACGCTAATGTGATCTTCGACGGCACTACGCTCAATGCATGCAGGAACGCGGCCTATGAGTTGTACGGGCCCTGACGATCTGATCCTCTATCTGGCTGGTTGTGCTGTAAGTTTGAAATAGAACGCCTACGTACATACCGTACCTAGGTAAGTAGCAGGAATATGAAACGAACGGATAATTACTGGTGACTGCTACTGCGCCGCCATTGCATTGAACCTCTCGGCGACGGTGTGAAGGTGCAGTATGGGGACGAACATTCCATTAGCGTTGACTTGGAACCTCTGCAAAGCTTTGGGGGTACCTGACTGTGACGTTGGCAAGAGACAACTCGCGGCAGGTGCTACGCAGATTTTGCTCTTCCCGTCTCCATGAACGCAAATCGTTCCCAACGCACCTTCCATCACTTTTTGTCCGTCACCTTCCATCGATGGCCCCGCCTCTCGAGTATCCAGGCACCCACCTGCCTTTCATCGAAGGAAATCTTTGCGCCTTGCGCACGACTGGACTTCTTGTCTGCTCCCTCCAATTATCCTGCTCGCTGCCGAATATTGTCCCCACTTGCTCAATCCCGACCACACGCAATTAGTGATTGTGATTGCTCGTCCACCACGTCAGACAACGCACTCGACGCACATCCCTCTCCAACTTCTACCAGACGGCATTCCTGCGACCAGTCAACCAGGAGCATGCGCAAATCTCAAGCACTGAACACTGTAGCCGGTCCCGGGAAAGAGCCATAACCATGATCTATTCTTTTCTCATCATGCAATACCGATTTGCGCAACAAAGCCGCGCCGGCAACCATGCAGCGAAAATCCCAAACTCCCACACTCTAATTACGGCCGTAACCATGAACGCCGGAGCAATGGACCATTCCCTATACGTACAACATGCCTACAGCCGTCAGTGCCAGAGCAGACACTGCCCACGATACACCCCGGTCCAGCGAGGCCACACTGCGACGCGCCTTGGCATGGACGTTCCGTCTCTTGACTCCGTTCCACTTGTAGTCATCGCTACTGCCCTGGCCGGGCGAGCTATTGCTGTCGTTGTACGTTTCATTCGTTGTTGAGGGTATCTTGAGGCCAATCGTCTCGGCGTTGAAGTTGATCTGCTCTATGTTAGTAACCACGCGCAATCATCACAGCATCACCATAACCAAAAATCACTCACCACTCCCGACTCTGGGCACTCGTCTGTAATCGCCGCCCCAGTTGCGGTCTGGTTCCCCATCGAAATCGACACGGTTCCACGCTGATTGCCGAGCTCCTCAAACGACACCTGGAAGAACTGCGGCGCGCCCTGGGCGACCTGGACCGTGTAGGTCGCATCACCCAGTGCCACTGTCAGAGACGTGTTCCACGCCGAGACCGCAACGATATTAATAACATCGCGGACACCATCCTTGGCCGAATCGCTGCCCGACTGGCCCCACTTGGTGCCGCCGTCACTGCAGTTGGGGAGATCAATGGGCGTGGTGCGATACCAAGCCGAGACAGCGCCCTCACCCATCGACTCCGGCAGCGTGATGTTCTTGGTCCCCGCCTTGTACGCGGCGATGAAGTAGGGCAGGATCGCGCGGAAACCAGCGTGCGACAGCCCGTCCACGTACGGTTTGGCGCTCGCCAGAATCTGGGCCTCGACATTGTTGCCGATGTGGTGGCTTTCACCAAAGTCGTTCCATGACACAATCTCGACGAGATCAGGCATCACGTCGAGGACCTGCTGCCACCGATCGTACCACAAGCTGTCACTGGACGAGTACCAGTTTTTGCCGAGCTGGGGGAGTTCTGCAATGCGGGCATGTTTGATTAGCCATTGCGCCACAAACCGCGACGAACAAGGGGGTGCAGATGTGCGTGTGGGAGACATCAATTCTTACTAGTGTAAAAGTATGGACTAACGCCCATCATGTACGCCTTGCCGTTGTACGTCTTGACGTTGAACTTGTTTGCTTGGGACGCCTGCTTCAGGACCTTGGTGTACCTGACGTCGCTGTCCGTTGTCTTGTTTGTCTGGCCGGCGGTTGGCCACGCGTCGAACGAGACTGGAGAAGGATCATGGTCAGCAAACATTCGCGCTTCAACTCCGGGCCGTTTTGGGAACACGAATTGACTGTTACTCACAGGCGCCATCGATCTCGTCCAGATGCGGGTACAGGCCATCTGCTCCCAGACTCGACCAGTCCGGCACCAAAAAGATATCCCCGTCCACCTGACTCCTGGCCTGGCTCCACTGGTCTGTGAAGGAGACGCCCTCGAATGTGCTAACCAGCGGCTTCCCGTCGACTTTGAACTGTGCTGGCTCGTCCTTGAAGGTGTTTGTCAGGTCGGCGATGGTCTTGGGGCTCCAGCTCCCGCCCGTTGCTTGGAAGTCGAAGGACAGGAAGAGCGTGAAGTTGTCGACCTTGGCGGCTGCGTCGTACGCATGACGGAGCGAGTTGAGGGTAAAGCTGTCGGACGGCCCGATATTGAGCGCGAAACCATCAATGGCGGCGGCACTGGCGTTGCCGATGTCGTATCCCCATTGCTCTGCACTCTGCATATAGGTGAGGCCCACCTACGGTCCACCAAGTTAGCTACCGCACGCACAATTGACGATTTTGAGCGAGATCTGTTGCCGAGAACACTCACCATATAGTGGGCAAAAACCGCCCGCGGGATCACCATCTTGCTTCACCTGGGCCGAGCTTCTCCTAACCTCACTTGCACTGGACTGGAGGGGTCGACGGGGACTTCGAAGAGCATCTCAACCTCTCAGCAAGCACCGCGAGGACAAGCAGGTCGTTGGAACATGAGCCAGTACTTATCTCCCAGGTCCGGGCCGTTCACGCTCTGAACTAGACCGGCGGACCCATTTTCTACAACCTTGCTATCTCTCCTCCGCTGTGACATTGGCACGCGCAGGGGAGGGACGGGACAAGGGGCAGGGGTGGGGAGCAGAAAGCCTGGAGCCCGCGAACGCCCATGTCCCCCCCTGTTACCCAAAACAGACGGCGGGCTGACATCGATATTTCCCTACCCTGGATAGATAACTGACCGCCTTACGCCTCAATCATGAACTCCAGGTTCTCGATGTTTTCTCTGGCTTGGCCAGCGGGTCAAGGTGCAGGAGCCAAGCTTTTGTGTATCTCTCGCGCGGATTAGGTCAGCCCTACCCCGTTCCTCCCTCTTCGTTCACGGTTTTACCGTAGCAGCTTGCTCACTCTATTTGAGTCGTGATTTGAGCGCGGTAGTTCTCACATGTTTTGAGCACACGTCAGCAATTGGGGTCCGACGGACCCTTAATCTACATCTGCCAACAGGTACTATCGCCGGGCCGCTGGGAGCGACTGTCTCCTGAGAACGCCATTGCTAACTCCCTCTTCGAGCTACGAATGCGACGCAATGGTTTAGGCGCAATGCACCGTCCATCGCGGCGTGCATGGCCAAGCTATACATGCACCCAAAGCGGTCTGGGTTGGCGATCATCTCCTCTTTTTTGTTTCAAACAGCCGCCCGGGAGCATGCACGTGTATGGACAGACGGCAATGAAACGAAACTTGCAGATATCGATTGCGCGTCCAAGACTTCCATATTGGAAACTAAGCTCCGAATGCATGCAGCCTAGCCCACTCAAGTCAACTACCGATCGCGGTTCCCTGTCTGTCGAGAAGCCCTAGCCCGGTTCTCTCGCAAAGGGAACAGTCCGAGCATTCGTGGCCCAAAAATTCGTCTCGGAAGCTCAGCTGTGAAGCTTCCAGCCCAGCCCGCTGGGACGATCATTCCATGACTCCACTCTTTTTAAATGACCATCCTCCACAAAAAAAACACTCAATTGGCTTGGTTTCCTCAACGATTTTTCACTCCTGGTTACCTGGTACCTGCCTCCCACGACCTGTCAAGCTTCGCTCTCGCGTCGGACTCGAGGCACATTTCAGCTTACTGCAAAAGCACTTGATTTAGACCAATATCGTCCACGCCGCAGTCTGGAAAGAACAGATAGCAGCCGAGATGCAGGTGGTGGTGCATTCAATGCAACCCTGGAAGGAAGACGGACAGGTACCCGCTGCGCGTGAGGGGTTTGCTCGTCCGTCCAGCAGCCAGTTACCTGCCCCTTTTGAGCCAACAAACTAGCGAGTGGAGTTCACCAACCCAATCCGGTCTCTTTACGTGTTAGCTCGCCTTCGGCTATCGCTTCCTTCTTGGCGCGAGTGGGTGCTGGTCTGCCTTCCCATGCAATGTCACACCCTCTCCCCTCTCTGATGGACAGCCTCCGGAGTGGCACGTTCCTGGCACCTGCATGTCGACCACAAATCGGTTTAGGTGTCCTCTTGCCAGTGGGTAGACGGATGGTGCGTTGAATCGGGGTTTGGAGGGTTGCCTGCGACAGTCATGATTTGTTTGAATCAGGTGTCCCGTACATACGGGATAGCTTGGCATAAAATTGAAGATTGTGTACAAAAGCTAACTCCAGGTATACACAGGCTAACTACCACGTGTGCAGATCCGACCTCCTTGTGGCCCGTCTTTCATGTCATGACTAACAGCCACCAAACCCGACAATCGCTAATAATACCAAACATGTCATGAACTTGATACCTCTCGACACTCATCCATAGCCAGTATTTATGCCTCTTCGTCCGAGCTCGCCGGCTCCTTGTAACGCGCATCAACCCAATCCAGGAGTTTCTTCACCGATTCGCTGTTCCTGGCGCGCCGATTCTTCCGGATCTCAATGTCCTCCACCGGCACCCGCCCGATAGTAATCGGTGGGCGCGGTCCGTCTGCTGTTGATGTCGATGGCAAGGTTTGCAGCTCTCGTGCATCGAAGGTCTTCTCCCTGAGTGTCTTCAGCTCAGACCGGAGAGCCTTGAGCTCCGCCTTGGCATCGGCGGGCGTGGCTGGTAAGCCGGCTTGGCTGGTGGCTTCGTAAATGGCGTCTTCCGTGGCGGCTTGGGCGGCGGCTTTGCTCATCTCCATGATTTCAGCCATCAGCTCCAACTCGCCTTCAGCCCCTGCTCTTGCGTCCGCCGCGGCTTGCTGTGTTTCCTTGGCCGCTTCTATTTCGTCTCGAGCCTGCTGGACCTCGGTCAATAGGGTGTCCCGCTCCTTCTGAAGTCCATCAACGACGGTTTGCAGATCCTCCAGCTCCGTGTTCTTGTTTGCAATTTGGTCTTCGAGCTGCAGGGTATCCCGCTCCTTCTGAACTTGAAGTCCATCAACGATGTTTTGCAGATCCTCCAGCTCCGTGTTCTTGCTTGCAATTTGGAGTTCGAGCTGCTCATTCAAGAAGTTCCCAGCAGACCCGTCCATCCGCTGCAGAAACTCGGCTGCGGTTTTGATCTTCTGTCTGGAGTCGGGCGGCACCGATGTTGGGCCGGCTTCAAATGGTGGATCGAGGCCTTTGGGCCCGGCTTTTCTGATTCCCGGTTCGTCTTCGTCCGACTCGCTGAAATCCGGCTCGAACTCCCAGCGTTTCTCCTCTTCCTCCTCTGCCTCTTGATCCTCATCTTCCCCTGCTGCCTCTTGGTCCTCCTCTTCCTCCTGTTGATCGTAATCATCTTCCCCGACCAGTACCTCCGCCTCAAACTGTCCCTCATTGTCATGCACATAGACGAAGTCTCCTAAAATCGACGAGGTGAGATCCTCGTTTTCCCAATGACGCGCCTCCCTCCCGCGTGGCGGTTTTAAAAACCTCGACGTTGATGCGATCTCCTGGTCCTGCTCCGCTCCATCCTGGGGCGCCATCAACTCGATGTAGTCGGGGCCCGGTATAGCCCACCGAACGTAACAAAAACGCGGGTCTTTGTGATCAAAAAGGCTGTTGCGGTCCTCGCGATATCTTCTCATCCTTTTTGTGGCTGTGGGTAAGACAGTGCCGATGAGGAAATTCACATCCTTTCCCTGATCAAAGATTTCCTTTTTCCTCACAGTCTCAGAGTCGAACATGCTTCCATGAATGCCGTTTGATGTTTCGAAATGCATGAGGAGGTCGATCAACTCATTCGTGTAGGGGCATACACCCGACTTCCAGCTCTTGTCCAGCCAGTCTTCCAGGTACGGTTGATCATGGTCAATGTCGATGGTGTTTTCCTTCCGATATTTGTAGTGGTCTCTGTATGTCACCATCATGCGCAGGATCCGGCCCAAACAGTAGACATCCTCCCGGTGGTCGGGCGGCTGAGGGGCACTGCGCGACGCGAGAAGTTGCGAGTTGACAAAGCCGCCGGGGGCGATCCACTGCTCTGCGTCTCCCTCACGGCCTGCGTTCTGCCAGTTGGTCAGAACGACGCGAGGGAACACATCGCCCAAGTCATCATCGGTAGATGGGTCACCCTCTTTTAGCAGCGGAAAGTCCAGCAGAGTGTTGCTGGCGAGGATGTCGCGGTGCACGATCTTCTTATAGCCCTTCCCCGGGCGTCTGTTTCCCTTCTGCAGATCCTCGCGCGTCAGGCCGGCGGCGAGGAAGATGATGGCGCGCGTGAGCTGCTCCATGACGTGCCAGATGAAGGGCTCCGGGACCGAGCCCTCGCACTCGGCGTAGCGCTTGATCAGGTTCCACAGCGACCCGCCGCAGTACGCCTTGTAGAACATGACGCGACACTCGCCAGGGATCGTCTGGAAGGCGTGCAGCTCGGGGAAGCAGGGCTCGTCGGGCAGGAGCACCTGCGTCTGCCTGTCCTGCAGCCGCGTGAAGCGGAGCTCGGGCGGGATCGGCGAGACGTATTCGAACATCTTGGGGTCCTCGACTTTTGCTGCGCTCCTGGTGGTGATGAACTCGCCCTCCCAGGTCTCCAGCAGGAATGCGCCCTCCCCGGTCTCCAGCAGGAATGCGCGCATTCGCGGCTCCTCCAGGATTGCGCGGATGGTCAGCTTTTGATGCGCCTGCAGCCATTTTCCGCGGGCCGAGTCTGGGGAGGCGGACGCGGGTCTCGCTGGACGTGGGAACTCGCTGCCTGGTCCGAGGGTGGCCCAGTCTCCCGGGTTCGCGGCCGGGGGGCCTTCGGTTGCCATGGCTGTGGTGGATCAATGATGTCGTGATTGAAGTCGGAAACTTGGGACACGCAGCACGGGGGATGTGCTGACGGACGAGACGGGATACTGGGTGGGTTATGAGCACGAAGAGCAGAGTCCACGGCTGCTGGTGCTTCACATGAAATTTACCCCCTTTTGGTCAATACGGTATGGCAGGAGGGTAATGCACAGCTCCCAACTGCTGATTTATTGACAAGTGGAACCGGGACCGTGAGCGGGGATTCAAGCAGCATTGGAGGTTTTGATGGGTGCTGCAGTACCAACTTTGTTTGTTTGTGCCAGACAGCCTTAAGAAGCGCCTAGGGTTTCCTCTTTTTTTTTCTCATTCGAGAGAGATGGAGTATAATTGCCTTTATCACCGTTTCCGGTATTTGGTTGACAGGGGCCAGCACAAAGCGCGGTTTGGACGCATTCGCCTAATGACAACAAATGGAACAAAGCACGACTCCAGGTTCATGGAAGGTCAAGCTGGCGGTTGTATAACAAAGGGCGACAAAGATGGCTGAAGCCGTTAATACTACTACGGTTGAAGAAATGGGGATTGTCGAACTTGAGTGTCAGGATTGATTCAGACGGAGAGAAGTTATTTGCTCACCCCAGGGCATTCGAGACTTCTGTTTTGCTTTGCACAGCGAGCCATGTCTTGTTGATCAAGCGGTTGCCAGAACGTTTGTTTGATTGCTTGCTTAGGTACCTACCTATGCATGGACAGAATGCAAAGAGATGGTCTGTTGGGGGTACAGAAGCCTTCACTCACATGCATGTACCGTCGTTGATATGCTTCTGTCTGGCAGTTAGGTCTAGGTACCTAAACTAGACATCTTCTAATATATTCTATTCTTACACTGTCCATTTCAGGGTCCAGTTTCGATTGGGCATCAACCAAATCTTGAGCATCTATCATCGGTGATTATTTGTCTTTTGTCCTTATACTCACGAACAAATCTATTAAACTCTCGGTGTATGTACTAGATACCTACCTGCCTGATAGGTTCTAGACTAGATGTACCAGGTACCTAAGGTATTGAGAATGCCACTAGGTTTCTTCCAGCACGTGCTCAGTAGCAGCAACCAACCCAGGTCTAAACCGTGTAATTCATTTTGACCAGGAAGTCTTGGCCCTTACTCCCGGCGTGTCTGTCATGGCGACACAGCCGTCCGGACTTCGGGATGGCCGCGCCGGCCTCCCCCACGCGGGCTCCGGGGATGTTCCGGACACCGACCTACCTCCCTGGCGGGCCTGGCACATTGACGCAATCAGATAATTCAAGTTTGGCACTGCATGCACCGCACCCTCGAGATACGCATCCCGTGTGTAAACGACCTCCAAACGAAAATGGCGGCAGAACAGTACTACATCAAGGATGCCATTCTCAAGTCGGCTATTCACCATGAATCGTTTGAGAAGCTCTGGGAAACCAAGTGGAAAGCGCCTGTAGGTTTCGACCCACAGGAATCATCTCCATGTTCTATATGGGGTTCACCAGACGAGACAACTGACGCGTCGAGCACCATGTGCAGTGTTCGCTGGGGATCTACCCCTTCATGTTTGGGAGCATCAAGGACTTTGAGCCTGTCGCGCAGGCCATTATCAAGGTAGGTACATTGCATCACATCGCACAATGAAATCCGAACACCTTTACCCACTGCAGACAGACTTACTATTTGGTTGTCCAACAGAAAGGGCTGAAGGAACCCTACAACTGGGATGAATACGCCGAGATGTTCTTCCCCAAAGCCGAAGAGCTGTCCCGCATCGCCGAGCAGGCCGAGCAAGCCGGAGAGAGGGAGAAGGCCTCGGAGTACTACCTGTAAGTTGAGATGGCACTTCGATACGCACGCACTGTCCCTAACGACGTGATGCAGACGGAGCTCGGCCGTGTATCGCATCGCCCGCTTTCCCGCCCCGCGGTCGGAAAAGCAAAAGTATGCCTGGCGCGTGGGGACCGAGACGTTTTACAAGGGCGCGACGTAAGTTGGCTGCAGTGATCAACGCCCAGCTGCACACATGTAAGTTTTCCACAACAGGCGGGACAACTAACAACGAACCTTCAAAGCCTCCTCGAGTACCCCATCGTCGAAGCGCGCATCCCGCACACCCACCGCCTGCAGGGGACCGCGGAAGGCGACTCGATCCCCGCCAACCTCCTCGTCCCGTCCAGCGCGAGTGCATCCCACCCCTGCCCCCTGGTGCTAATCTTCACCGGCCTAGACGGGTACCGCACGGAGCTCGCGGTCTGGCAGCGCGGCTGGCTCGACAAGGGCGTGGCGACCATCGTCGTCGAGATCCCCGGCACCGGGGACTCGCCGGCTCTCGCCTCAGACCCGCTGAGCCCAGACCGCCAGTGGTCGTCGCTGCTGGACTGGATCGGCACCATCGCCGCCATCGACAGCGCCAAGGTCGTCGTCTGGGGCTTCTCGACCGGCGGGTACTACGCCCTGCGCGCCGCGCACACCCACGCCTACCGCCTGCTGGGCTGCGTCAGTCTGGGCGGCGGCGCGCACCACATGTTTGACCGCGCGTGGCTGGAGAACGTGAATAAGCTCGAGTACCCGTTCGACCTGGCGGATACGCTCGCGCACAAATTTGGGTATCCGGCGGGCGAGCTGGAGGCGTTTATCCGCGAGGGGCAGGATAAGTTCTCGCTGTTGCGCGATGGGACGTTGGAGAAGCCGTGCTGCAAGGTGTTGTTGGTCAATGGGACCGACGACGAGATTTTCCCTGTCGAGGATTTGTTCGTTGCGCTGGAGCACGGCAGGCCCAAGCTTGCGCGCTTGGTCAAGGGGAAGAAGCACATGGGCGAGCCGGAGAGTTTTGTGGTTATTCTCAAGTGGATCCATGGGCTTTTGGGGCTGGATGGCGATGTTTTGCACCAGCTCAAGTTGCTGCCTAGTCAGATCAAGTACTGACGGCCCGGGGGGAAGAGGGGGTTGTTGTTTGGAATTTGGATGTTTTTGTTGTCAATATCGTTGATGTTTACAGGGACAGGGGGCCAACTGCGGACATTGAATCACGTTATCATTTCACACTCATTGCAAAGGGCGAACATATCTTTCCAAAAGAATCCAAGTAAACGCATGTCTAAACAGGAGAACCCAAACTAACCAAATATCACTATGTTAGTGCTGGTATCCTCGCCGTTATTTCCAGCCCTTTCACATGAGACTCAGACTCCAATCTCCCCTGCCTCGGCAAGAAATCCAGCTGTTGATTCTGGCCCAGTCCAGCGCGTACCGAACTTGAGGCCTCGACTAAGAACGGGCATTGATACAAGACCATGTGGGTATCGAGGAAATCCCCGTGAGGAAGAGGAAACGCTAACCCTGACAATAGCAGTAAGAAGAAGAACCGAGAAAGAAAGTGAAGAAAAGAAATGAAGAACAAGGGTCCATCCACACCCGCACACACCACAGATAAACCACCTAAATGTAAAACATCGACTCGCTCAAATTCGCATGCACATCAAGCCGCCGCTTGTCCGACTCGGACCTCGCCGCCAAGTAAAACCGCGCGCGATCACACACCATGTCCGCCAGCCGCGCGGGCGCACACACGCTGATGGCCTTTGTGCAGTGGCCGAGCGCGTAGCACAGCGCGTGAGTAAAGTCGTGCAGGACCTCGCTCGCGTTGGCGAAGCCGGACAGGGCCATGTGCGCGCGGCCGAGCGCTCCGAGGATGTCGTCGGCCACGACGACGTAGTGCGCGGGCCGCGCGGTGCCCTGGACCTTGCGTGCGCCTGCAGGTAGAACTCCCACAGGTACTGGCTGGTCACGCCGCGGTCGACCAGTGTGCCGGGCCGCGCGTTGCCGGCGTGGTGGGCTGTTGCCGGGTTTGGGTAGAAGCGCATGTGGTGGCGCTTGCCGACGATGACGATGGTTATTTTGGGAAGTTTGGGATTTGTAGTAGGGGAGGTAGGGCCGCAGAGGGAGGTGTAGGCGTCGCGGAGGAGGCGGTATTCACTCTTGACCACTTGGTCGTATTGACCCTCGGACACACCGTCGCGGTACAGGATGATCTGGGTCGGGTAGCTGCGCGTCTTGGTCTTCCACCGGGTGAGGTGGGGGTGGAGGAGCTTCTTCATGGACTCCAGGGATATCATGATTCCTGGCCGCTGTGGGTTTGCAGCTCGAGCGTGGCTGCCCAGCGCTGGTACTCCCCGTCTACGTTGGCCATCATCCCCACGACGCTTTTTCTCTCCTTCTCTTTCGCGTTCGGGGGCGGATGCGTCACGTCGAGGCCGAGAACGAGCGTCGTGTCCTTGTTGATGAGCCTGGGGTCGCCAGAGTTGAACTTGATGTGCTGGTTGTCGCCGCCGGGCTTGAGGTTGGCCTTCAAGAGCACGTTATCCCGCCATTGTGGATCCGTACTCTTGTCCTTGATCTTGGGCTTCACCATGCAGACCGTATGGATGCCGCATTCGATATCGCCCATCAACTTGAGTCTGGCGTAGTTGGTGGAACTCAGCGCTTTGGAGAACAAGACAAACAGCAGCCTGATCTTACCGCTTCCGAATCTCGCCATCGACGACTGCAAGTCCGTGGGGTCAAGCACTCCGTTGTCGTTCAGAGCTACAGTCTCCAGTGCTTGGTGTGGCCCCGGAGGTGATGCCTGCGTCATCCACATTCCCCGACTCCTCATCACCTGGACCAGGTCTTTACAAATTATTTTAGCCTCATCTTCACTCGGATATGGCCTTTTCGAGGAGTCTTGAATGATAAGCATGCTCCACCGAGGAACCTGGGCGGGCAAGCTGTATTTCATTTTGTGCTTCGGATCCGGATCGGCCAGGTTCCACCCACCGGGCCGCATGGTTACCGCCTCCCTCGCGTACAAGACTTTAGGCGGCGCCAGTCTTCGTCCATCCACAACAAGGAGGTCCCGTTCGGGGTTGAGTGTCTTGATGTGCTGGCTTGAAGGAAAGAATCGGGGTGTTGGGAGTTTCCTCGACAGGCCGACCGTCCGGAGGCCGTGCTGCGTGATCCATTCAATGCTGGCCCGGGGCTTCGAATTCAATCATCGCCGTGGTTTGATTGGAGCTGGGCTTGATTATGTAGTTCTGGCCGGGGAGGACGTCGCAGACTGTCACGAGGTAGTATTCCGGATTCGCCTTGCTGCCGAAATTGACCAGAAGATCCGATGGTTGGACATTCCATCCTGTTGCCGTGTTTGCATACTTGTCGCTGAAGTGCTGGTAGACGAACGATATTCGTACTCGTCCTTTTCGACATCGTGATAGCGGAAATAAACCTGGTTGGCATTTGCAGCACCCTTCTTGTCAGGAACCGCGGGGACAAACTTTGGTGGGTGCTCCAGCGTTTGTCCATCATCAGTCTGTGCGAGTCCAGATATGGCTTTCACCACTGGGATGACTTGACCATCTGCGTCTCGGGCCTTTCTATGAAGCAGCTCTACATGGACACCCCTGAGAAAGGTTTCCAGATCTTCGTTTCCGCCTGCAAGTCTGAAGTCACGGATCAAGTTTTTCAAAGGACCCGGCTGAAAAAAGGTACCGTGCGTCACATTCACGTTGGCCAGGATCCTCGACGCCGCCAGTCTAATGCTTGAGAAGTACCCTCGGATCGATACAACGCCGCCTTTAAGATCGTTAGGATTGCTGCCACTCTTCAAACTGTACGCCTTGCCGCCGACGACGATGTACTTCTGTGGGGTCGATACGTAGAAGTACTTGGAGATGTGACGCAGCCAGATGTTGAATGTCTGAACAAACTCGGCTACTCTGACATTAGGCATGTTGTTCAAGTCCCTGCACTGCAAGTAGCAGATCAGATCCTGAAGGGACAGCGGGTTCGGCCAGCTGTGGGGCGCTTCTGGTGCTGTCAGCGTCACTTTGAACGTCTCGAGTCTGTATCGCGACTTCTCGCCGCAATATCTGACGATGAACAGCTGCTCCGTCAGCTCCTTCGTGCAGATGATTGTCGAGTGGAAGTCAGATACAAGTAGCCCTTTGTCGTATGCGTCCTTGAGCTCAGGGTCTGTCTTGAGCAGGCGCAGAATGATATGCCCGCGCTTCCTCTTGCGAGGGTTCGCATCATCCCCAACATTCTCTTCCACCACATCGTCATTGGGTCCCTCTGGCGGGGCGCCATCGTCAGCTGCCTTGGCCTTGCCCTTCTTAGAGCTACCTGGCGGAGCTACGGGCTCTTTGCCCTTTTTGTCGGGAACCTGCCTCTTGATGTTGACGGTGTAGCGGTGGAAGTTGGTTTCTGCAGGGGGTTGAGCTCAATGCAATTGGCCCAGAGTTTGACTGCGTCTCCCTTGCTACTGTAGCCGGGCCATTGGGGGCGTGTGTGTTCCTTGGAACCACCGCTGTTGCCCTTTCCAGAGCTCAGCAAAGTTGGTTTCGGCTTAAGTTTCTTTGCATTGGCGTTCAGCTCATCCTCAATTGCTTTGCCGTTTTCTCCCTCCTTGGCGAAGCGCATGCTCTCTTCACCATGCATTCCACTGCGATAGTACAGCCGTTAGCCATTGAGCGGAATTCAGCAGAGTCCAAACACGTCTCAGGTCCGTAGAAGAAAGGCCTAGACTAGGCGCTCAAAGAAACCGTCAAGTGCTGAAAAGGGGGACTTGCATATAAGCTTCAACGCTTTTCTTATCAATTCGGATCGCTTGGCTTGGGGCGTCCTCTGTTTCGTTCTCAAATTTGTTCAAGGTAAGACCGCTCATCATCTCCTCAAGCGCCTCTTCTCGACCGGCTTTCACTGTCTTCTCCGTCTCATCAATTTGACCGGCGCCGCTAGCAGTAGCTGGCTCGGCGGCACGGGCTGCTTTCTCTCGCTTCTTTCTCCTGTCCTTTGCGGATGTCATTGTTGACCTGGTACTCAAAAACGCGGCAAAGTTAAAGAGTTTGAAGAAGGAATGTTTCGAGATGCAAGGGCCCTTTGCTGAGGTCGTGCACAAACCGATTCAAAGAAGAATCGAGTGAAGGAGGGATTGGGGTTATCACTGAACGAATTCAATGGAAATTGTAGTGCTGAGCAGGAAAGAATACCAACTAGATAGCGTTGGTGTTGATGCTTTGTGAGAAATGATACCATACAATGAGAAGACATGGATTGATATGGATATAAAAAGGGCGTAGGTCATTTTATACCATGGCGCAAACACCTACCAAGAAGAACTGATACACCGTAATGAGGTGAATATTTGCGTCATTTGTGTCAAACTCTGTATGGGCCAGCCTTGAAACCATTCCTACATGTACCCACATTTCCCCCCTTCGATAGATACCAGAATAACTACAAGTATCTGCCTCCGCGTGGAAATGCCGCCGTTTTTGGCAGGCGCACGTCCCTCGTTTCGCATACCCCGCATGAAATCTCCTGAGGCATCAACTTCTTACCGCCTTTCCCAGTACAGCTCTCCTGGGACCTCTCTATTTTGTCCTGGGACCACTGACTATCCTGTCCTATGACCACCATCTCCCATCCTGTCCTAGGACCACTGCCTATCCTGTCCTGGGACCTTCCTGTCTTGGGACCACCACCCTTCCTGTTTGGTCCCAGGACAGGATAGGCAGTGGTCCCAACCTTGAGCGACCATGCATATGTGTGTAGTAGCGCGCCCAATCACCGGCTGGCTCGTGCGCGGAATATCGACAATACTCTCTCAGGGGATAGCTTCGAAGATGGTGGTGCCCGCTCCACGACAATCGCCAATAAGTCGTTCAACCCAACCGCCGAACTTTGCATCAAAGAGACTAACTAAAGATCCTCCAAGTCCCGCGTCTCAGCATCGGCCATCCACGATCAATCTTTCGGCGCGATTGTGGGCAACATCTGCTTTCCGACCACCTGAGCCATTCTCGATCAATAGCACCCTGCGGGCACACAGCCACAAGCGCGTATATAACAACCCATTACGCTGGACTTCGCAGCATCTCCTAGTTTTAGACTGCCAATTTGATGCACGCCAGCGAAACACCACCAATGACGATGCTTCGAATACGGGCAGTTGTCACCAGCCGCCTGGACGCCGCCAACGCCATGAATGCCCAACGTGCGGTGATACGGGAAATCAGGCCTTGTTGCCAGATTCCCGAGGTGCAGGGCTACCTCTGTTGACTAGATAGTATGTGCGGGGTCACCTAGACAGGACTAGCCCTGTTAGGGACTAGCGCGTCAAGTGATCACGCACCGCGCTAAGGCGTTGGGAGCTCAAATGCCCCATCGCTGTGCGCGCTAGCAATCAAGGCATCTTTCCTTCTTACATACTCTTTATACCTACTTTTGCGCCATCATGCGGGGTTGGTGATCCGGCAGCGAAACACCTCAACCCTCAACCCTCAAAGATAGCGACGACAACGACATTGAAAGTCAACACCCTTCACCGCATCCGCCGAAATTTGCGCTACGCCCCTCGACAATTACTTGCGGTAGGTACTTCTTGTCTGGTATCAGGTGGCTCTCTTTAACTTCGAATACTAATTGTTGTGCCTGCAGATCCCGCGAACGCCAGAGCCTTCTGACCGCGCACCCGCTCGCCTTTTCCCACCACCAAACATTCGGCACCCTTTGGACGATGCGCCTCCTGGAACACGACGATACCGGCGGGTTCCGTCTGACAGATGACTTTCCCAAAGACAAGATTCCGCCGTATGCGATACTTTCACACACATGGGGTGACGAAGAGGTACTCTTCAGGGACTTGATGGACGGTACAGGCAAGAATAAAGCAGGCTACGCCAAAGTTCGATTTTGCGGAGATCAAGCCAGGTGTGATGGGTGGAAATTTTTCTGGGTCGATACATGCTGCATCGATAAGTCAAACAGCACTGAGCTTCAGGAGGCGATCAACTCCATGTTTCGTTGGTACCGTAATGCAACCAAATGCTACGCCTATCTCGCGGACGTCTCGACTCCTTCCCCTGGCCTTGACGACAAGTCTATCTGGGAACCGGCCTTTCGAGCAAGCAGATGGTTCACCCGCGGGTGGACTCTCCAAGAGCTCATTGCTCCGAAATCAGTCGAATTTTTCTCAAGGGAGAAAGTCCGTCTTGGCGACAGGAAATCTCTAGAAAGAACTATTCACAACGTGACAGGGATTCCCCTCGAGGCTCTCCGAGGCAGCCTTCTATCTGATTTCAGTGTCCCTGACCGGATGGTATGGATTGAGAAACGCAGCACAACACGCGAAGAAGACATGGCATACTCGCTCTTCGGCATCTTCGACGTCCACCTGCCTCTTATCTATGGCGAAGGAAAAGAGAAGGCCCTTAAGCGGTTGCGAGAGGAGATTGGGAAAGATGACGGCTGTCTGGCCTACCTGCGTGTCACCGACCCACGCCACGACAAGAAGCGTATCGAAACGGCAAAGGGCGGCCTTTTGAAAGACTCATACTGTTGGGTGCTCAACAACGTCCAATTCCAACAATGGCGCGACGGCAAAGACAATCGACTCCTCTGGATCAAAGGCGACCCCGGTAAGGGCAAGACTATGTTGCTCTGCGGCATCATAGACGAATTAAGGATATCTGCCCCATCCTGCCTTCTATCCTTCTTCTTCTGCCAGGCTACCGACTCACGCATCAACAACGCCACTGCAGTGCTACGCGGCTTAATCTACCTCCTTGTCAGCCAACAACCAGCACTCATCTCACACGTACGGCAACAGTATGATCTCGCCGGTAGAAGAGCATTTGAAGACACGAATGCGTGGGTTGTCTTGTGGGAGATCTTCACTGCTATCCTGCAAGATCCGGTATTGAGGACGACTTATTTGATCATCGACGCGCTTGACGAATGCGTGACAGATTTAACGCGGCTTCTCGAACTGGTCGCCAAGATGCCATGTGCGTCTTCTCGTGTCAAGTGGATTGTCTCAAGCCGCAACTGGCCGGAGATTGAAGAAAAGTTGGTAATGACGGCACAGAACGCCAGGCTAAGCCTTGAGCTAAATGCCGAATCCGTCGCCACTGCCGTCGACACATATATCCACCACAAAGTCGATCACTTGTCGCTCCAGAAACACTATGACGGTAAAATGAAGACCATTGTGCGAGACTATCTTTCCTCCAACGCGAATGGGACATTTCTCTGGGTGGCCTTGGTCTGCCAAGCACTTGCAGACCCTAAGGTTCGGAAACGGCACACCCTGGCAGAGTTACACGTATTTCCGCCTGAGTTGGATTCATTGTATGCGCGAATGGTGGAACAGATTCGTGACTCTAAAGATGCAGATGTCTGCAGGCAAATACTCGCCGTCACCACGATTGTTCGCCGACCCATCAGCCTTTGGGAACTAACTACTTTTGTCGAGATCAAAGACGACATTCCAGATGATCTGGAGTCTTTAGAAGAGATTATCAACGTCTGCGGTTCGTTCTTGACCCTTCGGGAACCTATCGTTCATTTTGTCCACCAATCCGCCCAGGACTTTCTACTCGGCAGAGCCACGCACCAAGCTTCTGGAGACGCTTTCAACTGGGTCTTCCCTCGGGGGATGGAAGATGTAAACCACATCATCTTCTTAAAGTCGCTCAATGCGATGTCTATGGTCTTATGCCGCGACATATACGGCTTAGAGGCACCAGGATTCCCAATCGACGAGGTTCAAACGCCACCTTCAGACCCACTGGCCACAGTGCAGTACTCGTGTGTCTTCTGGGTTGACCATCTCCGCGATTCGATCTCCAATAAAAACACGGCGCATTACAACATACACGATGCAGTTTGTACCTTCCTTAAGCAGAAGTATCTTTACTGGCTCGAAGCTCTCAGTCTACTCCGAGCTACGGCGGAGGGTATCATCGCCATAAGACAGCTTGAGGGCCTACTGGTGAGTCTGAACCACCAAACCTTAGAAAGCTAGACTAACAGAGACACAGGGCCACACAGATCAAAGGCAGTTATCAACCCTTATACGCGATGCACACCGGTTTGCTCTGTCTTACAGATGGATAGTAGAGCAAGCCCCTCTTCAAGCATACACTTCAGCCCTTATATTTGCACCAACCAGAAGCTTAGTAAAGAAAAGTTTCAGTGCAGATGAACCTGACTGGATTAGTACGAAGCCGGTTGTAGAAGCAGATTGGAATGCATGCCTGCAGACATTAGAGGGCCACAGCTCCTGGGTTCAGTCAGTCGCCTTCTCGCCCGATAGCCAGCGGCTCGCGTCAGGCTCGCGCGACAACACAATCAAGATCTGGGATCCCACCTCAGGGCAATGCCTGCAGACATTAGAGGGCCACGGCGGCAGGGTTTCGTCAGTCGCCTTCTCGCCGGATAGCCAGCGGCTCGCGTCAGGCTCGAGCGACAGCACGATCAAGATCTGGGATCCCACCTCAGGGCAATGCCTGCAGACATTAGAGGGCCACAGCGGCTTGGTTTGGTCAGTCGCCTTCTCGCCGGATAGCCAGCGGCTCGCGTCAGGCTCGGAAGACGACACAATCAAGATCTGGGATCCCACCTCAGGGCAATGCCTGCAGACATTAGAGGGCCACAGCGGCAGGGTTTCGTCAGTCGCCTTCTCGCCGGATAGCCAGCGGCTCGCGTCAGGCTCGGGCGACGGCACAATCAATATCTGGGATCCCACTCCAGGGCAATGCCTGCATACATTAGAGGGCCACAGCGGCGGGGTTTGGTCAGTCGCCTTCTCGCCGGATAGCCAGCGGCTCGCGTCAGGCTCGACCGACAGCACAATCAAGATCTGGGATCCCACCTCAGGGCAATGCCTGCAGACATTAGAGGGCCACAGCAGCTGGGTTCGGTCAATCGCCTTCTCGCCGGATAGCCAGCGGCTCGCGTCAGGCTCGGAAGACGACACAATCAAGATCTGGGATCCCACCTCAGGGCAATGCCTGCATACATTAGAGGGCCACGGCGGCTTGGTTTTGTCAGTCGCCTTCTCGCTGGATAGCCAGCGGCTCGCGTCAGGCTCGGGCGACGGCACAATCAAGATCTGGGATCCCACCTCAGGGCAATGCCTGCATACATTAGAGGGCCACGGCGGCTTGGTTTCGTCAGTCGCCTTCTCGCTGGATAGCCAGCGGCTCGCGTCAGGCTCGGGCGACGGCACAATCAAGATCTGGGATCCCACCTCAGGGCAATGCCTGCAGACATTAGAGGGCCACGGCGACGGGGTTCGGTCAATCGCCTTCTCGCCGGATAGCCAGCGGCTCACTATGGAAAAGGCAATCCAGCCAAACGATCTAGCAAAGCAAGGATACAGCTTAGGACCAGACCAGTCGTGGATCACCTGTAATGGCAAGAATGTACTATGGGTCCCACCGGAATACCGCCCGAGCTGTTCCGCCGTCCAAGGGCAGATGATATCGATCGGCTGTCCATCTGGACGAGTTTTCACTATTGGCTTCTCGCGAACTATTTAATACGTTTCAAATCTCTTTCACTTCATCCTCTATATTTCTTTTTTCTAGCTTGACACCAGAAGGTTCCAGGAGGATGAGTTGTTTTATAGATATGATGGATATTCTAGCATCTTCCAATCTTCAATTCTCTTCCCGAAGCATCGCCCGCAAGGGCCAACCGCTGACCTTTCCACGCAAGCACATCACGAATCCGGCGCTGCTTCGGCCCTAGCGAGTCAGACGACTTCGCCTCTAGCATGAAGCCCGTACCGCAATGGCCACCGACGTTGAGACAGAGCGGTAAGTAAAGGGGTTAAATATCGCTGTAGAAGAGAGGCAAGAGGTTGCCGCCGAGGCCGCTGGACCTGTCGTGGCCATCTAGTTATCATTTCCATCCCTAAAGCTTAGCTACTGTGGCGACCAAGGGATTTTTTAGTACTCAACTCGATCCTTCCGGCTAGCAGCCTTGCGCGCGGTATGATGGCGGAGCGGTCGTTTAAACCGAGGCGGGGGCGATGGATCGGATGGTAGGATGCAACAGGTTGGGCTCATCAATCCCAGCTCACTGGACTGCTTGGGCCATCAGCGCCGGAGTCGCGCTCCACCGCAGGACAGCACTGCCGGCAGCAAAAGATACGTACTTGTTTGAGCCTGACTAACGCATCTATCAAGGCGTCTTGGAATTGGCTGAAGGACGAGTTTGAACACAACGTCACTGTGCGCATGAGGAGTCAAAGTAACTATGGGGGTTTCAACGAATGTGCTATTGCATGACTAACTTGATGAAAATCCATGTAACGTATTTGATAAGCGAGTGGATCGGACAAGCGAGTGGATCGATTTTAACTACCCTATTACAACTATCCTCCATTGCAAAACAACAACACTAAGAACCAACTATAATTACATTAGAAACAGCTGAATCAGATGATTCTCCAACCTCCTGGCAAGTGCGGGCATTATGGCCAGGCTTGCCGCACACACCACAGCACCGAACCTTCGTACGACCCCCCCCTGCACCACCACTACCCGGCTGCATTTCTTGCACTCCCTCTCCACTCACTGCCTTCTGGTCCAATAGATCGTGTGCATCTTGTATAGCAAGTGATCCCCCAAGCCGTACACGGGTTTTTTTTGGCTCTCCGGCGCTTGCTTAGTGCCTCGTTGGCCTTGCGAAGCGAAGAGACCTCGGAGCGCAGGAGAGCCACCTCATGCATCACAGCCATCGTACCTTTAGTAAGCTGGTCCACAGCAGCCAACATGGAAGTCGGGGAGCTGTTTTGATGGTTGGCAATCCGAGTCTTGATAAGCGTTGACTGTGAGTTGGCTTCTCGGGGGTTGTGGGGGGTGATATCGTCATCCACAATGCCGTACTTGGCCTTAACATTCCGTACGAGGGCAAACCACTCGCTAATGACCTTTGGATCCTCGCACTTCGCCCTCTGGTAGTCGTATCTACGCGAACGACGCGTATCGATCTCTGGCTGGCGTATGACGAAGTTGTGTGCCCAGCGCTTGCCGACAGGGGGCGCGTCGCGTTCGCGTCGTAAATGGTTGGCCATATCTTCTACACTACGCAATGTAGGAGGGAATGCACGCGTAGATAGCTCAGTAATATACTGAACTATAGTCTTCTCTTCCAAATCCGTCAGACAGCGTGAGTTGGCTGGAGTATCGCGTCGTGCAGGTCGGCCAGCGCGTCGGCGATGGAGGGTAGCATAAGGCACAGAGTAGAGCCTCGCTGCAGCTTTGAGGCTTAACGTAGGGTCGTTTTTAAGAGCTTCAAGTGCAAGAACAACTTTTGCCTCAGCTGTAATTGAAGACATCTTGGTGTGGTGGAGGAAATTGATGTTGTAGGTAGAGAGCTGTGTCGCGTGCGAAATCGATCCACTCGCTTGTCCGATCCACTCGCTTGTCCGATCCACTCGCTTATCAAATACGTTATTGCAGCGGCGGAAAACCATTTCAGTCTCCTCTTCTTCAAGCTCCTTACATGAGTGGACCCGTAGTCGGTTCATAGTGAATATTGAACTTCCTCGCCCTCACAGCGCCGACCATGTCCGCGGCCTTGTTCGGACTGGGAGCTCAGGCTTTGGACGCGGGAGCTCTCTCCACCCCCCAATCTCAGTTTCTGGCCAAGGTTTGTAAGGCAGATAGCCAAACTCCACCCCTCCTTACCTGAAAACCTCCTTTACCTCCTCCTGTTCCGCCTCGGACCAGTCAAAACGATCATCTCCCCAAGTCTGGTACCAGAATACCACGTTCTTGAGAGACTTGTGAGGCTCCGGACATCTCTTGGCAAAGTTATTCATGAGGGGAACCAACTTGCCCGGAGACCACAGCTCCAGCGTGTACTGCCGCGTCAGCTTAAGGGGGTCTGCCCATCGGCAGCCACCCCAGGGGTCCTCTCGGATCTCCAACCGGGTGAGATTCGGTGGGAGCTCAACCTCTCCCGCCTCAGCAATCGGTCGGCCATGGGGAACTAAAGGAATGATCGTATTATCCTGGCAAAGAACCAACTCGCTTGGCTCGGGTGGTGTGTCGGCAAAGACGAGTCCAAACAGGACATGCGACGCAGCATAGAGCGCCTCGAGCGACCTGAATTTGCCGAGATGTGTCCGCCTCTGTGTGGTGCCGTAGCGGTAGATGGTGTCCTTGGGACTGGGGCTGATGTCATCCAGCGCGAGAAATCGCAGGCATCATTTGAGAGTGTCCTCTAGCATGCTACTGGCGTGGAAGCTCTCAGGGGGAGCCGTGAGAGTGCAGTACTGGTTTGCGATATGGTCGTCGTTATCCTCATCTTCCTCTTCTGCGCTCATTAGCTCGATGAGGGTACCGAGTCGATGGTTTCTAGACTATGCAGCTTCTGGTACGCCTAGCCTTGGCAGAGGATCATGGCTGTAAACATCCAAGCCAGCACGCAGCCCTTGACTCGGAACTCCTCGATCCCGCCGAAGAACTCTGCTACGCCGCTGAGGAGCTCCAGGCCGAGGTCTTGGATGTGGAAGGCTGTCGTGCGGTTGTTGTATCTCGTCCAGGTGATGGCTGCTGGCCACAACTCTTCGCAGCGCTCTACCTCGAGCCGCCGCACGTGAGGAAGACCGATGAACGGCCAGAGAATGAGAGGGTGCAAGAATGGCGGACTGGGTGTTTCTTGGTAGAATCCGAGATACTGTAGTGAAGGGCACGCGGATCTGCATGGCTTGTACGGCGTTATCGTTGCTTTGGCCGACGTGGGTTCAGTAGCTGCACGAAGCGGTTGAGCTTGAAGGGCCACACGGTGCTCGAGTAAACAGCCGAGAAGATGCGGATACCAGGGGATGAAGGATACACTGTGGTTTTTCTCCCAGTCAGCGATGAACTTTGCAAGCTTTTTGCTCGTCTCGCATTGCTTTAGGTGATTAAGAGTGCCTCCAACATACATGTACTGGAAACAACGGTTGGCCGTCTCAAAGCCTAGCGACCCGAGGAGCAGGTCCACCGTGCTGTGCATCTCGGTCAGCCATCCTTGCTTCTCGGGAGACTTGATTAGGTGGTCCAGAATTTTAACAATGGAGCCAAAGTCCTTGGTGATGAACCTGGTGTACAAGTTCTGTCTCGCCGCGTGGCCCATGCCGGACACTAAAGAGAGGTTGAGAAGGTCCCCGTAGCCGCGATTTACGGAGGAGTTCGGGTCTTGATCGTCATCCCGGTAGAGATGCGGATACCTGAGCTCTGGAATGAAGTGACTGGCAATCTGTAGTTTTATCTCTGGTGGAGCATTGGCCAGACATGGTTGCTGTAGTGCAGTATGGGTTGTGGCACCCGTTGCCGGCGCGGGTGAAGGGTCTGTCTCGGTCATTTTGTAGTCTGGCTCAGGTTCAAAATGAAGGGAGCGTTCAGGTTGCGGTGGAATTGAGGAGGGATGGATCAAGATTGAAACGAAGAGAGTGAGGAATGATCGTTGTATTCAACTTGAAGATCAAGAAGTGCCTCACTTATAGACCTCAGCTTCAAGCACGTCGGGATACTCTTGCAATGACGCGACGTATTTCATCCTTTCACTACGAACACATTCGATCACAGCGGTCCCGCGGCATTGAGCTCATTTTCTGGAAATTTATGACTGCATTGATCATGGGCTAATTCACTCGTGCTAGTTTTGTTCTCAACTGGGTGGTTTCCGTCCGCCATCGAGGCAGCTACATGTACTAGTACTGTACCGTGCAAGGTGAATTCAAGGACTTATGATGAGCAGCCCATGGCATCAAAATTCTAACCACATCATTGGAAGGCCTAAAAGATCGAATGTGTTATTTCCATGGCCGATGGTGCTTTTGAGTGGATTTAGCTGATGTGACATGTTTGTTGGATCACAGATTTAGCACATGGGAATATGTTTCTTCAACATTGTTTCATTTCATTGCAAGTTTCATCAACTCATGATGCTTGACTGGCTAAGTGAGATTCATAAACATCCAAACGACCTCCAAAACTAGCATCTCTTTCACCTGACCGAGGAACCACACTAGGGTGATTCAGGCGGCATGTACCACAAACGCCGCTTTGCTGCCTGGCGGCGACAGAAGCTCCAAGCCACGGGAGTCTACCGATCTGGTACTTGTGATGACCGAAACATACCCGACTTGTGGTACATACATGTGCCTGTCTACGGCTCCACCTGCCACTTACAGTTGCCGTCTGGCATGCAGCGTTCGTGTTGGCATATGCGGCACTTGGATCTGGCCGCACTGGTCCAGACCGTCTTGCCACCCAGCTCGTGGCATTGGCAGCACATCCAGACTTGAAGAACATCGTCGTTTGGTTCCTCGTCGCTAATGGAGGCTTGGACCTTGACGGCTCCCCTGCTGTGGATGGAGGTTCGCTCAGACAACTCGGAGTCAGAGCCGGAAAGGTCCATGGCGCCGGTTACTCCAGAAAGCCGTACAAAAGTTTGCTTATTAGGCAATATTGATGCCGATGTTACGCGTCGGAGGTAGGTACCAGCTTGACAGGTGTCTTCAATGGTAATCGATTTGTTCATCGACAAGACAACAAAGAGAGGCCTTGAATATCGCGTTGTATGTAAACTGGAGTGCAGTACCAATATATATCTGCTGCTTACTTCTACATTGCCACCCACTTTAACTCAAGTGGTTGATGTTGCCAGCTACCGTTGCCAAAATCTCTCTCCAAGCCCTCGGCCCACATCGACTACGATTGAATCATTCTCGATGGATACCGGCGATCGTGGAGCCGCAGTGATACTGCCATTGTGTTGACAAGATGAAAACCCGAGGTATTCTAGCCATGCCCTCGAGTCTAATTGGTCTGTTTTTAGTCACTATGCAAACACGGCCCGGAAAGATCGCGAGTCACAGTGGTTGCGGTTGTTTCAAGCCCGGCTGAGTAAATCTCGCAGCAAGTCGTATGTTGATTTGGCGAAACTTTCAGCTCACCAAGGTAGACAGAGTGTCCTTATTACTCCGAGTCCTGGCGTGGCCCGTTTCCACCAATACGATGGAATATGGCGCCAACTTTGTTGCGCACAGCTCCTTCGCCTTTTCGCACAAACTCAGGTGGACCGTGCCAGCCCCCTATTCGTGGTGATAACTGTGTGAATTGGGGTCGGCTGTTCCCTCATCGCGACCTGCACTGACACTCACCGTGCAAACACCCAGTGACCGATGCATGACGTGATGATTAGTGGGGGCTTGACACACTGCGAATCACGATTCGTCATTTTTGTCCGAAGCGTCACCTGTGAATCCAGGCACCGAGATACTAATAGATGAAGTGATTAACTGGATTGCTGCAGTGCCGACCTTATTACTATTACCTAGTAGTACCTGGTACCTTTCTGGGTAATACCATCAGCCCACCGTCAGGGGATTGGCGGAGCTTTCCCATGTCACAATCACCCGACTCATTTAACAACAATACTAGCAACACAATAAGAGGCATCACCAAATCTTCCATCTCAGTTTCAACACAAACGCATTATCTCATTTGCAGCTAGCTTCTGAGTCAACCATTGATTGATGCGCTCAACATCTCTTTGTGATCCACCATGTCTCAACCCGGAGCAAACACAGTAACTACGACACCAACCCCCCTTTTTTATCCCCCGCCGCTAACAATCAATCTTCCGGTTGCAGCCCAGCGGACCGCCCTACCTACCCCGATCGGCCCCCGTAGGCGGCATCCCTGAGGTCAAAGTCGACGCCCCCATCAGCGCCGTCTTCATCCTGCTCTTCCTCCTGGCGGCGCTCTTCATGCTGACCGCCATCCACGCGGACCACGTCCGCACGGAGCGGCACCCTATCTCGATCCTGCTCGTCGTCTTCTGCGCCCTCCGCATCACGGCGCTGGCGATCCGCATCGCGTGGGCGACGCAGCTGACGAACCTCAACCTCGCCATCGCGGGCAACGTCTTCACGCTCACGGGCGTCGTGATCCTCTACGTGGTCAACCTGCTGCTCACGCGCCGCCTGCTAGCCGAGCACGTCCCGCACCCGGCGGCCACGCGGCGCGCGTTTGCGTTTCTCATCTTCTGCGTCGCGGCGTGTCTGATCATGGCCGTCAGCGCGACCGTGGATACCTTCTTCACCACCAAGGACAACGTGCTCCGCAGCGCGAGGGACGTCCAGCTGTGCGCGTCGACCATCTTGTTGGCGCTGACGGTTGTGCCGATCCCGGCCGTCGTCGCGGTGTTTTTTGTCTATCGACGGCCGGGTGCAGTTGCGGGGGGCGAAGAGACGCGGTTCCGCGCGCGCTGTCGGCTGATAGTCATCACGGCGTTGTTGTTGACGCTCGAGGCCGGGTTTAGGTGCGGGACTGCGTTCGATGCACGACCCCTGGGGCAGGCGGCGTGGTTCCACCACAAGGCGTGCTTGTACTGTCTGAACTTTCTCGTGGAGCTGTTGGTGGTGTATCAGATCGTGTTTGCGCGGCTGGATGGGCGGTTTCGCGGACAGGAGAGGAGGGAGGGGAGGAAGCAAGATGCCGTTTCGGAGGAGCCTGCGGCGGGGAGGGCGGGCGGGTTTGTTGACAGGTTTAATGCGGAGTGGGAGATATTTGGGGGGAGGAGAAAGGGGGGCGCGGTTTCGGCGTAGGTACCACCTGGATCGCCACCCCGAACGGAGAGGTAAAGACCAGGTAGGTAAGCACCGGAATGTAAATAATGTAACAATGTCTACTAGATTGGAACCGTTCAACCCCTTCATAATATGTCCCCCGGAGTTGTTCCGTCGATGATAGTAAAGACAACTAATTTCCAGGTTCAGTACCACTCACCCCAAATAGTGGCCGGGCCCTCGATTTCACAGGCCCCGGCCCGGTCCATCAACGCCCACCTTCCCCAGCTGCCGTGGCCCACGAGCAACAAGCCAAGACCGAGCTGATGCCATACTCGCTGCTCGCATGCACCTCAAGGGCCCTGACGACCTGGACAACGCGCCGAAACTGCTCCCGGGCCTCACTCGACTCGACCCCCCACGGCACGATCGACGCGGCCAGGCAGCTCTGGCCCAGCACCTCCAGCTGGCGCGCCGCATTCGTGGCCAGCATGAAGAACGCCCGCGCCGACTCCTGCCTGCCCGGGCCCTGCACGTACACGGCCATGGCCAGCAGCGCCTGCACCGACAACAGACTCGGGGCCCGCATGACCAGGTCGGCAAACACGCCCAGCGCGTTGCGATAGAAGGCGTCGGCGATGTCGGCCATGGACTCGGCGGGCCCGCGGGTCTTGGCGCGCACGGCGAGAGCCAGGACGGCGTTGATGCTGGCCCAGCGCGCCGGGTCGTCGCCCGGGTCGCGGGCGGCCCCCTCCTGCTGCGCGGCGCCGTCGAGAAGCTCGATCAATTTCAGCTGGTCGAAGACGGGGTAGAGGGCCATGACCTGTTCGAAGCTATCCTCGATAGCGAGCGCGAGATGGGCCAGGCGAACAGCGGCATGCACTGCCGCGGGGAGTTGACGGCCACGATGGCGCCGCGGAACTCTTCCATGCATCCGGCGAAGCTGGCGGAGGTGGGCAAGGGCTGCGTGGTCAAGCAGTTAGATACGGTGTGGTTGGTTGTTACCTCGGGGTCTACTGATTGTGGTTGTGGAGAACTACTACATGTAGGAAATGGAGCAGTTGGAATGGCCTGGGACGCGGCGGACGGGATGTGATTTTTGGGTTGCCCTACGGGCGTTTCGAGGAGATTTGCGTCCGTCTGTCTCTAGTGGGCTTGTGACAGACCCGGGGTCGTGGGCACTCTTGGCGTTGCTGTCTGGGAGCGAACAAGATGATTTGAGCATCGACTCCATTCTGTTCAGTCGCTTCTCGAGGGCCTCGATGTTTTTCTTACTGGCATGAAGAATGTCACAGCGGTTAGCCCAGTCCGGTCATAGATGTCAACAATGCATGAGAAAGCGGGAAACCTGCTTTCGGCCCGGCCCGCGAGACTTGCGGGCAACGGGGTACTGACAATCCATATGGCGCGTGAGGCAGTTGGCGCACCTTGGTGTTTTGCCATCGCAACGGGCCTTGCGGCTTTGGCAGCGAACACAGGCCTGTGAAGATGCTGGGTTAGCTGAGTGGTTACGGTGAGGTGGGGTGCATCGGGCGGTCAATATAGGTGGGGGCTTTGGTAAACACCATACGATCAATAGTTTACCACTTCGCTCGTTATTGGCGGATTGCATATTTGGGATTTGCACCTGGAGCGCGATGGTGCAGATCTGTTCAAAAGCTGCCGTAGATGACATGGACATTAGCTTGTTCGGTCGGAGAGTTGTTGAAACTGTCGAAAGTTATTTGCATCCGGCATGGACCCAACGCAAAATTATAAAAGACAGAGGAGGAGACTTGTCAAGCATGAATTATGTCCCCGAGACTGACCGAGTTTGCCCCCGCATCTGATGTTTCGGAACCAATTTGATTCCGTGATGCTGAGCAACCAGCCAATGGCATGTATTGATTGGGATCATGGGTGGAAATATACTGGCAGGGGGGCAATGGCAAACCTGGGGACCCTCTTCAACTTGAACTGTGTGTCTCTTGAGACCCATACAGTTCACCATACCCCACTCGGAGCAGTACATCAGGTACCTATGTATATATACATGGACACGCGCATGTTCAATACGGATTCTGATTCACACTCCCACGCCGTTCGTTTCTCACCACTGCAAGCCCGATCTAGCAATTCTCACAGCCGTCCTCGCAACCTTGTTATACCCAGTCAGTCCCCTAACATCATGCCTATTATTGCAGTAGCCGGTGGAACTAGCAACGTCGGTCGAACGATTGTAGATGCACCCATTGCCGATGGCAAGCATGAGGTCATCGTCCTCAGCCGAAATGTACGTCCCTAGAAACAAGCCTAACATTGTCCCACGATCTGTTTTTTTCTTCTTGAAAATGCGGGGCACACCTCAACTTCCAAAGCCTTCTCCCTCCCTGACAGTACCATAACATCCGGCACGATCACAGCACTAAAATTCTAGCAGGCAAACGAAGCAAAGGAGAAAGAGATGGGCGTGCCGATCATCGCGGTCGATTACACCGACGTCGTCGGCCTGACCAAGACCCACCCTCGAGGACCACAAGGTTCACACGTTGATCTCGGCAATTGTGATGCGGACTGAGGAGAACGGTGCGGCGGAGGTCAACCTCATCGAGGCCGCCGGCGCGTCACAGACAACCAAGAGAATGGTCTCGAGCGACTGGGCCGCACCCATGCCGAGCCCCGACAGGTCAGTTCCCCCAGGTACCTGTCTTGAATACCCGTTCTGCGCCGGTAACATCTGGCTGACTTGGTACTTGTCGAACCCACAGCGCCGAAGGACAGAAGCACCCAGCAGCCAAGCTCAAGAACCTCGCCTGGAAAGCCCTCGAAGCGACCACGTGCCTGCAGGACCGGACCATCTTCCGCTGCGGCGTCTGGCTGGACTACTACGTGCAGCACCCGGCCCTGATCAAGTCCCACTTTACGCCCTTCCGCCTGGTCGTGGACACGGCCAGCAACAGGGCCGCGATCCCCGGTGACGGCAACACCAAGGTGTCGTTCATCCACGCGGCCGATCTTCGCCCGGTTCGTTGTCGCGAGCCTGGGCCTCGAGATCGGGAGCTGGAACCACGTGAGCACTGTTGTCGTCGACAAGATGACGTGGAATGAGTTTATCGCGCTCGCGGAGGAGGTTAAAGGTATGTCTGTGACGGATACTACGTGCAGCTTTTCACTTGTGGAGAGACTTATGTTTTCGAATAAATGAAACTGACACGGCCTTTTACAGGAACCAAATTCGGCGTGGTCTATGACGAGGTGGCGAAGCTGGAGAGGTTCGAAGTGACGGAGCTCCCGTCGCATGTGTACGTCTACCAGGCCATCCCCAAGCCATTCTTGCAAGGCTTCTTGGCCGCGTTCGGGCTGTGGTTTGCGCGGGGGTTGTATGATCTCGACGAGGCCAACGCACTGGAGAAGCGGCTGTCTGCGGTCAAGGTCCGGACGGCGAGGGAGCTGTTTGAGATGGCGTGGAGGACGTAGTGCCAGTGGCTTGTGTCTGGTCTTTGGTTGGTTAATTATCTCATGCGAGGTGTTATTTGCTTCATGCGTTTTGCAAGTCACATGTAATCTCATTCATTGGTATCGACTGCACTCTAATATGTGCGATGTAATCTCGCTCCCCTGGTACCTGTCTATCGTGACGACAACGTGCCTGCTCCAGTATCCGCCCATAACCCCATGTCAACTCCACCACTCTTAAAGCACGGCATCAAAGAAACTCAAAGCCACGACGTCGAACATCAATCCTAGGTCCAACTCATTCATTCAGTGAGCAAACTTAAAGTCTAGCCGCCTGCTCCCCTGCAGCTTGGTGTTGCGAATGTAGTCGTTCTGCTCCTGCTCACTCAGCGCGTCCCAGACCTTGGCCTTCTGCCGGTTGCGGAAGATGTAGTAGGCCTTGGTGAAGAGAAACAGGCCGATGGAGAGGCAGTTGATGATGACGAGCCGCTTGTTGCCCTGGCGGTAGAGCGGCAGGTCGTCCTTTTGGTAGATGAAGTTGGCGCACACGTTGCCGAGCTGGACGGACATCTGCTCGTGGACGGGTTGTATTAGTGTTGTTGTTTGCGTAATGACATGAGGGATTGGGGTTTGAGGCACGGGAAATAGGGGGGCTTACGTTGTAAAGCGCTGCAGATACAGTGCGAGCGCCGACGTTGTTTGCGTTCTTGGACGTCCAGGCTACCAGAATGGCGTCTGTGGTTTCGGGGTTAGCGGTTGGTGTTTGTTTGGGGATTGGTTGGGGGCTGCTTACGGCAGTAGGGATAGGACAGGAGAACGGTGATCAAAGCATATGTCCCCCACTGGTTCTTAATGACGTCGGGCCAGAATGCCAAGGCGATTACACATGGAAGCGTCCAGATGGATTGGAGCATAGAGACAAACGTCCGCTCATTCAACCTCTCGGACAGGTTCGTGAGGGCAATCAGGGTGATGATATGGGCCGCTGACTATGGGTGTTGATTGAGGTCAGCCTTCTAGGTGGTGATGAATCGGGGCATTATGGGAAGTGAATGCGGAGAACAAGAGTCAAAGAGTGATAGGGACCAGACATACCGACGGGATTGTAAGCAAGTTGGTGTTGAGCGCGCTGAAACCCAAGGACCGCAGGGTCAGGGTAACGTAGTAGTTAACAGGCGCTTGTGGGATGTATGCCACAATGCCAATGGCGTAGAGCGGCCACAGGTCGTAGTCCTTCATCGCCTGCCACAAACGCCGCGGCGTGATGGCCTGTCGGTTGTGCATGTCGCCCTTAGAGGGATCGTCGCGGAGAACGCGGTTGACGACGATGGCCACCTGACGATCTGTAAACCAGCCCTTGGGCCGGAACCATGTCTTTGTCTGCACGGCGGATGCGGGCATCATGAAGAAGGAGGCCAGGCCGATGCTCAGCGTGATGAGACCCTCGATGAGGAACAGCCACCGCCATCCTGCCCAGCTGGTTGTGGTGCGGAGACGGAGAATGGCAAAGGCCAACAGCGACGTGATGATGGTGGTCAGGGACAGTGTGGTCCAGAAGTATCTGAGTCCGTGCCGTTAGCAACGGAGCCTGCAGGGATGCCGATGCAAGTTAAAGGGGGGTAGGGGTGTAATCTTACGCTAGGCGGATCGGCAATTCGCGAGACGTGAAGAAGTAAGAAAGCCAGAGCACGATATCAGGGATAAAGCCACCCTAGCGAGTCCTGTGTTAGTCGTCTTTTCTCTCTGTTGTGACTCCATTGAGGAAGGGGACTCACCTCGAGAAGTCCCAAGAGGGCGCGTGTAGCGAGAAAGCTGCCTCGGCCTTGCAGTGCGCATTGTGAAGTTGCCACGACAGACCAGAGCACAATCTGCATGGGAATCCAGCGGTCGGGCCCGATCTTCTTCGACACCAACTGGGACGGTAGCTCGGCGAGGAGGAAGGAGACCAAGAATACGACGTTGCCGTAGTTGTAGTCTGGTTGGGGGACAAAAGGTTAACAAACGAGGCCGTAGCTGAGAACGGGCTAATTTCAGGTTAACCGTACCATTGGTGTCTATGTGAAGGTCGTCAAGCATGTTATCGGCAATGGCTTGAGCCAAGTTTCCACGATCCACTTGAAGAGCGAAAAACATGACACACTGAAAAGACCTGTAAGCAACTGCCCCGGGGACCTAAAAACTTCATACACAAGATGATGGTGTCAAGCTTACAGCCCAGGCACAAACATGCCAGTCGATCTTCCTGATGATGACCTTTTCTTCCTCCTCGGTCCAGGTCAGGGTTGGGTCAAAGACGTGGCGACACTCGTAGTCGGCCTGCTCGTAGACGGCTCTCCACCGATCAGCAACTTGGGGGTTGAGAAACGGGTTCTCCTTGCCGTCGAACTCATCGTCGGATGAGGACGAGTAGTGCTCGCCAAAGGTTATTGCGCCAGGGCCCTTGGAGTCGCCTATCTCCTTGTTGTATGCAGCCGGCACATCGCTGTTGAGGCTGGCGGACTTGAGGTCGTGTGAAACGGCTATGGGCGCCTTGGAGTCGGGCGACGGGACTGACATCGTGAGGTTCGCCTCCCGGGTGGCTTCCGGTTCTCAACTCGACGTGAAGGAGGGACGTGCTGTTTCCGAGTTGAAAGCACGGGGTCTCGAAGTCCACTTGGAGGAGAGTGGGTGATTGTGGTGTGAACGCTGCAAGACAATATGCCGGCAGCTCATCGACTGGCACCGGATATTGGGGATATATAGCTTTTTCACGCATACCACGCTGTTCCCGCGTCCGACCAGACGTCAACCACCCTGCGACACGGCACGTCTATCCCACCCACCGTCACAGTTACCCACCACCCGAAATGCATGTGTGAATGGCATACAAACCCATGTGCATGGCGTGCGACAAGCCACGTGCAGACAATGCACCGTGGCGTCGTCGATAGCCCAGAAAGAATGGCCTCAAAAGCACCTGGAGCTGCGCAGTTCCTCCCATGCCAAAGATCGCCAAGCCCTGACTCGCGCGTGCTAACATGGCAGCACGTTCTGGTTGTATCGCACCACGAGCCATCCTAGAGCTTGTCGGTTCTTGACATTACACCGACCGTGATGCCCAACAGGCACATATCGGTAGCCAACTCAGGTCCAGCACGCGGGCGTGGGGGGAAGGGAGGACGGGAGGACTGGACGCGGAGAAGACCCCTGCGGTTGACGATCCTCAACTGGGCCTCGGGGCACCCAACGAGACTGGGGCTCTGTGCCGACCCAGCCAACGGAATCGAGCTGCATCGCTGTCGTGCTTTATGCTCGCATGGCACGATAGGGGACCTTTGGTTCAGGTTTATCCCTCCGTGACGGGGGAAGTGGCAAGTCGCACAAGAGCTGAGAAGATTACACGCGCCAACTCTTCCGTGGAATTGGTCTGTGGTGACGACATGGAGGCTATTGGAGAGTTAGGAATTTCACTGGTGCGAGGTCTAGACCGTGGCAGATGTGATTTCACGTCCCAAGGCTAGCGGGCGAAGAAGCAAATTGTTCTTGCGTGACGGAAGTAAAGTCTCCGTCACTCTGTCCAAACCTCTCATCATCAAGCTGAGAGCAGACCCCTACCCAGGCGAACTACGTGTATTATGGAGATTCCGGATCAGGTGTTTTGGCGAACAATGTTTGGTTTCACGGTTGAACGAGGTGCACAGAAATTCACAAACAGGAAACGGCAATGATTGGCAGCAGCTCCATTGAAACTTTTGATGTCTGGCAGAAATGGACATGTCGTTCGTCAGCGGCCCGCGAGATGGCATCATCCGGACCCCGCTAGGACGCCTCCTTTGGGGCCACCACCCGGCCTCCGCGCCCACCCTCGTGCAACCCCGACCGCAGGACCCGAGGCTCGAATCTGCTAGGCCAAAAAGGGGAAAGTTTGGATGCTACCGTATCCTTGTCATGCAATTCCAAGAGCCGCGATTGGCTGCGGCGCGGTTGGCATTAGACGCCTCTTTCAAATCGAGGGTTGACGTTTGCGCGTTGGATATTACGTGCTCACGGCGGAATGGAAGATGGGTGCTGGTTTGCTCCGCCGTCGACAAGGGATTAATCCGGGGGTTTATTTGTGGAAATCTGTTATCGGGCCCGATGATGGAAAATGCTCAGGATTTGATATTGGCGTCTGCATACACATATCGCAGCTGAGATTGATGCCTTAACTCGGTAGAGACGCTTCATGAGTGGTCAGTACCTTATCAGCGGCGGCAGCAATAGCACAACGGCGTCCCTGTCTCTCACAGCCATTTAGACTCTAAGTGGTTCAAGTTGCAAATGGATGAGACACAAGCGAGACCCGGGTGTGACTCAACCATCGTTCGTCGTCAACCTGTTGATGCATGATCGCCGATATTAAACCCAACTCCATGGTAGGGGGAAAGCCGAGTGAGACAGTACCTACAAGGAGTGTCCAAACAGACGAGAGAAATGATATTACGTCGTCTACGAACCAGGGACTGGGCTGATCACGACGCAGGAAGCACGCATTATCTTGCCGTACACTCCCACATTAACCCGCCAGTCTGGTTACACAGGCCTACGCATGCTGCTCTCCCGTGACGTTACCGACGGACCTGGCATCAACTAACAGGCGGGAAAAGCGGTGTGGGTAACATTGAGCTTAAGGGCTAGATGATGAAGATTGATGAATCCAACACCGGTAGTGGGCCTGGGTGAACGACTATCCACATAGAGCATCCGGTCAGTCTAAGTTCCAAAGTGACGTCGTGCACGCGGGCTGTCGGGCCCTCGGTCCCATCTGCTGCACTATGAGGGGCGGTATGTTCGGCCACCACTCTCGCAAGAACGTGCCCGAACCTGTCGGACGCTGAGCGCTGCTTTTTTTTGTCACTCGTTTTGCGGGAACTCGCCTCTATCTCGGCGCCAGCCCCGAAAGCTACTATTATGAAACTGTTTGAGCACTGGCCACTTTCCTCCCGTGCTGCAACATCAGTCGGGTGCATGGAAACACACTTATAGGGTTGAGATATGCGCCCCTCCCCCTCCCCCTCCCCCTCCCCCTCCCTCATCCCCTCCCTCATCCCCTTCCACTACCGAGGCCTCCCAATCGTAGCAAATATGAGCTAACCCCGCCTCGGCAAAGTGCCCAGAAGTTATGCTTTTGTTATGCCCTTCGACGCCACAGGTCGATCTTCTCGCTCGCTTGTCTGGTTCTGCCCATTCTTGGTCTTTCCTTCACAGGGCTTCAGCGGGAAGAAGTGAACGGATCTATTGGTAGCTGACAGTTGGAACTAGCGTCTTAGCTCATGTTTGCGGAAGCTGAGAGGCTGCAGTAGCCTGACAGTTGCGAGATACGGTTAAGCGGACCTTAGCACGCATGAACCTAAACCTTCGTCGGTGGATTGCTACGTAATTGCCTGATACTTGGGTGGGTGGCAGATGGAGCTGTTATGCCCATGTACCTACCTACCTGACGGAAAGGCCGACCAATGACAGCTACCAGCTCTCCTTTGCCGTCTTGGAAACCAGCGAGTTGTGGTCAATTACCTTACCTTGTCCATCGTCACGCTGTCAAATGTTTCAAATTCAGTTTCCGTTCACCGGCTGCGGTGTCAGACTGGACTTGAATGTGTCTGACTTACATGATCACAAAGTACACTGGTGCGTACATGTACACCGGGCGAAGTACAACCGTTGGACCCGACGAGCAATGCCGCTTGACAAGGCTTTAAAAAGCGGTCCTTTTTGAAAGGCACTGTGTAGGTGCACAAATATGCATGGCAGTTAATTACTGCACAGGGTTGAGCATAAAGATTGGGCTCCTCGCGCTTATTGCCACCGCCCGGTAATCACCTGGTTAGTCGGGGAAACTCCGACGTTTGCTGACAGACGACTCGGAAGAAGTGCTAACAGCCCGCGGGTCGCAAAATTGGAAGCCTATACTGTGGTGGCTGTCATTGCTCTTTTCATTGTGACGGCAAAAAGATTTCCGGTTTTTCCCCGAGGTATGGAGAATCCCGCAGGTTGACGGATGAGTGAAGTTCAAGCTGCTACTTATACAGAACCTTGGAATTGCAGTAGGCCTGCCACAACACCTGTCAACGAGGGGACGTCAGAGCCACGCCATTCCCGTCGGCAATAGGGTTAGATTCGGTATCTCTTTAACGCATGACACATCCATTGAAATCCATGGCTTCCAGGCCCGATGCTCTTTCATTCTCATCTCGCCTGCTTGTGTTGCTCGTATCGTATCGTACTAACCTGCCACTTAACCCAGTCTTGGCCCAGCCTGAGCCTCCCGTTCCAGACCCGGCATATGTCCTCCAACCTCCGGCGGCTCTTCATTATTCCCGCATCTACTTCACAGCACGAGGCTCATATCCGGATTATGATCACTTGGACTTTCCCGCCATAGTCCTAAACCGCTCCAAGGGCAAAACACATAGGGTCGATGCGGACACGCTCGGGAGGCTGGCAGACACGGTGGCAGATACGTGCCAGGCCAAAGGCCGATTAGTCTGCATGACGGCACAAGAGGAGTAGTACCGCCAGGACCTGAAGAGCGATCTTGAGCGATGCAAGGTCCTGGTTTCGTGTGCCATTATCCAGGGCATCGTCCCGGTGGGCTGCCTGTGGCCCGGGGTCAGGCAGGGGACCAAGAGATACGAGAGGAAGGTTCGGGGGCTGAAGCTATCCCCCATCGATGATCCCCGAGTGGTACATGTGGGGGCTCGCGCTGCCGGCGGATCTCATCCGCCCGCACGGCCTGAACGACTACCTGGGCCTGCAGTATCGAAAGTGGCTGCCACACAACGACCGGCTCTACATAGGGCCGCAGGTGCAGATACCGATGCCGCAACTGCCAGTTCCGGCACAACCGCTCTCTGATCTTGTCTCCGACCCCGCCCAGGAGATGTGGCATTCCCAGCCACAGGAAGGACAGTTGGAATTCTGCCACGCCTTCGACCGGGCTATCGACCAGGCGATGCTCGCCAACCCTGCCGGCGATGTTAACCAGCAGGTGTTGGATCCTGCTCCACCGGCGATTGGCGAAGACGTGGAGCTGCCCGCACTCCCGGCCGAGCCTTTCCACGACCTCGACCCGGCGGCAATACCCGCCGACAACCCTGCCAACGATCTCGGCCAGCTGGAGCACTGGTATTCTGATCCAGAGGAAGTAACCCGAGACTTATTCCTTGAGCTTGCCCCCGATCCTGACCCGGCACCACTCGCCAACCCTCTCCCTCTCTCCGGCCAGCAACACCAGCTACCTCGACCACTGGCATGGCCAAAGCCGCCTGCCAACGTTGCAAATTGGCGTATCGATTAGGGACTACGTGTCTATGTATAATTAACGGGCGCTGGGCTTATTGTCGTTTGTTTGTTTGTTTGTTTGGTGCGAACGTTGAGGGAAACAGGTAATCGTTATTATTATATGGGCTTGGATTGGATTGCAGATTCCTCTGATTTGGGTTTGATACATTTGGGTTTTCGGTTGTTTCGTTTCTTTTCCTCAGGTATATTCGACGTCATTGGTCATTGCATGGACGCACACACTTTCGCACAATCCCCACCACACAATGCTGCGAAGCAGCACACAAAAACAATTAAACCCTTTAAACCCCCCCAAACAAACTTAAGCTGCTGCTGAGTGAACCGTCGCTACCCACTTTTCCTGCCAGGACACCAGCTTGAACTTGTCAGAATTACGGAAGGTTCAGTGGTAGCCACAACAGGGCCCCTAAGAGGGCGTCTGGCTGGACCCCAGCCACAGCCCACTTTTTACCGCCATTGGGGCACTGAACGCTGGGCCGGACCCACGCGGGAATTCAGGCCTGGGCAGAGCAATACACCACACTTTTGCACCCACTACGTTGACCCTGATTTTGCAGCACTTCTGACAGAACTAGCTATCATCAGAGAGGACCGTACGTTGCACGGGACTCATGGACCTCAAAACCCCCGCTTGGCTAGAACCTTAGGTGGATCATTCCATAGCCTTTCAATACACGCCTTTTACGCTGACTTTCTAGAACCCCTACTTTTGGCCTACCAGGCACTCTTTTGACTGACCCATGAATTAAACCACTACCCCATTGATCTATATTACCGTTTTTAGAGGTCCTACCCGGAAAGGTTCAGCACGCAGGTCCCGCCCTGGTGCACTGGAGCCTGGAACCCTGGAGTCCTGGTACCTCAGGGCGCTGTTGACACCCCTGAGTCGTTACTCCGTTAACAGAGATCTGGATCGGGGACAGGACCATATGTGGTGGGAGTTGTAGCATTCCCGCCGGGATTGGGGCCATTCCTGGCCTCGGGATAGGCGCGTGTTGTCCATTTAGGCTCACGAGATGTCGGGCATTGGCAGGTCGGGGAGGTTCGACGTTTATGAGGGGGGCTTGATCCTCATCGCGTCCCAGGTCCAAGATTGGGATATCACCCGTTTCCCGATCCTTACATATTTCGACTGCCTCGGATAATTGTAGCGCGAACTCATTTAGGGGCAATAGCGTAAGGTTTAGGTTTGTTTGCGACGGTCGGGGTTCTCGGATTATCGCTTCCTCTGGGAGGCCGATCAAGAGAGCGGTCGGCGTAAGCACATCTCCGAATGTCGTTACCTACACGAACTTCAGTGCTGTCGGGTGGCTAACTTACATCAGATACTTAGCTCATAGTGATAGTCATACCGTACTGTCTGCACGTTTTAACAGAAGACACGCACGGCACTTACTACCTACGGCACAGTTGTCACTGTCACCTCTCCAGGAATGTCGTCATGTCAAGTTTTTGTCGTATCTTTGGATGCCGAGATACCGGCGTTTCGCTGCAGTGATCCCTGGTATTCAGCACATGTCATTGCAGACCACTGCCTGCAATACAAACTCAGGACATTCCAATTATCTCAGTCGGCATGCGAATCGGAATTCTGCAATCGATACCTTCAACCAACGTCCCTGATGATCAATGCTCTTAATGATGATTGACCTAGTGAGTTTGTGCTATATGCACACGTAATTAGTGCACAAGTCTGGTGGGGCCTGTTGATTTCCCCCCTTTTCGATCATTGCTACAACCCTAACCCCCATGCGCGAGTGGCCCCCTTTATAAGCACCAATGACAATCCAACAACAAACAGGATTCCCATCGGCCCGATGCTAGTTAAGGTGTGAGATCGCCCACCAAGCCACCTGACAGTGGGGTCGCCGGCCGCAGTACGCATCACCAACCACGGAGACATGCAGCAATGACATCATCAGAGCGACAAAAGCCCACCTCGCAGACCATGGCAAGCACGTCGTACGTTGGAGCCCGTGACGTTTCGGCTGGAACCAACTCCAGTCCCGAGCCGTCTCCCTACTACAACTACTACCACTTCCGGCGAGCCCGTCCCATTGTTCAAACTTGCGCCTCCATTCCGCAGAAAATACATCCTCGAACTTGATGCGCCATCGTCTCTCGATTATTCTCCCACAAAGATCACTGGCACCATCACCACTATTCCAACGCCGCACCACATTCACCCTCGCCATGGCGCAAGCAGTGAAGGGAAACGCCGTGCCCAAGGCGAGCTCGTTGCTCGACCTCCTCAGCCTCAAGGGCAAGGTGGTCGTGGTGACGGGCGCGTCGGGCCCGCGGGGCATGGGCATCGAAGCCGCGCGGGGCTGCGCCGAGATGGGCGCCGACGTCGCCATCACCTACTCCTCACGCAAGGAAGGGGCCGACAAGAACGTCGCCGAGCTGACGGAGAAGTACGGCGTCAAGGCCCGGGCCTACAAGGCCAATGTCGGCGACTTTGACAATGTGCAGAAGCTCGTCGCCGACGTCATCCGGGATTTTGGGCAGATTGATGCATTTATCGCAAAGTATGACATTTCTAATTACTGCACTCCTCACCACCCATTCTCCCATATTGGTAGGTAGGTAGGTGAGTATCAAATGCTAACACCGCCAACAGCGCCGGCGCGACCGCAAACGGAGGCGTCCTGGAGAGCAGCAAGGAAGAATGGGACCGGGTCATCAACACCGACCTGACGGGCACCGCCTACTGCGCCAAGGCCGTCGGCCCGCACTTCAAGGAGCGCGGGCGGGGGTCCTTCGTGATCACGGCGTCCATGTCGGGCCACGTGGCCAACTTCCCGCAGGAGCAGACGTCGTACAACGTGGCCAAGGCGGGCTGCATCCACCTGGCCAAGTCGCTGGCCAACGAGTGGCGCGCCTTTGCGCGCGTCAACAGCATCTCGCCCGGCTACATTGACACGGGCCTGTCCGACTTCATCGACCAGGAGACGCAGGACCTGTGGAACTCGATGATCCCCGTCGGGCGGCCCGGCGACGCCAAGGAGCTCAAGGGCGCCTATGTCTATCTGGTCAGCGATGCGAGTTCGTATACCACGGGGACAGACATTGTCATTGATGGCGGGTATACCACGCGCTGAGCGCAGGTGCATGGTTCGAGAATGGGTTGCAGTGGAGCCACCGCGCTGATGCGGATGTAATTAATTATGTGCAATGAATTCGAATGAGGCAATATGTACTTTTAGAGACGTCGTTCGCTCAGCCTCGCTTCCAGCGACGGGCCACAGCGGTGTTAGTGATTGGGTGCATCGAAGTTCCAACGACATTTTACGGGTCTCGGGGCCAAAAGTGATTATTCATGGTGTTAGTGATTGTCCATCTCCAATAGCTGGCCCACGCGTGGACAGTGTAGACATAGTGGTGGCGGCTTGGACTGGTTTCCGGCTTAATTACAACCGAGTTCATTGTCTTCAGACATACTAGATCATGTAAAATAGTCTGTCACCGCGAGCGGCACAAGGCACGAAGCGCAGCCCTCCGCCTTACAAACGAGCGCTTGCTTCATGCCACTGCAACACTTCGTCCCTCAGGTTACGCCAGGCAATTGAAGCGCAGCTTCAATCAATACCATCACCAGGCACCTTGTAAATACGATGATTTACCAGGCGTTGGCCCAACCTTCCTTTTCTTTGAGTTGCACTGCAGTAGAGAAACAACATGAAGACTTAGACGCACTTTCCAATTCCCTCAAAGCAAAACACGCTTACAAACTCTGTTCGTATTATACCGCCCCAACTTTCCTCTCACCATCGCTCCCTCCAACCTCGGACACTCCCACCTGGCCCCTCTCCATCTGACTCCCCTCAACATACCCACTGCCACTCCCGCTCAACGTGCCATAGGCGCTATCACCCCCATGGGGCGGCATAGACGGCGTTGGTGCATGCCATGGCTCTGGTCTCCTTGGCTGCGGCGGCGGCAGGCTCTCCTCAATCTCCACCGCCGAAGCCTGTCTCCCATCCCCACCGACAGCGCCAGTCGCCACCCAGCCAGCCACCTTCTCCGCCGGCGACCGCTCAACCGCATCGTCCTCCCCGACTTGAATAACCTCCGTCCCCCCCTCCTCCCTCAACGGCAACCTAAACACCCCCCTAAGCTTATCAAACAACCCACCCACCACCCCCCTCAAATCCCACGACAAATCCACAAAGCCATCCGACTCCCGACTCCACCCCTTCCCACGACGGTTATACCCCCCTCCCACCCTCCTCGACCCCTTCACATCGTCATATCCACCCCCACCCCCACCGCTAGAAGCGCGATTCCTCCTACTCTCCTCCAGCATCCTGGCAATCGCCACCCGCCGCCACGTATTCCCGATGAACCAGACCAGCGAGGTAGCCAGCACGGTGACGGCAGTCCACCAGACCGCGGCGGGCGCGGACCAGCTGCCGGCGAAACCGCTGCCCCCCTGGCCCGAGCCCTGGTTGAAGCGGACGATGTCGGTCGTGAAGACGGTTGAGACGACCGACATGGGCAGCAGGATCAGCGTGATGGTGGCGAAGATGCGCATCGAGGTCGCGTCGCGGATGGTGAGGGCCGCGAGTTCCTTCATTGTTTGCTCGTTGCGGTTTTGGAGGAGGCGTTGCGTCTGCCAGGTTCGTAATTATACTCTCGTTAGTTCCAGCGTTCTTTATGTTGACGTTGAGAGATGTGGATATAGGGGGGTGAAACTCACAGTCCCCTCGCGCCGCGTGCCCATCTCCTTCACCATCAAGATCCGCCGCAGCATCTCGTTGGTCGCGTCGTGCACGTCCTGGATTTTCTCCGAGAACTCGACGACGTCGCTCCGGAGGGCGTCGCGGTGCGTCAGCAGCCAGGGGCGGCCCAGGGCCTTGAGCTTGGTGTCCTGCAGCAGCTGGCGCTGGTAGAACTTGAGGATGGCCTTGCACACGCGCATGTTGGCCTTGAGCCCCACGATGCAGTCGTCGATGCTCTCCATGTACCGGTTGACTTTTTTCAGTACCTCTTCTTTGACTTCGGTAAACTCTCTGTCTTGGATGTAGGGCCGGGTCTGCATGGTGGTGGGTTAGCTATACGTGGTCAAAGATGGTAGTTAGGCCGGGACTTGGGATGGCATACAAGCTCCTTTAGATTGTCGTCAAGCGCGGCAATGTAGAAGCCGTACTCGCTGAGCGACCACTCGCCGAGCCACACGAGCACCTCGAGGCTCGACTGGAACCGCTTGCGCTCCGGTGTGGTGGTCGACATGCTAGTGATGGTGGACAGCGACCCCTTGACGTCCCTGAACTTCTCATTTGTCTTCTTCTCGCTCGTGGTGATGATCCACAGGCTCTTGCCATTGTCGACGTCAAAGTGGTGATAGACCGCCGTCTGGGTAACGGGCCACAGATCCTGGTTCTCCTGTTCCTCATCCGGGCCCTCGTCCTCCACCACCGCGTCGTCCCGGCCAGTCAGCCACGACAGGAACCGCCGCGCCCAGCCCGGCTCGGGCGGCTCTCCGTCCTCGCTTTCCGCTTCGCCCACTGCCGTCTGGCCATCCTCGGCCTCCCAGCCCTTGGGGTCAAACACCGTCTTTAGCTCAAAGGCGAGCTGGTAGTGAAACCCGCTGCGGCCGAGGGCCTCGACGTTGAAGCGCGGTTCGTGGGTGAAGGACTTGAGGCTGCGGAAGCCGCCAAAGAACAGGTCGCTGTCGCCCGTCAGCGGGTCGTGACCAAAGTTGGAGATGTAGTTGAGGAAGCACGGCGAGACGTGGTGGTAGGTCAGGATCTGGAGGAGCATGTCCTCGGTGATCTTGAGTCTGCGGCCGTTTGGAGCCGACGTTTCTAGAAAGCTGCGGTTGCGGTGCGTCCACATGGGTTAAAAACACGAATCCAGAAGTTAGTTGGGGACCGGGTGGGTGGAACAAACATGAATCGGCAGACGGGGTCCATCCGCGGCTCAAACCCCATGCCCCCGTCAGCACCCTCCAGGCCATCCGAGTCGTCCGAGTCCTCGCCTTCGAACGTAGTCTGCGACTGGTTGACCGAGCAAAGGCCGAGAAACTCCTCCAGCTCGTCCGGGCTCTGAACGATTGTCGAGAGCGTATCCGAAAACTCCGTGTCGCTCATCCCGGTCGGGCTGCGAAACAAGCCCCTGACTGAGGGCGCCGTGACGAGGGCGTCCGTGTTTTCGGGCCACGGAGTCGCTGGTGTGTTTTTGTCGCCGCCGATACCGCAGTCGTAAAAGATCAGATACACCTTCTTCATGATGGCCCTCCATCGCGCCGACTTTTTGGGGCCAGAGAGGAGCAGAACCTTGTCCTTGGTGCGGTCGAAATGGCGCTTGAAGTCCTCGACGAGCTTGGCCCGCTCCGTCCCGTGCGGGATGTTGTCCGGATAGTACTCCCATTTCCGCAGACCCTTGACGAATCGTCTGACCTCCTGGGAGCTGTGTAGCGAGGGGTCTGGGACGGATGCCATGGTGGGCATTGAGACGTCAGGTCCGCCGCTCACTTGGAACTAAAGTTGTTGAGAGATCTCTGACAAGATCGCCAGTGTCGACACTCTAAAATGCAGTCTTCGGGGACATTTGGTGTTCTGAATCTCAGACATGCTGGAAACGGGCAAGAGCATGTAGGTTTAACCACGGGGGTCAACCACCCAGGTTTTGCCAAAACAAGAGGAGGCGGCTCTGGCCTGTCACTTCCCCACGTCTGTCTTGTTATTAATACATGTAGGAAATCCTGTGGAGGGGCGGCTTTGGACCCTGGGATGGGATCTTCCGGCCGGTCTTTCCGGGGACGGCTGTCAGAACGCTCTCTGTGATGAGGGAGACAGACCGGGGGGAACTCTCGGTCGGTGGCGTTCACTGCTTCACCTGATGTGGGGTGAAGTCCAATCAGGGGCGGTGTTTAGGGGTCAAGCTCAGCAGCCTGCATGGCCTTTGCTTCAATATCTGCCACTCGTCCCACACACCCAGATGCAGTCGCTGTTCACTTGACGGCAGGCTCTGGCACTGTTCTTTGGGTGAGCTTGTTGGGGGTTGTGTCGTTGCCGGTCCGATGGCATAAAACCCCCTTAAATTCTATCAGCAAAAAATGCAACGAAACGTGCAGACCTCGCTCAAATTATTACATGTTTGTGCCCATCTATGTCCAATGTCAAAGCTTCATTCATGAATCCCAAGTAACCAATCCGGTTTTGGTGAAAGGCGGCGCCCAAATGCAAAGACCAGCCATCAACAACAAACTCCGACGCTGCGCCGCCTAAACCGCGAATCAAATGCCACCCCAACCCCCCGTGCCGACAGCCTGGACAGGTCTCGCCCGGCGATCAACCAAGAGCTGCCACCTCTTCAGCCCCCATCATCTTTGTGCTTTTTGCTTCTCCTGTCTGAGGTCGGCGAGGAACTCTTCAACGTCGGCCTGCCCCCCTCTCAAGATGTCGATATCCTGTAGCTCGCCCTTGAAGACGTGAAAATAAACACTAATGAGCTGCTGTACCTTTCTTCTTCTTATCGGAAATAAAATGGCAATAAATGTCTCGTCACTCACAGTACCCAGCTTGCTCGGGAGGATGACGATGTAATTTTCCTTGAGCACTGTCTGTCAGGGATGTCAGCACGCTGTCAGCCCGCGGAGAGTGCCGCGAAAGGCAAGAGGGCTTGGGGAGAAGGGGCGGGGGAAGAAGCCTCCTGCACGCACACGCGTCGGCATTTGACTGGCTCCTTAATATCGCGGTGCCGCCCCCAGTGAGTGGGCGAAGGGAAAGAAAGTGATGGGGAAAATAATGGGATGTCCGCCGCACGCACCTCGCCCGAGAACTTGACCTCTGGGAATTCCAGCTCCAGGTATTCCTTGAGATACTGCCACTTCAGCCCCCGCGCGGCGATGGCCACTTTGTACCTCTTCTTGCCCGAGGCGCCGGGCCCGAGCCGGCTGATGAAGCTGTGGCTGTCGTCGTCCGGGCGGATGGTTTCCTGACGAACCGAGCGGGCGTTCGCCGGCATGTTGTAATTGCGGCCAGATCGGGGAGAACTCGAACTGCACGCGCCTGCGCGGTAATGGAGAGTTGGAGGAGGATGACGCGAAGATTTGGGGGAGCGAGAGTGGAAGTGCGAGTGCGAGTGCGAGTGCAAGGGCGAGGGCGGGTGGGAAGATGACATGGACTGTCGCAGCGGCGAAGGCAGCCACCCTGGGAGGCTGCACCACTCCATGTTCTTATAGCCAATGTCCTGCCTGAGGTAGGTATGTCTGTCTGTCTTTTACCCCTCGCTGCTGCTGGCTAGGTGCTCATGCGTGAGATATGCTGCTGCTTTACCCCTCCAGTCTCTGTCTGCAGTGCGCAAGGACATGGAGGCCCGCGAAGAACGGTCGGGCTTTTTATCCCACGGGGCTTAGACTTCAACTTCTCAAAAACTTTGCAACGTCATTTCTTCCCAAACGCCTCATTTGTAGACCTCCAAATGCTTTGCGGCACTTTGGGCAGCGCGACGAAAACGACAGCGACCTTTGTTGGTGACAAGTCGCTGACGGGCAGCTTCGGGAACCGCGCCTTGCGCTCAGGTGGGCGCCCCTGCACCACCCCGCTGTTCTGCGTCCTGGCGCCTGACGGGATCGCCACGTGAGTTGTCACATTGCTGGCCAAGATAGAGACCCAGTCACACCGCACTGGAGGACTTGTTTGACTGGGATTATAAGACAACCGCGCCCCACCACTGTTGCCATCGGCGCCCAGCTTGTGAGCATGGCCAGAGCTGAGGCCTGATCTGGGAGGTAATTATGTGGTACTATTGGGAGGAGATTGGATGAAGTAGACTCTCACTCTCATTGCTTTCAATTCACGTACGAATTACCTCATTGCCGAACGCCGGTAGTTTGGGTCTTGCGTGGCAACATGCAGAACGAGGAGGACTGCCAGATTGGGTGGTTTGGGCAAACAAACTGGACAAAGCCTGAATGACGCAAGAACAGCAAAGAGAAGGAGATTTTCCAATCCAATCAGCTACCAATGAATATCTGGAGATGATCCGCCATTTCCTATTGTTCTCGATGCTTGCGCGATTGATGCAAGTTTACTAACCTTGTTCACTACCTAGTACCCACTTGTGTCCAGTTGCTTAGATTGAAGTTTGAACATGAGGATGAAAAACAGTAGATCGTTGAAAACATCTAATGGAGTGCCAGACCGAAAGATCAAAACGATTTATGGTCCTGACATGAACGCAAAGAATTCTCTGAACTTCATGTGCTTTGCAGATATGGGAGAGTAGAAGCCAATCAACCGCCAACTCCCACTATAAGTCCGATGCCGGGACATGACCTCACATTCCTCACTTTCATGCCTGGTGCCTACGTACCTTAGTTCATCTTTGCACTTGATGTTTCAACTGTTTGTATGAGTCTGAATTGGACTGAAAACTCACAGCATAATTATTTGATGAGAGCTGTAACATTCATGTTGTGATTGGTCGTGCTTTACTACGACGATGGTGGACCGGGCGCATTAGGTGTTAATTAATTACTAGCGAGGTAGGTACCTACCAGATGCCTAGGTGGTCTGTTGGTTTCACTTTCCGAGAAGGATCCGCCCTAGCTGAATCCTTTATGTCAAACGAGAATTAGCTTCCTTACTGCTGCCGTGTGAAACTCGGGAATCGAAGGTATCTATGGCAAACAGGGGACCAGTCACCAAGGGAATGGAACAGGAACAAAGATGCCATGACTCAACCATAAGGAAGTGGTTTCCAGAATTGGATTGCAGCAACCTAAATGCCCATCCCGATTCACAGCGCGCAATATGGGTAGGTAGGTTTAGGTGCCGTAGGAAAGTCCATGTCGGGTATGATTGTGGATCTAATATTGCACCGCTCTGCCGCATTTCCCCTCTTTGAGGCGCACACATCACTGCGAAATCGACCCAATGGACAGAGCCTTAATTGGTTCATGTTGCGCCTTGGCGCTATCCGTCTCCAGGCTCGCTTCTATCAAGTCCGAGCATGACCGAGTTCCCGACTCTCAAATTTTGTTGTCGTAGGAATCGTCTCCGTTCCCGGCATCACTTGGGCCTAGCTAATTATCCCAGGAATTGATGTCACGCCGGGTACTGTTCAGCTGACCAGCCCGACAGCCACGGGTTCTCAAAGGACCAACCCGTGGTTGTCGATTGATAAAATTTTCCAGTAACATGACTCAACAACCCTGGTCTGCGAAAACTGCCGTGATGATGCGAACCTGGAGTGATGATGACGCCAAGTCGCGGCGTGGCTTACCAACTTGGACGAGGACCCAGCGGTAGGATCAATGGTAGCGGTTTGTCATGGGTCAGACCAGTCCATACTCGGGAGAGAAACGCAATACTGCGGCCGCTTGCAAATTGGCATTGCTTTTACGGGAATCCATATCATTGGTCACGAAAGTTGCTGATCGTACACAGTCGAATCCAGGTCCAGGACGTGTGCCGACCACGCGGGCCGTCTAATACAACCCTGGCTTGCAGTATTGAGTCGAACGTAGTCTTCCATTGCATGCAGTCTTTTCTAGCAGAGTTGCATTCACAGATCGTTCGGGTTGCTCGTGTTGCTGTATGCCGCTAAGAAATCGCCAGCCCCGGATTTACCGGGACGGCTGGGGCTACAGACCTCCATGCCGTCCCATTTGTGCACAAGCCCCTGGATGACCATTGAGTCGAAAGACTGGTATTTAAGGGCGCGCTATTCCTGCCCCTCCAGCCCTATTTGCAGATGATCTAATTCGATTGTGACTGAGCCATTTTGTTTCGAGTTTCTTATGAAGTTCGCCAGCATGCATCTCCCCCTAATTTTCTCCGTCGCGTTCCCCGGGCTTGCAGCTGCATCCTCGATCCTGTTTTCTGGCGGCACTGTGATCGGCTTTGACAGTGCTACCGAGTCGCTCGATGTCATCCGAAACGGCTCGGTGCTTGTGACAAACGACCGCATTGTGGGGGTGTATTCTCGCGCCCCTTCGACCGCTCTGCCCAAGGGTACCGAGATAATCGACATCACCGACAAGATCATCTCAACGGGGTTCGTCGACACCCACAAGCATGGATGGCAGACCGCCTTCAAAACCCTCGGCTCCAACACCTCTCTCGTCGAATATTTTGGCCGATACGGCCAGTTTGTTACGGGCACCATTTTCACCGCCGATGATGTGTACATTGGACAATTGGCGGGCATTTACGAGGCCCTCAACGGGGGCGTGACCACGATCCTCGACCACGCTCATCATACTTGGGGCACTGCACAGTCCAACGCCGGGCTCAAGGCGTCGATTGACAGTGGTGCCCGCGTCTTCTGGAGCTATGCCTTTGCTCATCTCACAAACGTGAACTACACGGTCGAGCAGCAGGTGTCGGACTTTCGCGACATTGCTAAAGCGGCCTCCTTCAAGGGGACCGCGACAAGTCTCGGCATCGCATACGACTCCTTTGGGCCGAATCCGAACGTTAGTGAGGTTGATGTTGTTATGGGCCTGGCAAAGTAAGACCATCTAGGGGCCCTGGACATTTGAACTTTAGCGCCAACCTTACGATGTGGCAACTAACACGAGTTTTTAAGAGAGTTCAACGTGTCTGTCATCACCACCCACTCCCTCCAAGGGCCATGGGGATGTAAGCACCAGACCGTCCTGCACCCACCCTTATCCCCCGTACCACTTAGTAACCCCCTTCACAGTCGACAACAGCCCCGAGGACGTCAACAACCTTGGCTTCCTCAACAATTCGATCCCCATCGTCTTCTCGCACGCAAGCTTCCTCACCAACGCCGGCGCGTCGCTCCTCCGGGCCACGAACCAGTACATCTCCATCACGGCCGAGTCCGAGATGCACTACGGGCACACGCACCCGCACAGCCACCTGATCCAGGACCAGGCCTCACTGGGCATCGACACGCACTTCACCTTCTCGAGCGACATCCTCACGCAGGCGCGCCTCTGGCTGCAGGTCACTCGCCGGCTGCTCTACGCCGAGGTGCTCGCGCGCTGGGAGGTGCCCGCCAACAGCCCCATGTCCGCCGACCAGGCCTTCCTGCTCGCGACGCGGCACGGCGGGCTCGCGCTGCGGCGCGGCGACATCGGCGTGCTGGCCGTCGGTGCCAAGGCCGACTTGGTCGTGTGGGACGGCACGTCGCCCGCGCTGCTGGGCTGGAACGACCCAGTCGCGGCCATCATCCTGCACGCCAGCGTCGGCGACATTGAGCACGTGCTCGTCGACGGCAAGTTCAAGAAGCGGGACTTCAAGATCGCTGAGCGCACGTACCCCGATATCAAGAAGCGGTTCCTGAAGAGTGCGAAGAGGATCCAGAAAGTGATGGTGGACACGGTCACGCCGCTGCCGCGGGCTGGCGATCCGTGGCCGTATAATGAGCTCAACATTGGCGAGACGAATACGGTGGATACGTTGCGGGGGAAGGGGAAGGGGTATGGGGAGCTGTTTTTGGATACGGGGAAGTAGGCTCGTCACTCGGAAGGAATAACGAGTTTAATAATTGTAGAAGCAGTGCAACGAAAGATAATTACCTGAGTTGTCGGTTGAAGAAAAAGGGAAAGACGGCCGGTTGCAGTCCCAGGGCGCGCAAGAGACAGGAATCATGATGAGACTGAATTAGAACACGACGAAACGAGAATCCCCCATGTCAGAAGACGTCTGCATGTTTGACGTTGTGATCCATTGCATGTTAGCAATTTCGAGACTTGAAGCAGGCCAAACCCTCTCCGGTTTAAACAACCATAGTAACCTCACCGCAAGACCCCGTCTCCACTCAACAATCCACTAATTAACCCCGGCCATCATCACGAAACAACCCTATGCGACACCTGTCCAAAGACCCGCGCATCCTCAAACTCAATCTCCGGATGGCCCAGCCACTGCGTATAGTCCCCCACAACATTCAACCCGTCCACCAGCGGCCCAAACCGTAACTGCCACGGCTGCTCTTCAAGCCCGTACCTCGGCGTCACAAAGTTATCCCGATGGTCCCTCCACGCCTCGATAATATCCCCAGGCGGCATGTCAAACCCCAGCCCATCCAGATCGAACGCCGCCTGGAACCGGTAATGGATCTGCCTCGAAATCCTGGTCCGAACGGGCGGGCGGTCGGGCTCTGGGACCGCCCAGGCTACGGGCCGGTGTAGGAGGCCTTCGCGGTCGTTGCGCCATGTGTTTGGATGGTTGAATTGCATCTGCACGTCCGGGATGAAGTTGTACCGCGCCAGTTGGCACGGGGGATTGCCCGTGGCGTCGAGGACGTGGATCGGTGGGTTGCCGATGGCGGGGGGGTTGAGGTTGGGGCGCGGCCACCAGGGGTGTTCTATACATGGTTGCGTTAGCACTTGCAGTTTACCTTGTGTGCCTATTCACGAATACCCATTCTCCAGGGAAATATGCATCGGGGGATTCTCTTGAATAAGGCAACTGACCAGGCAGCCCCGGCGGCACAATAAAGGGCGGTGGAGGAGCCGGATTCACCACCGCCGCACCCTCATAGCCGCGGGTCAAATGCAGCGCAGCCAAATCGTAGTCGACGGGATCATAGTTCTCATAATCACTCGTCGCTAGCAAGATGGGCGCCACACTCCCATCCGGCCGCGGCGCTCCATATACATCATACGAATACGCCGGCCGGCCCTGCGTCCACGTAGTCTGCATGCCCAGATCAATGTCATCAGGACGTCTGTCGACCAGGGGACTCGCCGTCCGGCCCTCGTCCTCGTCCTGCTCCCCAGCCCAGCGGAACACAATGACCTGCGTGGCAAAGTAGTCGGCGATGACGTACAAGATGCTCCGCCAGTAGCACACGGCCGCGCGCGATTGGAGCCGCCCGGCGTGCAGGCAGCGGATCAGGCTCAGCTCCCCAAAGTCCGGGTGGACGGTGCGCGAGAGGTGCTGGTACCGCTGGTAGTCCTTCCACCGCACGTGGGTCTGGTCGGCCAGGACTTGCATGAAGTAGGTCCAAATGCGGGCCTTGGCGTTGCCGTGCTTCCATATGCTCGCGCCGTTGCTGTTGTTCAGCGAGTCTCGGTATTGGCTTCGCCAGTACCTTGCCGCCGGGGTAGGTGTTAGTTTGCTTTTCTCCGGGTACGTATAGCATCTAGTTACAATGAGAGGTAGAACCTTACGACAGACTATGCCACAGCGAGTCCGGACCCGGGGGCACGGGAATAGCTTTAAAGTAGAAATTCGCCCCGTTCTGTCCCGGTGCGACACCCGGACTCCGGACCCGGAACCCCTGGTACCGATGCCACCGAATCCACATGACCCGCTGGCTCCGCTCCCGGTCATGCGGCTCAAACGTCGTCATCGCGGGCGCAATCACGCGAAATCCACGATAGATCTCGGTGTTTTCAACCGTGTCCTTCGTGCCCACCCTCCCCGCGCGCGGACCGGGGAGCACGCCATACGTCCCGTCGTTCCGGAACCGGTCCAGGAGGACGTGCATGTCGGTCGAATTGACGCTCCACAGCGGACTGCGGAAGCCGAACGTGCGCAGCCCGTCGAGGATGTAAGCGCGGGCTTTGGCGGCCCTCCTGCTGGTTGTCTCGGGGTGCCGCGGGTCTCGCTGGATGAACAGCCATTGGGCGATCATTTCTTGGATAAACACGTCCAGATGCGGTCGGTGCTCGCGAGGCTGTGATCGCGGGGAGATTTTGTAGCCGAGGACACCCCAGGCGCGCTTCCAGTTGTAGAAGGTCGGGAGGACCTCGGAGCTGAGGATATCCTTGTATATCTGTTCCCGGGTCTTGCCCGTCCTCTTTTCCGGGCCCCCGACAAGGACCTGCGCCATGTTGAAGCTGGTGAGCTGCCAAAGCACACAATCGTATAACTGGATGCAGCCTGTACTAGAATTGAGAGTCATAGACTGGTCTAGTTTCCGTCAAAGCTGTCTACACAGATCTAATTCCAAGACAGGCCTTGTCCCGTACTCCAGGTTTTGATCAAACATCACTATTTGCAATTTGGCAACAAATAGCCAGGCCAAGAACAATGACTTGGAAAAGGTTACGAAGAATCCTCAATGAAATATTCAGGCCTATGTAATTAGCACGGACATTGTTAACCTTTCAAAGGCTCCGGAAACGGGCCTGTCATGGACAGTGAAAGGGGCACGGTTTCTTTGTCCGGCGCAGCTCCCCTGGCCGTGCTCAATAATGAAAAGTTTGGGGCATCAAACTTGCAGGGACTCTTTTGAGAATTTTAGTAGCACGCATCCGGCAAGGGAACACTAGTACTTGGTAGTTTTGATTAGTTTATTTGCTAACGTGCAATTAGCACAACATACGCCTCTCTATAACGGGCGCCGTTTTTATAATTTACGTAAACACAATGCTCGTAGCCTCATGACCCCCGTCACTCTTCTTCTTCTTCCTCCTCCTCTTCGTCCCCCCGTCTCTGAGCTGCAATGATCTTCGAAATAGCAATAAGTTCAGCCTCCCCGATATCCTCCTCACCTCCTTGGGGTTGGGTATCGCGATCGGTTCCGGGCAGAGGCGGGATAAAGTTCTCTGGGAATGATGTGTCATGGCCGATTTCGTCCGCGAGCGCGAGAAGAAGCGCCCGATTGAGATATCTTCCTCGCGTTGCCCAAAGAACCCCTTTCCCAGCTGCGGCTTCAGCCTTTTGCTGGGATGTGTTCGGTATTCGTGTCGCCATGCCATTTTTAGTTGGGCAACAAACGAAGGGAAAGTACAAGTATCTTGCTCGTGGACGGTTATCGTTTTTAAAGGACAGTCTCCGGCCATCCAAATCGCGAATAGTCCTGTCATCGGATGCTCCCTGGCTCTTGAGTGCAACCACCGTCTCCAGCGATGGTGCATCCTCGTCAATGATGCGCCATCGGTAGTTCTTTGGCTCGTCTCGTTCCCATATCGCTACTTGTTCGGTCGTGGGATCATCGGGTAGGCCAGGGACGATAGCGATAGCGCCGTCGTCGAGAGCCGACTCTACGTCGGATTGAAGTAGGAGACCGTTTCGTGTCTGGGGTTAACGATGAAAAATTAGTGTGTGATGTATAAGACGGGCGGGTAATACATACCGTCATCAACTCCCTTTCAACATCTTCACCAAAGAGCGAAACCAATACATCCGGACCAAGCTTGTAGGGAAACAAATGTGCAGCAATAACCTGCGACTTGACCATATCATAGCCAGTAGCAGTATCATGGAGAGATACAATGACCTTTGATTTGTTAGGCCGTACCGTTGCCGCACCATAGAACTGGACCAGATCGTCCTTGAACCTCGCTAGCTCTGATCTCTTGCGCTAGTCCATGCCCACCTTCTCGGCACAGATTCCCAGCTGGCTGGTTGTAAACATAGCTTGAAAAGCTCCGAGTCGTCGAATCGGACCGCCTTGGTGAATCCACTCGGCTTGTCTCGTGTACAGCGCCTTTTCCAATGTAGCCGCTTTGATTTGCTCGATAATGCGGCGCGCCTCGTTGGTCGCCCACCACGACTCTGCAGGTTCTTCCCCCTTGTCTGTCCAGTCTCGGACCGCGAGTTTGGTCTCGGCACGAAGATGCGCGGCCGATGCCTCACATACAGCTGCAGCTAATGTCCAATTGAGCGTCCAAGCCGGTCGACGGTCGGACTTTTTTTTTTGGCTTCCTCGAGCTCAACGCCCGGAAGACGATATTCTTTTTCAAGATCTTTTTCTCGCTCGTCTGCTCGACGTTCGCGTGGGAATCGCCGGCGGGCCGCCGCCGTTGCCGCTTGGTCCGGCTGCTGACGACGACATTGTGATGCTGAAGGAAAGATTACCAGCAATTGAAGAATTCAAGTTTGGGATTGTTGTACAGAGGAAGAGATTTTTGAAGTTATGCTGGCTCGCCAGATGTGAAGTTCAAATGTCGTCTCATTCTAAGTTCATGTGACCCGAGGATCTGAACTCTTAAATACGGAAGCGGCTACCAGAAAGTCTTCTCTTACCGCTTTTGCCGGGACTGCCAAGATACCTGAATCAAACCGGGACTTACCTACCTACCTACCTAATTATGTAACTACCCTAAATGTAATCGGCCAAGTCTCATTCGGATCAATGCCTCAAGGCACGCAAGAGCACCAATGGCTTGCACAGGAAGGTTACCAAAGTCTTGCGCAAGACTTGTGGGAGAGCTAAGTCTTGCAGCCCAGGTAAGTCTTGTAAGTGGGGCTTGTACTTGCCCATACAAAAAGGCAGGGAGAGGTACTCAGCCGGATTCTTCAGGGCATCTACAAGGCCACCCACCTGGGCTTTTGCCCGCACCCACACCTTGCCCATGGCTTGCATTGTGCGCTTAGCTCGCTAAAGAATCGCGGCGACAAGCCTTGGAGCCGCTAGAACAGCGCCCAACAGCACTTCGGGACTAACAGCTATTGCATGACCAGGACGTAATATCATTCTGGTTTGATGCAATTCAAATTCTAATGACCTTGGTGTGAAATGCCGAGACCCTCGTCTCCCCTCGGCTGCAGCACCAGAAAAGACCGCACTCCCACTGACAACCCCCCTTAGATCAACAATCCCATCCCGCGACCACCCCCCGCCTCTACCTACTGAGCCCTCCACTCCGCCAAGTCGATCGGGAACGGCCAAGACGCATCAATTGGTCTCGTCTCATGTCCCCACGAGCGCGGGAGTCCGTTGGGTGGTCGGCCCTTGGACATTGTCGCACGAGACAGCTGGATGGCCTCGTACCCCCTCGCGCAGACTCCCTGCTGATACTCGTTCAGCTCAACCTTCAACGAGGCATAATCCGAGTTGCCGCTCTCCGCCAAGATCTTGCCAAGCAGCACCGCATCTCGAATGGCAAAGATTCCGCCCTCTCCGCGTGCTGCAGTGCACAGTGCGTTCTTGTCAGTACTGTTTGGTTCTACACGGTGGGAGATGCACAGGGGTGGGGCGACCAGGTGGGACTTACTGGGCGTCATTGGGTGAGCGGCGTCGCCAATCAACAGCACTCTGTTGACGACGGGCAGCTCAGGGATAGCGGCATCCCACCAGGCCTGGGGATTAGTAGTTATAACGTTAGTGAACATCCGAAAGTCTGATACTCAGACTAGATAGTCCAGGATCCAGAAGGTGCAGGCTTACCGCGTTCTCCTTGACTCCCTCGGGCTTCGTAGTGTTAATGGTGACGCGGAAAGGTGGTTGCAGAGTTGCAACCTTGTTCTGTGCCCATGCCAGCTTTTCCTGTGTCGTGGCTGTCTTGAGCCAGTGGTCTGGCTTGCTCACGTCGTCATCCGGTGCCTGTAGAGCCATAACCGAGGTCAGCTTCTCCCCTTCTTCCCAACAGTCACACCAGAAGGCCGCGACTCACCGATATGACCCAGTAAAAGTCACCCCCGGCCACGCGCCCGTCCTCATCAATGTTCAGCTTGTTCAGGCCGCTGAACAGCGCGAATCCGGCGCCAATGGCGATGTGGGCAGAGTATCCCAGCTTCAGCTGCTGCTCCGTGTCGGCAATGCCAAGCTGGACATCGCCCACGACCGTGGCACTGGGAAATGGAGTGAGGATCTCTTCGTTGGGCTTCTTCATCACATGCGGCCGGACTGGGGGTCTTTTAGTTCTTGTTCCAGTATAGCTGGAATATGCCGAACAACTCACTTCCGCTAAACACTCCGTCCGCGCCGATCAGCACGGTTCCCGAGGCAGATGAGCCGTCTACAAAGAACACAGACACGCCATCGTCTCGCTCTTCCACGCGCTCGGCCTGCTTGCCCCACTGGATCTTGAGATTCGTCAACAGAATCTCCCGCAGACGGGGCCGGCTGGCACGCAGGCATGGCGTCTCAGGCGTGTCCTCCACTGCCAGCCTCTTGGGGCCCAGGTGAAAGACGATCTGCGACGGCAAGGGCGTGGGGAGCAGATGGCAGGCTGTCTTCAGGGACGGCAGGTCACCGGGGAGGGAGTCTCCAAAGAGGCCATCCAGACTGTTTTGTACCTTGTCAGTTCCCGGAGGCATTACCCAGTAATTAGTATCGGTCAGACTTAAACTCACTCGTATAGGCCGAGACAATAGCCGGCTCCTCTGGCCGTTGGGCTGGCATCCCGCTCAAAAATCTCAAAGCTGATCCCCTTCTTGCGGAGACTTTGCGCCAGCGTCAAGCCGCCGATACCAGCACCGATGATCAAGACGTGAGGCGATTCGGACGACATGATGATGGCTGCTGTTGATGTTGATACGTACGAGTATTCCGAACAAGATCCTTCCAACGAGCAGATGCCACAGATGCAAAAGATGACGCTATTCGCGCAGTGAGTCGATGAGATAGTAGATCCCGAGATGGCGACAGCGGGGTAGTATCAAACTTCAAGACCGCAGAAGTGGAGAGAGTTTTGGGTCTTGAAACGCGGGGTGGGGGGGAACGACTTGAACCGTCCAGTTGGGTGATCGCCGAGGTAGGACTGACGGTCCCAGCAAGCGAGCGAGGGGCGAACAAAAGAAGAAATGACAACGAACGAACAGAAACCTCGTGCGACCCAAGCCTGCTATTACCTCCGCGGGTATAACCCATTCCACGCCATGGAGGCAGAACCTTACCCAAGTATCACCAAATGCCGGGGCCCTGCAGCCGCCTAGGCCCGAACGGACGCGCGGGGTGCCATTGCCAAGGGGGGCGAGCCTACCAGCGCCGGCAGCAACATCCTCTTCGAGGCTAGCCACCACGGTGGCCCCTGGCCGGCTAAGCGAGCCTCAATCTCGGGCCAGGCGGATGGGATTGCCAGTCCTGTTCGGGGGTTAGACGCATGTCGGAGAGGCGGCTCAAATACCACAAAAGGGGTCCTCCAACTCACAGCTCGCATTGCTGGGCTGAGAGGATGAAAGTTGCGTGGTGATAAGAACATGGGTCGGAAATGGGAAAGACACTGTTTTTGGGAACGAAAAAATGCGTGTAAAGCCTTTCTCCATGTTTTGCTCTAGAACCGCGTCAATATATGCATCTGAGTAGTCCTCCGTCACACATTATCGTAATGCTGCGTCATGTCATACCGCAGCGACACCATTCCATCCTGCACGTCAAACATCAAGTTAGCACACAGTTCCAAACAGAAGGCCGCACTGCACCGCTGGCTGTATCCAAGCCCCCGTCACTTGACAGCACATCACAAAAGTACCACGAACAAGACAAGGCTACAACTTACATTCGGCTCCCCACCCCCCTCCTCCTCCCCCTCTTCATCTTCTTCATTAGCAGACACCCCCGCCTGACCCCTCTCAATTCCCTTGAGCATTCTGAAAAACGGATCCTTCTTCATCGCCTCGTCCGGGTCCGGGTAGACAAACAGCCGCCGCATGTTCTCCTGCGACGTCGGGTTGATGACGTCGTGCCAGATGCGGCGGCGCTCAGCGTCGTACCGGTCGAGGATGGCGTCGGCGTCGGCGACGCGGCCCGTGGCGATGCCCACCAAGCCCTCGTACAGGCTGCCCACGTCGGCGATGCCGCCCGTCAGGCCCAGCCCGCCGCTTTGTTTTTTTGCCCACAGGCGTCAGCTACTTAACCCTTTAAAGACCACCGAAGAGAAAAAAAGAGGGTATGAACGTACAAGGGGTTGCACAAATGCGCAGCATCCGCCGCCAGGACGAACCGGCCGACGCGCATCTTCTCCGCGCACCGCTGATGGACTTTATACGGACTGAAATTCACCAGCGTATACTCCCCCGGTCCCGGGCTTCCGGGGAGGATATCGCGAAACTTGCCCGGCTGGCGCGCCTTGAGCTCCTCGGGGGTCAGGCCCGCGAGCTCGCCGTAGGTCACGCGGTGCAGCCCGTCGGTCTGGATCTTGGCCACCATGTGCCAGTGCTCCGGGTGGACAAAGAACTGGCTGTCGTCGTAGCCGTAGGGCGCGAAGTCGTAGTACATGTTGGTCGCGACGATCTGCTTGTCCCAGGTGAAGCCGGGGAAGGCCCAGTCGCCGAACAGCCTGCGGCGGACGATGCTGTTGGCGCCGTCGCACCCGACGATGTAATCCGCCTCGACGCGGGCGGCTGTCGCCGGTCCGCCGTCGGGGGCTGTGACTTCGACGTCGACCCACGCTTTGGAGATATCCTGACCGATGTCGACGACCTTGTAGCCGTAGCGGATCGTGGCGGTCGGCTGCGCGAGGACGGCGGTCTCGAGGATCTTGCCTAGTCGGTGCAGCGGCAGGCAGACCATGCGGTAGCGGAACGGCTCGTCGTCCTCCTGGCCCGGGGCCGGGTCCGGGTTGCGCAGGGCGACGAGCCGGGTCTTGGCTTCGTCCAGCTTGCGCCAGGATACCCCGTTGGGGCTGAACCCCTCGGCGCGCACCTGGGCTAGGATCCCCGCGCGCTCGAACTCGATGCACGATTCGGAGGTGTAGTGGCTCGCGCGCGGGTTGGTGTCGAGCGCCGAGGTCATCTCGAGCAGCTCGACGGTTATCCCCGCGCGGGCGAGGAGCAGCGCGAGGAGGAGGCCCGAGGGGCCGGCGCCGACGATGACCACTTTGGAGAGGGCCATTGTGTGGTGGGTTCAGTCTGGCTGTCGGTGGGTTTAGGAAATCTATAGTTCTAGATGTTTGTTGCGTTGATTGCCATCAGGTTGTTTGTTTGAGCATATGGCCATGCCAGTTTGTTTGCTCGCCGAGATGCCATCGTCAGCAACAAATTAACCACTGCACCAGGCCCTCAAGCTCCAGTCGTCCCCAATATCGCAATGGGATATGCCGAGTGCCCCTGAGCCGCCGGCTCCAACATCTCCAACTGTTCCCCGCTTCCCCACGTCCCACGGTTGGTTCGAGGAGGGCCGGTGGCACCACAATGGCCCGGGACAGATATCTGCCTATTCCTGCTACAATGTACGTCTGCAAATCACGGTTGCTACTATTGTCTGCCGACTGATTATCTGGGCAGAATGAGGACCTCACCTCCTCGGTCAGCACCTGGCCCGCACACTCGCCCCGATAGCCCACTACCCCTGCCGCCTCCTTGTCTGTAACATCTACCTACACCAGTCCAATCAGCAGGTAGTTGGTACCTGCACTGATAGGTTACTATTCTATTCCCCACTAGTACTGTCATCCTTAATACAGCTACGCCTTCACAGCAGTTGGCTCGTCCCAGCCATCAATCAATCTTGACCTGTCTAGCGGCTTCTTCAAGCAGCTGGCGGAGCTTTTCAAGCCCGAATCCTTTCTTCGAGTATCTTCCCCTCTGCCTTGCGTCCCGAATCTCCCAGAAGATTAATCCCTGTGCATGTCAGTCGGAGCCCAAACTTACTAGGTACCCAACATTCCGCCGATATAAATAAACGAAAAGAGAAAGAAAAAGGTTCCACCTACATCATAGACTCGCCGCAGATCTTCCTTCGACACCTGTCCGCGCTCCTGGAGAAGCAACCAGGTCGAGCCGAACTCAAAGTATGCTGCAAACCACTGATTTTTTCACAGCAGATTCCACCCACTGCACTTAGCACTACACTACATGGCAGTATGGTTTTACACTGCTAACAAGGAGAATCGTGTAAAGAAACTGGCTTAGGACGTACACCAAAGGGGTCAGCGGCCACCCTGTGGCCCGCGACCATGTTCAGAAATTCGGCAGCCGACAAGGCACCATCGTCGTCTAGATCCCACTTGGAGAACAGGTCCTCGAACGCCTGCGGGACGAAGCGGCCCTCTTTATCGTAGACCCCGGAGTCGGAGCCGTGCTGTGCGGGGACACTGAGTTAGTCCTTCTTCCTGGGTGCTACGACTACCTAACAAGTGGTGCTTAAGCTTAATCCGTAGGTAGGCGGACAGTCTGCGTGCCTTGGCCTTGTGGATCGCGTTCACGTAGATGCGGCACCACGGGTCGGGGACCCACGTGTAGGCGAGCCGGGTCGGGTAGGAGAAGCTGAGGTTGATGATGAGCATGGACAGCAGTGAGAAGACGATGCCGAAGCCCAGCTCGCGGAAGCCAGTGTACGTGTCCAGGAGCGAGATCTTGCCGTCGGCGTCGCGGTCCCAGAAGAGGACGTGCTGCTGCAGGACCGTGTGGTTCCTGTGCATGTACGAGTACTGGAAACTCCCCTCCGGCCGCTGCGTCGAGACGGCCACGTTTGCGCGCGCGATGCCCGGCTGCTCGATGAAGGTGTCGGCGTCCAGCGCCAGTCTGCGCTCGCTTGTTTCCGGGCATTGCGCGGCGGATAGGTCGAAGTC